>CM043321.1:41096276-42304316 GCA_023736055.1 Quercus glauca | reverse complement strand
AATAAATTGATGATCAAGGTTGTCAAATCTAGGACCGGACCGGATGGTTCGACCCAGTTACATGTGACTCGTGCCCCAACCCGGTTCTTTAGAATAATGAAAAATGCATGCATGGTATAGAACCAACAATCTCCTGCCCATTTAAGACTACTGTCCAACGCACTGACCACTGAACTAATTGGTTTCCTTGTGTCATATTGGAAATTTATTTTTTATTTATTTTAATTCTACAAGATTAATAGCTTTGCACTTAATTTTATCACTATTTACTTAATAGTATATTTTAATTTATTTTTGTTCAAAAATTATGCTTTTACATCAATAAATATGATATAAAATTTGTAAATTTATGTTAAAAATGATTTTATTTTAAATTAAAATGCTTTTTATTTGAAAGATTAATAAACACAACTTTTAAAGCTTGTTTATATTATTATTTTCTATTCAATTTATAAAAATAACGAAAATTCATTTGAAAGTTGTTTTAATTGCTTTATATTTTTTTAAGGGTAAATTTCCATATTTTTACACATTTAATATATTTATTTGTATTTTAAATAATATTAAATTAATTTTGACATCATTACAGTTCGACCTCGATTGAATCTTGGTCCAACCTTAAAAACCTCTCTCTTCTCTAGTTCTTTGAATGGTCCGGGTCTGAAAACCATGCTGATGATATGTTTGTTCAAATAGTAGGGTTTAAGATATGAAAAATTTACAATTTAACATTTATTAATGCGGGGCAGGGCGAGTTGGATCTAAAAAGACTAAACATATTCCTATCTTGCCCCATGGTGCAGGGCTAAAATCTAGCCTCATCCTTGCCCCACCACCTTTGTGGTGTGGAGAAAACCTGTGTGGGGTGAAGCGGAAAGGGAAGGGTCAAGCGGGGCGAAGCGGGGCAAAATTGCTATCCCTACTCCATTGTCTCTTGTTACGTAGTAGTTTGGTGGGCAGAGATTGGTCGTCATAAAAAAAGAGAGATGGCTGCCCTGGCTTTGCACCATTTATCGGAGTTGACACATTTGATTTTATAACATGCACAAGTCTTCCCATTGTTGAACAAAACATTGCTCACTGCCGCTGAACTATTGAGCCATAGCCTTCTCTCACTACATCTTCACAACCACAATCTTCCCCTATAACCATTTATTTTTTTTCCAAAGTAATAATCAAAACTAATTTAATTAAGAAGGCTCAAAGAATCAATATAGAAACTCCAGTCTCTCTGTTGTTTAGAGAAGTGAGATTTTCCTCCTCTTCAACAGTAGAAGTTGTTTTGTCCCTTCTACACGAAGGAGAGTTCTGTTTTGAGTTTGTCTTGTTTATGTTCTTTTCTCTCTATGGATATCAAGCGTATCCGTGAAGCTTGTGGGGTTTACTTGTTGTGGGGGCTAGGGAAACATTTTCTTTTTGTGAGGAGTCTACTACATTTTCTATGTTGACTAATATGGAGGAATTCAACCATGCAGTTGGATATTGTGCCTGAAATTATTGTGCTAGTTTTTACGAAAGGAATTTTCCACTCACATGGAAAGCTTTTCGTGATGCAAGGTGGAAATCAGCAGCAAGGAAACTAGGTCTGAGGTCGGTCAGGTAGTAGAGCTTCAGGCGGACATCTGCAAGCCATAGATATAGAGCAAAGGCACTCTGACTCGGAACACTAGCAATTCAACTCCTCATTGAAGGCAACTCCAGCCTCGGCGCATGAAAAAACGATTATTTATGTGCCAAGATTCTATGAGAATAAGCAACCTTGGACAAGGAAAGCGTTTCACACGGCAAGAATGGCCTCGGAGAGTGACGAGTGAAGAAGCGGTGGACGGCGGACCGGAGAAGGTTCAGGCGAGCAGGGAAACTGAAGGAGACCGAGCAATTAATGTAACTGTTGGGCACGTTACAGCAGTTAGTGAATTGAGAGAGGTGTTACACACGGTTCCAGTCATTCATTCGAATCAGAATTCTTTGCTGAGCCAGCTGCCTCCAGTTGAGTCCCATAATTCAAGGAAACCATGTATTAATGAGGGTGTAACGGATTTGGTGGAGGATTTATTTTCTATTTAGGTACCAACAGAAAATTTATTTGATATTCAAATAAATGAAATTGATGCTGACCTTAACCGGTTTAATAAGCTTCCATCTATGAAAGGAAATACAACTAATGCTCTAATGAGTATTTTGATTCAGCCCAAAAACAGAATGCTCATCATAATACTAGGAGCACGTGCAAGCCAACTGAGCCACCCATCATGGAATTTACTCACACAGCCCCGAAAATTTCAACTTCACAATACATAAGCAACCCAACTTTTATGAGCATAAAAAGAAATCGGAAAAACAAACACAAACAGAGGCACGGGTAGTAAGACTGTGAGTAAACTCTTGGTGTGAAGAGAGGTCCTATTGATCATTTGGAGTAAGCGGAAAAGCGGAGAATGGTTTCAAAAGAAGATGAAAGCTCATCAAATTTAATGGTGGAGGCTGTGCATCAGCCTGCCAATCACCATGAGTTGCCCTAGTGAGGAACTGTCGTGGGCTTGGGAATTCATGTACAGAGAATATGCTTGCAGATTTGGTGCGGGCAAAAGATCCATCTGTTGTGTTTTTAGCCGAAACATGGGCAGACAAAGCTAGGCTAAAAAATGTGTTGAGGGGGTGAGAATTTATTCATTGACCCAAGATCGAATATGGGAGGTGGATTAGTGTTGTTTTGGAGATCGACTATTGTGTAGATGTGGAGGGTTGGGGCATAAATTATATCGATACAATGTTTCAAGAAGAAGATAGGGCAGGGATTGGAGTGATCATCTGAGATTGCCAAGGAAAGGGCTTGGCACACATGGTTGGAATCATCCCTCTCCCCCTAATTGTCATGGAGCTTGAAACTTTGGCTACATCGAAGGCTTTACAGTTTAATGCTGATCTGAGTTTGAAAGACGTCATCCCAGAGGGAGATTCAGAGATTGCTATAAATGCTTGAATGCAGATTCGCACTCTTTGGAATCCTTTGGTTTACTTAGTCAAGATGCTAAATGTTTTGCAAGTTTATTTCATTGTATTAGGTTTTTACATATTCGTAGAGAAGAAAATAGTGTAGCTCACAACCTAGCTCGACATGTCACTGGTTTTCAAGTGTGGATGGAAAATGTCTCATCGTACACCATTGCTACTTATCATGCAAATTTGTCTACTATTTAATAAAATTCAAAGTCTTGTTTCTCAAAAAAAAAAAAAAAAAAAAAAAATTAATTGCAAACTTGTTAGAATGTCAAGCAATTATGAAGCAAATGCTTTTCTTTTTGAACAAATCAAGAGTAGTTAGAAGTATAAGAGAAGACAAAACAACATTGGTTGTGCCTGTGTTGGAAGGACTCGACCGCTTTCTTTTCCTCATATTCCGATTTGCTCAATTTAACATAGTCAACTCATGTTTTTAAAAATCTATTTTTGCTAAATTTATATTTAAGTAAAATATATATATTTTAAAAAGTTCATCTAAAAACACCTTTGGTCTGACTCCTAAGTCCTAACACCAAAGTTGATTATTTATTTATATTTTTAAATGTGGATAAATGCCCATATTCTATAAGAGCAAACAAAGAGAAAGAAGTTTTTTACCCCCCCCAAAAGAGAAAGAAAGAGAAAGAAGCTGAAAAATGAGAGTTGTATTATTTCTGTTATTTTATTTTGAAAAAAACAAAAAATCCTGTGACAAGTAAGACAGCTTTCAAAAACATTGTTAATTCTTATTAATAGTACGAAGTGACATTTTTTTTCTCCAAAAAGTTGTATATTAAGTAATATGAAACTCATATGATAATAAATTGTATTTTACAGCAGTCCTGCTAGTTACTATATAAAAATTAGAGGTGACATTTTTGTATTTTGTTTGCAAAACATCTTCATATAGGTATGTTTTGATTTGGTAGATATTTATGAATGTATCAAGACAAGTAATGTATCAAGTGTAGGCTATTTTTCTTCAATAAAAAAAAAGTATAGGCTATTTAGAGTATTATGTGTCTAGGAAAATCCTCCCTTGTATTTAGCCTAATAGAACACATTTCTATCCTGGGTATATGCACTCGTGAATGAGGGCAATTAAATTTTGATCTAAGTATAGATTTGTTTATTTTAGGATTGATGCATTTATAGTTTTTTATTTTTAGTGTCTATCGTTTATCTCATATTTAGTTTGATAGATCACATTTCTACCGTGAGTGGAGGCAATTAAATTTTGATTTAAGTATAGTTTTGTTTATTTTAGGATTGATGCATTTATAGTTATTTTTTTTTTCCTAGTGTCTATTGTTTATCATTAGTTATAAATTAATTCTCAATGTTGATACCTCTTCTATATGTGCAATGAAAACTAACCTACATTTTGCTTTATTTCAAATGCACCACGTACAATTTATAACCTATCCAAAAGATGAGTTTGCCATCAGAGATAGACCTAAGGGGAGTTTTGAAGGGTATATTCTTTTTATTTTTATAGTTACCCCAAAACCTTAACCCCTCGGTGCCCTTATTAGGTCACGCCCTGGGGGGTAAGTCACATATGGTCGCCCCCGTCCCTCCTTCTAGTTCATCAAAAAAAAAACCTTAACCCCTCCCCTCCAAGATTATTAGCCCAGCCAGCCGAACCCAAAAACTAATTACAAACCAAATTCAGAAAAAAAAAGTTAGAGAGTCATGACTTGAGAGAGACCAAGAGAGTGAGACAGTTTTAGAAAATTTGAAATTTGTCCCAAAATATATATTATTAATAATATATTGGTCCCCTTCCTTTAACAAAATTAACAAATTGATCCAACCCCTTTACTTGTTGTCCCAAGAATAATAAGAAAACCTTTGGATCAACTAAAAATGCCCACAAACAAATCACAAATCTAATCTAAACAAATCTAATTGTGCCAAAAATAACAAGAATAAGCTTTAGACAAACCAAAATTATCAACTAATAAAGCAAAAAATCCAATCTAAACAGAAAAAAGGGACAAAATTGCCCTTTGCCATTTTCGGGCAAATTAAATAGCTTTATAACCCCTTTTCCCAAACTAATTAGAGAAATGCCACTCTTTTAAAACTCGATTTGTGATAAATCGAGTTTAAAAAAAAAAAAAAAATTTCTAAAGCCCTGTAGTGACGTTTTAAGGAGCCTACAATGATGTTTTAAGGACCTATAGTGACGTTTTTTAACTCGACTTCAATGAAATCGAGTTATAGGCAATTTTTTTTTTACTTATAACTCGATTTCATTGAGGTCGAGTTATAAAATGCCATTATAGGTCCTTAAAACGTTACTATAGGCTCCTTAAAAACGCCATTATAGGACCTAACTCGATTTATCATAAATCAAGTTTTAAAAGAGGGGCATTTCCCTAATTAGTTTGGGAAAGATGGTATAAAACTATTTAATTTGCCCGAATAGGGCAAAGGGCAATTTTGTCCCAGAAAAAAGATAAACAAAACAATCACAAATTCTCACAAATCCTCTACTCCACCAAGTCCCCGTCGTTGATTGTGTTGGTCTCTCTCACTGCTGTTCTTAGATTGCCTTTTTGTTTTTTCTGTAAAATTTAAAGAAATTACACTTTATCACCTTAAACTATGCCTCTTATTACCCTTTACAGTCTAAACTTTATGAATGCACGTTTTGCACCAAAAACAATAACTCTTGTTACACTTTGCACCCCAACGTTAAGTTTGTTATTAACTTGGATGAAAATTCAAAGTTTAGGGTGCAAAGTGTAATTAGGAGTATAGTTTAGGATAGTAAATTGTAATTTATCTTTTGTTTTTAAAGGATTGAGAACATGAGTAATTAGGACTTTTCATGTGGTGCCATATTTTTCCAATCAAGTTAACAGCAAACTTGATGTCACTATGTCAGGGTGTAAAGTGTAATAAAGATTGTAGCCTATGGTGCAAAACATGCATTCGAAAAGTTTAAAGTGCAAAGTGCAATCAAGGGTATAATTTAAGATGGTAAAATGTAATTTTTCTATAAAATTTTGACGGTTTGTTTAGAGTTTTTTTTTTTTTTTTTACAAGATGTAATTCTATTTTAGCTTAATCTATGCATATATGTATGTGAAGCTCATTTTTAGAGACTTGAACTTCGACCTTTGTCCCCACACTTCATCCACATTTCACACACATTTATAAAGTGACTACCACACTAAAGATGTAGGACATTTGTTTAAAGTTTTAAACCGGAAAGAGATGATTAATTTTTGCTTGGTGGTGGACTGGCCGATGACCAAGTCAAAGTGTCAATAGTAAGTGAATGTTGTGTGTGGTCATTAATTAATCTTTTAGTGAGTGGGGGGTGCAACGTGTGTGGCTGTGAATTTGTTGTGTTAATAAACTAGTGTTAATTTATTTTGGCTTTTGGGGCCTTGTGAAATTAAATAGTTGTGTTAATAAATTAGTGCTAGGGTGAATGAGTGGAATATGTATATTATTGTGAAAGTAGGGAACTTAATCGACATAATATAACAATTTTATTAACATTACATATATCCTAGCTTGGCCCCTTGAGTTTAAATCCTAGTTCTGTTCCTGACGACCATACATGAGCATACAATTCTTTGGAATCCATGATTTGGACCCGAGGTGGACGTCGTTGGTTTTAATTTTAAGATTTTCTAACCATTTCTTGCAACCAACACAGTCATACTCATATGTATATAATAAAATTCTGACCCCTTTTTTCTTTTCCCTTCAAGATAAGGTTGGCTAGCAAAGATTACAGAGTAATAGTTCAACCTAAAACGCAATCAGGCAAGAGGTGGAGAGAAAAATGACTGAGAACCAAACAAGCAAACATGTCCATTAATTTTTTTTTTTTTAAAATAAGCCATGCCGCTAGCGTTTCTACCACCTTTAAATCAAACCCTTTATTTAGGGATGAACTGAATACAGGTGATAGTACACATATATAATACGGTGTAAGCCACACTCATATTGGCTCTATCACTCGCATAATCATCTATATTTATAGTTTTTCTTTTCTTACCTTTGTGGTAAGTCTAGAACGGCTACATTGAAATCTAAACAACAGAATACAATATAATAGAATGCCTCAAATGTACCATAAGGCACAACCTTTTCATAGCCAGCAAATATAAGAGACGCACCAAACTTTAAGCAATCAAGCAAGAAGATGTGGGGTTTTTATGTATTCTACTTGAAGTTCTTCCCTTCGAAAGTCTGACCAAACTGCCAGTTCTTGGGGGCAATGTGCCATGAGGTTGAGTATCTACCATCACTTGCTCTAACTCGGAAAGTCAGTGATTCTCCAATTAACATTGCATTTGTTTCCCACTTCTGACCCCAGCTTCGCTTCATTGGTGTCCATTTCAGTTTTTTGTTTCCCTTAACTTGCAAGCTTACCACATCGCCAGCTCCACCAACATTCCATACTAAGACTTGGTTGAAATAAGGATTTCCAGTTATGGTGAATCGAATTCCTCCTTGCTTTTTGCATGGAACCCTGCCATAAATATTATAATTCATCACACATTTAGAAACCACTAAGCCAATCCTTTGGGGTTCAAGGTGAATCATATTAACATTGCTAAATTACAAACTATAATTATATTTTCATTTTTTGTCCCTATAATTTCAAAATTTTCATTTCACTCCTTTAATTTACATAACTTTTCAATCTAGTCTTTCCATTTTATCCATCCAAACAAATGTAAGTTATAGGTCTGAAATGAAAAAAATTGGTATTACGTGAACAAAAAGTTCTTTCTTTGTCAAATTGATATGCGCATGCCATTGAAAACGTTGACATATCTGTTAATCATGATGTGGGTTTTATATTTCACTTCACAAAATTTTTACAAGTGTGATAAAGCATGAGAAAAGAATTGAACCTGCGGTATTGGACTGGAACAATGCCACCTTTGTACTCAGCAATCTTAAGGAATGCAGGCTCTGCTAAATCGAAATGTTCACGTGGTTCATTGCACCATCCTCCATTGTCACTTGATTCGTAGTAGTTTGGTGGGCACTGATTGGTCGCCGTAACAAAAAGAGATTGCTGCCCTGGTTTGCACCATTGAGGGGAGTTGATACATTTGATTTCATAACATGCACCACAAGCCTGCCCAGTGTTGAACAAAACATTGCTCACTGCTGCAGTACTATCGAGCCCATAGCCTTCTTTCACTACATCATCGTAACCACAAGCTCCCCCTATAATAAAGTATTTTTTTTTTCAAAAATGTCAGTTTGCAAAAATACATGAAAACAAATTTAATTGCAAGTTTGTTAAAATGTTGAGCAATTTTGAAGCAATGCTTTTCTTTTTGAACAAATCAAGAGTCGTGAGAATTAATAAGACAACAACGAACTAGTGGACACATTCAAATTTTCTATGGAGCTTCAACATCTATTTGAGTGGATTAAATAAACTTTTGGTTTTCTTACATTTTTTATCCACTAAAAATCTCATCCATTTTGAAAAGAAAATTTTTGATGAATTCCAGAACAAATAATTGACTAGTTTCTCATTAGTTTCCTTTCTTTTCATGTAAACACAAAAGAAAAACCAAGCAATAGCAATTTGGTTTCTTAACATAAAACAAACAAGCATTCATATATAATTCATACCGAAGGATCCTGAGCCGCCTTCATAGAAGGTTGCATGGGCCTGCTTCCACGGCCCAGGCTTGAACTTTGGCCTATGGTGCTTGGGCATAACTATACGATGATGGGCTCGTGATCCAACTGCATGGTGCACACCATGGTGAACAGTGGCATAGATCTCAGGCACTGCAATGAGCAGAAACAATGGAACCAAGAGGACTTGCAATGGCAGTGCCATGGGGTCAAAAAGAGGTAATTTGCTGGCTTTTTTTTTTCTCTCTCTTCTGTAGTTTTTTTTTTCTTTGTAAGAAAACTTTTTTTGTTTTTTTAACTTAGATACTCACCAGGAACCGGGTATATATGGTATTAAATTTTAGTTATGTTTGTTACCCCAAATTTGGCTAAACGATAATTTTGGTAGGATGGTATTTAACAGGGCAGTTTTAATAGTAAATGATGTTTATCCTTCACCATTCCTCATGAACAGAAATAAAAACGCGCTCTATTTTTGTAACAACTTTCTCCTCAAAATAATAGTCTGTTCCTCGATTTTTTTTCCCGGTAAATGCATGATTGGTTCTACATAGTTTTTGTTTTTCTCTAACATCTTGATTCATGTTAAACCAAGAAAATTAGGATGGAAGTTGTACTATATATGCCTCATTCTCCTTCAAAAGGGCCGTGTTATAGTGCGTACTTAAATAGTTAGAACTTAGACGGGTACGCGTCCTCTATTTCCTGCCATTCAATCTTATAGACTATAGTTGTAAAATTGGTTCATGAAAATGACCAAAACATGTGCACGTACACATACTAAAAGGACACTGAAGTGTCATTATCCAAGAACAAAGAAGATGAATTTGTCCAATATACTTTGAAAGGCTTCATGTGACAAAGCTAATTCTTGTTAACATGACAATATTATTGCACATGCACCAACTGATCAACAATGAGGTGAGGGATATGTAGAGCGAAGCACTTATTGTTCCAAACATGGTGTTTCCCCACATAACCTAGCAAGCATCAACATGATCAATTAGTGGAATACAGAGTTCAAAAATAAGAGTATCAATGAGATCTTCACAATTAATGGCAAACCTCAGCAGAACCAGAACATAATCAGCTTAACATCTGTACATAAGTTGCTTGTATGCATCCCTATTCTTTGAGTAATAATCAATCTCCGCCTGCAAACAAGAGATCACAGTGTTATAATTTGAATTCATTCCAATATGATTCTACAACAGCCTCAATATAACTCATTCTGCAATTAAATTCTGTGACCAGTGAGAGTATGTAACAAGAATCCTAGTATAGCCATTTGAATTAGATTAGTTAATATGAAAAATAAAAAGCATTTGCATTGCTCTGTTCTTGGCAGTGAATTTGTCAAAATTTGATATCTTGAAGTCAAGTAAGCTAGTTATTTTGCAATCAAGAACAGTGTACAGAAATATTTAGACTTATATACAACAGTCAATATGTTACTAGACATCTGATAAAATTGGAAAAATTCAGATAAGTTACTTAGAACAAGTCGGTATCAGGTAATTAATTAAATAAATGTTTTATGCTAAGCTCTTATTAAGTTAAGCCACATCAATGTAGCATATCAGTCAAGTTCGGTTTATTTAGGTCCATTTCATTCCATGGCGGTCTATTTAGTCCATTTTAGTCCACTTTGGTTCATTTGGTCCACTATAGTCCACTTCTGTCCATTTTCTTATCAGCATAATGATTGTAGTTTCTTGATAAAATTACATTTTTTTTATAAACTTTTATATTAAAATCTTGTATTTTTTTTTGTCAAATATAAGTGATGAATTTACTTATATCTGCTTCCTCTTTAGGCCATTAAAGACGTATAGAGGATGAACCATTTATAAGGAGTACTAAAAATAAATTTCAATCACACGTTACATTATTTACATAATATCTCGTCTTATATTATAATTAAATGCAAAATGCATTATGTTTTCTGGGAATTTTTTTTTAAAATTTAAATATTTAAAACAATTTCAAATAACATATATAGATAGCTTTAGAAAATCTAATATATTGTATCAACTATACTTTATTAGAAAATAATCACATCATTTTAAGGGTTTGAGACTACTATTTATAAATCTCGTCTATTATTTTCATTTTTCAACAAAGAAACAAATAGTCAAATTTATTTACGCATCGCATAGGTATTTACAACTAGCTAGTCTACTTTAATTTCTATGGGGGTTTCCCTCCACTTTACCAAACATATATAGAGAGAGCTCAAGCAGTAACAAAGTCCGGAAGCAACAGCCAATGTATGAATGCAAGTCTTAGCTTTACATTCCCGCCAGATACAACTCATGAAAGGGCATTTGAGAGTCTCACGTTGGGCTGTGAAACACACAGAGAAAACAATATACAGGAGCAAAAGGACATACTGACCTGACAAATCCCAGAAAATATGACATGGCAGAGCATGATGATAGGAAAAATGGTATCCATTAATATCACAAAGTTATAAAAAAAAAATCAATAAAAAAAAAAGCTACAAACCCCTTCTAAGGAGGAGGAAGAGAAAGAGAAAGAGGAGGAAGAGATTGTAGAAATTTTTCCATAAAGGGATGATTGAACACTTAGGATTTTGCTAGTTTTCTAGCTACTTGACAAATACTGTTTCCCTAATAGCTTATTTATACCAGTGGAGTAGGACTCATAGCCTCTTAGATTAAATGTTAGAACAATTTTATTGGCTGTCAAACCCAAGATTGTCAAACTCAAAATTTACGAGAGACTCTTAAATTTTGAAGTCACGAAGTGGGGTAGGATATGTCATAATTCATGCATCTCTTGGGGAATTAGACTTTTTGCCATCAGCCAAATGTTCTCTCATCATAGATCAATAAATGGAAGAAAGATTCAGTTTTTACTTGAACAGTAGAATAAAGATAATATTGAAAGCAATAACTTAAAATATTAATCTGAGTATATTAATTTTAAATATATAATTTTATTACTCAAAATAATTTGAAAGTTTTATACCACCTCGTTATCTTGACTTCTTTTAGAAAAATTATGTAAAATTCAACTTTTTTTTTTTTCCTGTTCTTCTAATTACTTAAAATAGACATATCTAACAACAACATAAATGTTAAACATTGGATATTTACCCTCTCATGTATAATCTTATAATACAAACAGACATCGCAATTGTAGGACACGTCCATCCAATTAATATGAGACATGTCTGATAAAAAAAGAGAGGAAGAATGGATAAAGAAATTAATGATAAGAATATATTGGAAAATCAGTTTGGAAAAGATGATGGAAGCAAGAGTTCAACGCAAACATGACTCTTCCATAGAATTTTCCATGCAACACAAATGAAGGGACAATCTTTCTCAAGAACCACAAAAGGGATGCTCAAAATTTTTTATGTACAAGCTCACCATTCAGAAAGCTTATTTGGCACATACCTTGCGAATTCCTTTTATGGCAACCAAATGCTTTTCACTAAATAGATCTGTCAAGACACTATCTTTCTGGAGAGCTTCTAAAGATTCAGAAAGTGATGCTGGCAATCTATGAAGTTTATCAGCAAGGCTATGTGGGTTTGTATCTGTTCCCTAGAGAAATGGCATCATGAATATGCTAATTATAACATATGTTTAACTCGCCATCTCATATCATCAAATATTACAAGATCTTACCAACAGGTTCAGGGAGAGAAAGATGCCTCCGAAGTCCATCAATGCCAGCCAATCCTAAGTATGGATTTGCACACCCATCAAATGATTTAATTTCAAAGTTGCTGACCAAACCATCAGGAATTCCAGGTGGGCATTCAGTTCTCAATGCAGCTTCTCTGTTTTCTTTTCCCCAGCACTGGTATGCTCCACTCCATGTATTTGGTACTATTCGATCATAACTGCAGACTGGTAACAGTTAAACAGGAAGCTAAGAAAATATAGTCTGTAGAAAGTAAATTTTCAAAAATCTATCTAATATAAAGAGAGAAAAATGGTCTCTACTCTCTACAATACTATTTCCTACCTAGGTTTTACATCTAACATAAAGTTCTATAACCAAAATATCTATATTACGCACTTCTTCCACTAGAATGCAAAAGAATTTTATGACTAGAAAATTTGAAACTTCAATCCTGGTGAAGACATTGAGGCCCCCAAATGCTAAAATCCTAATGAGGCTATGGGAAACTATATAAAGAGGGAAAAAAGAAAATTAATCAAGGGAATAAAATTAGTTGATTAGGTATAAGAAAAGAAATTAATATGCTCTTAGAATGCAAAATTTTACAAGTAGAAAATTTGAAACTTCAATTCTGGTGAAGACATTGAGCCCTCAATATGCTAAATATTTACCAAGGCTTTGGTAAACTACATAATGAAGGGGGGAAAAGTAAGGGGGAAAAAAAAGCAAGGGGAAAAATTAAGCATTGATTAGGTATAAGAAAATAAATTAGTAACACAAAGATCCTATGACAACAAGAAGAAATTTTAAGTTATTCCATTTGTTTTGAATTGCTAGTACAGTGTACTAATTAAAAATTAAAACAGGTTCATAAATAAGAACTTCATGTAAATCAAATTTATGAACTTTGAAAACTAGCATGGAAATTTGACAGGATTTATATAATCACTACTGTTAGATTAAATGATTAAATTCACTATTTCCTAATGGCTTAAACTTTTGGAACAATTGATAATTTATCATGGTATCAGAGTAGGAGATCCTGGGTTCAATCCACTGTCTCGACCTTACCTCTCATTTAAAAAATTTTCATGTGTTGGGCCCCACTTGATAAAGGCAACTTAGGCGGCCCACTCATGAAGGGGAGTGTTAGATAAAATGATTAAATTCACTATTTTCTAGTAGTTTAAGCTTTTGAAACAATCAGTAATTTATCAACTACAATGGAAGTCATTTTGTGAAACAAATAATAGTGGCTTCAAAGAATAACAACTAAATGATAAGATTTTTCCTTCCCATCATAGCAAGTGCAAAAGATCAATTTTAAGTACAAAAGAAAAGGCATTTTGACAGAGAAAATATTCATATCAAATTTATATTCTGCAACTGGAAGTTCAGAAAGGAATTTATGAAACCAAGATGTTTTAGAAATGCTCAGTTCGATAGCTATATACTCATAACACATACTATAATAATAAATATCCTCAAACAGAATGTTAGAAACAATAATAAGACTGATATTGAACTGTACAATATTTTATGAAAAAGAAGATACCTACTTGGGACAGGTGCTGTAAATGCCATAATTGCTGGAAGATGATGTAAAACTCCTGCCATGAACTCTTCCCCAACAGTGGACATTCCATTCCGAGAAGTTTCATCAGATGCCTTAAAAACATTTTCTCCATTCTGATCCAAACTAATATGCACGTGGGATCCTGAACCAATGTCATCTAAAGCATACCTAGCCATCAAGAAGAGAACTCAGTGTGATAATCAGAATTCCATACTTGATCTCATAGATACGTATAGGATTCTGCGGAAAGGTGTTATATTATGGATCATTACAAAGAAAATTTTACAGACATAAAACCATTAAACAGATTCTTCACATGTATTGAGGATTAATGGTCTGTTTGGATTGAGGGGGAGGGAGGGCAGGAGAGTAGAGTATTGTTGGCCCAAAATTAGCCTATTTTTAGCCAACTCTACTTTACTCCCCTCCCCTCCACTCCCCCTCCATCCCCCCTCAATCCAGACGGGCCATAAATGTCTTAGAATAAAAATGTTCCTCTTAACTCCTCCCATGGTGGGAGGTGGAGTCATCATTGGCTTTGCCCAAGATTTTGAAGATTAAAAAAAAACATTTAAAATCTCTATCTCCTTGTAAGCAAAAGAAAAATTATCATTGGCACCTACTTTGGCATGAAAGTTGCAAGTAATCCATGTTTCCTTGCAATAGCCCTAATAACTTCACGGTGAAAATCAAGCTGTCAGCAGCATAAGTACAAACAGTATACCCCATAGCCATCTCAAGTTGACCTTTCCCAGCCTCTGCATGCAACTAAGAAAAATGCCAAAAGAGTTAACAAAGTCTTGGCTGGCACATAATAATTTAATTTAAGCACGAGAGAGAGAGAGAGAGAGAGAGAGATGCCTTTGGATTAGCATTTTTTAGCTAACTTAAATTCTAATGTACCGCTTTTTAAAACCTTGCTTCTTTAGGTAGAACTATACTTTTCCCAACTTTCAGCAAATAAGCTTTCAAATTTCAGTAAAATGCTAATCCAAACTCACCTTTACAACTAAGCAATTGATCATTCAGTAAAGTGTCATGGCCATTTCTATTAAATATTAAGTGAATTGACCTGGCACAAAACCAAAACTAATGCAACACCGAAACTGAAGATTATAACCTAGGAATCAACATCAAGCAAGAAAAAACAAAATCTGGGAATTAGCACCTAGGGTTGCCTGCAATTAGTACCAAAGTATTGAAAGAAAACCTCCAACAATAAATTTTACTGCTGAAGCAAAACTTTTTTCCATAGGAGTACATAATAAATTAATAATGAGCTTATATAGACTACTATGACTTAATCCTAATTATAATTGACTCGGGAACATGTAATTATTGAATTACAAAAATTCCCTAAATCTAGGAAATTAAATAAAACACTAATAACCTAATTAATTAGTAAGACCTAAAATAAAATCCAACAGACTGATAATGAAAAATACAATTTACTTCTAAAATATGCTTATGTTTTCATTATCAGAAAAATAAATCATTTTAATCATTCAACTCGATCACACAGATGCATTACACAAATATGCTTATGTTTTCATTCCTGCTACAAGCCTGCAGCCAGCTTTGATGGACAAAGGCTGAAATCTGGGCAGGTTGAGCCAGTTTGGAAGCCAAACCAGCACACTCCATGGCCAATGCAAGCCTTAAAGGCTAGCAGCTGAATAGGTTACTCAGCCTACTCAAACTTGACTTTTTTGTGCTTAGTTTAAATTTTGAGTTAGATTTTGTTAGATCAAGTTGGAATTAGGCTGAGATTATCATTCTGTCATACAAGATTTATTTATTCTTTATGCTTCTACTGAAATGTCCATCGATCAAATACATCACTAAGGAAGGTTTAATAAACCAAAGTTCAACAGAAGATGACTTGACTATTCTAGACCAGCAACATGCAGAAAGTAATCTTAGTTCACCAGTCACCACAGTAACTTAGGTACGTAAAAGGCATTCTTCAGATGTACCAACGATAGACAAAATTGACATAAAAAATGAAATTTAGTACCCAACTGATTGGCAATTTGACATGCATATGCGTTGCCCTGGATTTCACATAAAACTATAGTTCCTTTGGAAATTTTCTTCCAAATTCATTCATCAGAGAGAGGATTTTAGTGTCAACAGAGCTAAAGCAAAAAGTAATGCCAAATCTTTCATCCACACCAAGTGAGGTCACTTAGAAAATTGGCATAAATATAAAGAGCACATGGACACACCGATCACAAAAACTATGCCAAATATAAGTAACTCCAACATAAAATTTCCTTCCATGAATAAGAATAAATAATGTTGAGTTTCATTTCTACCTGTTCCACTGTAATATTCAAGGAATTGAGAGCGGCAACAACTTCATGAAGTAAGGGTGAAGTAGCATCAAATGCTGATGTAGAACCGTCAGGTGCAGAGTCTATTGGCATCCATTCTTCTTTCTCTTCTCTGCACATTAAATTCAATAATAGTTTTGAAAATGCTAACAGCATAGAAAATAGCTGAAGGCCATGGTATGCCATACCTTTGTACACTCTTCAAGAGAAAAACTCATTCTCAAATCCTGCATTCATTTCCTGGACACAGAATTTAAAAATTAAAATCAAACTATTTTGCCAGAAATGCACATGAATTATCCTACGTACCAAGTCAAATTCATCTTTCAGAATTTTTGAAACCCTTCGCAGGGCCTCTCTTGGGCAATATTCCCATGCCTCACCAGGTTTAAGTTGCATGTCAACCAAAACCATTTCCTCCTGAGTTTTCCTGTTGAAGAAGAGAGTGGTTTGCCGCATCCATTATGGTAGAAATAAATACAGGGTTAAATAAATAAAAAATTCTACCTGCCCAATATTATCTCTAAGAAGAAGCACTAAACTACAAACATTGCTCTCAGAACCTATATAGCCCATATGAGACTCTGGATAATCAATTGTGAGTTCAGCAGTAGGTATATCTTCAGATGGCCCAATTACTGACTAAAAGTGACAGGAAAAAATAAATAAGAAAAGGCCATAAACTACTTATGCAACAGAAAAAATTAACAAATATGCATCAAAATAGTAGCACTATGGCTGAAGCCAAAATAAAAAGAAGAAGAATAAAAATAAAAGAAACAGTATTGAAGCAGATATTAGATACTGGTCAACAAAGAAAGAAATGTTTTCCATAACCTTTAATGAGAAAAAAAAAAAAAAAATCAAATATGATAAATTATTAAAGATTTGTTTTTTGAGTTAAGGTTTGTTAACTAATGAATCTGTTTTGTAGTTTCTCTCAACTCCCGACCCCTTCTATCACAAAGCAAACCATGGTTCCATAAAGAATGAAAGTCACGTTAGTTTAATATAAAACTTGACCATGCATAAAAAGAAGTAGCATAATCAGCAATTTTTCTTTTTTTTAATAAATTTTTTACCCCATTTTTCCCTTGTACTTCAAAAAATATTGGATTGAAGCCTCATTACTTCAGGAGATTCTAAGAAAAGGCAAAGGCTCGCATAACAAGCCCTACATAAATAGGAAATCCCAGATACCAAGCTCGTATGATTAATAACTATGTTCCCTAATTTACCAGGAAATTTGTGACAACAATCTCTTAGCGATATCCATCCTTGATGTTCTTATAGCGGCAGCCATCGAGACAACAATGTTATCATTGGTGTTCATGATACAATGATGCTATTACTAGTACTTGACTTTGAAGTTGTATTGGCCTTTGTCTTGGCAATTAAGTTGCACCAACACTTGTCTTTGCAACGCAGCCACATCAAGAGTCTTTGCAACGTAGCCACATCAAGAGTCTTTACCATAAAGCCGCGCTAGCATTTGTCCTTGTACTGAAGCCATATTAACACTTGCCTTCGCAATGAAGCTACATCCATACTTTTTTTTTTTTTTGCATCGAAGTCGTGTCATCGCTTATCTTTGCCATATAGCCGCATCAACAGTTGTCTATGCACTAACACCCTTTTTTGTGATGGAGTTGCACTAACACCCATTTTGAGAGGAAATATGGTTCGAACATCAAAGGCGTAGAGCGATGTAGCCAAAATATAGAGATGCAAGAATTCCACCAAAAGAGACGTGGTTGAGATTTCAAAGATAGAAAGTGATGTAGCCCAAACTTTAAGGATGCCAACAAGACTTTGAAGATGCGAGAAAAATAAAGCCAATACTTTGAAGATGCCAGAGTATGCCACCAAGAATCTGACATTGCACGAACATGCCCTTACAAGAAAGATGATGCAACACCAACTTCAGATACATGATCTATTATCATTCTGGAAGAGGGTGATGTTGTCCAAATTTCAGAGACAAGATGTGGAATGGCACCACTTCGAAGGGAGATGATGTGGTTCAAATTTCAAAATTGTGAAGTGGCACAACCTAGAAGAGAGACAATGCAGCCTAGACTTGAAAGGTACAAGAAGATGCCAGCAAGAGATAGGTGATGCAAAACATACTTTAAAGATGTGGGAGGATGTCCACAGAAGATGGGCAATGCCATGCAGACTTCATTTCTTGCAAAAGAGGTTAAAGATGTTATTTTACTCCACAACCAAGAATCAAATTATGTTTATCATTATTTCAAGGAAAGTTGAGTAACACCAATTCTTTGCAGCTGTGATTTTCTACCACAATGATCTTTGAGAATCATATAGTGAGCAATTGACTGGTCTTAAGCGACGCCTTGCCAAACAAACGGTTCTTGAAAGCACGTTGACGGCCTATGGAGAAACTCTTCAATCTAGACCGGAGATCCTTTTTCTTTTTCATGTGACTGAACTTAGTGAAAAGTACTAAACTATCTACGTGCCCCGGAGAGGGATCAAGTCATTACATAGTTCAATAGATTTTTTTTTTTATGATCCTTTTTTTTAATGATTTTTTTTGTTTTTTTTTTACAAAAAAAAATAAAAAAATGAGGGCTCACATGTGTAATCCTCGCCCTACTCCCCACAGTGTCTCATGGGTACCTATTGCACAATAATGGGTATCATCACTAATCGAACCTGAGACATTGGCCTTAAGGGTGACGAAGGCATCCAACCACTACGCCACACTTGCAAATGGTGACATAGAGTGAGCTTAATTTCTCTTCATTCGTACACTTTCAAAGGTAATGAGAAGACACATGCACCCTTGCAGCATTATAGTGGGTAGTTTAAGCTCTTTCCGAGAAGCGATCCTCGATTTTCAAGCATAAAAGCGTTTAAGGAACTTCCATTGATGGGGTTGATCCTTGCATCATTATTGTTAATCAACATGTAAACTCCAATGGTGTTTTCCCCCTACTTGAAAGTTGGAAGTACATCACAAGCAACGGTTACATGGTTTGACCTGACAACTTCATCAAAGTCTAGATCAATCTTGTTTTCTTTGGAAAGCTTCATGATTTGTTCTTTGAAGATGAAGAACTTTTGGATTGGATGGCCAATGATGCGATGATATTTGCAGTAGTTAGGGTCATCAACTTTCCCCATGTCTTCTGGTCGCTTGCATTCTAATAGTTCAATCAGCTTCATTTGTAGTAGTTGTTCTAAAATGTTTGGCACATCTTCATCAAGGAATGAATATACTTTTTGCTCACGTTCCTTAAAAGCCAGATGAAGCACCTCGTTCTTTTGCCATCCTTCAAGTCGTTTTTCATTTGCTTTTGCTCCTCTTCTTGGAACCTTAAATAAGGCAATGTTAAGAGCTACTGGGTCCTTGAGATTAACTTTTGTCATTCCTCCTTCTTTCCTTTCTTTCCTTTCCTCAAGTTTGGTATTTCCGTGGCTAGCAATGCTCAGCTCCATGTCGTGCGCACGAGTTGCTAACTCTTCAAATGTTCGGGGTTTTATCCCTTAAAGAATGTAAAGAAGTCCCCAATGCATGCCTTGGATGCACATCTCTACAGCAGATATTTCAAAAAGTCTATCTTTGCAATCCAAACTCAAAGAATGCTATCAATTGATATAATCGACCAGTGGCTCATTTTCTCATTGTTTAGTATTAGTAAGCTCCATCATGCTCATCGTGCGATGCGTGCTTTATAGAATTGGTCAAAAAACTCTCTTAGTAGTTGTTCACAACTGTCGATTGACTCAGGTTCTAAATCTGTATACCAATCAAAGGCATTTCGTTTGAATGAACAGACAAACTGCTTTACAAGGAGGCCTCCTTGAGTCCCTACGTTCTCACAAGTCTCTACAAAGTGAGCAACGTGTTGTTTTTTATTGCC
The DNA here is from genome assembly GCA_023736055.1 of Quercus glauca. Taxonomy (NCBI): domain Eukaryota; kingdom Viridiplantae; phylum Streptophyta; class Magnoliopsida; order Fagales; family Fagaceae; genus Quercus; species Quercus glauca. The sequence goes on along the minus strand of CM043321.1, from coordinate 42,284,211 downwards.
CTTCTCGTCAAATTGCAAGAACTTAGGAGGTTGATACTCATTTGGCATTCTCATGTTGTTGATGCGTTTCATGTAGGGTTTTGAATATGCGAGAGAACTTGTAGAAGAACCTTCATATTGTGCTCGGATAATATTTGTTATCATGTCTTGCAATCGTTGAACTGATAATGAAGCAACTGAAGTAGACTGTCCTCATCGAGGAGTGTCTTAATTTTCTTTCCCTTTGTCCTTTGTAGAAGTGAAGCCAAATGGGAACTTAGGACTTGGCTTGATTCACCAAGATCTTATATTTCAAGTTTATTCATTAGATTTGCAATTTGGAGGTCCTTCTCTTCAAGTGCTTTTGTAAGAAGGATGATCCTCTGTTCCATTTCAGCCACATTTTCTTCCATGGTAGAGGTGTTAATCATTATGATTGACATAACTTCCCAAAATGATGGAGAAGAAAGTGAATTGAAGCGAGCACATGAATCTCATCTTTTGAGTTCCTTACGGTGGGAGAGAAATCATGCAACCAACTTCTTGTGAAGGAATAAGGAGATTTCCTCCCATACTTGAGGTGTTCCAAGGTGGAGATGTCCTTATTGACAACCTTGTTTCTTACAAAAGGATCTAAGGAGATGATTTTTAGGACCTTGGATTCCTTGGTTGATTGAGATTGAAGTTGATTGTGAGCTTTAGGTTGGCTATAATTGATTGCACCAATGCATTTGTTGGTGGTAGCCGTACCAAGTCTAATTAAAGTAGCTATTGTTGAAACTTAGATGTTCTGGCTAAATGCCATTTGAGCTAGTAGCAAGATGATGAGGATTTCTTTCTTTGAAGGAGAATGAGATGAGAGGCAGAGATGTCCCAATGGATGTGTTAGAATTTGTGGACGACTAAATTTCTAGTTTGAAATAAATCAAATAAGTAAAATAGTTTCACAAATGTGAATTTGTATTGATGAACATGTGGTACAATTCTCTGAAATTACAAAAGAGTGATCCTCTGATTTGATCTCCTTGAAAGACTTGTTGATTGAAATTGTAATAATGTGATTTTGACTCAAACACCAAATATCCTTTAATTTAGCTAAAGGATGGATCGAAGACCCATGAAATAGAATTACAATGAATCTCTGGTTATGAGCTTGTTAGAAATTCTTTATTCTTCATGTTCTTCGCGTGTTCTTTGTCTTTGAAGGTATTGTGGTGGAAGTTCTCCGAGGCTTTTGAGGCTTGAATCCGTAGAGCTTCACTGATTTACAGTTTCTTGAAGTTTTCTAGAGGCTTTTGAGCTTGATTCCAGCAAATTTTAAGATCTAGGAAGATAGTTTGGATAATTTTACTTCGAATGTTCTTCGATTTTGAGGTTGAAATTCTTGAAGGCTTTGAGACTTGATTCCTGCAAAACTTCTGTACTTCTAAGTGTTTCTGAATCTTCTTTGATGCTACTTGTGCTTTGGATGTCTTGGTGTCTCCAAATGCCTTAGGAAGACTTCTATTTATAGGAGCTCAAGGGTGGGTGAGTGATACGTGGCAAAGTTTGATTGGTGACATGTGTCACAATTTGATTAAAGTAGCTTTAAAACTTTTTCTCTAAGACACGTGACATCTTTTGATTGGCCGAAATGTTTTAATTTTCAAGGTGACACATGTCAGCACCCGATTGTACTGTTTATGTCATTGCTTACACGCACCGGCTGCTTATGTCATTTCTTATATGCGCCGATGTGTAATTGGTTTTTTTTTTTTGCATGCTTTTTATGTCTCTATTTCAACGACACTAGGCAAATTTCTGTTAGTTTCTGAATAGTGATAGCAAATTTAGTAATAGTACGTGACACTTTATAATTGTCTGTGCTTTGTGGACTTAGTTGTATGATGTGTTAACTTGTGATAGGTCAATAATTTTCCCTCTCTCCAATCATAACTATTAATGTTTAATTTTCTAAAAATTTTGCAAGTATGAAAAAAAAAAAAAAATCTAATCTAATAATAAATTTGTTAAAATTCACACATGATAGAAAGATATCGAGAGTTGTAGTATTAACCAAGATATATCCATTATTTATTTTCTACTATTTATAAATTCCCACTTAAATTAAATGGTTGTGAAAATATTTTTATAAAAACAAAAAATTGTGGTTCTCAGTTTTCAACGGAATAATAAAAAAAAATAACGTCGGTTGAGTAAAAAATTCAAAATTTTGTACCACACATGGTGCTATAAAAAGGTCGCGGTGTTGACAAAAAATTCAGTTCTGAAGCTTCCTCTGCATAGTCAAAAGCAATTGAGAGACCGAGTCATTTTAACAGAGAGAGAGAGAGAGAGAGAGAGAGATGGATTTCACAGAGCTGAGAGAAGCCATAGAGGAAGTGGAGCTAGTTGACGGCCACGCTCACAACATCGTCGCTCTCGATTCCACCTTCCCTTTCATCCGTGCCTTCTCTGAAGCCGAAGGCGACGCGTTATCCTACGCGCCTCACTCCCTCTCCTTCAAGGTACAAGCTAATCAATCCCATATTTATGTTTTGATTTTTTTCATAATCTATTCTAAAAAGAAAAAGAAAAAAATGAAGAAAGATGCATGTTGATGTAGTAATATAATGTTGTCAGTCTGAGGGCAATGTGATTTTGACTTGTCTCCAGCAACTGCATTAAATAGCCATGTATTACGGTCAATGCAATAAATTCTTTTGAAATTTGTGTTTGTTTTTTATGATCAATTATTATTACGGCATGTCTAGCTGTACTCTGTTTCAGTCCATGTTTCTTTTCTTTTTTCTTTTTTTTGGGATAAACATTCATGTTGAATAAGAGATGGGGTTCAATTCCTGCTTATATAAAAAACCAATTAATATCTTGTCATGATGATAAAGAGCTAATAAGAATATCATAAGCGGACGGTTGAAACTCTCTCTAAAAAATAGAATAAAAGAAAAAGGGGTTTGTGATTTTTATGGAAGTACTTCAATTGCTTATCACATGTTTGTGTAAACCACAAGTGGATATGCGAGAAAGCTGATGAAAATAGGTTGAAAGTTAGATTATTTAAAATAAAGACGAGACAAAAAGTAATGTGGGACTCGCAAATTGTAGATAATTTAAATTGAAAACTAGCTCTTTTTAATCAGTTGTCAAACACACACGAAATGAAATGAATGTATTTCGTAAAGTAACATAAGTTTATTTTTGTAAATTTGTTCAAATTGGAGGTCTCTATTCAATGTCCCGGGTGCAACTAGCATAAGTGTTGGGTTTAAAGTACATTTCGCTATGTTCTGAAGTTGGCAGTTTCATTAATCTAAAGGCACTTTTAATATTCCTGTTGCCAAGCACAGTACTGCATAATCTTTCTTTCATTCACTAGTTTATATTTATAAGCCTAGTCGGTATAGCTTACAAGTTGGCTCGTTTAGTTAGCTTATGTACAATGTTTTAAAACCTCACTTTTTCTAAGTAGAATTGTACCTTTAATTAAAGCAAATTAAACCAATGAAAATAAGCTATCCCAAAGACACACACACATATGATGCTATGACTTGTAACTGCATAGTACTTGAGAACTATGAAAAAAAAAATGGTTTTAGGTCTTCCATTCTGAATGCATTGCTTTGTACATGGCAGAGAAATTTAAGGCATATTGCTGAACTGTATGGATCTGAGTTATCCTTGCAAGGGGTTGAAGAATATCGTAGACTCTCTGGATTACAATCCATTAGCTCAATATGCTTCGGAGCTGCAAGAATATCTGCCATTCTTGTTGACGATGGGATTGAATTTGACAAAAAGCATGACATAGAGTGGCACAAAAGTTTTGCACCAGTTGTTGGTAGAATATTGAGAATTGAACATCTGGCTGAGAAGATTCTTGATCAAGTAATATACCTTTTGATTTTATCCTTTTGAGCATTGCATAAATTGTAAATGCATGTATATGATGTCCTCTGTATTATCTTTTCTGTTTTCATGAAATGATTAATTGAATGCTTTTAAGGTATTCTTCAACTCTTGGACTTTGCCTCATTCTTCACTTGGTCATGTGTTTCATATTGATGTCCAACTCCATCCCAATACAGCTTATTATGCTTACATGTTTCCTTTGACATTGCAAGAGCTGAGGACTTTGTGGACAGTTACTTGTATAGTTGATCTGTTTTGGGGAAGAATTTATTTGGGCACGAGTAGCCCAAAACAGTACCTATTGTTATTTTTTATTGTTAAGTTTTTTGCTCTTGATGCTCCTATAACTATCAGGAGATATTGTTGCATTTCAGTCCTGCATTTGTATTTGTATTTTGTAAATTAATAAGGTTGCTGGAACTAGAGATCTTTCTGTTTGCTATTTCTGCAACTTCTTTTCTAGGGTCATTTTAAAATGATTTAATCAGAAACATTTTGTACATTATACCTTCTGAAGTATGTTGTTTGAGTTAGAAATCTATCTTTTCATTGTAGTCAATTGTCCCAATAATTTTTATGTACCCTTCTCTCTGGCTACTATCCTCTATATCTTGTGCATTGTACCTCCATGCCTATGTCAATGAGATGTCAATGATCTGCATGGTTTGTTTTTACTTTTTATCTTGATACAGTCTTTAGCAATGACCCAATATTTTTATTTTCTATGGGCTAAGTTTCTGATAAAATTTTCAAATCTATTAAGTTGAGTGTCATGTGCTTATATATGTTATTCATTCATCAGTTGTTTTCTTTATTTTATTAGTTTGGTATTATTGATTCAGCATCTCTTACTCTCTGCTATTATAAACTGGTTGATTTTTGAGCAAGAGGTGCTTGGACATTGAATCTAATTTATTTCTTCATTTCTTTTGTTCCTTTTAGGAGTTGCCAAATGAAGGTGCTTGGACATTGGATACGTTCACTGAAACTTATCTGGAAAAGTTGAAGTCATATCCTTTCAGCTTATAATAGATTTTTTTTTTCTTGTACCTTGTCCTTCTTAGTATTATAAAGTTATAAATGAAGCCTTTAGTTGGTTTCCTTATATCTGCGTTACAGTGGCTAATCAGATTTTTGGCTTAAAAAGCATTGCTGCATACCGCAGTGGATTAGAGATAAATACGAATGTCACTAGAAAAGATGCTGAGGAAGGTCTTTCTGAAATTTTAAGTGGTGAGTGTAGCATGTGGATTGGGGTTTCTCAGCATACACTGCATGATATACTGACCAATTATCTTTCCAGCTGGGAAGCCTACTCGCATTATGAATAAAAGCTTTATCGACTATGTCTTCACTCGTAGTTTGGAGGTTGCTCTATGCTTTGACTTGCCGATGCAGATACACACAGGGTAACACAATTTTGAGGCTGATATTTGTTTCACATTATGCTCTGAATGATGGCTAATAAGATAGAGAAAAATAAAAATCAGAATATGGATGGTTGTTTGGTAATTCTATATACCCAATCAGCTAAAAGCTGAAGAAAGTTCACTGCTTTTAAATTTTCTGTTGATAGTTTGTGGCTTTTTCATGTAAGGATGTTCAAGTCAATTTCAAAATGCACCTGAAACACACTGAACTTGAATTTATCTTAATGGTTGTGTCCCTAATAATAAACTAATTTTAGAGATGTGGCCCATTCTGGTCCACTTCTGTGAATAATCAAGCAGCTCCTAAGATTTTTATTTTGTTGTATTTCTTGTTCATTTCTCAGCTATCAGAAAGAGCATCAAAGAAATCTGTATGTTCTTACATTGTTACTTTATATACTCAATCTGTATGTTTCATTTTTTTTTTTTTTTTTTTACAACTAGTTTTGGGGACAAAGACTTGGATATGCGGCTGTCCAATCCCCTTCATCTCCGGACGCTTCTTGAGGACAAGAGATTTTCTAAATGTCGTATAGTACTTTTACATGCATCCTACCCATTTTCAAAGGAAGCATCATATCTGGCCTCTGTTTATTCCCAGGTCAAATTTAGTCCTAAGTGAATCACACCTTTTAACATGTAATATTGATATACTTGGAAGTTTTCCTTGCAAATAATGTAATGCTTTCACTTTCAGGTGTACCTTGACTTTGGGTTGGCAGTTCCTAAGCTTAGTGTCCATGGGATGATATCTTCAGTCAAAGAGCTTTTAGAGCTGGCCCCAATAAAGAAGGTTATCCCATTAGCGGTTTATATAATACTGATGGAGGGTTTTAGTATACAAAAGACCTAGGATATGTCACCATTTTCTAAACTCCACATGTGCCATGAGAACAGCTTATCCATACTCCATCTCCTAGCCTCCTCCTTCCCACCCCCCCTCATTCTTTTCCTGTTACAAAATTTTTGTCAACTAACTGACTGTAGCCATCTTTAAAAATTGTTTATGCATTTACTTTTGGCTATAATGCATATATGTTTCTGGAAGAAAAATGTTGATACCATAATACACGTTTTCTGGAAGAAAAATGTTTCTGGCAGTGCATCTCCTTTTATGTACTCTTTTGTGTCTAGTTTGTACTTATAAAATTTGATGCTAAACATAAATGTATTTGCAGGTGATGTTCAGCACTGATGGTTATGCGTTTCCTGAAACTTTCTACTTAGGTTTGTTAAAGTTGATATTTGTTACTATTTTACCAAGTCTTAATCTATGTTTGTTTCTATGGAAGTTCATAACAGTTAAGGCAGACTCTCTGTCTTGAACATGCCATATCAGCTACTAAAGATGATCTCCTCACACCAACCGATTTTCATTTTTACAGGTGCAAAGCAAGCACGTGAAGTTGTCTTTTCTGTTTTACGTGATGCATGTGTTGATGGTGATCTCTCAATTGCTGAAGCTATCGAAGCTTCTAAAGATATCTTTGCCCAGAATGCAATTCAGTTTTACAAGATTAATTTATCTCTTGGTTCAAAGCACACAGTAACTCCTAACTCTCTGAAAATTAAGACCAGTGCATCACATAATGATGTCTCGCTTGTTCGCATTATCTGGGTTGATGGTTCAGGACAGCACAGATGTCGTGTGAGTACTTTTTTTTCCCTCTTAAATGTAGTTTGGGCCTGTCATTTAAGGCAAGTGTAAGAACATGTATAAGAGTCAAAACAAAAATATAGAACAGATCTCTGAACTAGGAGAGAATGACTGAGGTTCTGTTTGCCTGCCATTTGAGACGTAGAAAAGGGGAAATTATCCCAGGTTCTCACAACTAATTATATTTAAGAGTGAAAGTAGTCAGACTTTGTTGACGAGAAACAGCCTTCTTCAGAATGAAGCAGAGTGCCTATTTTTTTTCTTTTTTAAATAAATACTGTTGGGATAGAAAAAACAAAAACAAAAAAAGGAAAGAAGTCATAGTTCTTATAATTCTAGCTGCAGCAAGCATCCCCTCATTCTATGTAGTTGTTTTTGATAATTCCATAGCAAACCATTGTGAACTAGTTATCGAACCTATGTTGCTGCAATGATTGCTTATAATAGTATGTAAGTACTAAGAATTGGAAAAGCTCCTATTATTGCTGCATCAAAATGTCATAAGTAACATTCATAAAGATCCTAAGTGAAAATGATCAGATTGCTGACAGTAAGTTTGATGCAGGAAGTGTAAAGACAATTTTTATTTAGTTTAGTTCTATTTAATTTTGGAAGGCAATTGTATTTTTACTATGTGTCTGTTGGATTTTATTTTAGGTCTTATTAGTTAACTAGTATTTTATTGATATTCCTAGAGTTATGGGTATCTTTGTAGTCCAGTGATTGTGCTTTCCTAAGTCAATTACAGTAGGGTTAAGTCATAGTTGTGTATGTAAGCACACTATTGTACTGCAATGGAGCCTTTTAGACAGTTTGCTTAATGAATATAATTTATTGTTGGAGTTTTTCCTTCAATAGCTTGGTGTTGATTTCTAGGATATTTTCCTTTTTCCATTCTTCAATTTTGGTGTTTCATCAGTTTTGGTTTTCCTGCCTCAAAATTATTCCTGTAGGCATCAAACAGGTTAAAGTAGTCCAATGTGTCATCTGACTGTTTTCCTAAAATCATTTTGTACTCCGTTGCTTTCGAATTCATTACTGCCATACTAGTGAATAATTTATGGACTAATTGCTTGGTAGAATAAGGTGCATCCCTTATTCCCGTCAACTTAGCAATCTGAATGTGAAGTTGCCCAACATTGCTTATTTCTTACTCGATGATTATCATCAGACTGAAGATTCACAGAATCTAATGATAAGAATAGATTAGTACTGTTTCTACAACAATTCAAATTGGCTATATATAGAGCATAGTGTAACAAGTTCATTAAGATTTTTGTAATATGGGATATTGTATAAGATTCTCTAGAATGCAAGTGATAAATACCTAAACAAAAGTAATTGTTGCCCATCTACATAACCCTTCAGCAGATGACTGTAAGCCTGTATAGTCATTCAATTTCTAAAATTTCATGGGTAATATGGTAATGTCTTCACATAGATTCATTTTTTCATGCCTTAATAGAAGTGATTTTACCCTTCTCAATTAATGTGCATCTGTAGAGTATCAAGTTATTGAAATTAAATCATGATTATTTCATTTTAGATGATTTCCATGTGTAATTTCTCATTCAGCAAAGTAATATGGAGGTCATCATATTAGTATCACTATTAGGAATTAGTAGGGCTGAATCGTTGACCCAGAACAAGAAAAGCATCTGGAATTTCCTCTTCCATGTTGCCAACGAGCTCTAGCTCAAATGACATCTCCTTTCCTCATAAGAGCAAGTGTGAGGTTTTGGGTTCTAAGATTCAACAGTCCACGACTCCATGTGTAACTTACCAATTAAAAAAAAAAAAAAATCAATTCCATGCTTATGCAGTACAAGATTCTTTTTTGATGTGGCCAGTGGGGAGTTAATGTCAATAGTACTGTAGTGAAGGCTATGATGTCTTTGTTTCAGGTTGTTCCATCGACGCGCTTCAACAATGTTATTACGAAGAATGGTGTTGGTTTGACATTTGCAAGTATGGGAATGACTTCTTTTGCCGATGGTCCAGCTGATGAGACCAATCTTACTGGAACGGGTGAGATCAGACTAATTCCTGATTTGTCAACCAAGTTCAGAATACCATGGTACTAATTTGTCCACTTTGAAATTTCCATTTGTCATGATATATTAATTAAGTTTTCCAGATTCCTCTTCTTTCCATCAACTATTGAAGAGTGAAACTAAAATTTATAAATCCTCTACATGTATTGTCCCCTACACAATTAGGATGTCAATAATTTAGACTTCAAGTCAGCTCTTGATGAAGTTTGTGACATCTGATAAAATGGAATAGGGCCAGCAACGTGCCATGTTGCCACTCTTTTATCCTTCTATTGGAACTTTATAAGCTGTACTGGAATTCTGGGCCCCAGCAAATTAAAGAACATAGTTATTAATCATACAAGCTTAGCATCCAGAATTTCATATTTACGTTGGCCTTGTTATGCTAGCATTCCTTTTCTTAAAATCTCCCTAATTAATTAGTCTTCAATCCAATATTTTTAGAATACAAGGGAAAATAAGGTAACAAAATAAATGACATTGCTAGTGATGCTACTTCTTTTTATGCTTGGTCAAGTTTTAGAGTAAACTCATGTAACTTTTGCACTTTTTGGTATTGTGGTTTGCTATGTGATAGAAGGGGTTGGGAATTAAGAGAAACTACAAAACGGATTCAATAGTTAACATATCTTTACTCAAAATACAAATCCTTAATTATTTATCATATTTTATTTTTTTCTGTCATTACAGGTTCTGGAAAATATTTCTTTCTTTGTTGACCAGTATATAGTATCTTGCTTCAGTATTTTTTTTCTTTTCTTTTTTATTTATTTATTTTTGCTTTGGCCATACTGTCACTAATTTGATGCACATTTGTTAATATGTTTCAATTGCATGTGTAGTTTATGGACCTTTCTTCTTTATTTAACTATAAATTTTTTTCTGTCATTTCTATTCAATATTTGGGCTATGTAATAAAAGACCTACTGCTGAACACATTCTTATCCTAAGAGTCTCATATGGGTTATATAGCTTCAGAGAGCAACGTTTGTAGTTGAGTGCTTCTTAGAGATCATCTGAGGCAGGCAGCATTATTTATTTTGAACTCTGAATTTATGTCTATCATAATGGATGTGGCAAACCACTCTCTTCTTCAACAGGAAAAAACAGGAGGAAATGGTTTTGGCTGACATGCATCTTAAACCTGGTGAAGCATGGGAGTATTGCCCAAGAGAGGCCTTGCGAAGGGTTACAAAAATTCTGAAAGACGAATTTAACTTGGTATGTAGGATAATTCATGTGAATTGCTGGCAAGATAGTTTGATGTTTAATTTTCAAATGCCGTGTCCAGGAAATGAATGCAGGATTTGAGAATGAGTTTTTCCTCTTGAAGAGTGTACTAAGGTATGGCATACCAAGGTCTTAGCTATTTTCTTTGCTGTTAGCATTTTCGCAACTATTATTAATGCAATTTACATAGTGGTGCAGGGAAGGGAAAGAAGAATGGATGCCAGTAGACTCAACACCTTACTGCTCTACATCAGCATTTGATGCTATGTCCCCCTTACTTCAAGAAGTTGTTGCGGCTCTTGATTCCTTGAATGTCACAGTGGAACAGGTACAAATGAAACTCAACATTATTTATTCTTATTCAGGGGAGGCAATTTTTATTGGAGTTACCTATGTTTGGCTTAGTTTTTGTAATCTGTGTCCATGTGCTCTTTATATATGCTTAGCGACTTAACTAGGTAGAGCGTGTATGAAAGATTGGCATTTACTTCCTGCTTTAGCTCTGCTGACACTAAAATTATCCCTATCCAATGAATGAATCTGAAAGAGAATTTCTGAAGGAATCTAGTTTCATGTGAAATCCAGTGTAACAAAAATGCATGCCAAATCGAAATCGCCAATCAGCTGGGCACTAAATTTCATGCTTTATGCCAATTTTGTTTGTAGAGGCTAGCGTGCCTTCCGTCTGTGGGCCTTCACCAATTTTTTTTTATTGAATTTCTATAATGTTGAATTTGATTGCCCATTCGTTTCCTTTTGTTTGATTCATTAAATGAAGTCACAGTATCTATTCCTCTGCAAAATAAAGCTGCAGTTACTTTTGAGGCAATCAAAAATTTCCTTAAGGACTTGCAGCTTTCCATTTAATATTATATAAATTCCAAGAATATTTATGATGCAATTAGTGCAAAAACAAATTTATTTTAATATAGTTTTGTTTGATCCTAGAAGTTAGAATACATTTGGCCGACCTTGACTAGTTTGTTGAGGATCCATAGCAAACACTAACAATCTTGTGACTAAGGCTTGATTGTTTTTGTTAATTATAGAAGTCAATTGTTTCTTTTTACCATCAGTTTGTTGGATTTTCATTTAGCTTTTATTAGTTAATTATGTTATTAGTAATTTCTTTAATTTCCTAGAGTCAACGGTATTTTTCTTATTCAACATTTGGCATTTCCTAAGTCAATTAGAGTTAGGGTTAAGTCATAGTAGTGTATGTAATCACACTATTCTATACTCCAATGGATAAATTTTTTGCTTCAGTAGTAAATTTATTGTTGAAGTTTTCCTTCAATGACTTGGTACTAATTCTAGGCAACTCTAGGTGGTAATTCCTAGATTTTGTTTCCTCTTGCTTAGTGTTAATTCCTGGGTTATTTTTATTTTTCTGTTCTTCAATTTCAGTGTTCCATTAGTTTTGGTTTTGTTCCATGTCAATGTCTTACTTAATTTTTATAGAAATGACAATGACACTTTTTACTGTATGTTCCATTGTTCAATTGTAAACGTGAGTTCGGATTAACCTTGACAAAAATATAGTTGTACCTAAAAAAAAGAGGTTTTAACAAGCTGTACATAAGCAAATAAACTAACAGAAAAAAGCTAATCCAAGACATCTCTCTCTCTCTCTCTCTCTCTCTCTCTCTCTCTATATATATATATATATATATGTGCTGTAATTCAAATATTATGTGCCAAGACTTCATTAACTCTTTTAGCATTTTTCATAGTTGCATGCAGAGGCTGGGAAAGGTCAATTTGAGATGGCACTGGGTTATACTGCTTGTACTTATGCTGCTGACAAGTTGGTTTTCACCCGTGAGGTTATTAGGGCTGTTGCAAGGAAACATGGATTACTGGCAACTTTCATGCCAAAGTAGGTGCCAATGATATTTGTTGTCTTGCTTACAATGAGTCACAGAATTTTAAATGTTTCTTGATTTTTAAAATTTTGGGCAAAGCTTCTCAATGATTACTCCATGTCCAACCACGAGAGGAGTTATGGGGAACATTTTCGTTCTGTGACAATTAATCAACAATGCATGTGTAGAATCTATTTCATGGATTTATGTCTGAAAAATTGCGTCATAATATAACACATTATACTACATTACATAGTTGTCTCTTCTTGATGGGTAGGTATGCTTTAGATGACATTGGTTCAGGATCCCATGTGCATATCAGTTTGTATCAGAATGGAGAAAATGTTTTTAAGGCATCTGGTGGAACTTCTCAGTATGGAATGTCCACCGTTGGGGAGGAGTTCATGGCAGGGGTTTTACATCATCTTCCTGCAATATTGGCATTTACAGCACCTGTTCCAAATAGGTATATTCTTTTTCATCAGATATTGCACAGTTCAATAGCATACTTCATTCCTTCCTTCTTCGAATCTTTTTAAGAAAACAAAAAATTGTTTTGTACAATCATAATTAATTGCATATTTTGTTAGAAAATATTTAGAAATTTTACAATTGTTTTCATCAAGTTTAGAAAGTTACAATGTGAGCAGATAAGGACTCTTTGTTTCCTTTGATTTCCAACTAAAAAATAATGACTCTTTCTTTCATTTGGCTCAATGTTTCAAGACTTTTCCAATTAAAAAATAAGGACTCTTTGTTTCCTTCGATTCAATGTTTCAAAAAAATTCTCTCTCACGCACATACAAAACTCTTTGCATTTCCATTCACCCTTTCAGCTCTTGCACTTCTACCCCTTTATATACACTTGCCCGTAGCCCCTCATTCCATTTCATCTTAAATACACCTAGACCAAGAACAATGTCATTTTCCTTCAACCCTTCAATGACACCTACCTAACTCCGACATTGTTTTCCCATCTAATCCTAGCCTGTATGAGTTGATTAATAGAGTTTTATGTTTGATGTAAAACTTAGTAGGAGATAACATTGTAGAGACCATTTTATTTCATTATATTAGATAGATATTTTGAAAAATTACTTCATACGGACTATTTTCTCTTATCTTCATGTTTTAACTGTTATGTGTGCGCAGTTATGATCGAATAGTACCAAATACATGGAGTGGAGCATACCAGTGCTGGGGAAAAGAAAACAGAGAAGCTCCATTGAGAACTGCATGCCCACCTGGAATTCCAGATGGATTGGTCAGCAACTTTGAAATTAAATCATTTGATGGGTGTGCAAATCCGTACTTAGGATTGGCTGCTATAGTTGCTGCTGGCATTGATGGGCTTCGGAGGCATCTTTCTCTCCCTGAACCTGTTGGTAAGATCTTGTAATCTTTGATAATATGAGATGACAAGTAAAGCATATGTTATAATTGGTAAATTCATGATGCCATTCCTCTATGGAACAGATACAAACCCAGATAGCCTTGCTGATAAACTTCGTAGATTGCCAGCATCACTTTCTGAATCTTTAAAGGCTCTCCGGAATGATAGTGTCTTGACAGATCTAATTGGTGAAAAGCTTTTGGTTGCCATAAAAGGAATTCGCAAGGTATGTTTGAAATAACTGAATAAGCTTTCTGAATGGTGAGCTTGTAGATTAAAGATTTAAGCAAAAAATTTTAAGTAAGCCTTTTTTGCTTCTTGAGAAAGATTAAGCTCTCATCTATGTTGCATGGAAAATTCTATGGATGAGTCATGTCTGCGTTGGAGACTTGTCATACACTGGCACTTGTCTCATACTAATTGGAGGGACATGTGTCCAACAATTGTGATGCCTGTCTGTATTACAAGATTATACATTTTAGTTAGTTCCCTTGAGTCTAGATGCTCCACCAACATTCCTTTGAACAAGGTTAATGTTGGCATATGTAATTTCCTTCATTGTAACATTTGGCTGTATAATATGGTATGAGTGGATAACGATCCAATATCATTTCATTTTGTTGTTAGATATGTCCGTTTTATAGTCATCTATATTCATGCTCTGCCATGTAATTTTTTCTGAGATTTTCTAGGTCAAGACGCCCTTTTGTACCTTTACCTTGTTTTCTCCTCCATGTTCACAGCCCAACATGAGACTCAAATGCACTTTCATGTGTTGTACCTGGCTGTTGCTAAGACTAGTAAAGCTAAGACCTGCATTCATTCGTTGGCTGTTGCTGCCTGACTTTGTTACTGCTTGATCTCCTATATTTGTTTGGCTAAGTGAAGAAAAACTGCCATAGGAATTAAAATAGATTTTTTATTTTTTGTGGAATATTACAAAAAGGTCGTACCTATTGGACAAAACTCCCACTTTTGTTGAATATCATAAAGCCTTCCTTAACCAATAACCCAGATACAACTTTTCCTAATAAACTTGTGAGTTTTTTCAATTTTTCAGATGTCTAAGTAATTTTTTGACTGTTATAAATCAGTCTTACATATTTCTGTGCCTTTTCCTGATTGTCAAATAGCTAGATCACTAATCATTGAGGTTTGAAAATTACCTTTTACTTTACATATTTATTAATGAAGTATGACCTAGGGAATGTCAAGTTCTAGGCCCAGCTATAAGCCATTTCAAATGGCTATACCAGGACTTTTCTTACATAGTTAAGAGTGTCAAAGATATAAGTACCTTCGAGTGCTTTACTCTCTTTCTCACAGAATTTAATTGCTTAATGAGTTATATAGAGCTTGCTGTAGAAACATTTTGGAGGAGTTTTCTTTTACTTGTGAATGCAAATTATAACTGTGTGATCTCTTGCTTGCAGGCAGAGATTGATTATTACTCAAAGAATAAGGATGCGTACAAGCAACTTATATACCGATATTAAGCTGATTATGTTCTGGTTCGGCTTAGGTTGGTCATTAATTATGAAGATTTCAAGGATACTCTTATTTGTGAACTCTCTATTCTACTAATTGCTCATTTTCAACTTAGAAGGAAAGCACAAAGTATGGAACAAGCAGTTCTTCTATCCCTCACCTCATTGTTGATCAGTTGGTGCATGTGTAATTGGAATCAGTCTTAACCCGACGGTGGCACAAACCATTGGCATGTAGCCTTTTAAAGCAGTGGACAAATTTATTTTCTTTGTTCTTGAATATGACTCTTCAATACAAGTGTCTGTGTGTGTACATGTTTGGGTCATTTTTATGTATCAATCTTACAACTATAAGATCTAATGGCAGGAAATAAAGGACATTTTTCCCATCTAACTATGTAGTGTGTATTATTATTATATCACAGCCCTTATGAAGGAGGATGAGGCATATGGACATGGTACAACTACCATCATACATTTCTTGGTTTAACTTTAACATGAAACTAGTGTTAAGAAACAAAAATTATGTAGCAATGGCAAGGGACAAACATCATCACCTCGTTGTAATGGGTCTCATATGGCCTTGACTTAGTATGGATCAATCTTGAGCAATGGAGGCGTTTGGTAACTTTTTGGGCATGAATTCTTGGAAGTTAATTCTGCTAGGCTTAAACGTTGGGGGAAAAAAAAATTACTTAACATGGCGGCGGACCAGATTACGCTTTGTTGGAAGTGAGTTTTTGAAAGCTCTACAGGTAAAGTGTTTTACTTAATTTATTTGGAACATCAAGAGACCAGATCTTTTTCCACAATTTTTGTTCATAAACGGGTGGTTCATCAATGGAAAAACCAGCTTCCTCCTTTAGAAATTGATAACCCGATTTACGTGAATACTGACTGTTTTGTACTAGTGGCCAAAAAACCAAGTCAGCAACTGCATTTTTTGATAAAGGAATTTTTTTGATCAAGTCCGCTTCTAGTGGAATGAAAATTCCATCAATCATTTCATGATTCCAACTTCTAGTATCCGGATTTATTAAACAATCTACCGTGGCCTCTTCCATTGATTCCAAAATAGGTGAAGTAATTTTTGGGGGATGTTTTATAGGCAAGCATCAGTGTTGCCAAATCTTGATGGACCTTCCATCTCCAACCCGCCAGAAAGCACCATCAAGAATAACATCTCTCCCTTTGAGAATACTTTTCCATGCATATGACCCTGCAGCCGATTCCTTTGCATCCAAAATACAGCAGTGTGGGAAAAACTTTGCCTTAAAAGACTTTATAGAAAAGAGATTTAGTATAAGTGAGAAGTCGCTAGGTCTGTTTAGCAAGCAGAGCATCATTGAAAAGGCTTAAGTCTTTGAAACCCATCCCACCAATCAACTTAGATTTTGTTAACTCTTCCCAACGGATCCAGTGTATTTTTCTTCTATCCCCATGTTGTCCCCACCAAAATTTTTTCACCATGGCTTCAATTTCATGACACAACCCTATAGGTAATTTGAAGTAGCCCATAGAAAAGGTTGGGATAGCTTGGATAATTGACTTGATAAGCACCTCTCTCCCTACCCGCGAAAGTAATTTTCCTTCCCACCCTTGTAATTTCCGCCATACTCTCTCTTTGATGTAATTGAAGCTTGCTCTCTTGCCCCTTCCAACTA
Organism: Quercus glauca; assembly: GCA_023736055.1. Lineage (NCBI taxonomy): Eukaryota > Viridiplantae > Streptophyta > Magnoliopsida > Fagales > Fagaceae > Quercus > Quercus glauca. The sequence goes on along the minus strand of CM043321.1, from coordinate 42,267,543 downwards.
AAGACGGAAGCCCCAAATACTTCTCGTAAAATTTAATCTCTTGCATCCCAAATAGGCTTATGATAATATTTTTGGTAGCCAACAGAGTTGCCTTGCTAAAAAAAAAGAGTTGTTTTTTCCTTGTTAATTTTCTTCCAAGAGGAGGATTCATACATAGCCAGCAAGTTTAGGATTTTTCCACATTATGAAGAATTAATTGGCCATGCAAAACAACAAACTATCATTTGCAAAAAACAAATGGGTTAGTTTAGGGCCTTGTCTGCAAATAAAGAAACCCCTCAGGTCTCCATCAGTTGCTGCTTTTGTGATAAGCCCATGCAATCCCTATGTACATAAAAGAAAAAGGAAAAGGAGACAATGAGTCACCTTGCCAAATCCCTCTAGTTGGGTGGATAAGGCCTTGAGGATCACCATTCACCAAAATTGAGTACATGACAGTTTTGACACAAACCATAATGAGATTAATCCATTTGTTACAAAAAACCATCCTCCTCATAAGATTTTCCAAATACACCCACTCAACCCTATCATAGGCTTTACTCATGTCCAATTTTAGCGCCACAAAACCATCTCCCCTAGATTGGAAGTTTTTCATGCAATGTGAGGTCTCAAAAGCAATTAGGATATTATCAGAAATAAGCCTATCTTTTCCAAAGGCCAATTGATTTTCAGTAATAGGGGATGTTAAAAATTTTTTCAACCGGTTTGCCAGAACTTTTAAGAAAATCTTATAAGAAACATTGCACAAATTAATAGGGCGAAACTCAATTACTAATCCAAATCTCTTATTTGATAACAAAACATATCAATAATTGAATTGACTCACCATCAAATGAATCCTTACACACTGTAATTACACTAAAATTTATGATATAAATGAATATCTAAATTATATATTTTTTTTTATTATTCGCAATACATCAATTTCTAAAATTATATAGTAAAATTTTTAAGTGTCTTTAACATTTCTTCTTCTCTTGACAAGTAGTAAATCCCCAACCAACAATCGCAAGAGGTAAAAAGAACAGAGAAAAGCATCAACCAACAATATATCAAGGGAGAATTGCTATTCCCAACCAAAATGACTGCAACGAACCAACTATTTATAGTACAACCATTATAATTAAATATTTAGGGAAAATGTTTTTCTCAATGAGTTTAAAAAGAAACCCTTCAAACTTTTCCTATATATTTTTATTAGATGTGAATTTTAAAAATCTAATCATTGTATTGCTTTTATTTTATTATATCCTCCATATTTGAAAATTTTCAAAAAGATAAAAAATCAATAGCTATGTCATCAATAACATGTTTAAATTTCAAGCTTTTGTGGTAAAATTATGTATAAAAAATTAGTTTATTAGTTGACTAGTAAATAATATCCAATTTGAAATTTGACATGCGTGTTAAGAACACAAATAACATGCAATCTAAAGGTCTAATTTGGAGAGAAATCTTATCTAATATTTAGCCTAAACAACTTATTATTTTCATTTTTATAATTACAGGGATATGCATGACAATGTGAGTTATTCTACATGTTAGCATTCCAAAACTATTATGCCTAGAGAGGAGCCATGTTTTACACCATCTACTAAAAGATTTTCATATTAGTTTTTTTATTTAAAACTCAATACATCCTACCGTACATTGAGTTGGATTTTCAAATGAGCATTAGAATTGATTGGGTGCCTATTTATCAATATGTAATATGATAATGTGGCATGTTGTGATTAAATGGTATAGAATTTAAGTTTTACACATCCTTATAGAATTTAATCTTTTAATGTTAGTGTAACGCAAGGGAAAAATTCAAAAAAGAGAAAGGAAAAGAAAAATCAAACAAGAGGAGTTTTTTTTTTTTTTTTTTTTTAAGAAACAAATGAGAAGTTATTTTCAATATCTCATAGGGGAAGCGGTATTCACAGCCACATATGAATATATGAATATGATTGGGCGCACCATGCCATCATCTATCATGATTGTATAAAATATAAATATAAAATAGTGTCTCTCATGCTAATACATACATACATACACACACACATATATATATATATATATATTTATATATTATGTCTCTTTAAAGAATATTTTTTTTAGAATACTAAGTATTTTAGCATACACACGGGGAAAGAGGAGAATATTTTAAAGAAACTGACAGTAGTGTATATCCAAAATGACTTAACTCTTGGATATACAACACAAACTTTAAACTTCTTTAACAATACTCTAAGAATCCAAACATTATTTTTATTCCTATATATCTATATTAAGCCAGGATAAGCATAAAAAAAACATCAACTACAAATTATATTCGCATGAAGAAATTAATCAAATTATTCATTCTAAGTTTCCAACTTTTTTTTTTTGGTTGAGAAACAGTTTCCAACTATTATCATTATGACCGGGTATTTGGCATCTTCTTCCTTATTTTATGTAGAGCAGTCAGTCAAGTAAGGAAAAGAAAAAGGTTTAAATTATTTTTACACACGCGTCCGAATAATCCGTATTGTTTTTGTTACCGTCCATTTTGTTGGTGTTCTCACTTGCCAAAATTTAGTAAGAAGGTATTTAGAAGATTTCGGTTTGATATAAATTCACCCGTTTGGCCCTTAATTTCAAAGCCTTAAAGTTCATTACACACCAAATATCATCTTCGGAATCAGAGAAAATGGAAAGCCAATTACTCCTCGGCCTTGCCTTGGCTTTCTTCTTATTTTCTGGTAAGCATCCTGGCTTCCTTTCTCTCCTTTTGGTTTAATTTCCTTCTTTGCTTCCTTATTACTAGCATTAGTGTACACATTTTCCCTCATATGCAATGCCTTTTTCTTTCATTTTTTGTTTGTTGTTAATAAATAAGAGTCTCTCTAAACCTCTTCGAGTATCTGACTATTTCCTTAAGCATGTGCAATCCCTCTGTCCCACACAAAATGAGTTATTACAGGGAAGAATCCCTTTGGAGCGGCCCTAATTAGATGCCAGCAAGATGTTTCGAACTCAGATTTTACGGATATCGTAAGGCCTTAGGAATCACTAAGTCAACTCCTTGAGATTTTTTTTTTGCTTTCTGAAGTATTAATGTATGGGTCCAGATACGGCATTTGCTAATGGACTATTTTAGGAAAGTTTTGATACTATTTTTATAGAAAATATTAAAAATTGTAAAAAAAAAAAAAAAAAAAAAACCCAACAACTTTTATCTTTTTTCATAAAAAGTTTCTAAAAATATTTTTCTAAACCAATTTTTTACGCTCTGTTTGTATCGACAATAATGTTTTTTTAGAAAATGAGTTATTTTCCAAAAAGTATTTTCTATAAAGCTATCTCATTTTCTTATATTTTGTAGCAATCTTAAATGACTTGAAAAACAATCTCCTAACTTTTCTTATTTAACTTGTTGTGAGATATAGTTATTTTCCAAAACATTTTAGTGGAAAACAATTTCTAAAAATAAGCCATGCTTTTTATGTTAACCAAAAATAATTTTCATTTGACTCATTTTTTCTGATGCTACTAAATACTGGAAAGAACAAAATTTAGTTACAAAATTGGTTGTAGTTTAAAGTTACAAACTTACTCTATATCTTGTTATTGGAGGTGAATTTTGACAAATCTACTATTGGATTACATCTTTTTCTTATAACCTCCATGCTTGCAAAATTTTTAAAAAATTAAAAATCAATAGCTATGTCATCAATAAATTGTTTAAATTGCAAGTTTTTGTAATTTAAAATTATGCATAAAATATAAGTTTATAAATCATATAGTAAATAATATCCAATTGACATAAAATTTGACATGTGTATTAAGAGAGTAAAAAAAATAAAATTCATCGGTTAGATTTTCAAAATAAGTAGTAATTTTTATTTTATTGAGTAGGGTTGTAGTCTAAAATTACAACCAATTTTGTAGCTAAACTTTGTTCTACTAGAAAATACAAAAAATTATCTTTACACAAGATTTTCAATTAAAAAAAATAGAGCTGACATTCGTTAACTTTTCCTTTATTGTATTAATAATGGTTTAATTTATTCTTGCAAAAAGTTTTATAATTCAATTGGCGCCTCTCAATTTTCACCCAAAGAAAAAAAAATGACATCTTCTTGTATTTCCAATGCAAATAATCCCAGGGTCAAATCTTGTTCCCTAATTATAGAAGTATTAAATTTTTTTTTACTGTAATTAACCTCCGTAAAAAATGATTAAATTATAAAATTTTTTGTTTTTGTTGATATATGTCTTGTTATGATTAATGTAGTGGTGTTTGTAGTAATTGCAGGTGAACATGACATTTCTTATGCGCATTCGTTTTACATAAATTCTTTCGCTCAATATCTATAATAGTGTGTGCTTATATATCATTTTAAAAGACGAAAAGATGATGCCATGTCTAAAATATAAAAAAGTGAATGTGAAAAGTGGACATGAAATAATGAATACGGGAGAATCATAAAAATTATGGTATCCTAATCTTTTTGGTTTGTAATTGTTACCCACCCATGTAGGATGAGGTTGGCTCATTAAACTCATGGACCAAGAGGGCCTTCAAGATGTGTTGATAATATAATATATTCAAACTCAATTTTTTGTAATTACTACCAACCCATGTAGGATGTGATTAGCTCATTAAACCCATGAGCCAGGACCCTTCAACACATGACTTTCCTGAAAAGCCACACATAAATTCAACCAATTTAATGCTCCAGTTGGTGACAAGCCTGCGTTGCCAGGCTCGGCTGGTATCCTAATCTTGCTCACATAAGTCTCTCACCCAACTAATATAAAAAACTATACTTATATGCACAGGAGCTCACTCAACCACATTCACAATCAAAAACAGGTGCCGCCACACAATATGGCCAGCAACCCTAACAGGCGCCGGGCCTCAACTATCATCAACTGGTTTTGAGCTAGCTTCGGGGGCTTCAAAAACCCTTACCATTCCTTCTAGGTGGTCAGGCCGAGTATGGGCTCGATCCCATTGCCACATTGTTAAGGGCAAGTTCATTTGTGGCACAGCCGACTGTGCCTCTGGCCAGGTCTCATGCAATGGTGCTGGTGCAATTCCACCAGCTTCATTAGTAGAGTTTACCTTATCAGGTTATAAAGGACAAGACTTCTACGATGTTAGCCTCGTCGACGGGTTCAACTTGCCCGTATCGATAACCCCACTAGGCGGTTCAGCCAGTTGTAAAAGAACGAGCTGCAGAGGCAATATAAACCGGGTCTGCCCTCCGGCGATGGCGGTGAGAGGATATCGCGGGAGAGTGATTGCTTGCAAGAGCGCGTGTCTGGCTTTCAATCAGCCACAATATTGTTGCACTGGTAATTATGGTACCCCAGATAAATGTCCTCCTACTAACTATTCTAAGATTTTCAAGCATCAGTGCCCTCAAGCATACAGCTATGCCTATGATGACAAAACTAGCACATTTACTTGTACTGGTGGAGCTAATTATCTTATTACATTCTGTGCATAAGCTACAAACTAAAGCTTCTTCCAACTACGTAGAGACCCAAAGATCTAGCTTTTTGCTTCTATTTACAGTAGACACTACTATTGTTTTGACCGTTTAGGTATATGGTTTATTTTACATAATTGAAGAGGAGTGTCCATTTTTTCTCCTCCCCAATGTATAAACTACAAAGTGATATTTGGTAAATAAAGTTGTTATCAATTAAAAAAAAAAAAAACTATAGAATTTAATATCAATACGTTTCCGTTTTTCCCCTTGGATTAAGATAATAAGAATTTGATGTTGCTGATGGAGGATTTAGATAAAATGTGTTTGTTTGTACATATTTACTATTTAGTACTATTTATAGAATATTAGCTAGATGTGTGTTTCTCTCATCCAGTATGAAACATCAAGTTTTAGACTTGCTAGAAGAAGTGTTTTAAACAATGTAGTATGCTAATGACAAAAAAAGTATACTCTTAAAAAAAGAAGGTATATATGTTGAACTACAATACAATATTTTTATGGTTAATTTTATGCTAATTAAACTTTTATTTCTAAAGTCTAACGTTCCAAACAACATTATGTCATTTAAAGACTATTTTTATTGATTAGCATGTAACCCAGGAGTCCAGGACTTAATATATATATATATATATATATATATATATATATATGTCCAATTTTGCTTGATTCCTTCTTAAAACCCATTTCCTTACTCTAGAATGATTTTTCATTTTTATAGAACTCAATTTTGCACTTCATCTCCTCACTTATTAATTTACTCCAACTTCTCTTGCTATTGCATTTTCTCTTTCCAATCAATTTTATTAGACATTTATACACAATTTCATAGATCTGTAAAAAAATATCATATATTACCTCGTATCTTTGAATCTAATTTTATTCCATATCAATAATGAATAGCTATATGCTCATTGTGTGGGTGTAAAACCATTGATGAATACACAATTTATTTATATTAATCTGAGGAATCCACAATGGGAAACCCGAGGGAATAAATTCAGATTAATACAAAGCCAAGACAACTTAGATACACACGGTTACAATGGTACCGAGCCTTAGCACTCTCTCCCCTCTATTTGGTTTTCACTATTTCTTCAGTTTCTCTCTTTTAACCTTCCTCTCTCTATTTTTGTGTGTCCCCTTTGAAGGAGGGGAAGGGGGTATTTATACTTGCTCGCCTCCTCCTTTTATGGGATCAATTGGACTGCTAGGGGGCTCTTTGTCCATTCGCCATCTTTTTAGGGACTATGTTTGTTGCGAAACTTTTACTATTTAGGCAATCACTACAAAAAATCGACCTGTCCCAGCGTTTTTACAAAACGCCGTATTAGATAATCCTGTCCCAGCGCTCAAAACCGGCGCTTTACAAAGCGCTGCAATAGGAGGCCTATAGCGGCATTTTTCAAAAACGCTGGTATAGGAAGCCCAAAAACGCTGGGATAGGTCATTTTCCATAAGGGAATGAGAATGACCTGTCCCAGCGTTTTTGGAAACGCTGGGACAGGTCCCTCTACCCTTACAGAGAGAGGTCTGTCCCAGCGCTTTTAAAAGCGCCGGGACAGGCCTTTTCCCATAAGGGAATGACGGACCTGTCCCAGCGGTTTTTAAAGCGCTGGGACAGGCCATTCTCATTCCCATATGGGAAAAGGCCTGTCCCGGCGCTTTTGAAAGCGCTGGGACAGCCCTCTCCATGGAGGGACCTGTCCCAGCGATTTTCAAAGCGCTGGGACAGGCCATTCTGACTCCCTTATGGGAAAAGGCCTGTCCCAGCGCTTTTGAAAGCGCTGGGACAGCCCTCTCCATAGAGGGACCTGTCCCAGCGCTTTCGTAAGCGCTGGGACATGCCATTCTCATTCCCGTATGGGAAAAGGCCTGTCCCGGCGCTTTTGAAAGCGCTGGGACAGCCCTCTCCATGGAAGGACCTGTGCCAGCGCTTTCAAAAGCGCTGGGACAGGTCTTTTCCCATAAGGGAATTAGAATGACCTGTCCCAGCGCTTGTTGAAACGCTGGAATAGGGTCAACCTATTCCAGCACTCCAAAAGCGCTGGGATAGGTCACCTAAAGCGCTGGAATAGATCACCTATGAAATGACCAAAATACCCCTAAAACCTAAAAATTACAAAAATACTCCCAAAGCCCAAAAAATGACCAAAATATCCCCAAAACCCCAAAAATGACTAAAATACCATTGAAACCCAAAAAAAAGACCAAAATCCCTCCAAAACCTAAAAATTACCAAAATACCCCGGAAACCTAAAAAATGACCAAAATACCCACTGAAACCTAAAATTACCAAAATACCCCTGAAATCCAAAAAATGACCAAAATACCCCCCGAAACCTAAAAAATAACCAAAATAACCAAAATACCTCTAAACCTATAACGACCAAAATACTTGTAAACCTATAAAACAACCAAAATACCCTTCAAAATATCTAAAATGACCAACATACCACTAATCCTATAAGATGCACAAAATACACCCGAAGCCTCTAAAATTACCAAAATAAGGGTTAAGGGGGTATTTTGGTCATTTGTTATGTTTAGGTTGAGGGTGTATTTTTATCGACTTACAGGTTTAAGGGACATTCTCGTCATTTTATAGGTTTCAGAGTATTTTGGTCATTTTTTAGGGTTTCGAGGATACTTTGGTCATTTTAAGGTTTAGGGGTTATTTCTGTCATATATAGGTTTCAGGGGTACTTTTGTCATTTTTTAGGTTTTTTGGGGTATTTTGGTAATTTTGAAGGTCAAGAAGGTATTCAAGTAGTTTTAGAAATTTATATATAAACGGGTCATAAATGGATAAATGGGTAACTGCACACCCAATCCATTTATGACCTAACCCGCCCATTTGCCACCCCTACCTATGGGGTGTTTGGTTCATTTTCAGCTGTCACGGGTATTTTGGTATCTCAGCCATTTTTTCAGTTTATATTTAGTCTTAGGGATATTTCAGTCATTTTCAAATGAATATTGAATTACATTTCTTCCAAATTTGGTTTTTTCTCATGATTCAAGGGTATTGTAATGGATATTTTATAGGCTTCAATGGTATTTCAGTTATTTTTCTTGTTTCGAGGGTATTTTAGTCATTTTTTGGGTGGTAGGGGTTCCTCAGTCATTTGTTGAATTTGTGGGGTACGTTGGCCTTCTTTTAGGTACTGGGGTATTATGGTCGTTTTCATTGAATAATACATTATATTTCCTTCACTTTTGGTGTTTTCTTAGGATTCAAGGGTATTGTGGTCTTTTTTTAGGCTTCAAAGGTATTTTAGCTATTTTTCTTGCTTTGGGGGTGTTTCAGCCATTTTTTGGGTGGTAGGGGTGTTTCGGTAATTTTCTACGGTTATGCAGGTAAGTTGGCATTCTTTTAGTTTTAGGGGTATTTAAGTCATTCCAAAGTAATATTAAATTATATTTAAATTTTTTGGTCCTCTTGTCTCATGTTACATTTTTTTTTCTAGTTATTACATCATATTTTAGTGATTTGTTGGGAGGAATTATATTTTATTAATTTGAAGTATTAAATTAAAATTTATTAAATTAGTTTGAAGTATAAATTCAAATAAAATTTGTTTAGTTGAATTATGAAAATTGTAGGGTGCAATTTTGATGGGCTAGGCACAAACTTTGCGGACTGTGAGCCCAACGAACCCCCAACAATAAATTTGTAGAGAATGGGTTAAACAGCTGGGCTGGTTATGGATTTAGCAACGGTTCATACATGCAAGTAAGGATAAAACGATGTTCAGACTAGTATTCAGTAAAAATTCTCTTGGGTCTGAAGAGACTTAGTATTTATCAACTTCATGAATACAATTTTTTCCTCCCCTTCTCTTCAGAGACCTATTCCCTTTATATATCCTCTCTTCCACAAATTATTTTCCATAGGTCTAGGTTTATATATCTATAATTAATAAGGTGGCTTTTCAATTATTATTTATTTATTTATTTATTTTGATAATACATCATAACTTTGTATTATTTATTTAATTAAAATTTATGTATTATTATTTATTATTTATTTATTTCAATTATTTTGATAATACATTATAACTTTGTATTTTAATATAATTAAAGTTACATCTTTATATAACACATATATTATTACACATTGTAAAATCAATAATTTATTAAATAAATTAGACACATGGCTGTAATTTAGAAGGGATACCTAAGAAACAGTATCTTAGATATTGTATCTAAATTTGGTTCTTTTTGTTTCTCAAAAAACGAAGAAGAAGAAGTTTTGTCTTTTTTGCTATGTCTCATTATTTATTATTAAGATAATTTTTTTTTTTTGAGAAAGAAGATAATTAATTGATTCTATTAAAAAAAAAAGATAATTAATTGATGACTCTACGTGAAATTTTATTAAGATTTTAAATGACTCACTAATAATAATTAAGATAATGTCAATAATATTAGTAAAATATATATTTTTTATTTCATACATAAATTTAAATTTAATTAATCCATGCATCATTCAATATACTAGTAGCTACTAGTATATTGAAAGATTCATGGATTAATTAAATTTATACAACCGGTTGAAAGGGGATAGCACAAGTTAACATCAAAAAAAGAAAAAGAAAAAAAAAAGAATAATATATATTAACATCAACAAAATGTTATTGATGTATAAAATATTATTATGTATAAAGTATTTAACGTAGAGTACTAATAGTTTAGAGGTAAGACACGCGTGGAATAATATGTGGCCCAAGTTCGAACCCTACTGAATGCATTTAATTTTTTTTTTCTCTCCTTAAAACAAAAAAAAAACCCTAATCTCTACATTTCTCACCTCAGCTGCCACATTCTTTTCTCATTTCTCACAAGCAAACCTCATTTTCTCTCTCTCTCTCTCTCTCTCTCTCTTTGGTCGTTTCTAGATTCATCTATTCCAATCGCACACACCCACACACAACTCACCGGATTCGTCTCTGGAGCTTGGAAACCTCGTTAGCATGGTGTCGCCGCCATCCCAAGGTTTTTTTTTTTTTTTTTTTGGTGATTTGCCCTTTTTTTTTCAATTTGGATTTCCAATTTGGAAGCTTCCACTATTTTTTTCTTGTTATTTCTTTGTTGATAAGTATTTAATCTTATGTTTATGTTTGTTATTTTTTGTGAAATATCAAATGGGTCCAGCCAGGGGGCAGAAAAATATAGTTTTGAACTATCTTTGTATCAATACCCATAACATGAATTGTGCTATTTGATGGTTCAATTGGGTGGTCTTTATAATTTTGAGTTAATAAAATTGTAGGGATTGTTTTCTTTCTTGTATGTATGACAAGGTGTAGCTTAAGAGTTAGTTGGGTTGTGTAGGATTTGGGTCAAGAAGAGGTGGTGAAAAAAAGTTGAAAATCGAAATACTGTCATGAATTGGTTCATCAAATTTTATTTATTTATTTATTTTTATTGTTTTTTTAACTATGAGATCTTGGTATTATATTCTTGCTGATATTTAATGAGTTTTTATCTCATTTTCATTTATATTCTAGAAATGGAAGCATAGTTGTAACTGGAAGATTTACTGTTAAAATGTCTCTGGCAAAGCCATTAAAGACGTTAGCATCATGTGTTAGCCTTGATTTGGATGGGACACTTCTTAATACAGGTTAGTTTGTGCTTTTAACATTGTTAAAATCTTTTTAAAATTTTTTTTGTTATTTTCCATTATGTTATGTGTGATGAGCACTTTGCTGATTTGTTGAAATTTGGTTAAAGTATAGTTGTATTTATACAATAATGAAACTTTAAAAATCGCTACATATATAAATAAGCTAAAAGAAGAAGCTCTTGGCAAATTGACACTGATTGATGTTTAGATATTTTCATGAGCAAAGTCCAGTGAAGTTTGGTAAACAAAGAATAGGATTTTTCTTGAATTCCTGAATTTCACCATATGCGTCTTAGCTTATTATTTCGAGTGGAATCCCCAGATTTAGGAATTGACCATTGAATTAATTCCAACCGGATTTTTCATTTTTGGAACCTTTTTATAGATTCTAATTTTTTTTTAAAGATCGACTAACACATGCTGAGCTGGATGAGTGTGACTGTACTGTTATCTTATCAAACATAATAATCATTAACACAATGGGCCAGCAGGGCTTTCCTTTTTTGGTTCTATTAGCACAGGTTTTTTGTCTCTTTGTTTCTATACTTGCTTTTTTGCTTCTTCTTCTTCTTGTATGAAAAACATAATGGCAAATGGCAAGCTCATAGTCGAAGAGCTCAGCTAATTGGGTCTTTAATTGTATTCTTATAATTAATTAAGTCTACATAAAACCAGCTCATTGCAGAGGCCCCTTGATACTTAATCCATTTAGGTATTAGCAGAGACGGCCCCTCAGGGAGAGCCAGAGGAAAGTGTTACTAGTTGTACAAGAATATTGGACCTGGCAAACTTTTAACAATTAAAAACATATATAGTACTTGGTCCAAGTTCCAAATTCCAAATCACAGTGGAGGGTTTGGTAAGATCAAAGATGGCTTAACAATTAGCATCTTACCTGAGGCTATGCCCTACTTCATTCTTGTGAAGAGAAGGAAATTTAGGAGAGTCAACTAACTTTTGGCCAAACTAAGGGCTTCTTAACCTAGTAAAGCAGTTGTATGTTCAATCTTTTTCTATGGACTATGGAGAGAACTTAGATTTGAATCCAGTAATTTCATCCTTACTTGAATAATAATAATAATAATAATATTTGAACCACACTAGTTTACACAATTTCTATCATAATTTGCTACGTTGTGAGTTGTGAGTAGTGGAGGAAAAAGTGATGGGTTCATCCACAACTCACCATGTGAGGAGTTGTGGCAAAAATTATATAAATTGTTGCGGTCTTCACTAGAATTTTTCAACAAAGAATAATGGTCAAATACTCTAGTTAGCAGTACTCTATATTTTTTGGCATTAAACTCAACAAATTGTGGGTTTTAATACTTAAACTTAAATCTTACCCCCATAGATCTGTGGCAATAATATGCATGTATAATCCTACTCCTTTTACTGCTAAACGAAAACTCATTTTTCCTTTAACCTGAACTACTCATCATTTTGCTTATCTATAATAATACATAAAGAGTTATTATAAGCAATGTATATAAATAAGCAACTTAAAAAATGATCCTTCGTTGATTAAGTTGCTTTAAAAAGCATAGTTTTCTTTTCTAAAATTTGAAAAGCAATGCGTATATAAGATGTGCCTTAAAAGTAGATTCAAGTCAATAATTAAATGTGTTAAGTTTGTTGTTAGGAGATTGAGAGAAACATAAAGTGAAAGAATAGAGAAAAATAGAAGTAATAATTAACATAATTTGTTAATAAATAGTTAAATACTCTTAATAAAGATATGTATAATAACTAGCGGCTAAATCAATTAAAATTTTAGTTTTAGCTTTAGTTTATGCACACTTTGAATATAGAGAATAAAAATTTGGCCCCACTGTTTTCTTTTGTCTTCTGAGGCTCCACAAAGATTCAATGGGTCCACATGAGCCTCTTCCAACCTTTCCAACAAGGAAACAATTCTATACACACAGAAAGAATTTTTTTTTCACATTTTTCAAAATAATTGAGTTGGCAAATTTTATATACACAGATGACATTATTTTTTTACTTATCAGCATTTGTGAAAAATTTTGTTAATTTTTTTTATGTTATAGACCTTCTCTAATAATGGGTAAGTTAAAATTCTTTGTCTTAGCTATTGGACTGATCATCTTACACATGCAGCATCTTCTCATATTATTTATCTTATATGTAAAGAAACAAATTTTATTAATCTTGAATATATTTTTATTTCATTTATATTTAAATTGTACCTAATTTAATCTTGTTTATTCAAATCCTATATACAATGTATTAAGTTATACTTATGCTATTACTATTGGCTAAAACACTTGGTTTGCTTAGTACTCTTAAGTTTAAGTGATTCTCCATTTTCTCTTTCTTCTCTGACTTGTTAATTTTGAGATCATCTCGTTAGAGATAACAAAATATCATCAACACGTCTTATCCCAAATTGTTCTTTATTGCCTTGCATGGCTTTTTCCCATCCCAAATAAAGAACTCATTCCTAATCTAACCTTATCTCGCTCCATTGTTATTCCTAGTTCCAACTTTGTGTTTGCCAATGAAGATATCATATGCTTCATATGGGTATCATCATGCTCCCAAAACAAAATGATCATTCCCCAAGTTTTTATCACTTTTTTAGGGGGTGGGGGATTGCAAAAGGCCAAAAGGAGAGTCGGACTTTAAGCTTTCCTATCTTCATAAAAATATCATAAGTTTGTAGTAATTGATATTAAAGGTTAAAGTACACTGGCGATGTACTAAAGGAACCACCTTAGAAATTATAAAATTAATAATAAAGATAGAGAACTTGTAGTTTTTTTTGCAATCATAAGAATTATTTATTTTTTGTATTGTTTTAATTCTTTATGATACTTGTGCCTGAAAATTCTTTTCTTAGGCTTTGGTTTCCTTGACAGCCACAAATTCATGTCTCACCTAGGGAGGGCTTGAAATTTCCCTTGCAATTCTTCTTGTTTCTTTGTCTTCTCTTGTTTAAATTTTGGTCATTCAGTTCGAATGTGATAATGCCTGTTGATGTTGAGGGACTGGTAGATTAACAAAGTTTTTGACCTTAATATGGTTGCCAGGGAAAATAATACAGCTTTTTTGGTTCATCGCTTATTTGAATGTGGTAATTTCTCTTATTGGTATGGTGCAGGTAGATTGATGCTGATCTTGTGGTTGCCCAGGTTGAGTTCTTCAGGTTATTGGTTTGTCCTGTGATTGGCATGACTTAGGCTTTTTGTGAATCGAATTCTTTTAACTTACACATTTGGTCTTAGCATTATTATTTGTAAAAATTCTGTGAATCAAATTCTTTTAATCTATATATTTGGTTTTTGGATTATTATTTGTAAAAAAAATGAATTGTGGTTCATTATAGGTGTTATAAAATATGTATTGTAGGTACATTTCAGGTGCTATAAAATTTTAAAATTTTTTTTTTTTTAAAAAAAGGACCTATACCAGCGCTTTTGAAAGCGCTGGCATAGGTCCTTTTAAATTATATTGATTCAAGACCTATACCAGCGTTTTCAAAAGCGCTGGTATAGGCTTTTTTATTTTTTTCATTCAAGACCTATACCAGCGCTTTTGAAAACGCTGGTATAGGCTTCAAAAGCGCTGGTATAGGTTATATGTCTAAATGTTTTATAAAGGCTGTCCCGACATAAGTAAAAACGCCGGGACAGGGTCCGAAAGCGCCGGGACCTATCCCAGCGCTTTTGAAAAGCGCTGGGACAGGTCCGCGCGACCCTATCCCGACATTCAAAAACCAGCGGTTTGAAGCGCCGGGAAAAAAAAACGCCGGGATAGGAATTTTGACCCTATCCCAGCGCTTTTTGGGGCTATCCCAGCGGTTTTGAAAACGCTGGGATAGCCCCGTTTTTTTGTAGTGAATTAATTAATGCGGAGATGATGGTTGTTCCCTTTGTACGCATGGCTCATCCTTTAGCTTGACCATGCCATTTTTGGTTGGTGTATGTCTCAATCTCCATTGTTTTGCTCTCCTTTGAATTCCCTAAGGAGCCTTGCTCCCTCGAGAGTTCCGTGTCGCCATTCCTCATCTAGAACTAGGTGGGGTTCGCATCCGGTCCCATTCCCCATCCGGTCCCATAGGTTCTTTTCATGTATTGGCCCCTCTCATGGGCTTTGGCTTGACTAACTTTCCTTTTTGATTGGGTCCTCTTGCTCGGCTTGGGCCTTGCTTCTCTCTCAATACATAGTTTTTTTTTTTTTAAATAATTAAGATCTCAATACACAGTTAATAAAGCCAAAAGATAATACCATATAGGCATTTTACTGCAGAAAACATTTAATTAAAAAAACATACAATGTATAAAAAAATATAGAACAACAAGATATCTTTAAAAAAAAAAAAATTGGTACTGGCATTGAATTAATTAATTTTAAGACTTGTAAAAGTTTAATTGAGAGTCCAGTGGTAATGGCATTATTTGGTGTCTTATGTTAGTAGTCCAAACGCCCCTTATCAATATCTACCTATCTAAAACAGGTTCAATACTTGCAATAACATTCTGAATGAACAAAGTATTTATACATCAAAAAATGATGCTATCTATATATACTTCATGTGTTAAAAAGATATCACGAAAAACAAATTTTGGAATTTAAAAATTTGAAGGCTTAAAAAAAATCATAACATCTTAGCAAAGATATTAAATTATAAATATGATACTCTAACAACACATATTTTATTTTATTTGATTTATTTGAAAACAACACAAAGGGATGGACGGTATTATTACAAAACATAAAATTTCATGTAATTAAGAACCTAAGTGAGTGCATAGTGTTGTTTTTAAAAAGAATAAGTCGACGAATAGGTTTTTTATTTTTTATTTTATTTTTTATACAAGATAGAAATTCTACTCTAGCCTAATCTAAGTGTATATGTGTGTAAAGCTTATTCCTGGATACTTGAACCCTGACCTTTGCACCCCATACCTCACAAGTACTTATACTTGCAGAGTGACTATTGTACCAAGGGTGTGCAGTGGTGATGAATAGTTGATATAGCATACTCGCTTTGGTTGCTCTTTTTATTAAAATGATATTAATTCTAACATATTCTTTATTGTACATTTTCATATATACACATCACCCAAATCATGTTTATATGTGAAAATTAATAAAAAAAATATAGACATCGCTTGTGAAATTATGGACGTTAAGTATACAAAGTGTATACTAATGACTGTGTGAAAACAATTGCCCATGTTAATTAAAAGCTTTTTTTTTTAAAATTTTTTTTTTTAAGTAGAATATCTAGCAACAATGGTAAGATCAGAGCAGCCAATGTGCCAAATCATTTGTCAAATAATTTTTTGGCTATGAAAATTAAATAGCCATCTTTTTAACAAGTTGAAATGTTCTTTTTAATTAAATATTAGGCTGGGATAGGTTTATATATATATATATATATACACACACACAACAACAACAAAAACAAAATGGTCGGATTTAAAAAGGTTACTAGGGCCCAGCCCATCTACTTCATTTGAGGCCAGAATCCAACCATAGATTGAAGAGATGGATTTGGGCCCATGATCAACATCCAGAGCTGCCCAAGTAACTAACCCATGGGCTACATTGAGAGCAACGTTTCTGATGTTTTCATTTTATGATTCTATAAAATGTTTTCCATTCTTATGATGTTTCATATTGTATTAGACATGTTAGGACATGTTTGGTATGCACGATTAGATCTAGGAATGGAATAAGTATTCATCTGAAATCATAATTCAGTTGTATAGTAGTTCTTTGAAGTCAATGAATCGGTTATTGTATAATGAGATATGTCTGACGAACTAGAAGAGATAACGTTTGATTTTGGCAAATGTCACATTCACATTAAATGGATGTCCCCCACTTGACAAGATTGCATTTATTACTGAATGACTGGTATGAACAATGTTACTTACCTAGAGATCCACTCACCTCTCCTAAAAGGTGAAGGACACACTTGATGAGACAAGTATCCCTTGACCTCTCCTTATTAAGTTTTAGTGTTTGATTTCTTTTTTAGCTTTCCCATTGTGAACTTTACCCCATTTATAACAAATGAATTGTGCCAAATGAAACCTAGAGTCCTATCTTGGTTTCCCACCCCCACAGTATGTATGAAGGATTGTTCATACCCTGGAGAGAAGCAGATTGTTCTCACAAAAAAGATTATATATTTATGGCTCTAGTGGCTGTGGTAGCTTCTTCAGATTTAATTAAGCTTAGAGCTCTAGTATTTGCTCTCTATTTTATGTCCTACGAACTGTAGATTGTTGGTTATGTTTGTGACAATGATCATTGATGCACACCATCATGTTGTAAATAAATTATTAGTACTCATTCTAAATGAGATAGAGAAAATTAAATTCGAATAAAAGATGATCGATGTGATAAAATCAAAATATTTTTTGTTATTAACATTCTCTAATACTGATTTACATGTACCTCAAAATTAGTTTTTTACCAAAGAGTAATCTGTATGCCACAACATTACTAGAACACTCACTATTCTAGACACTAAATGTATTTGCAAGTCTTTGATCTCAGCTATTTCGATGGCTCAGTTTCACTCTTTTAATATTGACAAGATCTTTTTGGTTAAAAAAGAAAGAAAAGGAACCTAGCAGATGCTAGAATTGGATGCCTTACGAATTGGTTCACTCCAAATTCAACTGCCGCACTCTCGTGAATATCTCCAACTATGGAGCTACCTCGTTTCCAAACCATACATTGTACAGGGTCTCATGTTGAATCAGTCAAATTAGTGTTGGCATAACTTACAGTTCGCATAGGGTCGTATTCAATTTTATTCCCTAGTGAAAAATCCATGGAAATAACCTTTAGTCATAATGAACCAGACTAGTTGCTTCGTTTAAAAGTCAAACGTTAAATTGAATGCATAAGTCGGTGGAGCATAACAGTCGTACCACTAATGGTATTACATTTAACAACCCACTTGTAAAATACAAAGTCCCTCTACTTTACCCTACCCAATATTGACAATTAGACACAGTTGCAGAGTACCTTCTTGAAGCCGAATTAAAGACTTACGCTAGGCCAATAAATATTCGTAATGAAAAGTCCAAGCCTAATGTACTGTACCACCTTGAAATCCGCGTATAAGGCTCTATTACTTTACCACTTCCATCATAGCCCAAGTTTCAAACCACAATCACAAACATAGAAAACCCAAACCCACCAATTCAAAATCTTTAGATCGGCGATCCAAAATTGCCAAACCCAAACCCACAAACATAGATAACCAGACCTAAACCCAAACATAGGAATCTTTAGATCAAAGACTAAAATCACAAAAATGAGGAGTGAGTTTCTGTTTCTGGGTATAGATTTATGAGTGGGTGAACATGGTGGGTCTGAAGAAGAAAGAAAAAAAGAAAAAGAAAGAAGAAGAAGAAGAAAAAACCATTGGCGGTGGAGTGGGTCTGAAGAAGAAAGAAAGAAAAGGAAAGAAGAAGAAGAAGAAGAAGAAGAAGAAGTAGAGGAAAAAAAATAATGTTGTTGGTGATAGAGTGGGTCGGACTTGATAGAAACAAGCCAAGAGAGTGGGTCCCACAAGTTTGGTTTTCTTACAACTTTGCCACTATAACTCATACTTCATAATCCGAAAACACCAAAATCTTGTTTCTAGTTTTCATCACTCAAACTCAAATTTTTGAGCTTTGAGTGATGAGAACATAACTCAAAAATCTTGCCAAACAACAATTCTTCCGTGGGTGGTATGAGTTATATAACTTAGTTTTAACCCAATCCAAACACCCTCTTGATTATGCAATCTTAATCAAAATCTCTCTTAAAAAGTACACCTGAGTTTGGTGATTGACTAATCTTACAAAAAATCATTAGATATTTTAGGAGTATTATGACGCGGTACTCTATCTTTTCACATGAATGGTAAATCAATAGGAATTTAATTAATGGAACTCACTATTGTGTGAGATGAAGAAGTTTCACTTCACTATTCTCTCAAAATACTAAAACTCGAGCCAAGTGAACTTGAAATCTATCGGTCCGACACATTTGCTAGGTCTAGGTTAATTTACCCCAAGTGGAAAAGAATTTTCAAATTACATTAAGATAAAAATTGTTATACACACCTTGATACACACATTGTTTGAACTAAAATTCTGAGCGGAAAACACGATTTCAATTCCAAAAATGGGTTTATAACAATGTGTGTAACAAACATTACTTATTACGTTATGAGACTTGATTGATGTGTTTGAAGTATAGTTTGAAAATTGTCTAGATTGATTAACAAAGTTACAAAGAAATATCAATAATATATCAGTAAAACAAGATATGCTTAGATTAACTTATAAGAAAAATAGACAAGTGTAAAAGCGTATAAAATTAAGAATTAAGTAAAACTTATTGCTGAGGCACGGAACTAAATCCACTGTCCTTAAGAAGTGATTTTGCCCCCACTAGAATGAATTTGTCGGTGCAAATGGTTTAAGCGGTCACTCTCCAGGATACAACGGCAATTCTGTTAATATGCATTTACAAACAAATTTTGAACTCGTCACAAATGCCCAAGAGAAAATTTTCAATAAAAGACAGAGGAGCAAAAGTATCAAAACAATATCTGTTTTTATTGTTTTCAAGTAATCTCATATCTGCAGAATTTGATAGTCTTAGGGCTCTTAAAAAGGAAGTATCTAAAGATGATTAGAGTGTTTCCTCTCCCATTGATGCCGCAAGCTGCTATGTATTTTCTGCAAAAGAGGGAAAGGTGTGGTTGACTAGTTTTCTAAGGAAATATGAGATGATTGAGAGTTTTGTTTGCTGCCAAAAATTCCCACGCCAGCCAAGGAAAATTCTAGAGCATGGGCTTTGGCTTTACAACAAAATATTATAGGCTTAAGCTTTGAACATACCCAACAATCCCCCACATGTTTTAAAATTTTGATTTTTCAAAAATTGGGCAATCACAAGATGAAATTAGTGTTGATGTCTTGTGGACTTGAATCAACACTTGGTATTTGTATTCTAGAGTTCACAAAATCTTGGTGATACAAGATCTTAAACCAGTTTCATGAACTACAAGAATACGAACACCTTTGCTTGTGAATTCTTGGACGAGTTCTCGATTTAGCACATTTCGGCCATGTGGCCTACCTGGATTTTCATGAGTGCTTTAAAGAGTTTGCCCTCACTCTCATAGGAGGTAGCCCCACCTCCATACTCACATATTTGAATTCATCAAGTGTGTACTACCACACACCACCTATAAAGGCTATGAATTCATTAAAAGTTTTAAACTCAACCTCACTAGTTTGGTAGTAAGCACTATCTACACCATAGGGAGGGACAGTGAGATCTCATTCTCACTAATAGTGCTATCTTGAATCTCTTCATGATGCCCATTGAACCTTTTGTTGACATAGGTTGGGTTGTTATCATGGGTGATTCACTCAATGGGCTTAAGTCCCATTCCCTTCGATGTATCTTAGACCAATTGTTTAGTTAGCCCTTTGGTCAGAGGATTCGCAAGATTCTCTTTTGACTGTACAAACTTCATGGAAATTACACCATTGCTTATGAGTTGTCGTACTATATTGTGTTTTAGGCGTATATGCCTCTTCTTCCCATTATAAATTTTATTTTTTGCACACGCAATTGTAGCTTGAGAATCACAATGCAATGATATTGATGGTAATGGCTTATCCCATTTTGGTATATCAACAAGTAAATTTCTAAGCCATTCAGCTTCAGTAATTGCTTTTTCTAAGGCAACAAACTCAGACTCCATAGTTGATCTAGCATTACAGGTTTGTTTAGAAGACTTCCAACATATAGCTCCTCCACCTAGGGTGATAACATAACCACTAGTGGAGTTGGTCTCATCATTATTTGATATCCAATTTGCATCACAATAGCCTTTTAATACTGTTGGACGACCTTTATATGTAAGGCCCAAATTCATGGTGCCTTTCAAATTATCTCAAGAGACGAGTTAGTGCATTCCAATGTTCATAGGCATGATTATGTGTATATCTACTAAGTCTACTAATAGCATATGCAATATGAGGGCATGTACTATTCACTAGAAGCTTCACACTACCAATAATTTCAGCATACTCAGATTGTGCAACAGGAGACCTCTATTTTTCTTTAAATGTATGCTTGGGTCATATGGAATTCTCATAAGGTCACAATCAAAATGATTGAATTTTTTAAGTACTTTCTCAACATAGTGTGATTGGGAAAGTGTAATCCCTTCACTATTTATAATGATTTTTATTTCCAAAATTACATCAGCCTTTCCATGGTCTTTCATATCAAAGTTTGAAGATAAGAGGTCTTTAGTACTTTTTACAACATCCATGTCAATTCCCAAAATTAACATGTCATCCACATATAGGCATATGATAACCCCACTATCACCAGAGAAATTATTACACACATCTATCAGATTCGTTCACAATAAATCCATTAGAAATTAAAGTGTTATCAAATTTTTCAAACCATTGTTTGGGAGCTTGTTTCAAACCATATAATGATTTTCTAAGTTTACACAGTTTACTTTCTTGTCCTCGAACCACAAAACCCTCTAGTTGGTCCATGTGAATTTCTTCATCTAAATCACTATTTAAAAATGTTGTTTTAACATCCATTTGGTGAGCAATCAATTTATATATTGAGGTCATAGCAATTAGAATCCTAATTGTAGTTAATCTTGTCACAAGTGAATAAGTGTCAAAGTAATCTATCCCTTCTTTTTGAGTATACCCTTTTGCCACTAGTCTAGTTTTGAATTTGTCTATGGACCCATTTGCTTATAATTTCTTTTTAAACACCCATTTGCAACCAATGGTCTTGCATCCTCTAGGGAGTTCAACTAATTCCCATGGATGGTTAGCCATAACTGATTCTAATTCACTATGGATTGCATCCTTCCAAAAGGTTGCATCTACTGATTTCATGGCATGTTGATAAGTTTTTGGGTCATCTTCGATGAGAAAAGAAGTGATAAAGTCAGGCCCAAAGTTGGTTCCTTTTTTAGGTCTTTTACTACGTCTTAACTCTTGTGTTGAGTGGCTTTCATCTAAGTTTGAACTTGATCTCACTTGGGGTATGATTGATGAGGATTCATTAGTGAGTCTTGTTCTCTTCATAGAAAAAATATGCTCAAAGAAATCAGCGTCCCTAGTCTCTACTATAGTGTTAGTCTCCAAAACTAAGCACCTATAGGCAGGATTATTTTGTGCATATCCTATGAAGACACTATCCTTGGTTTTAGGACCTATCTTTTCTTTATGTGGTTCAGGAATTCCAACCTTTGCCAAACAACCCCACACCTTAAAGTACCCTAAGTTTGGTGCATGTCATTCCCATAGTTCATATGGAGTTTTTCTAATCTTTTTATGTGGGACCCTATTTAATACATGACATGCATAAAAGATAGTCTCTATTGGAAAATTTAGACATCGGTTGATAGAATTAACAAGTTTTAAATCAAAGTTGTTAATTAGATTTATTATGAATAAAACTTGTTAAAACAAACAAACAAACATTAATATCATGTCAAAATCATGTAGCGGAAAAAATTAAATAAAACAAGATATGATAACTCAGGAAAACCAATGAAACAAACTAGTTTCACAGTAAAAAACCTGGGGAGAAACCTTCCCGAAAAGCAATCCACTATAGTAAAAAGAAGTTTCAGATCTAGTACAAAACTTTTGTTTCTAGACTTTACAATCCTCGTAGATGAACTTATAGTAGAAACCTTCTACCGCTTCTGAACCTCTGAACTCTTTAATATATGAACGCCACCCTTTTTGTTGCACGGATCCCAGTACGTGATTAACTCCTTTGCACGAATCCCAGTACGTGACTCACTCACCGACTTGAGGAAGAAGAATGTTGGCTGCAAAGTTCTTCACTTCATTAACAGTGAAGATCAAGAAGCACTTGGTTACAAAACCCTAAGGTGCAAATACGCAGTAACTTCTTTCAGAGAAAATAAGGCATTGGTCAGCTTTAGCATATGTTCTCCTTGTATTCTCTTATATGACGACCTCTAAAATAAGCCTTATATAGGTCTAGGGTTGTGAGAAAAGAAACCCCACACATACATGTCAACATGAGCCGAAAATCAGATCTGAAAATCTGAATTCCCGTAACCTCGATCGATCAAGAGGTGTTGAGGAGGTGTTGAGATTTAAACTTTGATAGATACAGCTATCGAGGAGGTGTTGAGGAGACAGGAGTTTTCTCGATCGATCCACCAGTTGTCGAGGAGCTATCGAGATTGTGATAAGAAGAAGTTGAAAATTTCGATAGATAGCCTAGCTGTCGAGAGGTGTCGAGAAGCTATCGAACTATCTGTCCATATGTGTCGAGCTATCTGTCCAGCTTAATTGAACAACTTTTTTTCACTTGTTTCTTGGTCTAATCTTCATGACTTTAATACTAGACTTGAACAACATGTTTCTTGAAGTATTAAACACATCTTAGATCTACCCCAAAACAAGTGAAGTGCATTTTGTAAAAAGATTAGCCAACTACATAAATATTGACATATGTTCCTAAAATGAATCACATATATCCTAACAGCCTCTTCCCACATGTTGGAACGAAGATCAGAGCTAATGAGCATGACATTCATCATATCTTTTAGGGTTCTATTTTTCCTCTCAGCTATTCCATTTTGTTCAAGTGTTCGAGGTGCACTGACTTCATGAATAATACAATTTTCTTCACAAATTTTTTTAAATAAAGCTGAACCATATTCCCCTCTTCTATCAAACCTAAGCCTTTTAATTTTCTTATTTTTCTGATTTTCAACTTCTGTCTTAAATTTTATGAACGTGTTTTCAGCTTCATCTTTACTACGTAAAAGGTATACTCTTATATATCTAGAGTAGTCATCAATAAATGTCATATAAAATTTTTTACCTCCTCTACTCATATAATTTTTGAAGTCTTTTAAGTCACTATGAATGAGTTCTAAAAGTTCAGAGCTCTTTTCAACAATTTCGAAAGGTTTTTTGAAATGTTTTGCTTCTACACACATTTCACACTTTGAATGCTTTGAATTAGTTAAGTTTGGAATTAGGCTCATTTTTTCATTCTTTTGCTGGCTGCAACATTCACATGCCCTAGCCTACCATGCCAAAGATCCAAAGGCTCAACAATATAAGTAGAAGAGTTACTAGATATATTCATATTCTCACAATCAGTTATAAGTACAAATAAGCCTTCATGACAAAATTCCTTGCCCACAAAATCACCATTTTGACTAAGAACAATCTTATTAGATTCAAAAACAAGTTTTAGGCCTACCTTATTGAGCGAGAACCCAAGCACTAAATTTCATCACATGTTAGGAACATGAGAACAGAGTGCAAGGCTAAAGACTTACTCAAAGTAAATTTCAGAAGTACCTTTCCATTTCCAGCAACTCCTGCAATACTAGAGTCTCCCAAATAAACATTCTTTTCATCTGTTACTTCCTCATAATTAAGAAAGAACTCATTGCTTGAGCAAATGTGTGTAGTAGCCTTAGTGTCCACTACCCAATTAGTTATGTTCTTGACTAACTCCATTTTTGAAACAAGTGCTGCCTCAAATTCTAAGACAATATTAGGAACATCATACATTTTATTAATCAATAAGAACATAAATCACTTCTTAAGATTGTTGGAAGTATAGTTTGAAAATTGTCTAGATTGCTTAACAAAGTTACAATGCAATATCAATAATATATCAATAAAACAAGATATGCTCAGATTAACTTATAAGCAATATAAACAAGTGCAAGAGCGCATAAAATTAAGGATTAAGTAAAATTTATTGTCGATGCACAGAACTAAATCCGTTGTCCTTAATAAGTGATTTCGCCTCTATTGGAATGAATTTGTTGGTGCAAATGGCTCAAGCGGTCGCTCTCCAGGATATAACGGCAACTCTGTTAATGCGCACTCACAAACAGAGTTTCAAACCCAGACCTCTTCCTTCTAGGGATTGGAGTAAAGTTAATAGAAATGGTGTTTTTTTGTTGATATTAGACTATTAGAGTGGGAGTCCTGAGAATCATATTTACAATTAACCACCGTATATTATGATATATATGGGTAAACAGTAAACTCATTCGAGGATCAGCCTTCAACGTTTACAATGTTCTTCATTAAAGACTGAAAAAGTCTCGATTCTAACAATGTATAGGCCCTATAGGGTACTATGTCATTTAAAATTTAAAATTACATTATCAATTTATGGATATTCAATATATGAACAACAAAATTTTTTTACTGTTTTACTTCCAAATAAAAAAAGTTTTACTGTTGAAATCATCCGCAGAACTCTCATAAACATTTCCAGCCGCCCCGGGTTCAAAGTTCAAACTGTGCACAGAAAGTCATGTTGAAATCAGACAAATTAATAATGGCATAACTTAAGTTACAAGTCGCATATGGGGTTGTCTTCAATTTCCCTAGTAAATAATCTATGCACGTAACCTGAAGTCATGGGAGAACTAGACTACCATTAGTTCGTCTCAACCTTACACGTTGTTAAATTGAATACAAAACAAAAGTCTATTGAACATAACACTATTAGGCTATTAGCCATTCTAGACAACCCGCTGTTGTAAAATTCACCGAGTTCCTCAGCCACATGTTTCTCCTACGTAACAAATATTGATACAGTCGCAATGAAAAGTCCAAGCTTGCTATCAACAAAAAAACAAATAATAATAATAATAATAAAAAAGAAGAAGAAGAAAAGTCCAACAAGTCTAGTTTCCCCGCATGGACCGCCTTGAAATCCGTAACCGCGGATAAGCCTATATATATATAGCCAACCAAGTTCTTCGGATTATCACCATTCACCATCATACCACGTACACACAAGTTCATCATACTTGTTAGTTCTTATCTACCACGATATCATACAATGATGAAAACTCTGGCACTCTACGGCCTCACCTTGGCCTTCTTTTTCCTATCTGGTATGCCTCCTCACTAATCACTATTCACAGCATCACACCCTCTTTCTCTCTCTATAGAAGCGCTTAATATACAGCCAAAAAGAATCACAAAATTCTAGGTTGCTACAAGTCATTCATCACACTGGCAGTTTTGATTTGCCCCTTTCTTCATCATATGGGAACTTACACAATAAACTCATGAAACCTCACTAATAAGGCATAGAGTTCACGCATATTCTTCTTATCACGACTCTTATTTATTTACTTTTGATAGTTAAAAGAATAATATGGTAGTTCCTATAATTGCAACCTGTTGAATCATAACCATGCATCATCATGATACGTACGTGAATCTACACGTTAGAATTAATGTTGCATCTGCTACATATATTTGCTGCTTACAATACAGGTTTTGTTTTCATTTTCAAAATGATGACAAGGATTTTGGTTTATATATGTTGCACGCAGGTGCTCACTCTGCTAGAATAACTTTCACAAACAACTGTCCATATACAGTCTGGCCAGGAACCTTAACTTCGGATCAAAAACCTCAATTATCAACTACTGGGTTTGAGTTAGCATCTACAGCATCCTCAGCAATAGATGTCCAAGCTCCATGGAAAGGCCGATTCTGGGCCCGAACCCTATGCTCCACAGATAGCTCGGGAAGGTTCAGTTGCGCTACTGCAGAATGTAGCTCTGGTCAAGTTTCATGCAATGGTAACGGTGCAGTTCCGCCAGCTTCTTTGGTAGAAATCAACATAGCCGCCGATGGTGGAATGGACTTCTATGATGTTAGCCTTGTAGATGGGTTCAACTTGCCTGTTTCAGTAGCCACACAAGGCGGAACTGGCGAATGCAAGGCCTCAAGCTGTCCAGCCAACGTGAACGCGGCTTGCCCAGCAGAGCTGCAAGTGAAAGGGTCTGATGGGAGCGTTATTGCTTGCAAGAGTGCATGTACCGCTTTCAATGAACCACAATATTGTTGCACTGGCGCAAATGACAAGCCTGAAACATGTCCACCCACAAACTACTCTCAGATCTTTGAGCAGCAATGTCCTCAAGCTTATAGCTATGCTTATGATGACCAGAACAGCACATTTACTTGCTCTGGTGCACCCAACTACGTTATCACTTTCTGTCCATAAATTAGTGAGTGGAATTATGCGTTCCCTTCTCTTTTAATAGTAATAAGAAGCTGATAAGTTTCATGTACTAAGGCACATGTATGTTTGTGTCAATGAAATAAATATTTGAATAAAACGAAAATAATTAAAATCCTCACAGGAGGCTTCTGTCATCCTTACATTTACTATATATGTGCACCCTTCCAATTCCCCTTTAACTTTTACCGGATGACTCACCCTCAAAGCAAGGATATCTTCATAGTGTATACTATTGATCGCATGCAAGGTTATCTTTAATTGAATTAATTGCATATCAAAAGACCAAAGTTTCTTCCTAAATTGGTTTGGAGAGAAACTTATCAAACTTCTTATATATATATATATATATATATATATATATATATATATATTTGATTTTGCTGAAATTTTGGAAGCATGAATGATATAATGAGAACATGCAATCCAACAGTTAGATTTTCAAAATTCACATTCAATATAAAGATATATGAGAATTTTGAAGGGTTTCTCTCTAAATTAGTTTGAAAAGAAACTTTGTTCATGTCAAAATATGATTTGATTTGATTTTCAAACAAAGAAGGAAATTAAAAATTATCATAAAACCATATAATCTTTAATTTGGCTTATCTTAAATTAAAAGTTAAAAATCATCTATAATATTAATAAGCATATTCCTCTGTTTCTTCTTTAATTTTTGGTGTACCAAAATACATTCATACAAATTCTGAAATAATGTATCCTTTAGTTTAATTTATTTTCCTATAAAAAAAGAAAAAAATGTTAAAACAGTAATGCTAGCTCATGTACAATAGGATAAAAAAAAAAACTGTTACTCTCAGCATCCATTTGTATTCAAATGTCTTATTCCTATCTATAATTATTTGTATTTTTTTATCTATTTAAATTCAAATACTTCAATTATCTTTATAAAAAAAAATACAAAATTACTTCTTCCAAAAATTTTAAAAGAGTAATACTATCTCACGTATAAAAAGGGGGAAAAAATCGATATTCTCACCACTCATTTGTATTCAAATGTCTGATTCCTACATATATTTGTTATCTATTTGTATTCAAATACTTCAATTATCGTTATAAAAAAAATACAAAATTACTTCTTCAAAAAAGAAAACTCACCACCCAACATAAAAACTACTTCTTTTCCCGAAATTTCTATATTTTTTTAAAAAGAAATTCTTTAAAACATTCCAAAATTTTTGTTATCCAAATTCTGTACAGTTATCACAAATCTCCA
Organism: Quercus glauca; assembly: GCA_023736055.1. Taxonomy (NCBI): domain Eukaryota; kingdom Viridiplantae; phylum Streptophyta; class Magnoliopsida; order Fagales; family Fagaceae; genus Quercus; species Quercus glauca. The sequence continues at coordinate 42,239,078 of CM043321.1, read as the reverse complement.
ACCATCCACACTAACGTATATCATATTTCTTTTGTTTAAATTCAATTTTTTTTTTACTTATCACAATTCTTATGTTGATCAATAAATTCAAATATCTCATTAGGTTTCAACTTCCTACGTTTTTTTTTATCTTATTTTTAAATATTATTCCACATTATCTTACCTCTTTCTTAAAAAAAAACATACTTATTTATATACAACTTTTAAACATTATAATACTAAACAAAAAAAACATAAAAATAGCATTATTGCATGCTCAAAGCGCGTGTGACAAGCCTAGTAAAGATAATAGTCTAATTAGTAAGTTGCTAAAAAGTGGCTTTTAAACTTGTAATTATCCTTAAAAAAATTAGAAAATCAAGCTACAATTGCGCAAACAACAAAATTGGAGATTGCCTAGGACACTAGTGTCGATTGTGTCTAGCATCCTATCAAATTCAAATTTTGGCAACTCTTATCAACTCTAAAACTCAGTAACGTGCATGGGGATTAGAACAAGTTAAAAATCTTCTAGAGGGATGAAAAGGATGAAAATTTAAACCATACAACCCAATGACCCACCCCTATAAATAGCGCTTCAACAAATGATAGTAGCTTTTATTTACACTATTTGAATAAATAAAAAAATTGTATTGTAATATAATGTATAATTTTTTCTCTAAATTTTTTTTGAAGATAATTTATTCTCCCTAAAAATTAAATAATTTCTATTCAATCTAATTAGGTGCACTTTGGTCCAATTTGGTGCGCTTGGTCAATTTCAATCCCCTTCAGTCCTTTTCCAAGTTTAGCTTAAAACTTATTTTTTTTTTCTTAATTTTTGGGTTGAAAAGTATGAAATTTTATTATATTTAGGCTAAACTCTTTAGTTTTGAGTTAAAAAATACAAAGAAAATAGCTATTAGAAATTAGAAATATGAGCCCTAAAAATACTATAAAAATAATAAATATTCAAAATTCTATTTCAGTCCACATTGATTTTATTTGGTCCACTTTGTTCACTAAAATTATATTCGATTCATTCAGTCTTATTTTCAGTCCACTTTGGTCCTATTCGGTCCATTTAGACCGTATTGGCCCTATTTGATCCACATTGGTCCTCTTTCGTCCACTTTGTACCATTTTGTCCACTTCAGGCCTACTCGCTCCACTTTGATCCTATTCAATTCATTCTTTCCATTTTGGTTCACCTCAGTTCTATTCGGGGCCATTCGGTCCATTTGTCCACTTTGATTCTATTTGGTCCACATTGGTTCTATTTGGTCCATTCTATTCACTTCTGCCTTTTCATTTCACATTGGTCCTACTCAGTCCATTATGTCCACTTTGGTCTTAATTTTTTCATTCGTTCTTATTCAGTTTACTTTAGTCCTATTTGGTCTCCTATTTGGTCCTATTTGGTCCACTTTGTTCATTTGGTCTAATTCGGTCTATTTTGATCCACTTTGATCCTTTTTTGTGCACTTACATAATGAGAAAATATATGTTTGGGTTGAAAGCACCTATTTTAAATCCAAATTTATTAATTGCAATATGGGAAAATATATTTTTGTAAGCATCATTAATTAGATCATATTTATTGTTGGCAGATTTCGTGCCAAAGTTTCTAATTACAACAATTTTTCATGTATTTGTGTCATTTGGGTTAAAATTCTTTTGGTCTTCAAGAAGAAAAAGAGTTGAAAGTTAAACTGTAGATTCTGAAGAGTACAACCCGAAAAATAATTATTTTGTATGTATTAGTAGGGGTGTATGTATGTCCCTTATTTCTTCTCATTCAATCTTTTATAGTTTTGGAATTGATACAAGATAACTGAAACATGTGCATACACAATAAAGGACACTTGTATTGACGTGTCGTATCCAAGAACAAAGAAATGAATTTGTCCACTACTTTAAAAGGCAACGTGCCAGAGAGTTTTGCACCATCACATCACTTATATAAAAATAAAAAATTAGGGAAAAAAAAAAAAAGACTGACTCCAGCTAATCTAACAATATTACACATGCACCAATTGATCAACAATGAGGTGAGGAGCACGCAGAGCGAAGCTCTGATTGTTCCAACATTGGTGTTTTCCCACATAACCTTGGTAGAATAGAGACTTCACAAATAAGAGTATCCTCGAAATCTCCACAATTATAAGCATCAATTTCATATAAGAAAAAGGAATCAGAAAGAGCAGAGGGAATGTCTGCCTTACAAACAGTGGTAGGGCTGCTGGCAGATTATCCTTATTGAAACACAAAGACAAGCTAGGAACCTAAGGCATGCTTAGAGCATTTACATCAAGGATAAAAAAATATAGCATTTAGAAACTCAAAAACCTACTTAATCAATTTTAACAATTTACTTTACAATTCAGCCCACATCAAAGTTTTTATTTTTTACCATTTCATTTATAATAATATAAACAACTCATTAAAATAATAAAAAACAATCACCACAAAAACCAACTACCAAACCAATCACCACAAAATAATTAAAAAATAATAGCAAGTTACCATAGTGAGCTCACATTTATGAGAGTTCATTGTAACAAGATGTCAAATTCTTTTAGATATGGCATTGACCTTTGATAAAGTATGATTTTTGTGGTTTAAGATGCTAAAAATAGCTTTTAAGTGGATTTAACACCCTTGATGTGAATGCTCTTAGTTGCAATATGGGTAGCAACATTACCTGTTCTTCTAACCCAAATAAAAGAGTAATACATTAGCATCAAAAGTGCCATGCCAAATGTCAGTTTAACATATCACTTTACAATACATCCTACATTAGATATTATATTTTTTCGATAAACACATTAAAATAATATATACAACACATTAAAATAACCTTAAAAATCTCCTACAATATATTATATAAATAAATAAATAAATACAAAATTCCTCACCACCCACAGCACACCCCTCCACAACCGACCACCACACAAAATCAACCACTGGCCACTATTATCAGCCCATTGTGACCAGAAAAAAAAAAAAAAAAAAAAACACCACAGCCATCGTGCACGCGTGCACAAGAGAGAGAGATACGACTTAGGGAGAGGAGGCTAGGTGGGATTGATGACAATTGGGCGAAGTGCAGTTAGCCAAGGTTGGCGAGAGTTGTCTGGCGAGATCGGTGGCGACGTCTGAGAGTGAGATCGGTGGCATGCGAGGTGACGAGATTAAAGGAAAGATCGACGACGAGATCAGAGGTTAGAGTGAAAGGGGAGGATGATTCTTTAAAAATAGAGTAGAGAGGCTAAGAGTGAATGGGAGAGAAAGAGAGACTAAGAGAGTGAATCAAACGGGTGAGAGAGAGGAGAGAGAAAAGTAGAATAAAAAAATATTTAAAGGTTTAGCATTTCTATCAATACAGTTCTATTATTAGTATTGTACTCCTAATCAATACTAAAACTTTTAGCATTTAAAACATATGATGTGAGAGGTTTTTCGATGTTTAGTGTGCCAAATACCAAATATGCTATAATAAGAGGATTGTGAGATGGCAAATTTTGGACTCATAGTAGCATCCCATCATGTTCAATGCATAGGACACTAGATTCAAGCCAAACCCATTGTTGTTGTTGTTGTTGTTGTTGTTGTTGTTAACATTATTATAATAATAATAATAATAATAATAATAATAATAATAATAATAATAATAATAATAATAATATTATTATTATTATTATTATTATTATTATTATTATTATTATTATTATTATTATTATTATTACCATGTAGTCCATCTCTTAAATTCTTGAAGAAACAAACCCTCAAATATAATAGCCAAAAGAGGTTAGGCTCCTTGCTCACTAGTCACTTCTCTATCCACAAAAGCGAGTTGTTCTTTAATATCTTTTTCACGAAAAGAATATGCCACAACATTACTATAAAACTAGTCGCTAACCTGTGCGATACAGGAGAAAACTATTGGAAAATAATAAAGCATGCATATATTAAAAGACAATTTAAGTTCACGTATGCTTGCAAGAGATACATACCTAAATAGTTCATTAAAGAACCGATGTAATGCTAGTGACTATATGGCCAAACTTGTAATCCAAAACAAAGAAATGGCTAAATTTGAGACCAACAATTCATGTATATTTAGAAAAAAAAAAAGGTTGAGACAAATCCCAGTTCTTTCAAAAGTGATTTAAAATCTACTATTGAGTATATAGAATATTATTGAAGTTGTGATCTCACAGCTCATAGTGTCCGTAGCAATAAGCTTTTGATTATTTATTAACTATGAGTTTTATTGTTGAATTTTAATTGTTTAGTACTTGATAATTGATATCCAAAACTCAAGAATAAATAACAAAGAATCAATTGAAACATACAAATTTATGAATCCATCTAAATCAAAAAAACAAAAGATATATAAATCAAATTACCATATACATAATAATTGATGACTTGCCATTACATACTCCCACAGTCAAAGCTCAATACTCTTCTCAAATTCTCTCTTCTATTTTCTACTTCAGGTGATGCTCTTTTATCCGAAGCATTGATGTAACATATTTATAGGTTTGAATTTAGATGTAGTATAGACTATATAGTTTTATTGGATCCAAACCTCTCTAACGGGAGTGCAACATTTGTTTTGAGTCAAACTTCTCTAACCAAGAAAACAAACTAAATGGTATTTTATCAAGAACTTTAAATGTGCTTATCTCTTTTTTTCTTTTTTTGAGATAGAAAATGTGCATGATTTAGTGAAGAGGAAATGATGTGTGTGATTAAAATAAATGATAATGATGAGTTTGAGTTTAAGTTGGACTTGTTAGAGAGATAGAGTTCACTCATTGTTAAGTTTGGACTAAAAAATAATAATTTTATTTTAAAAAATGATAATAATAATGATTTTTTTAAATTTTTTAAGTATTATGTTGATGTGGATAATTGTGAGAGTTTCAGAGATTTCAATTATATATATATATATATATATATATATATATATATATATAAATAGATTTTTAGGAAAAGAATATGCCACAACATAACAAGAAAATGTACTATATTCTAGAATGTGGATGAATTAAAAAAGTCTTTGATCGCAATTATATCGATGGTTTAGTTTTACTCTTTGAATAAGGAACCTACTAGATCCGAGCTAGGATTAGAAGCCTTACGAATTGGTTAACTCCAAAAGGTTTTGGTTCTTACACATCCACTATTTCACCTCCTTTTTTTTCATAGTTACTTTTACGTGTTATATGAACAAATGTGAAAGAATATTTTTTTTTTTCATTCCAAATTCATCCGCAAAACTCACAAAAACATCTCAAGCCGCCCGGGTTCAAAGTTCAACCAATGCGCAAGAATTCACGTTGAAATCAGATAAATTAGAGTCAGCATGACTCACAGATTGCATAGGTTTGTCTTCAATTTCCCTAGTGAAAACCTATGGACGCTACCTTAAGTCATCGGTGAACTATACTGGTTACTTCGTCTCAGCCTCGCACGTTCTTAAATTGAATACAAAACAAAAGTCTATTCAACATAATACAATTACAGTCATTCTAGAGAATCCGTTGTTGTAAATATACCAAATTCCTTGATCTTTATGTTTCTCCAACGAAATAGCGACCTTGGTGCCGTATAAAAGACTAACGATCACCAGGACAATAAGTATTCCTGCTGAAAAGTCCAAGCCTTCACTAAAAGAAAATGACCAAAAGAAAAAAGTTTCCCCGCATGGACCGCATTGATATCCGCAACCACGTATAAGCTTCTATATATACCCAACCAAGTTCTTCAAATTATTATCACCATACCACATTCAAGTTCATTATACTTGTTAGTTCTTATATACCACCAATTTAAAGCAACGATATCATACAATGATGAAAACTCTGGCACTCTACGGCCTTACTTTCGCCTTCTTTTTCCTATCTGGTATGCCTCCTCACTAATCACTATCCCACATTGCATCGTCCAAAACTCTATCTCTCATCCTTTAGAAGTGCTTGATATACACCCAAAATAATTACAAAATTCTTGTATGTGATGATTCATTTTCTCGAAAACATAAAAAAACATGCGGTTTTTTTGCCCTATTCATCATCACATTGGCAACGCAATAAAGTCATGAAACCCCGCGAAGTATTAGAGTTCATTCAGATTCTTTCCATCATGAGTCTTATTTATTTATTTTTGATAATTAAAAATAATTGCAACCCGTTGAATCATAACCATGCATCATCATGATACGTACGTGTATCTACACGTTAGAATTAATGTTGCATCTGCTACATATATTTGCTGCTTACAATACAGGTTTTGTTTTCATTTTCAAAATGATGACAAGGATTTTGGTTTATATATGTTGCATGCAGGTGCTCACTCTGCTAGAATAACTTTCACAAACAACTGTCCATATACCGTCTGGCCAGGAACCTTAACTTCGGATCAAAAACCTCAATTATCAACTACTGGGTTTGAGTTAGCATCTACAGCATCCTCAGCAATAGATGTCCAAGCTCCATGGAAAGGCCGATTCTGGGCCCGAACTCTATGCTCCACAGACAGCTCCGGAAGGTTCAGCTGTGCTACTGCAGAATGTAGCTCTGGTCAGGTTTCATGCAATGGTAACGGTGCAGTTCCGCCAGCTTCTTTGGTAGAAATCAACATAGCCGCCGATGGTGGAATGGACTTCTATGATGTTAGCCTTGTAGATGGGTTCAACTTGCCTGTTTCAGTAGCCACACAAGGCGGAACTGGCGAATGCAAGGCCTCAAGCTGTCCAGCCAACGTGAACGCGGCTTGCCCAGCAGAGCTGCAAGTGAAAGGGTCTGATGGAAGCGTTATTGCTTGCAAGAGTGCATGTACCGCTTTCAATGAACCACAATATTGTTGCACTGGCGCATATGACAAGCCTGAAACATGTCCACCCACAAACTACTCTCAGATCTTTGAGCAGCAATGTCCTCAAGCTTATAGCTATGCTTATGACGACCAGAACAGCACATTTACTTGCTCTGGTGCACCCAACTACGTTATCACTTTCTGTCCATGAATTAAGAAGAGGAAGAATGTGTCCCCTTCTCTCTAAATAGTAATAAGAAGCTGATAAGTTTCATGTACTAAGGCACATGTATGTATGTGTCAACGAAATAATTATTTGAATAATACATAACAAATGGATACTGTAAAAGAATACTCTTATGACTTCCTTTTTCATGTTGTACCGAGACATTTAAGATAGTGTGAAGCTTTAACAACCATGGTCTAAGCTTTTAAGCTTAAAATATATCCGGAGCAAATTAATGAGCAATGATGCAGTACGAGTCGGTAAAAAAAAAAAAAAAAAAAAAGGGTCCGGGATCCTTATGTAATACTATACTAACAAACTGGGTTGGCCTTGTATCACAATCCCACGCGAAGCTTCTATCATCCTTACATTTACGTTGTTCGCCCTTCCAACTCCCATTTTAACATTTACCAGATGGACATTCATCATTGCATGCTCCTTATTGTACATCATTTGCGATTTTGAATTTATTCTCTAGAAAATTTAATTAACGCTTTTTTTTTATTAGGTAAAAGTGCGTTTAAAGGGTCATTTTCCTGCGTTGGATTGTGACCTTGGCAATGAGCTACATAGTATTTTTAGTTATTTCGATTGCATGAAATAAAGAATTATTCTTGTAATTACAAATAATAATATAAAAAAAATTATTCACAAAAACATGTCGTAATCAAGAGCCTTAAACTGGAAAATATATCCCAAATTCGGAATCCAAGTTAAAAAAGAAAAAGAAAAAAGATGGGAAACAACCGATATGAACAAGAAATGTCATTATGGAAAAATTTGAACGTTGGTCAATATTTGATCAATGATCAATATGTGGAGAGGCGGAGAATGCTATAGTTACAAATTATTTTACAATATTTTTTTTCAAACTATTGATATACTGAGTAGTTATTAGTACGTAAAAAAGTGATATTAGTAGTAGGTCCAGATCAGAACCAATAAGAAGCCTACATCAATAAAGTTGGGTTAAGATAGTTTGATCTCGGTTAATTAATTCAATTACCCAAGTTGATTGATTAGGTTTAATTGCATGCAAATCGTGAAGGCACCAACAAATCACCAATTTTAAGATCACCATTTCTAAAAATCTACTAATCAACAATCAAGCATTGACAAGTATAAGGAATCTTACCAATTATCCTGGCCTATCCCGAAATACCAACCTACAGTTGAACCTTAGCTCAAATACCCATTTAGACTTGATTTTATAGTAACCTTCTTTCTCTTAATGCACAAACATCCAATTTGTGACTAACTCTTTTGCACGGATCTCAGTACGTGACTAATTTCAGCAACTTGAATGGTTGTTGTTGGTTGCAAAGTTTTTCACATTATCAAAAATGAAAATCAAGAAGCACTTGATTACAAAACTCAATGGCGTAGAAACGCAGTTCTTACAGAGAAATTAAGCACTTGGTCACTATATCCATACATGACGGCTTTTAAAATAATCTTTATATATGTCTAGAGTTGTAAGAAAATAAACCCTACATATACACATAAGTTTGGGCCAAATTTCAAAACTGGAAATTCTGAAATCGTAATTCTTGGTAGGTCGAGTTGGTGTCGAGCTATCTATCGAGCTTTGAATTAAGTCTCGATAGCTGCTATCTGCCGAGCTATTTGTCAAGAATTAATGAACAACTTTTCTCTACTTGTTTATTGGATCAATCTTCATGTTTTTAATACTTGACTTGAACAACATGTTTTTTGAAGTGCTAAACCCATCTTAAATCTACCTAATTACAAGTAAAGTACATTTTGTCAAAGAATTAGCTAATTACAAAAAACATGACCCTAACAAATAATTTGTAAAAATATTGTAAAATGTATTTGTTGTGGTGGTTTATTTGGTATGTAATTAAAAAAAAAAAAATCCCCATTATACAATTTTTTCCCCTGTTGACAACAAATAAAAGTGTTTTTGTTTAAATGTGTTTTTCACCATACCAAAAAACATTAGAAAATGAAAGGGAAAAAAAAGTTTCGGTCAAGCAAATGGATTCTAAATAGAAGAAGAATTTAACCAATAAAGAAATAATTGTCAATGCAATAACAATCGAAATTGAACAATACAGAATGAAATTTTGAAAGAATTGATTATGCAATCTAAATCTAAATCTCTCTTGAAAAGTACGGCTGAGTCTGGTGATTGACTAGCATACAAAAAAACATTAGATATTTTTAGAGTATCATGATGTGGTAGTCCATCTTCTCATATAAATAGTAAACCACTATGAATTTAATTAATGAAACTCGCTATTGCGTGAGATGAATAAGTATCACGTTACTATACTCTTAAAGTACTAAATAATTACTTCAAATTAACATCAAATTTTTTTATTATAAGGGAGTAGCTAGGCATTATTTATACTAGAAGGTCTAGACCAAACAAAATTGGACTCAAACTAAAAGGAAAAATATGAATATGATAGGTATTTTTTAGATCTGCTAAAAAATGAGTCAAGGCGTTGAAATGTCAGGTCGAGTCGTGTTGGGTCGAGTTAACTTCCTAGTCACACAAGTTTATCATTTTTCTTTCTAAGTAAATCTCTCTCTCTCTCTCTCTCTCCCCCCCCCCCCCCCCCCCATAAAAACATTTCTTATTCAACCATTAGAGACTTTCACAAACACTCATAGTTTCTTTCTTCGTTTAATGAAGTTGGGGGATGAAGGCTTTAGTTTAGTAAATTGGACTGTCTAAACTTTATAATTTATGAATTATTTTTACTTTTATTTATTTATTTTTTGTTTTTGTTTTGTTTTGTTTTGTTTTGTTTTTTTTTTTTTTTTTTTTTTTTTTTTTTTTTTGTATTGAAAGAGAGCAAAGGCAATATTATCAAGTTTCGTTTATATTTTTATATCATTTTTTGCATGTAAAAAAAAAATACGGGGCATATCAAATTTTGACAAGACCCTACAAAGACCAGTTATGATTCATAGATTTTGCAACCTATTTAGGACAATTATTTTCTTACTAAAACCCGAGGTAGGTGAACCTGAAATCTATTGTCCCGAAGCATTAGCCAAGTTTAGGTTAATTTACTCCCAAGCGCAAAACAATTTCCAAATTATATTAAGATAAGAATTGTTACACACATTGTTTGAACTGAAATTGTGAGTTAAAAACATGATTTTAGTATTGAAATCGTGTCTTCAACTCACAATACAGTTCAAAAAATGGTCTGTAACAATGTGTGTAGCAAATACTTTTCATCACGTTATGAGGCTGGATTGATATTGCCCATGTATATGGGCCCAATAGTTCATCCAGTGTACTTCTCTCGGATCTCAATCCAAAATTTTTGTAGAGTGAGAATCAGACCATCTGCCCAAATTGCAAATGAGAGGTCTGCTGGACCTGGAGAGAGGGCTTGTTAGGAAACCTAGGAGAAAATTAAAGCCGAGCGATATCATTCTATGATTCTAGCCCAACAAGATCGGGCCAGTACGTGTTGGTTTATAAAAAATCAGGTACTCGTGCTGGTGTTTATATAAGTTATAGGCATTCACTAAATGGCTTGCATAATTAACGTAATCCGTAGTGGACTATCGAGGAATGTTCCAAAATTAGATTAATCAACATCTCTAATAGACAATTCTTTTGATCATTTCCTCTCAATCTCAATTAGAAGAAATGGTGCTTTTTTTGTCAACATTAGAGTGGGAGTCATAAGAATCATAGTTACAATTACCACTATATGGGAAAACTCATCGCAGGATCAGCCTTCAACGTTTACAATGTTCTTCATTAAAAAGACTCATTAATAAGTTCAACATTAAAGCTTAAAAAAGTCACGGCTCTGAATTTATTTCTTATGTCTAACAATGTCATTTAAAATCTAAAATTACATTATCAATTTATAGTTATTCAATATATGAACAACAAAAATGTTTCACTGTTGAAATCATCTGCAGAACTCTCATGAGCATTTCCAGCCGCCTCGGGTTCAAAGTTCAAAGTCCAAACCGTGCACAGAAAGTCATGTTGAAATCAGACAAATTATTATAGCATAACTTACAGGTCGCATATGGGGTTGTCTTCAATTTCCCTATTAAAAATCTATGCACGTAACCTTAAGCTACCAACTACTTCGCCTCAACCTCACACGTTGTTAAATTGGATACAAAACAAAGTCTACCAAACATATTAACATAACAATATTAACTAGTCATTCTAGACAACCCGATGTTGTAAAATATCCGAAGTTCCTTAGCTGCATGCTTCTCCTACTTAACAAATAATGACACAGTCGCAGTAATGGCGACCTGACTTCGTACGAAAGACTTAACGACCACCAGTAGGCCAATAAGAACTCCCAATGAAAGGTCCGAGCTTTCTCTCAACAAAAAAACAAAAAATAATGATAATAATAATAATAAAGAAGAAGAAGAAAAGTCCAAGTCTAGTTTCCCAGCATGGACCGCCTTGAAATCCGCAAGTGAAGATACTGATCGAACTAGACTAGTCCCTTTGTCTCAACTCTCAACCTCACAATCATCACACGCTGTTCAATTGAAACGGTCCCTTAAATGTAAAAGGTGGAAGAAGTTATTTATGCTCCTCATTCACCTTCTCAATCCACAAAAGGATTTTTTTTTTTTTTTTTTAAACGAAAATGCTAAAGTTACTAACTTTTTTACAATATGTTCGTGTGATGAGTAGTTATTGGTAATTGAAAAAAATGCTAAAATGCAAATTGCTCATTTTAAGTTTGGCTGAAATTCATTTCAGTCTTCTAATTTTTCTTTCGTTTAATTGAATTCTATAAATTTCAAATTTATTAAATTCAGGTATTGTCTAATTTTGTTAAAAAATTGTCATTAAAAAAAAAAAATTTATTTTCACATGAAAAAAATCTATAAAATTAATATAAATATTTTGTAGATTTTTTATGTGAGAATCTTTTTTCAAAAAATTTTTCCATTATTTAATTGCATACGTAACGGCAAATTTTTTATAACGGAATTGGACAAAATGTCTTAATTGAATAAATTCAAAACTTAGTGAACTCAATGAAACGAAAATAAAGTTAAAGAACTAAAATAAAATTCAGTCAAATTTAGAGAGTGCAATTTGCATTTTATTATTAAAAAAATTATGTTAGTGGTGGGTCCAAATGAGAATAAGTAAAAATTTGTCATAACAAAAGTTTATAAAAATATTGTAAAATAGTTTATAACTATAATATTATTTTTATTTTAAAATACTTTTCACCGTGGAAGATGATATAACTTGTTCAATTACACTAGTATTCTAGACAGTGGATTTATTTTTGAGTCTTTGATCTCAACTATTTTAATGGTTCAATTTAACTCTTTAATGGTCCGTTTGAATTGAGGGAGGTGAAGGGGGAGTAAAGTAGAGTAGAGTAGATTTAGCAGAAAATTAGCTTATTTTTAGCCAACTCTACTCTATTTCTCTCCACTCTCCCTCCTTTCCACCTCCATCCAAACAGGCCATAAATGTGACAAGATCTTTGTGGCGAAAAAGGAAGGAGCTAGCTACCATGTGACAAGATCTTTAGCTTTAGATTCAACTAACTCTTGTTCCAAGCTTTTCATCTTCTCATCTTGAGAGGAAATTTGATTTCTCAAAAATTCATTCTTTTTATTAGATTCATCTAATCTAACAACCAATTCCTCTTTTTCAAGATTAGCCAATTTTAACTATTCCTTGAATTTCTTAGCAATTTTCATATATTTCAATAATTCCTTACAGAGAGTTTCACAGGCATCAATAAGATCAACAGAAACAACAGTGTCCTTTTTATTCAAATCATCACAATAAAAAAACAGTAAGACACTTAAAATTATCTATGACAACAGGGGTTAAGGATCAGCTCTTAGATCAAAAGATCTAAACAAAAGAGCTACCCGCTCTAATACCACTTGTTTGTTTTTAGACCCCTTAAAACACAACTAGATTAACCTAGTAAATTAGCCAAGTAATTACTTAGTCAAATTAAACAGATCTAGGTTAACACAAACATATTATATCAATGTAAAGTGCAGAAAATAAAAAATACAAAAATATGATGACCTAGGAAAACCAAATCGGTAAAAAACCTGTGGAGGATTTATCCTAGCTATTCTCAAGATAAAACAGATCCACTATGAAAGAATTGAAGTTTTACAATAGTGACTTAGTCCACTAATATCCTATTGCTATCTCAAGTAGAAAACTTACTACCACGACCACGTGACAACTCCGAGTCCATGGACTACTTCTTTTCTTGATCCACAACAACCACTAGTACTCCCACTTGTGTTTTCTTTAAGCTCTTGAAACAGCAACCGAAAAGATCACCAAGCTCTTGACATTAATCTTGATCTTGATAACCCTAAGTATGTATGAAGGTAAATACTTCTAGATCTCACAAGAGATTCACACACACAGCATATCAACAACCTCTAAAACATGGTTAGGGTTTTTCCTTTTATACTTGAAGCAATACATAAAACCTTACACGTCATATGAGCTCGGGCTGAGTTGGAAATTCTGCAGAAAAAATAATCTATACAAGCTTTGATCGATCGAGTCTAATTTTCGATCGATCGAGCCTTGCAGAAATTGAATAGTTATTTCCTGCAATTACTCGATCCCAACTTTACACAAAAACACATTTTGAGCAGCTTAAATCTAGACTCTAAGTTTTGATCATGGTTTGCCAACATTACACATTGAAGTTCTAATACATTTAGATCCTAAAGTCTTAGACCCTAACAAAGATGATGCCGTTTTCTTATTGCCTTGCATTGCTTCTCTCAAAAACCTCTATGTTGGTGAATATATATATATATATATATATATATATATATATATATATATATATATATATATAACCACCGTTAGAGAAAAACTTTCCCAAGAAAAGAAAAATGGAGAAAAAAAGTATTTGCCGATAGCTAAACAAAAACAATATAATGAAACAAACAAAATAGAAGCGAATAGAACAACGGAAAAGAATAAGAGAGACATGTGGGTTCTAGACTTCTGGTTCTATAGTCTCTCTCTCTCTCTCTCTCTCTCTCTCTCTAAAGCTTTCTCTCTCCATCTCAATTGAACTAATTCATACTCCCTTGGTCATTTTTACGCTCATGTGTCTCTCACGTGAGTTTGAGTTTCTATTAGTTTTTTAACACCAAGCTAACAGAGGTATTGATTTAGCAAGTGTATAAAGTTTGTGGAGTAAATTGGCTAAATTAAAAGTTTAGGGGGTGTTTTAGTCACTACCTCAAAGTTTATGGAGTGTGTGAGCATTTTTCCCAAAATAAAATTTTGAACCCCTAACCCAGTTTTATTTTTTATTTTTATTTTTAAAGTTCAATGAAATAAGCTTAAATGTGATTCCCTTGATAATATTTTATTTTTTTTTTAATAGGAAATGTTACACTCAAAAGAGGTTAAACAATTAGACATGAGTGATTCTTAAAAAAAAAAAAAAAAAAAAAAAAAAAAAAAAAAGACAAGGGGCATGGGGCCTAGGATAGGGGAATGATTGAGTGAAGATAAATGCAAATGTTAACACATAAATATTTTTTCTCAATACGATAATAAAGACCAATAGTTGTCAAAGTTGAAATAAAATAATTGTAATGAGTAAAGACATAAACTAATAGATAAATGCATTTTAAGCAATAATAATTAAAGTTCACTTACAACAACAATGATATATGTTTATTGTATTTAGAAACAATAGATAATTTCTAAAATTTAATCTTAGTAACAATAATTAATATGTTTATTGTATTAAGAAACAATATATTAAATGAATTTATGGTTTATCTTTTGTTCTCTTTCCAAAACTATGGACAAATTTGTAATAAGAAAACCACATAAACTGTAAAATCCGTCTCTTACTCAAGATTCATATTCTTAGTTCTTGCTGACTCGCCTAGAAAAAAAATCTTGGAGCCGCCACTGAGCACGTAACCTCAAACCATGGGTGAACTAGACTACCATTACTTTGCCTCAACCTCACACATTGTTAAATTGAATACAAAACAAAAGTCTATTGAACATAACACTATTAGTCATTCTAGACAACCTGCTGTTGTAAAATATACTTAGTTCCTCAGCTGCATGCTGCTCGCCTTCTCCTACTTAACAAAGAATGATAAAAAAAATTACATTTTATCAATCATTCAAGAGAATTAAATCGGAAAATATATCCCAAATTCATAATGTTAGGAAATTTAGACCTCAGTTGATAGAATTAACAAGTTTTAAACCCAAGTTATTAGTTAGATTTATTATGGATAAACCTTGTTAAAACAAACAAACATCAATATCTTGTCAATATCATGCATAACGGAATAGTAAATAAGACAAGATATGATGATCCAGGAAATCCAATGAAACAAACTAGTTTCACAGTAAAAAACTTGGAGGAAAACCTTTCTGAAAAGCAATCTACTATAATAAAGAGAATTTTCAGATCTAGTATAGAACCTTAGTCCCTAGACTCTACAATTCTCGTAGATAAACTTACAGCAAAAACCTTCTATCGCTTCAGAACCTTTTAACTCTCTAGTATATGAACGCCACCAATGATGCACGGATCCCAGTACGTGACTAACTCTAGCAACTTGAAGAAGATGTTATTGGCCGTAAAGTTCTTCACTTCATTAACAATGAAGATTAAGAAGTACTTGGTTATAAAACCCTAAGGCGCAAAAGATGCAGTAACTTCTTGCAAAGAGAATAAGGCACTAGGTCACTTTCGGCATATGTTCTTCATATATAATGGCCTTTAAAATAAGCTTTATATATGCTTAAGGTTATGAGAAAATAAACCCTACACATACATGTCAGCATGAGCCAAAAATCAGATCTGGAAATTCTGATTTCATAAATCTTGACAAATTCAGCTTTTGTCGAGCTTTCTTCATTAAGTCTTAATAGATACTGTTTTTGTCGAGGTATCGGTTGAGTTTTAATGAACAACTTTTCTTCATTTGTTTCTTGATCCAATTTTCATGACTTTAATACTTGGTTAGAACAACATGTTTCTTAAAGAACTAAATCCATCATAGATCTACCCAATTGCAAGTAAAGAGCATTTTCTCAAAGAATTAGCCAATTACATAAAATATGTCCTTAACAATCTCCACCTTTAGCAATCCGTGACAAAATCACAACAAAACAAATAATCATGAGAGAAGTCTTAAATCACTAAACTTATAACTACTTGTTGTATTACAAAATAAATCTATCTCTACTACAAACTCTTGAAAAACTTTGTAAGAAGAGATGATAGGCCACAAACTGAATGACCCATTGTGATTAAACCAATTAATTAATTAGTCAAGTTGTTAATTAATCAATTTATCATGCAATTGCATGGCAGCACAAACAAATCACCAAAACTAAATATGCAGCGGAAAATAAATAACACAGTGATTTGTTCACGAATGGGGAAAACCCTAATGGCAAAAACCCCACCGGGTGATTTTCAGGTCACCACTCCCGAAATTTCACTATTATCAAATCAAGCGGTTACAAGTAAAGGAATCCCAAGTACCTTACCAACCTATAGTTGAACCTTTACCTCAATACCCAATTGGACTTGATCTGTAGTGACAATTTCCACCTTTAATGCACGGCTCCCAAGTACGTGACTAACCAGATGCGCGGATCCCAGTACGTGACTTCAAACACCAACTTTAGAAAGAGAGGTTGGCTGCAAAGTTCTTCAGTTCATCCTATGCGATGAAGATCAGGAAGATGCTTGGTCACAAAACCCTTTGGTGCAAATACACAACAACTTCTTTAGAGAAGATGAACTAGGTCAAGAACTTTGTCTTTGATCACAATTTGCTTGAACAAGGATTGCTCAATGCTTTAGCAACTTGTGTCTATGTTGACGGCTCTTAAAACAATCCTTTTATATGTTTAGGGTTAGAAGAAAAGAAGGCCCAAAAACACATTCACGGATCCCAAGAAATCAGAACAGAAAAATATGATTTTTAAATCTCGACAGATAGCAGGTGTCGAGGAGCTATCGAGCAGGTGTCGAGCTTTAATGAAAATGCACTTCAGCTTGATTTTTCTTGGACAGACTTGATGACTTCAACACTTAATCTTGAAACCTTGTTTCTTGAAGTATTAAAAACACCTAGAACTACCCAATTACAAGTAGAGTGCATTTTGTCAAAGGATTAGCCAATTTACATAAATAGTATGACATATGTTCTTAACATGTGAACCACATATGTCCTAACAATCTCTCCCTTTGGCAATCCTTGACAAAACCACAACAAACAAATGAACATATGAGAGAAGTCATAAATCACTCAACTCATATTCATTTGTTGAATACAATAAAATCTATCCTAACACAAACTTTTGAAAAACTTTGCAAAAAGAGAGTTTATGGCAAGTAGACTTTGACAACCTGTATTTCTGAAACACTTTTAAACAAAACTCATCAAGGAATCTTGTGTGAAACAGAAATAATTAGATTGCATACAAGTATAAAGAACATGTGTCTAAAGATAGAAAAGAAACAACACATGAAGAAATAGGTGAAAGAAAAACATACATCCACATATATAGAGAAATAAGTACAATGTATGTAAAACTGGTCACAAGATCTCATATACAAGATCAATGTATCTAAAAAGAATAGAAAAGAAAAGGTACATCAAAACCTTCCTACATCCCTCAAAATATCAGCACTTCCCCTATAAAAAATGTCCTATACTAACTCTCCCCTTAAGATGACTACTCTCATAATCCAAAACTACTCCCCCTTTTTGTCACGAGTGACAAAGGGTAGAGGGTCATGTAGACATCTCATCAGTAGAGCTAGCATCTCCATCATCATCATCCGAAGCATCATCATCAGAAGAAGAGGAAGCTCCAAAACGCAGAGGGTTCTGAGCAAGAGTGGTTTTACGTTTGGGTGCCATAGACACTACTAATGTAAAAGAATGAGAAAGAGGTAGAAAGGGAGACAATCAGAAAAGTCCCAAACAGTTCAAATAGCAAATATATATTGAACAGAAAGTACGTATGCATGGGGAATGCATGAACATGTGACATGCAACTTAAAAAGCATCATGGCCTCAGCCCAATCCAAACCTATCAACACACATACAAGAAATACACATCTAAATGCATGTAAATATTATTCTAATGCACATGAAATGCAATGTATGACATTTTGAACATCTTTTAGTGAAAACCCAACCCAAAATTTCAAGAAAAACTCATTGATTTTGAAAAACCCCAAAATTTTCAAAAAAATCCCAAAACCTAAGATTCAAAACATGAAATGCATGAATAAGGAAGGAAAAATGAGATCATACCACTTGATTTGAAGCAAGGAAGGCCGAAAATCATGTGGGTTGGAGATTTTGAGTGAGAAAAGGTGATTTGGAAGATGAACAGCCGCGGACAGATCGAGAGAGATCGAGGGAATGAGATCAGAATCGCGACAGAGCTATTTATAGAAGCCTCAGTAATTCTCGACAGCTGAGGTGTCGAGAAGTGTCGAGGAAGGTGTCGAGGAATGAACACCTGAACCAAGAATAGAAGCTCGATCGATTGACCAGGTATCGAGAAGGTATCGAGGAGACAGAAACTTTCTCGATCGATCCACCAGGTGTCGAGGATGTGTCGAGATTGCGATAAGAAAAGGCTTGAGAAGCTCGACATATAACAAGGTATCGAGGAGGTGTCGAGGAGGTGTCGAGCCAGCTTTTAAAAACAGTTTTTCGAGAAGTGAAAAACATAGACATGAATGCAATCCAACATGCACCTCAACCATGATCCAACCAACATAAAAACCTCTCAAAAATCATCTC
This sequence comes from Quercus glauca, assembly GCA_023736055.1. NCBI lineage: Eukaryota > Viridiplantae > Streptophyta > Magnoliopsida > Fagales > Fagaceae > Quercus > Quercus glauca. Next base: position 42,220,228 of record CM043321.1, on the reverse strand, counting down.
TCAATGAAAATTTAAGCACATGGATCTCCCAAAAACACACACACAAGCTAAACAAGTCTAACTGATTTTATATTTCAAAAACAAGTCATGACAGTTTAGTGAGTATACAAAAACACATGTAAAACCTTTGTGATGGCCAAATCACATTGTACCTGTACATGTATCAAGAGTAGCAAAGAATATTGCGTGTTGTGTGTGAAAAACATCGCAAGATTGCATATGTGTATACATGTTATGACGATCTGAGATATGAGAAAATAACTTTAACTCACACACAATCATAACTGTTTGATGGGGACTATCACCTTCGAGGTACATTCTATAACTCTCACATCTCCTAGAATACACGCTTGCAATCATTTTTAAAGCATTTTTAATCTTTTTGCTTTTTATTTCTTTGCATATTTTCTTTTTAAGCATATCATGCATGGGCTTATGAGAGAGAAAAGAAATACCCATTTGATATTTGACATTTCAATTTTGCTATGCCGAAGCACACAAATGTCATTGACATCACACTTTTGCTATGCCGAAACATACAGATGTCATTAATGATTGGCGGGTAACAGTGGTGAGATGGTTATTTATGCATTTCTCTTAGGATTTTCTAGTCCTACCCGTAAAAAAGAGTGATATGAGTGTTAAGTTTAAGAGATAACATAATCTTACTCATCACAAACAAGAGCCATAAAGCTGACTTGCTTAGTTGTGCATAAAGATGCTCATCTAAGCTACAAGAGATACAAAGTTTAGAAAACTCTGTTTTATTGGCCATCCAAGGTACACAAGTACCAAAGTACACAAAACACACACTGTTTTTGTATTTTTCAATTTTTCAAATTTTTTTTTTTAATTTTTATATGAAAAACAAAAATAAACAAAATTGAAAGTAAACACACAAAAACATGTTAAGCAAAGCAAAAACAATGCATAAAACTAGACGCAAATGCATGAGGAAGAGGAAGAAGAGAGGGAAATTAATCCATGGAGATAACACCAATGTTTTGACGAAGGAATTCAAAACGTTTGCTGTCAAGAGGTTTGGTAAACAAGTCAGCCTTCTGATCATTGGTGTGAATAAACTCAAGAGTGAGAATACCATCTTCGACAAACTCCCTAATGAAGTGATGTCGAATCTCTATGTGTTTGGTTCGAGAATGTTGAACAGGATTCTTAGAGATATTTATGGCACTGGTATTGTCACAGTAGATAGTGAGATGATCTTGACAAATACCATAATCATGAAGGAGTTTTTGCATCCAGAGGAGTTGTGTGCAACAGCTACCAGCAGCAATGTACTTAGCTTCTGTAGTGGATAAGGAGATGGAGTTCTGCTTTTTGCTCATCCAAGAGACAAGATTGTTGCCTACATAAAAACAACCCCCCGTAGTACTCTTCCTATCATCAGCATTCCCAGCCCAATCCGCATCGGAATATCCAGCTAAGACATTATTAGTGTCCTTGCTGTACCACACACTGAACTCAGCGGTAGTTTTGACATACTTTATAATTCTTTTTAAAGCAGTCATATGTGATTCTTTGGGATTAGCTTGATATCTAGCACACACACCAACACTGTAACTAATGTCAGGCCTACTAGCAGTAAGGTAAAGAAGACTACCTATCATGTTTCTATAAAGAGAAGGATCAACACTCTTGCCTAACACATCTACAGTGAGTTTAACATTAGGGCTCATAGGGGTTCGAATAGAACTAGCAGATTCCAAGCCAAATTTTTTCACAAGATTCTTTGCATATTTAGATTGAGATAGAAATATACCTGAATCTTGTTGACGAATCTGCAATCCAAGGAAGTGAGTCAGCTCTCCAATCATGCTCATCTCGAACTCGCCTTGCATGAGCTTTGAGAAGCCATGAGCAAGTTCATCCTTAGTCGACCCAAAGATGATATCATCAACATACACTTGAGCAACTATCAACTCGCCATCTTCCTTTTTGACGAAGAGAGTTTGGTCAGCTTTTCCCCTTGTGAACCCACGTGACACCAGATATTGTGTGAGTCTGTCATACCAAGCTCTAGGGGCTTGCTTCAACCCATAAAGTGCCTTTTTGAGATACAACACATGATCCGGAAAGTGTGGATCAATGAATCCTTTTGGTTGAGCCACATAGACATCCTCTTTAAGCAGGCCATTCAAAAAGGCGGTCTTCACATCCATCTGATAAAGTTTGAATTTCAGGTGACATGCTAGGGCAAGCAGAATTCTGATGGACTCCATTTGAGCAACTGGGGCAAATGTTTCATCATAGTCTACTCCTTCCATTTGAGAGTATCCTTGAGCCATAAGTCGAGCCTTGTTTCGAATCATATTGCCTTCTTCATCGGTCTTGTTGCGGAAAATCCACTTTGTACCAATGATGTGCTCACCCTCTGGTCTAGGTACAAGGGTCCAAACATCATTCCTTTGAAACTGGAGTAGTTCATCATGCATTGCTTTAACCCAACTTTCATCTTGTAGTGCTTCCTCCACTTTCTTGGGTTCAACCTGTGACAAGTAGCAAGAATAAGACACAAAGTTAGCAACACATTTATCAACTGTACGTTTCCTTAATGTGAGTTCATTCAAGTTTCCCACAATAACTTCTGGAGGATGATTCAATTTAATCTTGGAGGAAGGTCCTTTCTCCTGATGAGATTCAGAATCTGGCGAAGTTGGAATTTCTGCAGACTCTTCCACAACACTGGGAGTACCGGGAGTATTAGGAGATGTAGGTTCTTGGTCAACAATGTCTTGAACTTCCTTAGGCTCAGGGGGAAGAATTTCCTTGGGAAGTTCATCAATGCCTTTCTCAGAACTGGAATCTGAAGACTCATCAATGACAACATTTACAGTCTCCATTACCTTCATAGTTCTTTTGTTGTATACCCGATAAGCCTTGCTAGTGGAAGAGTAACCTAGAAATATACCTTCATCACTCCGAGAGTCAAACTTTCCCACATTCTCTCTATCCTTGAGGATGAAACAAGTACTTCCAAAGATTCTGAAATACTTCACATTCGGCTTTCTTCCTTTCCATAACTCATAGGGAGTCTTTTTGGTACCGGGTCTGAAATACACCCTATTCACCGTATGACATGCAGTGTTTACGGCTTCTCCCCATAGGTTTCGAGCCACATTTTTGTTGTGCAACATGGCTTTGTCCATCTCTTGAATAACTCTATTCTTTCTTTCTACCACACCATTCTGTTGAGGCGTAATAGGAGCAGAGAATTCTTGAGATATACCTGATTTTAAGCAGAAAGACTCCATGTATGAGTTCTCAAATTCTTTACCATGGTCACTTCGAATTCGATCAATCTTTAAATTCTTTTCATTCTGCAGTCTTGTGCACAAGGCCTCAATGTGCTCAGGAGCATCAGACTTGGATCGAAGTAAGATGACCCAAGTGTATCTAGTGAAGTCATCTACCACCACCATGATATATCTCTTACCACCAAGAGACTCAGTTCTGGTTGGACCCATAAGATCTAAATGTAACAGCTCCAATGGTCTGGAGGTAGCGGATGTCTGAGTGCTTGGATGCTTAGCTTTTGTTTGTTTCCCAAGCTGACATGGTCCACATACCACATTGCTCATTCTGCTAAGCTTTGGTATCCCCAAGACAGATTCATGCTTAGAAACAATGGATAGATGCTTGTAACTAGCATGTCCCATTCGTTGGTGCCATAGATCTTCATTAGGCAAACGAATGCTATTACACACTATATCAGCATCAGGAACCAATCCATAACAGTTGTCTAAAGTACGAACCCCAATGATGAGCTTCTTTCCAGACTCATCCATGACAAGACACTTTCCTTTTGAGAATAGCACCATGAAGTCTTGATCACATATCTGACTTATGCTTAGTAGATTCACCCTTAGGCATTCTACATAGAGAACATTTGCAATGTCTGGCAGTCCTGGTAGAGATATGATTCCTTTCCCTTTAATCTGTGACTTGCTTCCATCACCAAAAGTCACATTACCACCTTTCTTAGGCTCAAAGATCTTGAAGAGAGATCGGTCTCCAGTTATGTGTCTTGAGCAACCACTGTCAAGATACCAAAGACATGTATCCATCACTTTGAATGTAGACTTCATCATGAAACACACTTCATGCTTAGATGACAAATCAGAGGGAATGGTTCTTTCTTTCAATTGCCTTCTACAAGCTAAGCCTTTAACTTTTACTCTTCTCAGACGAACTCCTTTGCACATTTTCATTCTGAGACAGTCTAGTTTCTTCTTAGCCAAACTGAGATCTTTTACCATAGTCATTATAAGAGAATTCAAATAACTTTTAGACTTGTGTTTTCTGAGACACTCAAACAAATAGTGATTAGAAAAACAAGATGTATTTGAAAACATAGATCTCTTAGAGCCGGTTATAGCCATGACAAACAGGGGTCAATGAATCAACACAGCAAAGATTAAAACCTAATCAGAGTGTGCCTGCTCTGATACCACTTGATAGGCCACAAACTGAATGACCCCTTGTGATTAAACCAATTAATTAATTAGCTAAGTTGTTAATTAATCAATTTATCATGCAATTGCGTGGCAGCACAAACAAATTACCAAAACTAAATATGCAGCGAAAAATAAATAACACGGTGATTTGTTCACGAATGGAAAAAACCCTAACGGCAAAAACCCCATCGGGTGATTTTCAGGTCACCACTCCCGAAACTCCACTATTATCAAATCAAGCGGTTACAAGTAAAGGAATCCCAAGTACCTTACCAACCTACAGTTGAACCCTTACCCCAATATCCAATTGGACTTGATCTGTAGTGACAATTTTTACCTTTAATGCACGGCTCCCAAGTATGTGACTAACCAGATGCGCGGATCCCAGTACGCGACTTTAAACACCAATTTTAGAAAGAGAGGTTGGTTGCAAAGTTCTTCAGTTCATCCTATGCGATGAAGATCAGGAAGATGCTTGGTCACAAAACCCTTTGGTGCAAATACACAGCAACTTCTTCAGAGAAGATGAACTAGGTCAAGAACTTTATCTTTGATCACAATTTGCTTGAACAAGGATTGCTCAATGCTTTAGCACCTTGTGTCTATGTTGACGGCTCTTAAAACAATCCTTTTATATGTTTAGGGTTAGAAGAAAAGAAGGCCTAAAAACACATTCACGGATCCCAAGAAATCAGAACAGAAAAATCTGATTTTTAAATCTCGACAGATAGCAGGTGTCGAGGAGCTATCGAGCAGGTGTCGAGTTTTAATGAAAATGCACTTCAGCTTGATTTTTCTTGGACAGACTTGATGACTTCAACACTTGATCTTGAAACCTTGTTTCTTGAAGTATTAAAAACACCTAAAACTACCCAATTACAAGTAGAGTGCGTTTTGTCAAAGGATTAGCCAATTTACATAAATAGTATGACATATGTTCTTAACATGTGAACCACATATGTCCTAACAAGAGAGTTCATGGCAAGATAGACTTTCACAACCTGTATTTTTGAAACACTTAGACAAAACTCATCAAGGCATCATGTGTAAAACAAAAATAAAGATTGTGTACATAAAGAAACATATATATAAAGAGAGAAAAGAAACAACACATGTAGAGGTAGGTGAAGAAAACATACATCATCATTATATATATAAAAATAAAGTACAATGTATGTAATAAGATGGTCACAAGGCTGGTGTACAAGAAGCTAAAAGAAGCTCCTAAAACAGTAAGGAGGTAAACACTCCCCCTAACAAGATGAAACACAACTTCCCCTTACAAAGACATGTATTTCTCCCCATAACATGTAGAATCTTAAAAAGAAACCACATTTTCTCTCCCTTTTTGTCATGATTGACAAAGAGTACAAGAAACTATAAAGCTTCATCCGAGAAACATAAAGATGATCTAAGATGATCAAGGGGGCACAAGGAATCCATATAAATGCATGAATGTAATGAAACAAGATGCTATGGAAGATAAGATAATAGAAGATGCAAAACATGTGAAAAACAATGCATGCAAGAGGGTCTCGATAGAATGAGAAGCTGTCGAGCTGCTATCGAGAGAAAACCCAGAAATCTCGATGGATCAAAGATCTGTCGAGAATCTATTGTGCAGACAGAGAGCTCAAAAATTTTCCTCGATGGATCAAGAAGCTGTTGAGGATCTGTTGAGATCACAAGAAGAAGGCTTGATAGAAAGGATATTTGTTAAGGATGTGTCGAGGAGCTGTCGAGCTTGAAGAAAAGAGGTTTTTGAAGAAGGGAAAAACACATAGAGATGAAAGCAACAAGCAAGCTACTCAACTAAAGATCCAATCAACATATTAAGCTCTCAAAACATCTCTCAACATATATGTAAAGCATACATAGATCGAAAAACACACACACACACACACTAAACAAGTATAACCAATTTTATATTTAAAAAACAAGTTAAGACAGTTTAGTGAGCATATATTAACGCATGTATTCCTTGTGATGACCAAATTACATTGTACCTGTACATGTATCACAAGTAGCAAAGAATTTTACGTGTTGTGTGTGAAATATAGCAAGAGTGCATAAGTTTCTCTTATTATGACAATTTGAGATATGAGAAAATCTAATACACTCACACACAATCATAACTGTTTGATGGGGATTATCACTTTTGAGATACATTCTATAACTCCCACATCTCTTAGAAACACGCTTGCAATCATTTTTAAAAGCATTTTGATTCTTTTTACTTTTATATTCTTTGCATATTTTCTTTTTGAACATATCATGCATGGGCATATAAGAGAGAGAGAAGAAATACCCAATTATGTAAACCAAAACATCACAATTTTGCTATGCCAAAGCATATAGATGTTATACATAATTGGAGGGCTTTAGTGGTGAGATGGTTATTTATGCCTTTCTCTTAGGATTTTCTATTCCTTCCCATAAAAAAGGGTGATATGAGTATGAGATATAAGGGACAATCTTAATCGTACTCATCACAAACACGAGCCACAAAGCTCACTTGCTTAGTTGTGCATTGAGATGCTCATCTAAGTTACAAGAGATACAAAGTTTCTAAATTTTATTTCAATGGTCATCTAAAGTACACAAGTACCAATATGCACAAACACACATTGTTTTTGTATTTTTTTTTCCTGATTTTTCTCTTTTTATTTTGAAAAACAAACAAAAATAAAGACTAAACAACCAAAACAAAACAGACAAACAACATGAAAGCATGAAAGAAAGATGCAGATGTATGAAAGCATGATTCTAAAAGCAGATAAGAAATCAAGCAAGAAAGTCATACTTTAGATAGAAAGAATTAGAGCATAGGATAATAGAAAAGACAATTAAGTATTAGGTTCCTTTATCACCCACACAGCACGAGTCTTTGGTCGTGAAGTTGAAAAGGCACGTGTCCTAATATGTCTACTAAACATAGAAGAATTAGAATTCTCCTGAAATTGAGTTAAAAAACTCAAAACTTTTAATAACTCTCCAAACAAAGGTATAGTTCCTTGAGAGGAAACCTGTGACCATTTGGACACTTGCTTTTGAGGGTACAACTTAAAGCAATTAGGACGAATGTGTCCAGAAACACCATAATGGTGACAAACATGAGTAGTTTTTGAACTACTAGACTACCTAGAGTGAGGTCTAACAAAGGATTTTGAATTAGCCAAATCGGTTTTGGATTTCATAACTGTATCACCTTTTTCAGATTAGGGTACAACGATAGTCTTTGATCCAAAAGCCGTGGAAGAGGAAGGGCCAGAGGAAACAACATATCCTAAGCCAGTCTTATCAGAACTAGGCTTTTGAGTACTCAATACCTTATCAAACTTTGCACTAGACATCCTCTCTATTTGAGTTCTAGCTTGACTAAGCTCAACCTCGAGATTATTGACCTTCTCTTCTAATGAGGTGTTCTCCATAGCAAGAGTCTCAACTAACCTTGTAGTCTCATCTAGTTTGATTAACAGATCAGCTTTTTTAGTTTTTACCTCATTAAGCCATTTTCTACAAAGATAAGAAGTTTTTTCAAATTTTATAAATTCAGTGTATAGCTTATCATAGGCTTCCTGAAGGGTCAACTTCTTGGGTACTTCATCATCAAAAGAATCTTCACTGTCACTAGCATTCTCCACAATCACCTTATTAGTCGTGGCAGCAAAAGCCATAAAATGACCACGTTCATCCACATACTCATCAGAAGAGTCATTCTCAGTATCACTCAAGTTAGCAACCAACCATTTACCTTTTGAATTCTTGGTATTTTCCTTCATAAGGTAGTTTATGCACTATATCCTCATGTGACCAAAACCTTTGCACTCATGGTACTGGATAAAGGGTTTCTTACTTTTACCCTTCCTAGTGGATTTAGATTTTCTAGGAGGTTTGTCCTTATCATTTTTCTTATATTGAAGAAGCTAGATAATCTCATTAGCTATGAAGGTTAGATCCTCATCCTCATTTTCATCTTCATCTTCGCTTTCATCTTCAGAGTCATCAATCTCTTTCTCTATACCTTTAAGAGCCAAGTTTCTACTCTTTCCACATTTTCCCATTAAATCTAATCCCATCATATAGATTTGAAGGTTCCCTACAAGCTCAATCAAAGGAATTTGATCAATGTCTTTCACTTATTCAATGGCAGTGATCTTGGCATGGAATCTTTCAAGTACCTAAGGATTTTCCTAACAATTTTGGATTTTGCTATAGATTCTCCAAGGTTGAAGGCAGAATTTACAATATCCTTGAGTTTAGCATAAAACTCATCAAATGTCTCATCCTCCTCCATCCTTTTTTCTTCAAAACTACTAGTGAGACTTTGAAACTTTATAGTCTTTACTACCTTAGTACCTTCATAGGTGGTTTCAAGAATGGTCCATGCTTCCTTGGCAACTTCCGTGGATAACATTTTCTTGAATTCCTTATTAGTCACCCCATAAAACAAAGCATTCAAGGCCCTATCGTTGAAATTTGCTACTTTGATTGTTGCTTCATCCCAATCTACCGGCACTTCCTTTGGCTTAATCAAGCCAACTTCAACAGCTTGCCATACTTTTTCACCTAGAGCCTGCAAAAAACTTTTCATACGAACTTTCCAGTATGCATAATTAGTGCCATTAAATAAAGGAGGAATCAAAAGAGATTGTCTACGATCCATGACAACGGGGGTCAAGGATCACACTCAGGAAATTAATTTAATCAAAGTGTACCTGCTCTGATATCGTTTGTTAGGAAATTTAAACCCCGGTTGATAGAATTAACAAGTTTTAAACCCAAGTTGTTAATTAGATTTATTATGAATAAACCTTGTTAAAACAAACAAATATCAATATCATGTCAATATAATGCACAGCGGAATAATAAATGAAACATGATATGATGATTCAGGAAAACCAATGAAACAAACTGGTTTCGCAATAAAAAACCTAGGGAGAAACCTTCCCAAAAAACAATCTACTATAATAAAGAGAAGTTTCAGATCTAATACAAAACTTTTATCCTTAGACTCTGAAAGTTCAAAATGGGTATACAACACCCTTGAACGTTTAGACCTCAAATACAAAATTACCAATTCAAGCTTTATATCAAATAGTTAATGTGCGGAATATGATAACAAGCTTATACCAGAATTGATAACAATCTAAGCCAAATATAAACACATCCACAACAATAAATATAAGACAAAGATAAAGGAAGGAAGATGCAAACACTCGGACAACACACGATGTGTTATCAAAGAGGAAACCGAAGCCCTCGGCGTAAAACATCTCCGCCGCTTTCCAAGCGGTCAAATAATCCACTGAAGAATATAGTTGGGATACATGAACAGTAGAAGACCCTCTAAGCCTAATCTACCCAAGTACCTAAGCCTTCCAAGTTTCTTGCTCCAACGAGGTTGCGCCGAACCTATTTCTTCTTTAGCTTACTGGATTCCGCTACTAGACTATAGCATCAACCAATGTAGATTGGTTCCTTCCTAACTGCTTTCCAACAATACCAAATAAGCCTTCTCACAGACGTGGGTGTGGTGAGATAAGGATTTGGCTAAAGGCCTCTCAAGGGTATGACAATGGAGAGGAAGAGAGTAGAGGAATTTGTAGAGTCTCTAAGGTAAAGATTGTGGATGAATCAATCTTGTATTTCTCTAGGGTTTCTCTCACAAAATTCTCTCTGGAAGCTCTCTCAATATGGTGGGTATAAGGGTATATATATAGTAGGGTGAGAAAGGAATGCAAAATGTCAGTTTTTGCCAAATAGGGCATTTTGGCGACTTGATCTCGTGACTGGGTTAAGTCGCGAGTTCAAGCCGCGAGCTAATGGCCTGGCCAGCTTGGGACTTTTGTCCTGTAGTGCGACAGCTGGCGCGACTCTTCAGCTTCAGGCATGCTTGGCACGTGTGCGAACTTTTGGCGACTTGCAAGCTGCGACTCACCCGCGAGATCCAGTCGCGAGACTCTGTTTTTCTTGCACACTCTTGAGCTTTTCTTCACATCTTCTCACACACTACTCTTACAATTTTTCCACCTAAATACAGGGTTACTAAGTGCTAAATTACAAGCAAATTGGTCATGGAATAAAGCCAATAAGATGGTTGATTAAATTCAACCTTACAATCTCCCCCTTTGGCTATTCCGTGACAAAACTCTACAACAGACTCTAGACTTAAAGCGTGAGTTGGGAACAGTTGAACAAAACTTATTCACACCTAACTTTAGATTCTGTAAAGCTCTTGAACATATGAATAAGTAACTCCTGAAACACAATAACATAGCAATATCATTGTATGCTAAAAACTTGATATGCATATGGAGCAAAAGTAGCATGATCAAGCAAAAATAAACTTAAGCATTAAAGTAATAATTCATGGCAAGATCAAACCAGTAGTCACTTAAGCAAAAGTGATTACTATGTTCATTCACACAAGGAATGAACATCCGGACATGCAAAGTGATTAGCTTAATTGAAGAGTATCATTTGCAAGTCCAACACTCAACCAATGCATACAAACATATATGCATCTAGGAACAATCTTACAAGGGCACAAGAGTGTTGTACTTAGGATAATGCAAGGCATTAACAAGTACTAAAGCACAATGCATAAAGGTTGCATAAGCAAAGTATTGCAAATACATGGCACAAACAATAAAAGCCTACAAAATGCATAAGTGCATGGAAACAAACCCTTAAAGCTTACAAAAGCAACATGGGTACAAAAAGGATAAAACATATGCTGAAATAACTGAATAACCATCATCAATATATATAAGTAAATACCAAAGTTCCACAGCCATCCAAAAGTTGAGCGTTTAAACCAAACAAAAACCATAGTGTACCAAACTTATAACAACAGTAGTTATCCAAGCATAGTATCAAAATTATAAAGAAAACAACATAAAACAATGAAACTCCCCCTCAGAGTAAACACTCCCCCTCAAGAGCTACCAAAAATCCTCCCCCTTTTTGACCGGAATGGCCAAAGGGTCAGTGCTCTTGGCTGGTGTGAATGCTGTCAAACTTGGCAGAGAGTACATCAAGCTGGTCTTGCATAGCTGTCATCCTTTTAGTGTGTTGATTCTGAACTTCCCTGAGTGTATCAAGCCTTTCCAGGATGATTTGAAATGCATCCGGAGGTGCAGCAAATGAGGTAGAGGCTCTGCTCCTCTTAACTCTTACTCTTGGTGTGGAAGATGGTCCTGCACCTTCTGCTTTAGTCTCCATAGGATCACTTTCTTCTTGGACACCCTCCTCTTCTTCACCTAGAAGCCGATTCTGTATCCTTGTGAGAGTAAATTTGTTGATGGCTGATAGAGGAGGCATGGGACTGATATCTTGTGGGATTGCAACACCCTTTTCTTTGAAAATTCTCATAAGAAGACTTGGAAATACTAGCTTGGGCCTGGAGGTGGTTTTAGTTTCATCCATTATAGTATCAAAAATGTGGGAACTGATGTCAATAAAGGTTTTCTCCTTAAGTTCCATAAGAAATATAGCTCTGGCATTTGTCAGTGTAGTTAACTTCCCTATAGGGTATAGGTTGTACATCATTATTGTGGTTAAACACCTTATGTCTTTAGGAAACTCAGAAGTGTTCAGACATCTCTTTTCTATAACCCCACCAATCCTTTTCTGGACAGTTTCTAGAGAAAGCATTCTGTCTTTGTAGTTAGTGAATTCATAATCTTCTAAACCCTTCAGCCCTAGAACCTTATCAATATCATGAGCATCTAAGGTAAACTCCTTTCTTCTCACCCAACAACTCAACACATCCTCCTTTATCACAGCATTTGCATAGAATTCTCTGATTAGTGGTTCACACACTAAAGGTAAGTCACCCAGAAGTTTCTCCCAGCCTCTTCCTTCAAAGCATTGTGGAATGAAGGTATCCTTCAAGTCATGTAAATCCACAAACCTCTCCTGGATAATGGTTCCCTTTATGAAGGAATCTCTGTATCTTTCAAAATGCTTGACAGACCTAAACAAGTTGTTGTCCATTTTCATTCTTTTATCAACATTCTTAGCAGTAGTCTTCTTCTTAAAAGATGTGGAAGCCATCTGTAAACACTCAGAAAAGTCCACAACAAAGGCAAAACAAAATATGTGGAAGCATACACAAATTAGTAACCATGTAGTTATAAGGAAGAACAGAGTGTTAGTTAACACACAAACCAAGAATAGTTGATAACAAAAGAAGGATAAGACATCACATAATGACAACAAATCAAACAAGTTCAGTCTGTAAAGATGAAACTTTCATACAGACAGAGGAGAGCATATGTCACTGATACTTGACTTAATGAACATGGAATGTGCAAGAGAAACCCCCAAGGCAGAGCCACACACAAGATATGGCAACACAAACACAGAACAGTGTATACCACATAGACATAAGGACATAAACTTTGCAATCCCAAATTTTTCATTTAGGGAAACATCACAGAAAGACCAAATACCGTATACCCAATAGATATAAACACTCAAATATCAAAGTTCAGACCCAAAAAGAATCACAATGGAGCAAACTCAAGAAACTAAACATAATCAGCACCAAGAGTGAATAAACCAAACCATCAAACCAGCATTTTTAAGCATAAACATGTTCGAATACCCAAATTACAATCCACCATTAAAAAACATAGATTCAAGAATATATCACTTAAATCATGAAATGTGAAGTGAAATCAAGAAAACCCATACCTTTTTCTTGAAGATTTATGCAGAAATGTTGCAGAGATGAAGGATTTTCACAGATGAGCACGGAGTATTTGAGTGAGAGAATGAAGAAGACAATGAACAGTCATTGATATTCGAGGGAAAAACTGAAAAATTTTTGAAAACTGTCTTTAAAACGCAAAACACGCGTTTTTCGCGACTTGATCAAGTCGCTAGTTAGTCGCCAGGTTAAGCCGCGAAACACTGTAAAGGTAAGGAATTTGAAGATTTCACTAAGTGTTTTTCGCGACTGGAAGGTTTACCTGCGAAGGAGTTGCGAGCTAAGCCGCGAAAATCTCTGAGTAACCCTCGCGATTGGACCTTCCATTCGCGAACAAGTCGCCAAACTGAGCCGCGAAAAATGCAAAACTCAAATTTTGAAAAAATTTTCTAACTCTTTTTCGCAACTTGGGTACTGACTCGCTAGTAAGCCACGAAAAATCTCTGAGTGGGCTCGTGACTGGGCTTGTGACTGGGTTAACCCGCGACTTAGTCGCCAAAACAGGGGAAACAGTTTTTGAAATTTTTGATATTTTTGTAAAAACAAAATACTTTCCAAAAACAAGTAAAAACACTCAAAAATCTTTTTGTGTTTGATCAAACAAAGATTGAGCATGTGAAAACACATTTAATTAAGTACAATCACACAAATGAATATGGCATTCATTGAACATAGACTTGTGTGTTGTGTGTGGATATCATAAATAAGATAGTCCTTAGTCCAATGTGAAGTTTCAATGATCAATTCAATCAAGGCGTACACAATTAGCACTAGATAATGTGACCTATCTCAATTATAGAAACATGCATATATGACCTCCCACAAAAACTTGATTACATTCTTTGAAGCTTTTCATTTGGCTCCATATTCAACATATCATTTGCACTTTTTGAGCAAAGAAAATCTCATTGTGAGATAGACGCCTGAAATTTTTGATATTTCAATTTATGAGTTAGCCTTTGGCTTTTTGGGCATCAAACATTTTATTTTGGTCGCTTTCCCTTTTTCCTAGTCAAATACTAGTATGTGCGACAGGCTGTTGCAACTCTATATCTCTTTTCATTTGGAGATTTACATTTAGAGAGCTCTTTTAAGCAAAAACAAAAATAAAGAGTGGAAAGATATATAGGCATGAGTCTATGTATGTCTCAAGATCAACAAAACCATTCACTAATCATTCATGACAAGGTTGAAGATCTATTTACAACAGTCACATAGATTTCAGAATTTCTCCCACAATGATACGAGTGCATAGAAGACAAGCTAAACTCGTAGATGCACAAAGCCATTGGTATAAAGGTACAGGGCAAAATATGATTTGAGACAAAAACTCAACAAAGTTGATCAAATTTCTTGGATTTTCTACTTTTTATGTGTTTTTGGATTTTTGACACAAAAGCAAAAAAAAATGATCAAAAACATAACAACAAAAAGAATGTAAAGACATTTCAAAACAAAAACAGATACGCACGCAAAATAATAGCCTAAATACTAGCAAGAAGCACACAACCAAGCATATTCACAAACATGGGAAGTATTGATGCATGGACATGTTGTAATGCTTATGCATGAGTACCATTCATCACCCACACGTCACGTGTGTTTGGGGTGATATCTTTGACGGATTGGGTATGAGAATTAGGGCTATCAAACCTTCGTGTGAAGCTTTCAAGACAGTTGGTGAAGGCACCGATCATCTTCATCACGTTCGTCATTCCTTGATCATGGTTTTGACTTCTTGGTTGCTCACCACCCTAAGACCTCTTGTCATTTCTTCTTCCTCGTGACCGAGGTGAGCTTGCATTGTTGTCTGATCTCAGCTTTTGACAGTTGGGTCTAGTATGTCCTCGCAATCCGCAATAGTGACACACATAATCTGTTCTAAGGCCTCGTTGTGGTTTTGAGAGAGATCTTGCTCTGATTTCGTGTCTGCCCACAGATTGATTTCGGGGCTTATTCACCGTCCGTTGCTCAATCACATTCTTCTTCTCAACCTTAACATTCTCAGGGATGGCCTCTTCTACAATCAGCTCTTTGGCCTTCACAAATTTTACTTCTTTGGTAGCTTTGATCGATGAGCTACTTCCTCCGGTATAACCCAAACCAGATTTGTTAGAGAAGTGTTTTTGAGAAGAGATAATATCTTCCAGCTTCTTGGAGGAGACCCTTTCTATCTTGGCTTGTGCTTGCACTACCTCTTGCTCAAGGAATCTCACTTTAGTGTAAGCTTCTGAAATCTCCCCATTTAATGTCTCGATCTCACACTTAGCCTCTTTATATCTGACCAGAAGACTTTTGTAGTTCTCTTCAGCCCTTTTCATATTCTTCACAGCCGCCTTTGCAACCCTTGCATACTCACCCAATTTCTCAAGGAGTAAAGTGCAATTTTCTTGAAGACTGGCTGTATTTCTATCCTTTTCGGCATCTGATTCTTCAACAATCCCTAAGGATTCATCATCGCTGTATTCTCCAAGTTCCTGTACAAGTTGATTCAAGTCCTCCGAGAACTTCACATGAGCAATGGTCATGAATGCAAAGAAATTTCCTTCTCCATCACAACTCTCTTCAGAATCAGAATTTGATGAGTCCGAATCACTTAAAGTAGTGGCATAGGCCTTTCCCTTCGACTTCAAGTAATTGGGGCATTCCTTTTTAAAGTGCCCATGTCCATTACATTCGAAACATGTAATTTCTTGTGAGGATTGGGAATCATTACCCTCTTTTCTTCTAAACTCTTTCTTCTCTTTTCCGGAACTCTGAAATTTTCTTTTGTCATCGAAATTTCCACTGTTTTTGAGCTTTAAGAATTTCCAGAAGTTCTTTACAAGGTATGCCACATCTTTGTCTACTGCGTCCTCTTCTGAAGATTCATGAGACACCACTCTCTCATCAATTGTCTTAAGAGTAAGAGATTTGCTCTTCTTCACTGAAGGAAGGGACAACTCATATGTCTGCAGAGAACCAACCAGCTCTTGAACCTTAATGTCGTCAAGATCTTTGCTCTCTTCAATAGTTGTAACTTTGGGCCGGAAACTTTCTGGTAGTGATCGGAGGATCTTCCTTACAATTTTCGAGTCCTCCGTCTTCTCTCTCAAGTTAAATTTGCCAACTACAATCTCATTCAATTTACTGTAAAATGAATTAAAAGACTCATCCTCACTCATCTTTAGCTCCTCAAAGTGAGTGGTCAACATCTGAAGTTTGGTGTCCTTCACTTTCTTGGTCCCTTCATAGGTTGTCTCCAGAATTTCCCATGCTTCCTTAGCAATGGTGATATGTGAAATTCGATGAAATTCTTCTGGAGAGACACCGCAGAAAATAGCATTCAATGCTTTGCTATTTGCATTGGTCGCAGCAAGAGCAGCCTTATCCTAAGTAGACTTGGCAGCCTCTGGCATTGTCCATCCTACTTCAACTGCATCCCACATAGCATCATCAATAGAACACAAAAACGCGCTCATACGGACTTTCCAAAATGCATAATTATTACCGTCAAAGAACGGTGGTACATTAAGAGATTGAGACTTATCCATCTCAAAGGGGTCAAGGATCACACTTAGGTAATTAAACCACAATAAGTGTACCCGCTCTGATACCAATTGAAAGTTCAAAATAGGTATACAACACCCTTGAACGTTTAGACCCCAAATACAAAATTACAAATTCAAGCTTTATATCAAATAGTTAAGGTGCGGAATATGATAACAAGCTTATACTAGAATTGATAACAATCTAAGCCAAATATAAACACATCCACAACAATAAATATAAGACAAAGATAAAGGAAGGAAGATGCAAACACTCGGACAACACACGATGTGTTATCAAAGAGGAAATCGAAGCCCTCGGCGTAAAACATCTCCGCCGCTTTCCAAGCGGTCAAATAATCCACTGAAGAATATAGTTGGGATACATGAACAGTAGAAGACCCTCTAAGCCTAATTTACCCAAGTACCTAAGCCTTCCAAGTTTCTTGCTCCAACGAGGTTGCGCCGAACCTATTTCTTCTTTAGCTTACCGGATTCCGCTACTAGACCATAGCATCAACCAATGTAGATTGGTTCCTTCCTAACAGCTTCCCAACAGCACCAAATAAGCCTTCTCACAGACGTGGGTGTGGTGAGATAAGGATTTGGCTAAAGGCCTCTTAAGGGTATGACAATGGAGAGGAAGAGAATAGAGGAATTTGTAGAGTCTCTAAGGTAAAGATTGTGGATGAATCAATCTTGTATTTCTCTAGGGTTTCTCTCACAAAATTCTTTTTGGAAGCTCTCTCAATATGGTGGGTATAAGGGTATATATATAGTAGGGTGAGAAAGGAATGCAAAACGTCAGTTTTTGCCAAACAGGGCATTTTGGCGACTTGACGTCACGACTGGGTTAAGTCGCGAGTTCAAGCCGTGAGCTAACGGCCTGGCCAGCCTGGGACTTTTGTCCTGTAGTGCGATAGCTGGCGCGACTCTTCAGCTTCAGGCATGCTTGGCACGTGTGCGAACTTTTGGCGACTTGCAAGCCGCGACTTACCCACGAGATCCAGTTGCGAGACTCTATTTTTCTTGCACACTCTTGAGCTTTTCTTCACATCTTCTCACACACTACCCTTATAATTTTCCTACCTAAATACAGGGTTACTAAGTACTAAATTACAAGCAAATTGGTCACGGAATAAAGCCAATAAGATGGTTGATTAAATTCAACCTTACAGACTCTACAATACTCGTAGATGAACTTACAACAAAAACTTTTTACCGTTTCAGAACCTTTGATCTCTATAGTATATGAACGCCACCAATGATACATGGATCCTAGTACATAACTAACTCTAGTAACTTGAAGAAGATGGTGTTGGCTGCAAAGTTCTTTACTTCATCAACAATGAAGATCAAGAAGCACTTAATTACAAAACCCTAAGGCGCAAAAAACGCATTAACTTCTTGCAGAGAGAATATAGCACTAGGTCACTTTTTGCATATGTTCTCCATGTATAACGACCTCTAAAATAAGCCTTATATATGCCTAGGGTTGTGAGAAAAGAAACCCTACACATACATGTCAGCATGAGCTAAAAATTAGATTTGGAAATTCTGATTTCGTAGATCTCGACAGATTTAGCTTTTGCCGAGTTTTCTTCATTCAGATATCTATCGAGCTTTAATGAACAACTTTTCTTCACTTGTTTCTTAGTCCAATCTTCATGGCTTTAATACTTGGCTAGAATAACATGTTTCTTGAAGTAATAAAGCCATCCTAGATCTATCTAATTACAAATAAAGTGCATTTTGTCAAAAGATTAGCTAATTACATAAAATATGTCCTTAACACGTAATCCAAGAAAAAATACAAGAGGGAAACGACTGATATGAAAAAGAAATGTCATTAGGAAAAAGTTTGATTGTTGGTCAATATTTGATATATCAACGATCAATATGTGGAGAGACCGGGTGTAGAGAGAGGAGTTATCACTAAATGTATTTTTTGTGGTAGTTTATTTGGTGTGTAATTTTTTGAAAAACATTTTCGTCCATATTGGATTTTCCCCCCAATTTACAACAAGTAAAAGTGTTTTTTCTTTTAAGTGTGTTTTTTGCCTTACCAAAAAAATTAGAAAATGAAAGGAAAAAAAACTTTCAGTCAAGCAATTGGATCCTAAAGAGAAGAAGAATTTAACCAAATAAAGAAATGATGGTCAATGCAATAACATCCGATATTGAACGATATGGAATGAAATTTTGAAAGATTTGGGGTTTGGTTCTCACATCACTTATATCTCACTTCATATATCTAAATACTCATAATTCAAATTTGATTCTCATATCTCATTTCTATTTCCCAATTTTCTCTTAACTCACTCTAGAATGTGTTTGACATCACAACTCTACTTAGTTTTCACTTTTCAGTTTGAAAAAAAAAAACAATTTTAACTCAATTTTGTGGAGCCCTCAAGTTAGAACTGTCATTGCCTTTTCTCTTAAAAACCCACGTGATGGACCAGAACCCACTCCCTCACGCTCCATAGAAATGAAACCTAGAGGATGAAGAAAGCGAAACCCACACACAAAAGGTAAAGCATTCTAGGAAACCCAACAAACCCAAATCCAAGTCCATCACCACCATCAATGCCAAACTCAGAACCCACCACCGTCAACACCACCAACGACCACACAACGAAAAGAAAAATCTCAACAACCAAAATAAAAATCTCAACAACCAAAATAAAAATCCAACCATCAGCTACACTGATAGGCCACAAATTGAATGACCCCTTGTGAGTAAATCAATTAATTAATTAGCCAAGTTATTAATTAATCAATTTATCATGCAATTGCGTGGCAGCACAAACAAATCACTGAATAACTAAATATGCAGTGGAAAATAAATAATACGATGATTTGTTCACGAATGGGGAAAACCCTAACGGCAAAAACCCCACCGGGTGATTTTCAGGTCACCACTCCTGAAACTCCACTATTATCAAATCAAGCGGTTACAAGTAAAGGAATCCCAAGCACCTTACCAACCTACAGTTGAACCCTTACCCCAATACCCAATTGGACTTGATCTGTAGTGACAGTTCCCCCTTTTGATGCACGGCTCCCAAGTACATGACTAACCAATGCGCAGATCCCAGTACGCGACTTCAAACACCAACTTAGAAGGAGAGGTTGGTTGCAAAGTTCTTCAGTTCATCATACACGATGAGAATCAGGAAGATGCTTGGTCACAAAATCCTTTGGTGCAAATATACAGCAACTTCTTCAGAAAAGATGAACTAGGTCAAGAACTTCGTCTTTGATCACAATTTGCTTGAACAAGGATTGCTCAATGCTTTTGCAACTTGTGTCTATATTGACGGCTCTTAAAACACTCCTTTTATATGTTTAGGGTTAGAAGAAAAGAAGGCCCAAAAACATATTCACGGATCCCAAGAAATCAGAACAGAAAAATCTGATTTTTAAATCTCAATAGATAGCAGGTGTCGAGGAGTTATCGAGCAGGTGTCGAGCTTTAATGAAATTGCACTTCAGCTTGTTTTTTCTTGGACAGACTTGATGACTTCAACACTTGATCTTGAAACCTTATTTCTTGAAGTATTAAAAATACCTAGAACTACCCAAATACAAGTAGAGTGCGTTTTGTCAAAGGATTAGCCAATTTACATAAATAAGTATGACATATGTTCTTATCATGTGAACCACATATATCCTAACATACACCCACAAAAAGAAAAAGTTTCCAACCATCAATACCACCACCACCAACCACACAAACCCACCTCCATCACAGCCCAAGCTTCAAACCACAACCACAAACATAGAAAAACCAAGCCTACCAATATAAAATCTTTAGATCGGTGATCCAAAATTGCCAAACCCAAACCCAAACACAAACCCAAGAATCC
This sequence comes from Quercus glauca, assembly GCA_023736055.1. Taxonomy (NCBI): domain Eukaryota; kingdom Viridiplantae; phylum Streptophyta; class Magnoliopsida; order Fagales; family Fagaceae; genus Quercus; species Quercus glauca. The sequence goes on along the minus strand of CM043321.1, from coordinate 42,199,635 downwards.
TTAGATGAAAGACTAAAATCACAAAAATGAGGAGTGGGTTTCTATTTCCGGGTATAGATTTAGGCGTGGGTGAACATGGTGGAATGGGTCTGAAGAAGAAAGAAAGAAAGAAAAAGAAAGAAGAAGAAGAAGAAAAAAAAAAAAAAAACCGTTGGTGGTGGAGTGTGTCTGAAGAAGAAAGAAAGAAAAGGAAAGAAGAAGAAGAAGAAGAAGAAAAAGAAGTAGAGAAAAAAAAATGTTGTTGGCGATAGAGTGGGTCGGACTTGATAGAGACAGGCTAGGAGAGTGGGTACCACAAGTTTGGTTTTCTTACAACTTTGCCACTATAACTCATATGATTGATGAGGATTCATTAGTGAGTCTCATTCTCTTCATAGGAAAAATATGCTCAAAGAGATCAGCATCCCTAGTCTCTACTATAGTGTTAGTCTCCAAAACTAAGCACCTATAGGCAGGTCTATTTTGTGCATATTCTATGAAGACACTATCCTTGGTTTTAGGACCTATCTTTTCTTTATGTGGTTTAGGAATTCCAACCTTTCCCAAACAACCCCACACCTTAAAGTACCCTAAGTTTGGTGCATGTCCTTCTCATAGTTCATATGGAGTTTTTCTAATCTTTTTATGTGGGACCCTATTTAATACATGACATACAGAAATGATAGCCTCCTCCCACATGTTGGTAGGAAGACCAGAGCTAATGAGCATGACATTCATCATATCCTTTAGGGTTTTATTTTTCCTCTCAGCTATTCCATTTTGTTCAAGTGTATGAGGTGCAATGACTTCATGAATAATACCATTTTCTTCACATTTTTTTTTAAACAAAGCTGAACCATATTCTCCTCTTCTATCAAACCTAAGCCTTTTAATTTTCCTATTTTTTTTTTTTATTTTCAACTTTTGTCTTAAATTTTATGAACATGTTTTCAGCTTCATCTTTACTACTTAAAAGGTATACTCTTGTATATCTAGAGTAGTCATTTATAAATGTCATATAATATTTTACCTCCTCTACTCAAATAATTTTTTAAGTCTTCTAAGTCACTATGAATGAGTTCTAAAAGTTCAAAGCTCCTTTCAAAAATTTTGAAAGGTTTTTTGAAATGTTTTGCTTCTACACACATTTCACACTTTGAATGCTCTGAATTAGTTAAGTTTGGAATTAGGATCATTTTTTCATTCTTTTGATGGTTGCAACATTCACATGCCCTAGCCTACCATGTCAAAGATCTAAAGACTCAACAATATAAGCAGAAGAGTTACTAGATAAATTCATGTTCTCACAATCAGTTACAAATACAAATAAGCCTTCATGACAAAATCCCTTTCCCACAAAAACACCATTTTGACTAAGAACAATCTTATTAGATTCAAAAACAAGTTTTAGGCCTGCCTTATTGAGTGAGAACCTAGACACTAAATTTCTACACATGTTAGGAACATGAAAACAGAGTGCAAGGCTAAAGACTCACTAGACGTAAATTTCAGAAGTACATTTCCCTTTCCAGCAACTCTTGCATTACTAGAGTCTCCCAAAAAAACATTCTATTCATCTGTGTTTAGTAGCCCTAGTGTCCACTACCCAATTAGTTATGTTATTGATTAACTTCATTTTCGAAACAAGTGCTGCCTCAAATTCTAAGACAATATTAGGAACATCATACACTTTCTTAATCAATAAGAATATAAATCGCTTCTTAAGATTGTTGGAAGTATAGTTTGAAAATTGTCCAGATTGATTAACAAAGTTACAAAGTAATATCAATAATATATCAATAAAACAAGATATGCTCAGATTAACTTATAAGCAAAATAGACAAGTGCAAGAGCGTATAAAAGGATTAAGTAAAATTTAATGTCGAGGCACGGAACTAAATCTACTATCCTTAAGAAGCGATTTCGCCCTTACTGGAATGAATCCGTTGGTGCAAATGGTTCAAGCGATTGCTCTCCAGGATATAACGGCAACTCTGTTAATGTACACTCACGAACAGGTTTCGAACCTGTCATAAATGCCTAAGAGAAAATTTTCATTAAACGACAGAGGAGCAAAAGTATCAAAGTAATATCTGTTTTTATTGTTTTCAACTAATCTCATATCTGTAGAATTTGATAATCTTAGGGCTTTTAAAAAAGAAGTAGCTAAAGATGAGTAGAGTGAAAAGGGAAAGGCAAAAACAAAGGAATTTTTCTTTCCCATTGATGCCGGAAGCTGCTATGTATTTTTTACAAAAGAGGGGAAGATGCGGCTGACTAGATTTATAAGGAAATATGAGATGATTGAGGGTTTTGTTTGCTACCAAAAATTCCCACACCAGCCAAGGAAAATTCTAGAGCATGGGTTTGGACTTTATAACAAAATATTATAGACTTAAGCTTTGAACATACACAATTAGTTTTAAAACATACCCAATGTGATGTTCCCATTTATACGGGCCTAATAGTTCTATCAGTGTACTTCTTTAAAGTTTCAATCAAAAACTTTTGTAGAGCAAGAATCAAACCATCTGCCCAAATTGCAAATGAGAGGTTTGCTGTGTTAGGTTCAGGGCCGGCTCAAGGCCTAGGCAACTTAGGCCTAGGCCTAAGGCCCCCACCACAAAATTTTTTTGCCCTTTGCAAAAAAGGCCTCAAATCATTGTACAATGCCCAAAATTTTATAAAAAATATGATTTTTTTCAAATTGTTGTGCACTTTTTATTATTAGTGACGTTAGTGATATCACAAATTTTATTATAGATTTACAAACTGACATGTTACCAATTACAAAAAAGTATTTTAAATATTCATTAATTACATTATTGAAGCTCATCTTTTACTGTTATTGTCACATTATATTGTGAACATTTTGTAGTACTTTTAACATTTTTTTTTTCTAACAAGGTTTTAAAATTTTTTTTGCAAATGTATTAGATTATCAATGATGATTAATCTCCCTTAATAATTTGAAACTTTAATATTAGTAAACTAATCTACTACAAAGCCACACATCAATTAATATCATAGATTATAAATGTAATTAACTATGTATCGTTATATATCCAAGATAAATTAATTTTCTTAAAAAAAAAAAATCTTTTTGCTAAATTAATTTTTCAACTATGATATTCAATTCCCTGTATAAAATTAACCTTAATTTTAGTTAGTATTATTCATTAAATTTTGTATTTAATACATCAAATTAACCTCAATTTGATTAATATTGAATAATTTTATTTAATTAATATTTCTATATAAAAGGCCCCATATATATATTTGGCCTTAGGCCCCAAATTGGGCTAGGCCGGCCCTGGTTAGGTTCTAAGGATTTATGATCTAAATGTATTAGAACTTCAATGTTTAATGTTGGCAAACCATGATCAAAACTTAGAGTTTAGAATTAGGCTGCTTAAAGTGTGTTTATGTGTAAAGTTGGAATCGAGTGTACTGCAAGATTTATTATGTAAATCTGCAAGGCTAGATCGATCGAAAATTAGACTCGATCGATTGAAACTCGTGCAGATTGTTTTTCTACAGAATTTTCCAACTCAAGCCCAAGCCCAAGCCCGAATGACGTGTAGGGTTTTATGTTTTACCTTAAGTATAAAAGGAAAAACCCTAGTCACGTTTTACTGTTGTTGTTTATGCTGTGTGTATGAATCTTTTGTGAGATCTAGAGGTGTTTGCCTTTATACATACTTAGGGTTATCAAGATCGAGATTGATGTTGAGAGTTTGGTGATCGCCTCAGTTGCTGCATAAAGAGCTTAAAGAAAACACAAGTGGGAGTATTTGTGGTTGCTGTGAATCCAAGAAAGAAGTAGTCCGTGGACTCAGAGCTGTCATGTGGTCGTGGTAGTAAGTTTTTTCTCGAGATAGCAATAGGATATTAGTGGTCTAAGTCGCTATTATAAAATTTCAATTCTTTCATAGTGGATCTGTTTTACCTTGAGAATAGCTAGATTAAATCTTCCCCAGGTTTTTTACCGGTTTGGTTTTCCTAAATTATCATATCGTTGTGTTTTTTATTTTTCACACTATTTCCATGATATGATTTATTTGTGTTAACCTAGATCTGAATATTTTACCTAAGTTAATCACTTGGCTAAATAGCTAGGTTAATCTATTTGTGTTTAAGGGGTCTAAAAACGTACATGCTAGACTTGGAGAGAGAGTTTGTTAGGAAACCTAGGAGAAAATTAAAGTATAGCGATATCATTCTATGATTCTAGCTCAACATGATCGGGCCAGTACGGATTGGTTTATAAAAAATCTGGTGCTGATACTGGAGATGATATATATGGGTAAACTCATTGCAGGATCAGCCTTCAACGTTTACAATGTTCTTCATTAAAGACTCTTTATTAAGTTCAACATTAAAGACTGAAAAAGTCTCGCTTCTAACAATGTCTTTGCTTCAAAAAAAAAAAAAAAAAAGAAGTGTTTTACTGTTGAAATCATCTGCAGAACTCTCATAAACATTTCCAGCCGCCCCGGGTTCAAAGTTCAAATTGTGCACAGAAAGTCATGTCGAAATCAGACAAATTAGTAATGGCATAACTTAAGTTACAAGTCGCATATGGGGTTGTCTTCAATTTCCCTAGTAAAAAATCTATGCACGTAACCTAAAGTCATGGGAGAACTAGACTACCATTAGCTCGTCCCAACCTCACACGTTGTTAAATTGAATACAAAACAAAAGTCTATCTTACATAAAACTACAACCCGCTGTTGTAAAATATACGAAGTTCCTCAGCTACATGCCTCTCCTACGTAACAAACAATGATGCAGTCGCAATGAAAAGTCCAAGCTTGCCCTCAACAATAAAACAAATAATAATAATAATAATAATAATAATAAAGAAGAAGAAGAAGAAAAGTCCAAGTCTAGTTTCCCCGCATGGACCGCCTTGAAATCCGCAACCGCGTATAAGCCTATATATATAGATAACCATGTTCTTCAGATTATCACCATTCATCACCATACCACGTACACACAAGTTCTTCACACTTGTTCTTTCTTATATACCTCCAATTTAAAACAACGATATCATACAATGATGAAAACTCTGGCACTCTACGGCCTCACCTTGGCCTTCCTTTTCCTATCTGGTATGCCTCCTCACTAATCACTATTTACAGCATCACACCCTCTCTCTCTCTCTCTCTCTCTCTAGAAGTGCTTAATATACAGCCAAAAGAATCACAAAATTCTAGGTTGCTACAAGTCATTCATCACACTGGCAGTTTTGATTTGCCCCTTTCTTCATCATATGGGAACTTACACAATAAACTCATGAAACCTCACTAATAAGGCATAGAGTTCACGCATATCCTTCTTATCACGACTCTTATTTATTTGCTTTTGACAGTTAAAAAAATAATATGGTAGTTCCTATAATTGCAGCCCTTTTGAGTTATAACCATGCATCATCATGATACGTGTGATCTACCCGTTGAAATTAACGTTGCATCTCCTACTTATATTTGCTGCTTACAATACAGGTTTTATTTTCATGTTCAAAATGGTGACGATGATTTTGGTTATATACATTCCATGCAGGTGCTCACTCTGCTAGAATAACTTTCACAAACAACTGTCCATATACCGTTTGGCCGGGAACCTTAACTTCCGATCAAAAACCTCAATTATCAACTACTGGGTTTGAGTTAGCATCTACAGCATCCTCAGCAATAGATGTCCAAGCTCCATGGAAAGGCCGATTCTGGGCCCGAACCCTATGCTCCACAGATAGCTCGGGAAAGTTCAGTTGCGCTACTGCAGAATGTAGCTCTGGTCAAGTTTCATGCAATGGTAACGGTGCAGTTCCGCCAGCTTCTTTGGTAGAAATCAACATAGCCGCCGATGGTGGAATGGACTTCTATGATGTTAGCCTTGTAGATGGGTTCAACTTGCCTGTTTCAGTAGCCACACAAGGCGGAACTGGCGAATGCAAGGCCTCAAGCTGTCCAGCCAACGTGAACGCGGCTTGCCCGGCAGAGCTGCAAGTGAAAGGGTCTGATGGGAGCGTTATTGCTTGCAAGAGTGCATGTACCGCTTTCAATGAACCACAATATTGTTGCACTGGCGCATATGACAAGCCTGAAACATGTCCACCCACAAACTACTCTCAGATCTTTGAGCAGCAATGTCCTCAAGCTTATAGCTATGCTTATGATGACCAGAACAGCACATTTACTTGCTCTGGTGCACCCAACTACGTTATCACTTTCTGTCCATAAATTAGTGAGTGGAATTATGCGTTCCCTTCTCTTTAAATAGTAATAAGAAGCTGATAAGTATCATGTACTAAGGCACATGTATGTTTGTGTCAATGAAATAAATATTTGAATAAAACGTAACAAGGATATCCTCACAGGAGGCTTTTGTCATCCTTACATTTATTATATATGTGCACCCTTCCAATTCCCCTTTAACTTTTACTGGATGACTCACCCATCAAAGCAAGGATATCTTCATAGTGTATACTATTGATCGCATGCAAGGTTATCTTTAATTGAATTAATTGAAATTAGTTGCATATCAAAACACCAAAGTTTCTTCCTAAACTAGTTTGGAGAGAAACTCATCAAACTTCTTATATATATATATATATATATATATATATATATATATATATATATATATATAAATTTGATTTTGTTGAAATTTTGGAAGCATGAATGATATAATAAGAATATGCAATATAACGATTAGATTTTCAAAATTCACACAAAATATAAAGATATATGAGGATTTTGAAGGGTTTATCTCTAAATTAGTTTAAAGAGAAACTTTTTTCATGTCAAAATCTCATGGTTTGATTTTCAAACAAAGAAGGAAATTAAAAATTATCATAAAATCATATAATCTTTAATTTGGCTTATTTTAAATTAAAAGTTAAAAATCATCTATAATATTAATAAGCATATTCCTTTGTTTCGTCTTTAATTTTTGGTGTACCAAAATACATTCATACAAATTGTGAAATAACATACCCTTTAGTTTAATTTCTTTTCCTACAAAAAAGCAAAAAATGTTAAAACAGTAATGCTATCTCATGTACAATAGGATAAAAAAAAAAACCGTTATTCTCAGCATCCATTTGTATTCAAATGTCTTGTTCCTTTCTATAATTATCTGTATTTTTCATCTATTTAAATTCAAATACTTCAATTATCTTTGTAAAAAAAATACAAAATTACTTCTTCCAAAAATTTTAAAACAGTAATACTATCTCACGTATAAAAAGGGGAAAAAAACCGATATTCCCACCACTCATTTGTATTCAAATGTCTGATTCCTACATATATTTGTTATCTATTTGTATTCAAATACTTCAATTATCGTTATAAAAAAAATACAAAATTACTTCTTCAAAAAAGAAAACTCACTACCCCACGTAAAAACTACTCATTTTCCTGAAATTTCTATATTTTAAAAAAAAAGAAATTCTTTAAAACATTCCAAAATTTTTGTTATCCAAATTCTATACACTTATCAAAAATCTCCAACCATCCACACTAATGTATATCATATTTCTTTTGTTTAAATTCAATTTTTTTTTTTTTTACTTATCACAATTCTTATGCTAATCAATAAATTTAAATATCCAATTAGGTTTCAACTTCTTACGTTTTTTTTATCTCATTTTTAAGCATTATTTCACATTATCTTACCTCTTTCTTAAAAAAAAAAAAAAAAAAACATAGTTATTTATATGCAACTTTCAAACATTACTACACTAAACAAAAAAAACATAAAAATAGCTGTAAGGTCCAAATTTGTAGCCTAGGCCCAAAATGTTTGGATTATGAGCCCAACGAACCTGAAACAATGAATTTGTAGATAGTGGGTGACAAAGTTAGGCTAATTGTAAATCTAACAATAATTAGTTGACATAAGAACACGCTTGAAAGTTAAAAACAACTCAAGTCCGAAGAGGGCTGTTCTTGATTCAAAGATGGATCTAACTCTTAGAATTATTTTACAGATTTTTCCCCCCCTCTTTTCAAAGGCTTCTTACATTTATATATTCTTCTTCCATCCCATCATCACCGTCCACTTGTTCTTCATTTAAGCCTTCACTTAAGTACATGTCATATCAGATATCTGCTTCAGGCCTACGTGAGTGGTGGTAGCTGAGATTGTACTATTCAGGGGTCTTCTCCACATAAATGCGGCCAGGAAAGTTGCTGTAGTGTATTAAATGCAGTGGTAGCAGCTTTTCCTTTTAGATATTTCTCTGTTCTTGTCATCTCCAGGCATGCCCAAAGCTTGTCCTTATCGTGGAAGTAGTGGGAAAGATCATTCGAACCTTCAGGATATTTGTCTGATCGGGTCCCTTTGCAATTCGAGGAGAATGACGTCTTCGGACTGATAGGTTTCTCTTCGGACTGATCCTATCGTTCACTTTCAGCTACGTTTCTTCCACCAGAACTTCTTCCTAACCCCTTTTTCTCTTCGGACACATAGTGATGTTCGACTTGGGCCCTAGGCCCATCATATGGCGTTGGGCTTTTACACCCACAATAGCCCCTCAAAATTTTTATTTTTCCCTCGCATCCGAGGAGAAAAAATGAGATTTTGATTCGCTACAAAAAAGGGGATTTCAGAATTACCCAAATATCTGAGTCCACACGTGTGTGTGCATAGATTTAGGCGCTTCATCATTGCCGCTGTCATTTCAGCGTTTCCGAGGCGTTATTAATTACTCCAGGCGGCGTCTTGTCCCTGGCATCCAACGGTGGGCCTCTGATCCAACGAATGTGGTTTTTCCTCCAAATTTGGGCGGGATAACTCCCACCATCTCGCCTGTCTCTATATAAAGCCTTAGATGGGGCTATTTTTCCTTTACTTCACAAATTTTCAGACTTTTGGCGAACTCAAGCGCTCTAGCACACCAAGCTCTTCCAGTCATCAACTCACACTTTCCCCAGAATCCATGATAATTTCTCAACCAGTTTGAAGATCATCCTACGATTCAGTCTTGTGTAAGTTCTCCTTCATTCGAGTGCTCCATCTTCTCTTCGGCCCTTGAGTAGTCGTTCCCCCCTCTTTGCGTTGATTGAAATGGGTAGATTTCAATGTTTAGTGGATAGTCCCGCCCAGATGGAGGAATTTAGGGCTACGTATCGTATACCACATGATGTGGGTCTGAGATACTGTTCGCTAGAACAGTTGTTAACAGATCGAGAAGTGGGCGAAGTTATAATCCCCATCATCGCCTTCCTAGAAGGAGGGATGACATCCCCATGGGTCCCATTACCAGAGACTATCTCCGAAACCATAGGCTTAGCCCTGATCAATGTGCACCTAACATGTTTAGGATTTTAGGAGCGGTTGATGATTTGAATCGTCATATAGGACTGGGACTCACCTGGCTTGATGTGGTACACATGTACAAGTGTCGTACCAAAAAAGGATCGGGGTATTATCTTAAATCCCGATCCGACATCGTTAGGCTCATGTCCTATCTTCCCAAATCTAACAAAGGGATGAAAGACGACTATCTGATCGTCTCGGGCGCGTGGCATGACAGACTCCATTGCCCAACCCAACCAGGAGAGTCAAGTGGGACATCCCAGATTTAGGTTTCCTAACAATAGATTCAGGATTTTCGCTTTATGTTAATTCGGTCTCCTATTTTGCATTATGATTTTAAAGCTTTCTGACCAAGTCCTATTGTGATGCCAACAGATAGAAGATACGTTGCTCCTCGGCTCAGCCTTACAAACGCCGAAGCGCTAAATTACCTCCTCCGGTCACAAATTTTCGTAAGTGAAGACGGCCAGCTCCGGGCCGCGCGCCTTATCATCGGTTATACGCCAAGATGAAAGGATTTTCAGCCGATCGAAAACACGATAACACAGGGAGATCGCCGCATCAACCGCATTGACGTGGCTCGAAAGACTTTCTTGCGCCTTTTGATCTCGCCCCTGTGCCACACCCGAATCCACAGGGTGTACCTTTGCTTGTCCAACCCATTCGGCAAGCTTCTTCAGAACCAGTAGCGGTAGGTGAAAGGGTTGCTTCTTCGACCGCTTTTCTTGAAGAGCAGATTGACAAGTTCAAGTTCGAAGGAGAAGCTTCAGAAAGGGTTCGAATTTTGGACGCCGAAGAAGGGATTGACAGGCATTCCAGTGCTCTTCCAGAAAGAATAACCGTTCCAGACGATTCTTCTAAGGAAGAAGACATGGCGAGCCTGAAGGATCTGATGAAGAGTAGGAGCAAAAGATCTGGGGCCAAAGAGACTGGCACGTCTCAACCACCAGTCGCTCCTCCTCCACCACCGCCTCAGGTTCCTTCGGATCTTGGCTTATAGGCCTTGCCAGATCTGAAGAAGAAAAGGCCCTTAACTGATAAGGCAGAAAAAGAGAAGGCGCCTTCGAAGGGGTCTAAGCAACAAAAGGTGGATAAGGATCCCCGAAGCAAGAGGGCCGCGTCCACAGAGAGCCGAGAAGAGGCTCCTGTTGCTGAAGTGCGCTGAGGAGTCTGCGTTTGGTCTCCTAAACTGGAGTTAGACGGTGCCCCCATCCCTTGGGATGCCTCCCTCAGAAGCTTTGCTGGGGGGAGGGCAGGTCTCATTGCCGAGGCCCTGGAGCAACCACTGCTTCTTCCCAAGGACATGGAGGCGTATAGGCACTGCAGCCAGTTCGAGCTCTTTTCATCCCTTAAAAGGGACTTAGCTATGGTAAGTAGATAGTTCTGAGCCTTGAACTTTTAGATGACGGTCTCTTCTGTTCGCCTTCCTTCCTTACTTTATACTGAAATTTTTACTCTGCCATGCAGATCACTCAGCAAGTGTTCGTGGCTGAAGAGTGGAATAAGAAGACCCATACTAAATCCCAAGCAGCGATCTGCTCCAGAGATGAGGCGGAAGAATCTCTGGGCAAGTTTAAGGAGGACTATACCCGCTTGTCTGATAAGTTAAAAGAGGTGACTAAGGAGAAGAATAGTCTGGAAGCGGGCCTGAAGAGTGCCGAGAGGCAGGCCGAAGATCAATGCCAGCAACTGTACACAACCGAAATTAACCTGGCGACGGAGAAAGAGCTGGTGAAAGGTTTTCGGGCTGAACTCGAGAAAGCTAGAGAGTCTGCTAAGTTGGCAGAAAATAGCGCTCAATTGGCCAAGGAGGCGCTTGAGGTCGAAAAGAAAGCGGCCTACACACTGGGAGTAACAGAGACCCAGGCCAGGCTAACCGAGGAGTTCGCACAAGTCTGCAGGGAGTACTGCAGTATTACATGGGACAAAGTCCTTGATGCCGCTGGGGTGCCTCCTGAATCTGTCTTGAGGTGACCTGGGAGTATTTACTACCATCCAGACATTTGTGAACTCCCAGGGGACTCGGAACAGCCCCCAGTTAGTCAGACCCTTCCTGCCTCTATTGATGCAGCCCCCGAGCTCGGTCAAGCTGGTGTTACAGGTGAGCTACCCAAGAATGTTCAAAGCTCGGACGCTGCTGTAACTCAGCCTGGCCAAACAAAGGACTCCTCGGCCACCTAGATAGAACTTTAGATATTTTGGGATTTTCATTGTAATAGTTAACTTCTTTCTTTCTCATGGATTGTAAACTATCTCTTTTTGATCAATGAACTCTTTTCTTTCCTTTTTAATACCTTTGTAGCGTATGTCATTATTTATTATAATTCATCATCATTGCAAATCACAATAACTTGCAACTTTCACCAATATATTGTGATGATAAATAACCAGAATTAATACTGAAAAAAGCAGGTTGTATTCAGATTGTTAGTACGCAATAAGAGCAATGAGTGATATGAAAGCTTCACGTGATTGAATTTAACCTTAAACACTTAAGAGAATTGGAAACGAATGTTAATTAACTCGAATCATCTGGTCTGAGGACTACAGGCATGATTGATTTTAAATTTAGACACTTAGTAATTGTAAACGAGTGTTAATTAACACAAATCATCTGGTCCGAGGACTACAGGCATGATTGAATTTAAGTTTAAATACTTAGTAATTGTAAACGAGTGTTAACTAATCCAAATCATCTGGTCCGAGGACTACAGGCATGATTGGATTTAAGTTTAAACACTTATGAGAACTAGAAACGAGTATTAACTAACCCAAATCATCTGGTTCGAGGACTACAGGCATGATTGTATTTAAGTTTAAACACTTATGAGAACTGAAAACGAGTGTTAACTAACCCAAATCATCTGGTCCGAGGACTATAGGCATGATTGGATCTAAGTTTAAACACTTATGAGAACTGGAAACGAGTGTTAACTAACCCAAATCATCTGGTCCGAGGACTACAAGCATGATTGGATTTAAGTTTAAACACTTATGAGAACTAGAAATGAGTGTTAACTAACCCAAATCATCTGGTCCGAGGACTACAGGCATGATTGGATTTAAGTTTAAACACTTATGAGAACTGTTAATACAACAAAATGGCATATTGCCTGACGAAAAGACTCATTTAATAATAGTACATTTTGAGATTATTTACATTCCAAGGTCATGGTATTACATGACTATCTAGATCTTCTAAGAAATACGCCCCAATACTAGCCCTAGAAGTAATACGATATGGTCCTTCCCAGTTTGGTCCTAACTTTCCCCAAGCTGGGTTTTTTGCAGTGCCCTATACCTCACCTTAGAAGGCTTTGTTCGCTTTGGGGAGCCAAACCCTCATGGTTTTGTATTACGAAAGGGTGGGATTGTCCCACATCGCTTAAGTAACCCTCCCACTCATGGTTTATAAGCCCTTGGAGCAACCATGAGTGTACCACTACTACACACGTGTAGTAGTGGTACACATGTGTAGTAGTGGTACACTCATGGTTGCTCCAAGGGCTTATAAACCATGAGTAGGAGGGTAACTTAAGCGATGTGGGACAATCCCACCCTTTCGTAATACAAAACCGTGAGGGCTTGACTCTCCAAAGCGGACAAAGCCTTCTAAAGTGAGGTATAGGGTTTCAAGCCTCAAAGAGGTGAAAATCCCGACCACCCACACACACACACACACACACACACACACACACACACACACACACACACACACACACATATATATATATATATATATATATATATTTTTAAAAAAAAAGTTAAGACAAATCCCAGTTTTTTCAAAAGTGATTTAAAATCTACTATTGAGTATATAGAATATTATTGAAGTTGTGATCTCACAGCTCATAGTGTCCGTAGCAATAAGCTCTTGATTATTTATTATCTATGAGTTTTATTGTTGAATTTTAATTGTTTAGTACTTGATAATTGATATCTGAAACTCAAGAATAAATAACAAAGAATCAATTGAAACATACAAATTTGTGAATCCATCTAAATCAAAAAAACAAAAGATATATAAATCAAATTACCATATACATAATAATTGATGACTTGCCATCACATACTCCCACAGTTAAAGCTCAATACTCTTCTCAAATTCTCTCTTCTATTTTCTACTTCAGATGATGCTTTTTTATCCGAAGCATTGATGTAACATATTTATAGGTTTGAATTTAGATGCAATATAAACTTCCATAACTTCTATAGAAGTTATCTTATTTGGACTGGTGCTTCATTACAGTTAGTGGAGGCCTTGGTTCGCTATGGTGTAATTCGTCTTTTATGCCTTGGTGAGAATCATGTTCGTAAAAAGCCCAATATGCTCGTCCATCCTTTATTAAAGGATAGACGAGGTTACGTCCGTCCTTTATTAAGGACGGACGAGGTTTTTGAGGACGAGCATGCTTCATGCATCTCATCTCTCCATTTTTTTCTCACAGACAACCCATATGGACGATATAGGACTTGTACATTTTCAATACACCATCATCACTCATTGTTAAATTTGGACTAAAAAAAAAAATTTATTTAAAAAAATGATAATGATAATGATTTTTTTTTTATAAATATTATGTTGATGTGGAAAATTGTGAGAGTTTCAAAGACTTCAATTATATATATATATATATATATATATATATATATATTTAGGAAAAGAATATGCCACAACATTACAAGAAAATGTACCATATTCTAGAATGTGGATGTATTAAAAGTCTTTGATCGCAACTATATTGATGGTTTAGTTTTACTCTTTGAATAAGGAACCTACTAGATCCGAGCTGGGATTAGAAGCCTTGCGAATTGGTTAACTCCAAAAGGTTTTGGTTCTTACACATCCACTGTTTCACCTCCTTTTTTTCATAGTTACTTTTGTGTTATATGAACAAATGTGAAAGAATATTTTTTTCATTCCAAATTCATCCGCAAAACTCACAAAAACATCTCAAGCCGCCCGGGTTCAAGGTTCAACCAATACGCAAGAGTTCACGTTGAAATCAGATAAATTAGAGTCGGCATGACTTACAGATTGCATGGGTTTGTCTTCAATTTCCCTAGTGAAAACCTATGGACGCTACCTTAAGTCATGGGTGAACTATACTGGTTACTTCGTCTCAGCCTCACACGTTCTTAAATTGAATACAAAACAAAAGTCTATTCAACATAATACAATTACAGTCATTCTAGAGAACCCGTTGTTGTAAATATACCAAATTCCTCGATCTTTATGTTTCTCCAACGAAATAGCGACCTTGGTGCCGTATAAAAGACTCTAACGATCACCAGGACAATAAGTATTCCTACTGAAAAGTCCAAGCCTTCACTAAAAGAAAATGACCAAAAAAAAAGTTTCTCCGCATGGACCGCATTGATATCCGCAACCACGTATAAGCTTCTATATATACCCAGCCAAGTTCTTCAAATTATTATCACCATACCACATTCAAGTTCATTATACTTGTTAGTTCTTATATACCACCAATTTAAAGCAACGATATCATACAATGATGAAAACTCTGTCACTCTACAGCCTTACCTTGACCTTCTTTTTCCTATCTGGTATGCCTCCTCACTAATCACTATCCCACATTGCATCGTCCAAAACTCTCTCTCTCATCCTTTAGAAGTGCTTGATATACACCCAAAATAATTACAAAATTCTTGTTTGTGATGATTCATTTTCTCGAAAACATAAAAAAAACATGCGGTTTTTTTGCCCCATTCATCATCACATTGGCAACGCAATTAAGTCATGAAACCCCGCGAAGGAATAGAGTTCATGCAGATTCTTTTCATCACGAGTCTTATTTATTTACTTTCGATAATTAAAAATAATTACAACCCGTTGAATCATAACCATGCATCATCATGATACGTACGTGTATCTACACGTTAGAATTAATGTTGCATCTGCTACATATATTTGCTGCTTACAATACAGGTTTTGTTTTCATTTTCAAAATGATGACAAGGATTTTGGTTTATATATGTTGCATGCAGGTGCTCACTCTGCTAGAATAACTTTCACAAACAACTGTCCATATACCGTCTGGCCAGGAACCTTAACTTCGGATCAAAAACCTCAATTATCAACTACTGGGTTTGAGTTAGCATCTACAGCATCCTCAGCAATAGATGTCCAAGCTCCATGGAAAGGCCGATTCTGGGCCCGAACTCTATGCTCCACAGACAGCTCCGGAAGGTTCAGCTGTGCTACTGCAGAATGTAGCTCTGGTCAGGTTTCATGCAATGGTAACGGTGCAGTTCCGCCAGCTTCTTTGGTAGAAATCAACATAGCCGCCGATGGTGGAATGGACTTCTATGATGTTAGCCTTGTAGATGGGTTCAACTTGCCTGTTTCAGTAGCCACACAAGGCGGAACTGGCGAATGCAAGGCCTCAAGCTGTCCAGCCAACGTGAACGCGGCTTGCCCAGCAGAGCTGCAAGTGAAAGGGTCTGATGGAAGCGTTATTGCTTGCAAGAGTGCATGTACCGCTTTCAATGAACCACAATATTGTTGCACTGGCGCATATGACAAGCCTGAAACATGTCCACCCACAAACTACTCTCAGATCTTTGAGCAGCAATGTCCTCAAGCTTATAGCTATGCTTATGACGACCAGAACAGCACATTTACTTGCTCTGGTGCACCCAACTACGTTATCACTTTCTGTCCATGAATTAAGAAGAGGAAGAATGTGTCCCCTTCTCTCTAAATAGTAATAAGAAGCTGATAAGTTTCATGTACTAAGGCACATGTATGTATGTGTCAACGAAATAATTATCTAATACTATATATAATAGCAGAAGACTCTAAAAAATGCCTATCTAAAAAACTGACACGTGTAAACTTTAAACTTAAAAAATCGCACGGTACATCGTTTGAATAGGCTTACTTTCGGACAATTACCTGCTTATCCCAAAAAAAAAAAAAAAAACTCAAACCCTTATAAAAATAAAAACACCAGCCGCTTATCCACAAAACAAAGGAAAGAAAAAAAAAGAAAAAAAAGAAAAAAAGAAAACAAAAAATTGCTACGGAGAAAGGAGAGAGAGATCGAGAGAAAAGAGAGAACAGAGAAATAGAGAGGCAGAGATAGAGAGAAGGGCGCCTCTGCCATCACCGTAAGAGCGCCACCCAGATCTTCTGCCATCGCCGTAAGCCTCCACTCACTACCCGACTATTGGAATCGCTAGGTAAAGTTCTGTTTTAAATTTAAAAATTTAGGGTTTTTGGTTTTTATTTGGAGAATAAATTGGGTGTTAATTATGATTTAGATTGGTATTTTGGGTCAGATTTGGTTTTGATTAATAGATTGGTATTTTGGGTCAGAAATAGAGAGACCCGATGAAACTGAGAGAGGCGGAGAAAGAGAGAGGTGATGAAATAGAGAGAGGATGAGGCCTGGGACACGGAAAAAGAAACAGAGAAAGAGGCAGAACGGTAAACACTGCATCGGTTGGGCACCGTACATTGCTTTTTTTCCATTTTTAAGATTTGGGTATGCAATGTTACTTTTGGTTGAGTTTTTTTGTTGGATAGGTTTAGATTTGATTCGTTTTTGTTTAGGGTTTTTGGATTCTCTGTCAAAACGTTTTTTTTTTTCCAATTTTAAATATGATTTAGTCTTTTAAAAGACTTGATTTTGGTTTAGGGTTACGTTTTTGGTCCAGCACCACCCATCTCCGGCTCCATTCAACCATAACCTCAACGTACGCGCAACAATTTGACTCTCCCTCTTTTATTTTTTCCTCATAAAACCTAAACCCAATGCATCAAACTTCTAATCCACTTCTTCCTTCATCAACGCTCACCAAGTTGAGTTTTTCATCAGTTTTGAGTGAACTTCTGGCTTTATGGGTTTAGTATTTAATTGGGTTTTATGAGTTTTGTGTGTTTGTAGTGGAAATTTGAGGTTTTTAATTCATAGATTTACTGAGATTTATAGTGAATTATTCAATAGTTTGATTAGCTTAATTTTTACTTTAAATAACTGAAAAATTATGCTTATTACCTTAAATAACCCCTAAATCCTAGATCTCTACGGATGGAGAAAGAAGGCTCAGTGAGGACTTGGGGATTTTTACATACTAATATTGCCAATGACCAAATTTTATCGAATTTGTCCTTCAAATATTGCTCTAATGCATGCCTTACAAGGTTCTCACAGCATAAAAGTATTTAGTATCACAACATAAAAGTATTTAGTATATATTCTATCTTTCTGTACATTGATCTGTTGGTATGGTTGTCACTTATGCACAACCCGTGGTTGAAGTTATAAAGCATGGAGAATGTTGTGGTGTGCTATAGTGTTGAGCTTTATTGTGATGATGATGTGAAATATTGATCTCCAATCTCACCCGTTATAGTCTTAATGTCCTCTGTTTTATTTTTCTCCACTTTAGTTTTAAAATATAGTCAACAAGTTGCAAGTTACAGGAAATTAGAAATATTGCTCCAGTATTTCTACAAAGTGAAAATTCGTATCTTATTCTAAGTTGCATGTTTAAGAGTGATTTGGGAGGGCAAAGAGTATTTGATCTCAATCAGTTCTGATTGTGTTTGTTTTGTTTGTGAAGTTAATCTAGGCATATTAGATTGTGCTCTACTTATTTATTTGGGTTAGTTGAAGCATCCTTTCCAAGTTTGACTAAATGGTTGGTTGTCTCTGCAAAAGGTGGGTTGATTCCATTGAGTGCTCTTATTTTTCTATTGCATTTCAGTGACATTCAATTACAAACTTTTAAATTGATTTGCACTTTACAGTTGATTTGCATTTGACTTTTTAAATTGATTTGCATTGCATTTAGGTGGTTTGAATTAGAATTCAACTAACATTTTATATATAAAGCTGTATTTATATGAAAACCATTTTACTAAATTTAGGTTGTATTCTAATTTAGAACTCAGATAGTTCAAATGTACATTTAAAAAAAAAAAAAAAAAGTTCTTCTTAAATGTTGTTATACAGTATATTTATATATTGGTTGCTGCATCATTATGTGATAGAAGTCCTTCTAATTGAATTTTTGGCAGCCACATCTATTTACCTAATTTTGAATATTACATGATAACATGTATAAGCTGCAATATCTATAATGTGTGAATGGTGATTGAAGTCTATAAGGTTTTTTATAGTTATTACAAAGTTAACAAAAAAACTTAGAAAAATTGTTGACATTTGCTTAGAAGTTGTGCAAACATGTTTTTTTTGCAAAACTATAATATTGAAATCGGTCAATTTGGTTTCTATTTAGAGGCTATGCACGGGTCCCTATTTTTTCTCCTAGATGATAAAACTATACACTTTTTGGCTGGCATGCTTTACTGACAGTGGTGGATTTTTTCATTTAGTATTGAAACAGAATCTGTTTAAAAAAAATTGAAGGAGCTGAATTTTCAAGGTAAGAAATTGAATTATTAATAGAAAATGAAGAAGTTAAACTATGCGTATTCTAAGAGTTCAAGCTATTATAAAATGAAGAAGTTGATCATATAATTATTATTTTAACACTTGTCTTGAAGTTTAAATCTAAATTCCTCCTTAATAAATGAAGTCCCATGATATGTACACTGTAGAAAACAACACTCCTTAACAAAAACTACTACACAATCTGATCTTAGCAAGTAAGCAAACACTTTTTCTTTAATAAGCATTAATTTTGAAATGATGCATTCTTTCTTTTCAGCGTATACGTAACGTATTGGTTCATTTGTATGTAAATTTGTTATTTTTCAAGTTGGTGATTTTAAATATATGATGTGTTTAAGTTCAATCTAATGTCACTATGTCAGGTTCACATGCTCAGGGTGAGGAACAAGCACTATGGTACGGTTAAGGTTTTTTGATATAAGTTTTGATGATTACTCTCCGGAGGAGGATCAAGGCCTAGACTACAAAACTGTATGGTCTAAATGGTGCTGAAATTTTCAGTAGACACGATTTGCTGGTTTAAGAGAGTTTGGCTAGAGCTGTAAGTTAAGGAGAAATTGAATTATGTGTGACAGTAACACTACCTGTTAGTCATTTCAATATGACTTCAGAGACTAATATGTTACTGTCACAATTTGCTGGTTTAAGAGGGTTTGGTAGGAGCTGTAAGAAAAGAAATTGAAAATGGTGTATATGTGAAAGTAATACTACCTGTTGGTCATATCCAATATGACCTCGCTGACTAATATTTACTTTTTTTGGTGGCATTTAGGGAACATTAGAATTTTTCTGAAAAAACTAGCATGAAACCATGTAGCTTTATGGTTTGGCCATAGGAAAGTAATGATAACTTTGTAGAATACATAGTAGAGCATATTAACTTTGTGGCATGTGTATATAGAGTTTAGAGCATCTATTTTGTCAGATTTATTACGATACAGTGATGCAGTGGTGTTGGTGGTGAATATGAGTTTAGCATGGGTGGTTATGTAAGAAGGAATTGGTTCTAGGAAGACTGAAGCCAAAAATAAAAATATGTAAACGTGTGGTAGGGTTGACATCTTATAGTATAATCAATGGTGTGGATTGTGGAGTAATTGCAGATTTATTTGGAGGGTGTTTGCTTTTGTGGCAAAATGTCAATTGGACAAGGTTATGCAGGAGGCAACATAGCAAGGCTTCTATTGGATTATTTAATGATAAACAGCAACTACATAATTCAATTCAATTTTCAGTTTCTCTTTTCCATCCTACCTGATTTGCTGTTTTTGAAGAGTGATTGAAATTGTACAACTTTGAAATCTGAAAGTGTAATGTTTTTTATACAAAGTTGATTATCTCTTAGATTTTAGTTAATATTCCACTCTATCTGCATAATTACCTGGGTTAGCTACTTTAAACCTTTTATTTTAATGGTAGATAATTGTAGAAAATGTATTTTGTTGTTGTAACTTTATGGTTTCTGGTGGGTGAATTTTCATTTATAAAACAATGAATGTGATTGCTATTAAGTTGACAGAAATTGCATGTAATTCATTTAGTAGATCATGTTTGGTTGGAGGACACCTTTTATTCTTTGAGTTTCAGGCTGTAGAATACATTCAAAGATTGTGTGTGCAGCAGCCAGTGTGGCATGGCCACAAAGATGAAGCTGCAAAGGGGTATCAAATATTTGATTGATTTACAAATACTTCTTTTTATTGAGAAAGTGTTTTATATATAAATACTTTATTAGTCATGATGAAAATGAAAAAAATTGCTAAAAATTCTATGCACCAATAAAATATGGACATCTAATCATGGTTAAAGACCACTTTAAAATCTGTCTATCAATGATCATATGGAATTTATGGAATTTTCAACTTAGTGCTATTTTCCCCATGTTTTTAACATGTGAAAGTAATCAGTTGGATGGTGTGGAATGGTAAATGTGGGGACCTGCACTTTAACTTTGTAGTTTTCCACAAAGGTTCAAAAGATTAAAATAATAGTGTGTTGAATGGATGGTCCAAACTCTATATTTTGGGCAAAAATCTAGGTTGAAGAAGGGACATAAACGTGGTATTAATTAGTAGTGCTTCATAAGTAATAGTAATCTTTAAAGTTTGCAAAATGAACCAATTTGATTGCCATGCCAATCTAGACACTAATGTGTGTCATGAATTAGGCGTATTAGCAACAAAATTCTGGAATTTATAATCTTATTGAACTTGATGCACTAATTGTAGTTTATGATTAATTCTCTTATCAACCAAACATTGCAACCTTTTTTTTTTTTTTTTTAATTTTTTATATATTTATATTTTGAAATTATTGAAGGAATATCTTTTACAGTTTTTCTAACTCCAACAATATGTCAAACAAGCAAATAATGCTGTCATAATATATTAAAAAGAGTCAAGTTTTTACCAAGAATTATATTACTTGGCAAGCCAAATTTTTATCTACCATGATTAACATTTGGAATAACTTTTAACTTTTAACTTTAAGTCTTTTAACTTATTTGCTTATGTACATTCTTATAAAATCTCAAGATTTTTTAGACACAAATACATTATTGACTTCTTTCAAAAAAAAAAAAAAAAAAAACCCCGCGCATTGCGCGGGTTAAACACTAGTTTGAATAATACATAACAAATGGATACTATAAAAGAATACTCTTATGACTTCCATTTTCATGTTGTACCGAGACATTTAAGATAGTGTGAAGCTTTAACAACCATGGTCTAAGCTTTTAAGCTTAAAATATATCCGGAGCAAATTAATGAGCAATGATGCAGTACGAGTGGGTAAAAAAAAAAAAAAAAAACAATAAAAGTCCAGGATCCTTGTGTAATACTATACTAACAAACTGGGTTGGCCTTGTATCACAATCCCACGCGAAGCTTCTATCATCCTTACATTTACGTTGCTCGCCCTTCCAATTCCCATTTTAACATTTACCAGATGGACATTCATCATTGCATGCTCCTTATTTTACATCATTTGCGATTTTGAATTTATTCTCTAGAAAATTTAATTAACGCTTTTTTTTATTAGGTAAAAGTACGTTTAAAGGGTCATTTTCCTGCGTTGGATTGTGAGTTGTGACCTTGAAAATGAGCTACATAGTATTTTTAGTTATTTCGATTGCATGAAATTAAGAATTATTCTTGTAATTACAAATAATAATATAAAAATATTATTCACAAAAACATGTTCTAATCAAGAGCCTTAAACTGGAAAACATATCCCAAATTCGGATTCCAAGTTAAAAAGAAAAATGAAAAAAAAAGATGGGAAACGACCGATATGAACAAGAAATGTCATTATGGAAAAATTTGAACGTTGGTCAATATCTGATCAATGATCAATATGTGGAGAGGCAGATAATGCTATAATTACAAATTATTTTACAATATTTTTTTTCAAACTATTGATATACTGAGTAGTTATTAGTACGTAAAAAAGTGATATTAGTGGTGGGCCCAGATCAGAACCAATAAGAAGCCTACATCAATAATGTTGGGTTAAGATAGCTTGGTCCCGGTTAATTAATTCAAGGCGAAAACCACATTTTCGTCCTTACATTTTCGTGTGATTCTCACTTTAATTCATAACTTTTATTTCCACCGCTTTTAGTCCCTATCCTAAAAAATGCGTCTCATTTTTGTCCCTACCGTTACATCAGGGAAGGAAAATGCGCACGTGACAAACAGAGTGCACTGTTGGCACACTAAAAGCTGACGTGGCCATTAAAATAATAATAATAAAATATTATTTGGCATTAAAAAAAGTCACGTCAGCATCTAAATTTTTTTTTAAAAATTATTAATTTTAACTAAATAAAAAAAATAGAAAATGAGAAAATAACAAACCCAATTCACATTCTTTTCTTTTCATTAATTTTTCGGAAGATCATGTTCATGTTCTTTGTGTTCTTTCCCAGAACATGATTTTACATGTTCTTTGCAATTTAATCCTTGTTTTATTTTATTTTCTTTGTCTTTCTTGTATTTTCTTTACAACCAAACACATTAAAATCCAAAACTCAGATCAAACAATAATCAACATCAACAAATCTACAATCTGAAATTAAAACTAAAAACCTAACCCAGAAACGAACCCATAATTTTGAACCCAACGCACACCAATCAAAATCAACAGATTTGTATCCTCTTTGTTCACAAAATCAACACCAATCTCCAAGTTGGAAACCCACTGATCCAAATTAGAAACACAAAATTAGCTCCAACTTGGAAACACAAAATTCAGCGATAATCAAAACACCGAAACCCAGCAAATCAAACACTCAAAAAATGTAGAAATAACCTATAAACAGCTATTCACATTCCAGACCAACAACAAACCCAGAAACTTTAAAGAAACCAGCTGATCACAACCATCCACACCAACACCAACACCAACACTAAACCCAAAAATTTCAAAGAAATCAGTCGACCACAGCTATCCACACCAAAAATAAACCTAAATCAATTCACAACCACCAACACCCACAATATCTTCCTTTCGCAACCGCTAACCACCGCCACTACTAACAACCTTTGATTTACGACCACCACATCCACCACCAACGATCTGTGTTTCACAACACCTACAACAACTTGTCCATAACTCACGAATCCAAATCAACATACTACCCAAACCAATCTACAACTTGTGAATCTAGTCGCCGATCTCGCTGCTTCACTAATCCACAAAGCTCCATTTTTGAAGTAGACTCGAGCTTGAGATCTAATATAGACCAAGTCCCATACCAGAGCACTCAATTGGTTGGGGAGAGAGAAAGATCAAAGAGAGTGAGAGTAAGAATCGGCACATACCCAGGACTTGAAGAGGTTGTTCATGAAGGGAGCGTGGGAGGAAGAGGGAGTAAGAATCGGCACATACCCAAAGCACTCAAATCTGTTTTTAATTATTTTTTATTTAGTTAAAATTAATAAATTATTTTTTTTTAATTTAGATGCTGATATGACATTTTTTAATGCCAAATAATATTTATTATTATTATTTTAATGGCCACATAAACTTTTAGTGTGCCAACAGTGTACTCCATTTGCCACGTGTGCATTTTCCATCTCTGATGTAACAGTAGGGACAAAAATGAGACGCGTTTTTCAGAATAGTGACTAAAAGCGGTGGAAATAAAAGTTAGGGACCAAAGTGGAATCGCGTGAAAATGTAGGGACGAAAATATGATTTTTGCCTTAATTCAATTACCAAAGTTGATTGATTATGTTTAATTGCATGCAAATCATAAAAGCACCAACAAATCACCAATTTTAAGGTCTCAATTCCCAAAAATTCACTAATTAACAATCAAGCATTTACAAGTATAAAGAATCTTAACAACTATCCTGACCTATCTCGAAATACCAACCTACAGTTGAACATTTGCTTAAATACCCATTTAGACTTGATTTTGTAGTAACCTTCTTTCCCTTGAGGCACAAACCTCCAATTTGTGATTACTTCTTTGCACGGATCCCAGTATGTGACTAACTTCAGCAACTTGAATGGTTGTTATTGGTTGCTGTTGAGGCTCATTTTTATTGAAGCCCAGCAGGCCCAAGGCCCAGAGTTGTGGGAGAACTGAAAGAAACAGCAAAAAGAAAAAGAAAGCATATGCATGGTTCAAGGGTCCACAAGATGGGTCCAGAAGAAGCAAATGGGCTTGAATAGGCCCGGAAAGAGAAAAGAAACAAATTCGTGAAAAGGATGAGGGAAAAGAAAGAATGGGCCACAGCAGGCCTACTACAATAAGAAAAAAGAGAGTAACAGGCAAATAGAGAACCCATGAGCCCAAAGGATAAAGTTTATAGAGAAAATTGGGCCAAGGAAGCCCAAAGTGAGTTAGCAAAGAAATCCATGTGTGAAGCAAAACCAAGATGGGTCAGGGATGCCCACAAGAAAAACAAGAGACATTGGAGCCCACAAGAAATGAAAAAGAAGCCCAGTAAGCATACTGGGCTACTGAGAAGGAAAGTACACGGCAGGTTCGAAAGAGCCCAGCAGGATTGAGTTGAGCAGCATAAATAGCAAACCTGGCATGGCAGGAGGCGCAAAGCCACAAAAGCAAAAACGCCCAAACTAAAGGGAAGCCCACTACAGAGCTCAACCCTCCAAAGAAAGGGACAATACATGGGCGTTGGCCTGCCGGAAAAACAATCCACATCAGAAAATGCCAAAAAGCGCACGGCAGGATATGCGCACCCATTTTCAGACCTCGGCAAACGAATGAAACATCAATAAGGTAACGCATGCGAACGACCCAGGCATCACCAGCATATACCCAGCCACTATGGGAAAGGGTGACGTCATGGGTGAGGGCATGGTCTGGCGGTGGGGAAAGGAACGGGAACCCATTTTTACGTTTCTTGCCCAGACTCTTTCGGTGGGTACAGTCCTGCTGGGATGACATGCCACCCAAAAGAGGCAAGGCTGGGTAAGAACCGCTGGGTGCATGCCATGAGAGACCGAGAGAGAGAGGACACACTGGACGAAGTAGAGAAGGAAGCTTCGTTGTCTGAAAGCCACGGGTCAATGGTGGATCAGAACCATTTGACTCGGTAAGTGGATGGCAAAAGGCTACGATAGCAGAATAGGGCCATAGAAAGGCTAGAACAGTAAAATCGGCCACGGCAGGCCCTATATAAGGGACTCACGGCTGTGTGCAATAAGGGGGAGGAGGACAAAAAGGTGATCAAAAAATAGAGAGAAAAGAATTGAAAGAAAGAAAACAGAGAGAAGGAAATTCTAAGAAAGAAAAAACAGAGTGCTTATGGCAGGCATGCACCCAAATGGGTTAACCCCCTCTCTCCCTCAATAGCCTTGTCCTCAAAAGACAATACAAAATCTATACCTGGGCATATACCATTTGGGGCTGTCCTCTCAAAGCAATTAATTTCACCAAGTGAAGTTACTTGTGTTGAGGGAGTAGTTTTCCCTTCTGTGGTTGAAGTCCTGCGGCAATACTAAATATGGCAAACTCGTTATTTTACTCTACTAATTTCGCTCTATTATTTTGTTTAAGCGTTTTTCTTTAAAAGCAAGGCCTTTAAGTCATTTATCTTGTTCGTTGCGGAAGAAAACAGTGAATGCTTTTTTTTTTTTACGTTTTCTATTTTATGTCTGCCTGCCATAACTTGTCAACAATAACTCTGCTTGCTGTGAGCTCTTAAATGAACTTTGGCAGACGCGGCAAAGATTGTGCACAAGCCGGGCCAAGGTGTGCTCCAATTGGGCCGGTCCCAACTCCTCACCCAGAAACTACCCGGGCCTAGTGCGGCAGGAGCTTGCCCAATACCCCAAGCCAGGCCCACTCCCTTACAACAAAGTTTTTCACTTCATCAATAATGAAAATCAAGAAGCACTTAGTTACAAAACCCAATGGTATAGAAACACAGTTCTTACAAAGAAATTAGGCACTTGGTCACTGTATCCATACATGACGGCTTTTAAAATAAGCGTTATATATGTCTAGAGTTGTGAGAAAATAAACCCTACATATACACATAAGTTTGCGCCAGATTTCAGAACTAGAAATTCTAAAATCGTAATTCTCGATAGGTCGAGCTGGTGTCGAGCTATCTATCGAGTTTTGAATTAAGTCTCGATAGCAGCTATCTATCGAGCTATTTGCAAGAATTAATGAACAACTTTTCTTCACTTGTTTATTAGGTCAATCTTCATGCCTTTAATACTTGACTTGAACAACATGTTTTTTGAAGTGCTAAACCCATTTTAAATCTACCTAATTACAAGTAAAGTGCATTTTATCAAATGATTAGCTAATTACAAATTAAAAACATGACCCTAACAAATAATTTGTAAAAATATTGTAAAATGTATTTGTTGTGGTGGTTTATTTGGTATGTAATTAAAAAAAAAAAAAAAATTCCCCATTATACGATTTTTTTCCCCTGTTGACAACAAATAAAAGTGTTTTGACCATACCAAAAAACATTATAAAATGAAAGGGAAAAAAAAGTTTCGGTCAAGCAAATGGATTCTAAATAGAAGAAGAATTTAACCAATAAAGAAATGATTGTCAATGCAATAACAATCAAAATTGATCAATATGGAATGAAATTTTGAAAGAATTGATTATGCAATCTAAATCTAAATCTCTCTTGAAAAGTACGGCTGAGTTTGGTGATTGACTAGCATACAAAAAACATTAGATATTTTTAGAGGATCATGATGTGGTAGTCCATCTTCTCATATAAATAGTAAACCACTATGAATTTAATTAATTGAACTCGCTATTGTGTGATATGAATAAGTATCACGTTACTACACTCTAAAAGTACTAAATAATTACTTCAAAGTAACATCAATTTTTTTTTTTAAATTTTTTTTATAAGGGAATAGCTAGGCATTATTTATACTAGAAGGTCTAGACCAAACAAAATTGGACTCAAACTAAAAGGAAAAATATGAATATGATAGGTATTTTTTAGATCTGCTAAAAAATGAGTCAAGGCATTGAAATGTCAGGTTGAGTCGTGTTGGGTCGGGTTAACTTCCTAGTCACACAAGTTTATCCTGTTTGTTTCTGTTGAGGGTCATTTTTGTAAAGCAGGCCCAATCCAGCAAAGCAAGCAATAAGAGTGGCAGGCATAAAAATAAGACTACTAAGCCAGGCGGTAGGATTAATAGAGCACAAGCCCATAACATGAATAAATGGGTCTTGAGGAAGCAAATGGGCCCAAAGGGCCCAGAAAGAGAAAAATGGCACCCATGGGCAGTATGTGGTATGGAAAAGTGAGAATGGGCCGCGGCAGGCCCAAGCAATGTAAACAAAGAAAGTAGGGGTTGATGGCAAGCCTATAAACCCTAAGGATGAGAATGAGGAGATTGGGCCGGGGAAGCCCAATCAAGTTAGCAAAAGCCCATGGGAATGCAAAGTTAGTGAATGGGTTGAGGAAGCCCAAAGGAAGTAAATGGGCCGTAGGCCCAAGGGAAAAAGAAAGGGACAATGGAGCTCATGAGTGAGAACACCAGTGGCTCTGTTAAGTCACTTGGGGGAAGGAATGAAACGGCAGGCTTGAAAAGAGGCCTAGCAGGAACATACCGTCATGGCAGGAAATGCTAAGTAATAAAACAAGACATGAGTATAACTAAGAAATGGGCCAAGAGAGGTGTGAAACCCAGTATTAAGAGAAGCCCAAAGGGAAGCAGTGAAATGTACGGAACGGCCCACTTGAAAGAACAAAGAAGTATGGCAGACGATGCAAACAAAGCTTCAGATCACAACAAACATATGAGCCGCAGGCAGACTTTGAACATACATCATAGGAAAGCACGCGTAAGGCCCAGGCACCACCAGCCTGTACCCAGCCAATATGGGACGTGGTGGGGCCATAGGTCAGTGGTAAGAGGTAAGGGGGGGGGGTGTGGTTCGGTGGTGGCGAGAGGGGAAAAGATCTATTTTACATTCCCTGTCCAAGCCCTTTTGGGAGGTACGTCTTGCTGGGATGACAAACCGCCCAAAAGAGGCAAGGTTGGGGGGGGAACGTTGGGTGCATGCCATAGAAAGAGAGAGAGAGCATTTACGCCGCGGCAGGAGAAAGTGCCACGGCGGACTAAGAAACAACACAAACCTGTCTTTGTCTGGCGAGGGTAAGTAGTACATAAACGGTGGTCGGTAAGTACACCCAGACCAGACAAAGGCCGTTGGAGGGTAAAGTAGTAAAAATCAATCACGACAGGCCCTATAAAAGGATCCTCGCCATGCCCTGTACAGGGGACCGAAAAACAGAGGAAGGAAAAGGATAGAAGAAAAAAATAAAAGAAAAAAGAAAGGAAAGAAGAAAAAGATAAGAAAAAAAAGAGTGAGGATGGTGGGCATGCACCAATAGATCATTTCTGTTCTCTCCCCCTCAAAATCCCACTATCTAGGAAATAATTAAGCAAAAGGAGTTCCTTCAAGCATTTATCACTTAGGTCCGATTCCCTCAAGGTTATTAATCCCCGCGACAGGACATTCTCCTGGGAGATTAGTTTCATTGAGAGGAAGCGTTCTTCCTCCTTGATTCTTTGCCATTGTAGACTTAAACTTGACTAGACGTTTATTTTTCAACTTCCATCATCGTTTATTCAGTTATTCTTTTCTATAAAAGCCGTTATTATTATTACATTGTTATTACCGTGATTGCCATAAGAATATTCGGACTGTGTTATTAAAAAAATACCGTTGTACTCTGTTTTTCTTTATTGTTATTATATCTGCCTGCCGTAACCTTATTCGTAATAACTCTGCTTGCTGTGCGAACGTTCTTGGCAGACAAGGCTCAGTTTGTGCACAAGCTGGCCCAAAGTGAGTTGCAGTTGGGCCGGTCTCAACTCTCCTACTCAGAAAGATACTCGGGCCCATTACCGCAGGAGGCAGCCCAGCCCAACCTAAAACACAGAAAAGGCCCCTACACTTTCTAAGTAAATTACCCCTCCCCCCACCCCCCCCCCCCCCCCCCCCCCCCCCAAAAAAAATCTTTTTGGCCTTTTAACTCTACATAAAAATCTTTTTGGCCTTTTAACTCTACATAAACATGTTTCTTACTTTTACGTCTTACTATTTTTTCTTTTTTTGAGAGAGAGTTTCAATCTATGGCGTCCGCTTTTAATAATAACTCTTTATCGTCAGACAAAGACATCAATAAGTTTTTGGTGTAGACAGGGATTAAACTTCAAATTTCTTATTCAACCATTAGAAACTTTCACAAGCACTCATAATTTCTTTATTCATTCAATGAAGTTGAGGCGTGAAGGCTTTAGTTTAGTAAATTGGGCTGTCTAAACTTTATAATTTATGAATTATTTTTACTTTTATTTTTTATTGTTTTTGTTTATTTTATTTTATTTTCTCTTTTTTGTATTGAAAGAGAGCAAAGGCAATATTACCAAGTTTCGTTTATATTTTTATATCATTTTTTGCATGTAAAAAAAATACAGGGGCGCATATCAAATTTTGACAAGACCCTACAAAGACCAGTTAAGATTCATAGGTTTTGCAACCTATTTAGGACAATTATTTTCTTACTAAAACCCGAGGTAGGTGAAACTGAAATCTATTGGCCCGAAGCATTTGCCAAGTTTAGGTCAATTTACCCCCAAGCGCAAAACAATTTCCAAATTATATTAAGATAAAAATTGTTACACACATTGTTTGAACTGAAATTGTGAGTTAAAAACATGATTTTAGTATTGAAATCGTGTCATCAACTCACAATACAGTTCAAAAAATGGTCTGTAACAATGTGTGTAGCAAATACTTTTCATCACGTTATGAGGCTGGATTGATATTGCCCATGTATATGGGCCCAATAGTTCATCCAGTGTACTTCTCTCGGATCTCAATCCAAAATTTTTGTAGAGTGAGAATCAAACCATCTGCCCAAATTGCAAATGAGAGGTCTGCTGGACCTGGAGAGAGGGCTTGTTAGGAAACCTAGGAGAAAATTAAAGCCGAGCGATATCATTCAATGATTCTAGCCCAACAAGATCGGGCCAGTACGTGTTGGTTTATAAAAAATCAGGTACTCGTGCTGGTGTTTATATAAGTTATAGGCATTCACTAAATGGCTTGCATAATTAACGTAATCCGTAGTGGACTATCGAGGAATGTTCCAAAATTAGATTAATCAACATCTCTAATAGACAATTCTTTTGATCATTTCCTCTCAATCTCAATTAGAAGAAATGGTGCTTTTTTTGTCAACATTAGAGTGGGAGTCATAAGAATCATAGTTACAATTACCACTATATGGGAAAACTCATCGCAGGATCAGCCTTCAACGTTTACAATGTTCTTCATTAAAAAGATTCATTAATAAGTTCCAACATTAAAGCTTAAAAAAGTCACGGCTCTGAATTTATTTCTTATGTCTAACAATGTCATTTAAAATCTAAAATTACATTATCAATTTATAGTTATTCAATATATGAACAACAAAAATGTTTTACTGTTGAAATCATCTGCAGAACTCTCATGAGCATTTCCAGCCGCCTCGGGTTCAAAGTTCAAAGTCCAAACCGTGCACAGAAAGTCATGTTGAAATCAGACAAATTATTATAGCATAACTTACAGGTCGCATATGGGGTTGTCTTCAATTTCCTTATTAAAAATCTATGCACGTAACCTTAAGCTACCAACTACTTCGCCTCAACCTCACACGTTGTTAAATTGGATACAAAACAAAGTCTACCAAACATATTAACATAACAATATTAATTAGTCATTCTAGACAACCCGATGTTGTAAAATATACGAAGTTCCTTAGCTGCATGCTTCTCCTACTTCACAAATAATGACACAGTCGCAGTCATGGCGACCTGACTTCGTACGAAAGACTTAACGACCACCAGTAGGCCCATAAGAATTCCCAATGAAAGGTCCGAGCTTTCTCTCAACAAAAAAACAAAAATTAATGATAATAATAATAATAAAGAAGAAGAAGAAAAGTCCAAGTCTAGTTTCCCAGCATGGACCACCTTGAAATCCGCAAGTGAAGATACTGATTGAACTAGACTAGTCCCTTTGTCTCAACCCTCAACCTCACAATCATCACACGCTGTTCAATTGAAACAGTCCCTTAAATGTAAAAGGTGGAAGATGTTATTTATGCTCCTCATTCACCTTCTCAATCCACAAAAGGATTTTTTTTTTTTTAAACGAAAATGCTAGAGTTACTAACTTTTTTACAATATGTTCCTGTGATGAGTAGTTATTGGTAATTGAAAAAAATGCTAAAATGCAAATTGCTCCTTTTAAGTTTGGCTGAAATTCATTTCAGTCTTCTAATTTTACTTGCATTTAATTGAATTCTATAAATTTCAAATTTATTAAATTCAGGTATTGTCTAATTTTGTTAAAAAATTGTCATTAAAAAAAAATTTATCTTCACATGAAAAAAATCTATAAAATTAATATAAATATTTTGTAGATTTTTTACGTGAGAATCTTTTTTCAAAAATTTTTTCCATTATTTAATTGCATACGTTACGGCAAATTTTTTATAACGGAATTGGACAAAATGTCTTAATTGAATAAATTCAAAAACTTAGCGAACTCAATGAAACGAAAATAAAGTTAAAGAACTAAAATAAAATTCAATCAAATTTAGAGAGTGCAATTTGCATTTTATTATTAAAAAAATTATGTTAGTGGTGGGTCCAAATGAGAAAAAGTAAAAATTTGTCACAACAAAAGTTTATAAAAATATTGTAAAATAATTTATAACTATAATATTATTTTTATTTTAAAATACTTTTCACCGTAGAAGATGATATAACTTGTTCAATTACACTAGTATTCTAGACAGTGGATTTATTTTCGAGTCTTTGATCTCAACTATTTTAATGGTTCAATTTAACTCTTTAATGGTCTGTTTGGATTGAGGGAGATGAAGGGTGAGTAGAGTAGAGTAAAGTAGATTTAGCACAAAATTAACTTATTTTTAGCCAACTCTACTCTATTTCTCTCCACTCTCCCTCCTTTCCACCTCCATCTAAACAGGCCATAAATGTGACAAGATCTTTGTGGCGAAAAAGGAAGGAGCTAGCTACCATGTGACAAGATCTTTAACTTTAGATTCAACTAACTCTTGTTCCAAGCTTTTCATCTTCGCATCTTGAGAGGAAATTTGATTTCTCAAAAATTCATTTTTTTTTATTAGATTCATCTAGTCTAACAACCAATTCCTCTTTTTCAGGATTAGCCAATTTTAACTCGTCGTTGAATTTCTTAGCAATTTTCATATATTTCAATAATTCCTTACAGAGAGTTTCACAGGCATCAATAAGATCAACAAAAACAACACTGTCATTTTTATTCAAATCATCACAATAAAAAACAGTAAGACACTTAAAATTATTTATGACAACAGGGATTAAGGATCAGCTCCTAGATCAAAAGATCTAAAACAAAAGAGCTACCCGCTCTAATACCACTTGTTTGTTTTTAGACCCCTTAAAACACAACCAGATTAACCTAGTAAATTAGCCAAGTAATTACTTAGTCAAATTAAACAGATCTAGGTTAACACAAACATATCATATCAATGTAAAGCGCAGAAAATAAAGAACACAAAAATATGATGATCCAGGAAAACCAACAATTTCCCTATTAAAAATCTATGCACGTAACCTTAAGCTACCAACTACTTCGCCTCAACCTCACATGTTGTTAAATTGGATACAAAACAAGGTCTACCAAACATATTAACATAACAATATTAATTAGTCATTCTAGACAACCTGATGTTGTAAAATATACGAAGTTCCTTAGCTGTATGCTTCTCCTACTTAACAAATAATGACATAGTCGCAATCATGGCGACCTGACTTCGTACGAAAGACTTAACGACCACCAGTAGGCCAATAAGAAGTCCCAATGAAAGGTCCGAGCTTTCTCTCAACAAAAAAACAAAAAATAATGATAATAATAATAATAAAGAAGAAGAAGAAAAGTCCAAGTCTAGTTTCCCAGCATGGACCGCCTTGAAATCCGCAAGTGAAGATACTAATTGAACTAGACTAGTCCCTTTGTCTCAACTCTCAACCTCACAATCATCACACGCTGTTCAATTGAAACAGTCCCTTAAATGTAAAAGGTGGAAGAAGTTATTTATGCTCCTCATTCACCTTCTCAATCCACAAAAGGATTTCTTTTTTTTTTTTAAACGAAAATGCTAGAGTTACTAACTTTTTTACAATATGTTCGTGTGATGAGTAGTTATTGGTAATTGAAAAAAATGCTAAAATGCAAATTACTCCTTTTAAGTTTGGCTGAAATTCATTTCAGTCTTCTAATTTTACTTTCATTTATTTGAATTCTATAAATTTCAAATTTATTAAATTCAGGTATTGTTTAATTTTGTTAAAAATTTGTCATTAAAAAAAAATTTATTTTCACATGAAAAAAATCTATAAAATTAATATAAATATTTTTTGTAGATTTTTTATGTTAGAATCTTTTTTCAAAAAATTTTTCCATTATTTAATTGCATACGTTACGGCAAATTTTTTATAACGGAATTGGACAAAATGTCTTAATTGAATAAATTCAAAAACTTAGCGAACTCAATGAAACGAAAATAAAATTAAAGAACTAAAATAAAATTCAGTCAAATTTAGAGAGTGCAATTTGCATTTTATTATTAAAAAAATTATGTTAGTGGTGGGTCCAAATGAGAATAAGTAAAAATTTGTCACAACAAAAGTTTATAAAAATATTGTAAAATAGTTTATAACTATAATATTATTTTTATTTTAAAATACTTTTCACCGTAGAAGATGATATAACTTGTTCAATTACACTAGTATTCTAGACAGTGGATTTATTTTCGAGTCTTTGATCTCAACTATTTTAATGGTTCAATTTAACTCTTTAATGGTATGTTTGGATTGAGGGAGATGAAGGGTGAGTAGAGTAGAGTAGAGTAGATTTAGCACAAAATTAACTTATTTTTAGCCAACTCTACTCTATTTCTCTCCACTCTCCCTCCTTTCCACCTCCATCTAAACAGGCCATAAATGTGACAAGATCTTTGTGGCGAAAAAGGAAGGAGCTAGCTACCATGTGACAAGATCTTTAGCTTTAGATTCAACTAACTCTTATTCCAAGCTTTTCATCTTCTCATCTTGAGACGAAATTTGATTTCTCAAAAATTCATTTTTTTTATTAGATTCATCTAGTCTAACAACCAATTCCTCTTTTTCAAGATTAGCCAATTTTAACTCTTCCTTGAATTTCTTAGCAATTTTCATATATTTCAATAATTCCTTACAGAGAGTTTCATAGGCATCAATAAGATCAACAGAAACAACAGTGTCCTTTTTATTCAAATCATCACAATAAAAAACAGCAAGACACTTAAAATTATCTATGACAACAGGGGTTAAGGATCAGCTCTTAGATCAAAAGATCTAAAACAAAAGAGCTACCCGCTCTAATACCACTTTTTTGTTTTTAGACCCCTTAAAACACAACCAGATTAACCTAGTAAATTAGCCAAGTAATTACTTAGTCAAATTAAACAGATCTAGGTTAACACAAACATATCATATCAATGTAAAGCGCAGAAAATAAAGAACACAAAAATATGATGACCCAGGAAAACTAAATCGGTAAAAAACCTGGGGAGGATTTAACCTAGCTATTCTCAAGATAAAATAAATCCACTATGAAAGAATTGAAGTTTTACAATAGTGACTTAGTCCCCTAACATCCTATTACTACCTCAAGTAGAAAACTTACTACCACGACCACGTGACAACTCCGAGTCCATGGATTACTTCTTTTCTTGATCCACAGCAACCACAAGTACTCCCACTTGTGTTTTCTTTAAGCTCTTGAAACAGCAACCGAAAAGATCACCAAGCTCTTGACATTAATCTTGAGCTTGATAATCCTAAGTATGTATGAAGGTAAATACTTCTAGATCTCACAAGAGATTCACACACACAGCATATCAACAACCTCTAAAACGTGGTTAGGGTTTTTCCTTTTATACTTGAAGCAATACATAAAACCTTACACGTCATATGAGCTTGGGTTGAGTTGGAAATTCTGCAGAAAAAATAATCTATACAAGCTTTGATCGATCGAGTCTAATTTTTGATCGATCGAGCCTTGCAGAAATTGAATAGTTATTTCCTGCAATTACTCGATTCCAACTTTACACAAAAACACACTTTGAGTAGCCTAAATCTAGACTCTAAGTTTTGATCATGGTTTGCCAACATTACACATTGAAGTTCTAATACATTTAGATCCTAAAGTCTTAGACCCTAACAAAGATGATGCCATTTTCTTATTGCCTTGCATTGCTTCTCTCAAAAACCTCTATGTTGGTGAATATATATATATAACCACCGTTAGAGAAAAACTTTCCCAAGAAAAGAAAAATGGAGAAAAAAAGTATTTGCCGATAGCTAAACAAAAACAATATAATGAAACAAACAAAATAGAAGTGAATAGAACAACGGAAAAGAATAAGAGAGACATGTGGTTCTAGACTTCTGGTTCTACAGTCTCTCTCTCTCTCTAAAGCTTTCTCTCTCCATCTCAATTGAACTAATTCATACTCCCTTGGTCATTTTTATGCTCACGTGTCTCTCACGTGAGTTTGAGTTTCTATTAGTTTTTTAACACCAAACTAACAGAGGTATTGATTTAGCAAGTGTATAAAGTTTGTGGAGTAAATTGGCTAAATTAAAAGTTCAGGGGGTGTTTTAGTCACTACCTCAAAGTTCAAGGAGTGTGTGAGCATTTTTCCCATAATAAAATTTTGAACCCCTAACCCAATTTTATTTTTTATTTTTATTTTTAAAGTTCAATGAAATAAGCTTAAATGTGATTCCCTTGATAATATTTTATTTTTTTGAATAGGAAATGTTACACTCAAAAGCAGTTAAACAATTAGACATGAGTGATTCTTAAAAAAAAAAAAAAATAGACAAGGGGCATGGGGCCTAGGATAGGGGAATGATTGAGTGAAGATAAATGCAAATGTTAACACATAAATATTTTTTCTCAATACGATAATAAAGACCAATAGTTGTCAAAGTTGAAATAAAATAATTGTAATGAGTAAAGACATAAACTAATAGATAAAAGCATTTTAAGCAATAATAATTAAAGTTCACTTACAACAACAATGAATTAATATGTTTATTGTATTTTAAAACAATAGATTATTTCTAAAATTTAATCTTAGTAACAATAATTAATATGTTTATTGTATTAAGAAACAATATATTAAATGAATTTATGGTTTATCTTTTGTTCTCTTTCCAAAACTATGGACAAATTTGTAATAAGAAAACCACATAAACTGTAAAATCCATCTCTTACTCAAGATTCATATTCTTAGTTCTTGCTGACTCGCCTAGAAAAAAAATCTTGGAGCCGCCACTGAGCACGTAACCTCAAACCTCAAACCATGGGTGAACTAGACTACCGTTACTTTGCCTCAACCTCACACGTTGTTAAATTGAATACAAAACAAAAGCCTATTAAACATAACACTATTAGTCATTCTAGACAACCCGCTGTTGTAAAATATACTAAGTTCCTCAGCTGCATGCTTCTCGCCTTCTCCTACTTAACAAAGAATGATAAAAAAAATTACATTTTATTTATCATTAAAGAGCATTAAACTGGAAAATATATCCCAAATTCGTAATGTTAGGAAATTTAGACCTCAGTTGATAGAATTAACAAGTTTTAAATCCAAGTTATTAATTAGATTTATTATGGATAAACCTTGTTAAAACAAACAAACATCAATATCTTGTCAATATCATGCACAACGGAATAGTAAATAAGACAAGATATGATGATCTAGGAAATCCAATGAAACAAACTAGTTTCACAGTAAAAAACTTGGAGGAAAACCATTCTGAAAAGCAATCTACTATAATAAAGAGAAGTTTCAGATCTAGTACAGAACCTTAGTCCCCAGACTCAACAATTCTCGTAGATAAACTTACAGCAGAAACCTTCTACCGCTTCAGAACCTTTTAACTCTATAGTATATGAATGCCACCAATGATGCACGGATCCCAGTACGTGATTAACTCTAGCAACTTGAAGAAGATGTTGTTGGCCGTAAAGTTCTTCACTTCATCAATAATGAAGATTAAGAAGCACTTGATTATAAAACACTAAGGCGCAAAAGACGCAGTAACTTCTTGCAAAGAGAATAAGGCACTAGGTCACTTTCTGCATATGTTCTTCATATATAACAGCCTTTAAAATAAGCTTTATATATGCTTAAGGTTGTGAGAAAATAAACCCTACACATACATGTCAGCATGAGCTAGAAAATAAACCCTACACATACATGTCAGCATGAGCTAAAAATCAGATCTGGAAATTTTGATTTCATAAATCTCGACAAATTCAGCTTTTGTCGAGCTTTCTTCATTAAGTCTTAATAGATACTGTTTTTGTCGAGGTATCGGTTAAGCTTTAATGAACAACTTTTCTTTACTTGTTTCTTGATCCAATTTTCATGACTTTAATACTTGGTTAGAACAACATGTTTCTTAAAGAACTAAATCCGTCCTAGATCTACCCAATTACAAGTAAAGAGCATTTTCTCAAAGAATTAGCTAATTACATAAAATATGTCCTTAACAATCTCCACCTTTAGCAATCCGTGACAAAATCACAACAAAACAAATAATCATGAGAGAAGTCTTAAATCACTAAACTTATAACTACTTGTTGTATTACAAAATAAATCTATCTCTACTACAAACTCTTGAAAAACTTTGTAAGAAGAGAGTTCATGGCAAGATAGACTTTCACAACCTGTCTTTCTGAAACACTTAAACAAAACTCATAAAGGCGTCATGTGTAAAACAAAAATAAAGATTGTGTACATAAATAAACATGTATATAAAGAGAGAAAAGAAACAACACATGTAGAGGTAGGTGAAAAAAACATACATCATCATTATATATATAAAAATAAAGTACAATGTATGTAATAAGATGGTCACAAGGCTGGTGTACAAGAAGCTAAAAGAAGGTCCTAAAACAGTAAGGAGGTAAACACTCCCCCTAACAAGATGAAACACAACTTCCCCTTACAAAGACATGTATTTCTCCCCCTAACATGTAGAATCTTAAAAAGAAACCACATTTTCTCTCCCTTTTTGTCATGATTGACAAAGGGTACAAGAAACTATAAAGCTTCATCCGAGAAACATAAAGATGATCTAAGATGATCAAGGGGGCACAAGGAATCCATATAAATGCATGAATGTAATGAAACAAGATGCTATGGAAGATAAGATAATAGAAGATGCAAAACATGTGAAAAACAATGCATGCAAGAGGGTCTCGACAGAATGAGAAGCTGTCGAGCTGCTATCAAGAGAAAACCTAGAAATCTCGATGGATTAAAGATCTGTCGAGAATCTATTGGGCAGACAGAGAGATCAGAAATTTTCCTCGATGGATCAAGAAGCTGTTGAGGATCTGTCGAGATCACAAGAAGAAGGCTTGATAGAAAGGATATTTGTCGAGGATGTGTCGAAGAGCTGTCGAGCTTGAAGAAAAGAGGTTTTTGAAGAAGGGAAAAACACGTAGAGATGAAAGCAACAAGTAAGCTACTCAACTAAAGATCCAATCAACATATTAAGCTCTTAAAACATCTCTCAACATATATGTAAAGCATACATAGATCGAAAAACACACACACACACACACACACTAAACAAGTATAACCAATTTTATATTTAAAAAACAAGTTAAGACAGTTTAGTGAGCATATATTGACGCATGTATTCCTTGTGATGACCAAATTACATTGTACCTGTACATGTATCACAAGTAGCAAAGAATTTTACATGTTGTGTGTGAAATATAGCAAGAGTGCATAAGTCTCTCTTATTATGACAATTTGAGACATGAGAAAATCTAATACACTCACACACAATCATAACTGTTTGATGGGGATTATCACCTTTGAGATACATCCTATAACTCCCACGTCTCCTAGAAACACGCTTGCAATCATTTTTAAAAGTATTTTGATTCTTTTTACTTTTATATTCTTTGCATATTTTCTTTTTGAACATATCATGCATGGGCATATAAGAGAGAGAGAAGAAATTCTCAATTATAAACCAAAACATCACATTTTTGCTATGCCAAAGCATATAGATGTTATACATAATTGGAGGGCTTTAGTGGTGAGATGGTTAGTTATGCCTTTCTCTTAGGATTTTCTATTCCTTCCCATCAAAAAGGGTGATATGAGTATGAGATATAAGGGACAATCTTAATCGTACTCATCACAAACACGAGCCACAAAGCTCACTTGCTTAGTTATGCATTGAGATGCTCATCTAAGTTACAAGAGATACAAAGTTTCTAAACTTTATTTCAATGGTCATCTAAGGTACACAAGTACCAATATGCACAAACACACATTGTTTTTGTATTTTTTTTTTTTTTTCTGATTTTTCTCTTTTTATTTTGAAAAACAAACAAAA
This sequence comes from Quercus glauca, assembly GCA_023736055.1. Lineage (NCBI taxonomy): Eukaryota > Viridiplantae > Streptophyta > Magnoliopsida > Fagales > Fagaceae > Quercus > Quercus glauca. Next base: position 42,159,871 of record CM043321.1, on the reverse strand, counting down.
ATAAAAACTAAACAACCAAAACAAAACAGACAAACAACATGAAAGCATGAAAGAAAGATGCAGATGTATGAAAGCATGATTCTAAAAGCAGATAAGAAATCAAGCAAGAAAGTCCTACTTTAGATAGAAAGAATTAGAGCATAGGACAATAGAAAAGACAATTAAGTATTAGGTTCCTTTCTCACCCACACAGCATGAGTCTTTGGTCGCGAAGATGAAAAGGCACGTGTCCTAATATGTCTACTAAACATAGAAGAATTAGAATTCTCCTGAAATTGAGTTAAAAAACTCAAAACTTTTAATAACTCTCCAAACAAAGGTATAGTTCTTTGAGAGGAAACCTGTGACCATTTGGACACTTGCTTTTGAGGATACAACTTGAAGCAATTAGGACGAATGTGTCCAGAAACACCATAATGGTGACAAACATGAGTAGTTTTTAAACTACTAGACTACCTAGAGTGAGGTCTAACAAAGGATTTTGAATTAGCCAAATCGGTTTTGGATTTCATAACTTTATCACATTTTTCAGATTGGGGTACAACGATAGTCTTTGATCCAAAAGCCGTGGAAGAGGAAGGGCCAGAGGAAACAGCATATCCTAAGTCAGTCTTATTAGAACTAGGCTTTTGAGTACTCAATACCTCATCAAACTTTGCACTAGACATCCTCTCTATTTGAGTTCTAGCTTGACTAAGCTCAACCTCGAGATTATTAACCTTCTCTTCTAATGAGGTGTTCTCCATAGCAAGAGTCTCAACTAACCTTGTAGTCTCATCTAGTTTGATTAACAGATCAGCTTTTTTAGTTTTTACCTCATTAAGCCCTTTTCTACAAAGATGAGAAGTCTTTTTAAATTTTATAAATTCAGTGTATAGTTTATCATAGGCTTCTTGAAGGGTCAACTTCTTGGGTACTTCATTGTTAGAAGAATCCTCACTGTCACTAGCATTCTCCACAATCACCTTATTAGTTGTGGCAGCAAAAGCCATAAAATGACCACATTCATCCACATACTCATCAGAAGAGTCATTTTCAGTATCACTCAAGTTAGCAACCAACCATTTACCTTTTGAATTCTTGGTCTTTTCCTTCTTAAGGTAGTTTGGGCACTATATCCTCATGTGACCAAAACCTTTACACTCATGGTACTGGATAAAGGGTTTCTCACTTTTACCCTTCCTAGTGGATTTAGATTTTCTAGAAGGTTTGTCCTTATCATTTTTCCTATATTGAAGAAACTTGATAATCTCATTAGCTATGAAGGAGATCCTCATCCTCATTTTCATCTTCATCTTCGCTTTCATCTTCAGAGTCATCAATCTCTTTCTCTATACCCTTAAGAGCCAAGTTTCTACTCTTTCCACATTTTCCCATTAAATCTAATCCCATCATATAGATTTAAAGGTTCCCTACAAGCTCAATCAAAGGAATTTGATCAATGTCCTTCACTTCTTCAATGGTAGTGATCTTGGCATGGAATCTTTCAAGTACCTAAGGATTTTCCTAACAATTTTGGATTTTGCTATAGATTCTCCAAGGTTAAAGGCAGAATTCACAATATCCTTGAGTTTAGCATAAAACTCATCAAATGTCTCATCCTCCTCCATCCTTTTTTCTTCAAAACTACTAGTGAGACTTTGAAACTTTATAGTTTTTACTACCTTGGTACCTTCATAGGTGGTTTCAAGAATGGTCCATGCTTCCTTGGCAACTTCCGTGGATGGCATTTTCTTGAATTCCTCATTAGTCACCCCACAAAACAAAGCATTCAAGGCCCTATCGTTGAAATTTGCTACTTTGATTGTTGCTTCATCCCAATCTACTGGCGCTTCCTTTAGCTTAATCAAGCCAACTTCAACAGCTTGCCATACTTTTTCACCTAGAGCCTGCAAAAAAACTTTCATACGAACTTTCCAGTATGCATAATTAGTGCCATTAAATAAAGGAGGAATCAAAAGAGATTGTCTACGATCCATGACAACGGGGGTCAAGGATCACACTCAGGAAATTAATCCAATCAAAGTGTACCTGCTCTGATATCGTTTGTTAGGAAATTTAAACCTCGGTTGATAGAATTAACAAGTTTTAAACCCAAGTTGTTAATTAGATTTATTATGAATAAACCTTGTTAAAACAAACAAATATCAATATCATGTCAATATCATGCACAGCGGAATAATAAATGAAACAGGATATGATGACTCAGGAAATCCAATGAAACAAACTAGTTTCACAGTAAAAAACCTAGGGAGAAACCTTCCCGAAAAACAATCTACTATAACAAAGAGAAGTTTCAGATCTAATACAAAACTTTTGTCCCTAGACTTTGAAAGTTCAAAATGGGTATACAACACCCTTGAACGTTTAGACCCCAAATACAAAATTACCAATTCAAGCTTTATATCAAACAGTTAATGTGCGGAATATGATAACAAGCTTATACCAGAATTGATAACAATCTAAGCCAAATATAAACACATCCATAGCAGTAAATATAAGACAAAGATAAAGGAAGGAAGATGCAAACACTCGGACAATACACGATGTGTTATCGAAGAGGAAACCGAAGCCCTCGACGTAAAACCTCTCCGCCGCCCTCCAAGTGGTCAAATAATCCACTAAAGAATATAGTTGGGATACATGAATAGCAGAAGACCCTCCAAGCCTAATCTACCCAAGTACCTAAGCCTTCCAAGCTTCTTGCTCCAACGAGTTTGCACCGAACCTATTTCTTCTTTAGCTTACCGGATTCCGCTACTAGACCATAGCATCAACCAATATAGATTGGTTCCTTCCTAACTGCTTCCCAACAGTACCAAATAAGCCTTCTCACAGACGTGGGTGTGGTGAGATAAGGATTTGGCTAAAGGCCTTTCAAGGGTATGACAATGGAGAGGAAGGGAGTAAAGGAATTTGTAGAGTCTCTAAGGTAATGATTGTGAATGAATCAATCTTGTATTTCTCTAGGGTTTCTCTCACAAAATTCTCTCTGGAAGCTCTCTCAATATGGTGGGTATAAGGGTATATATATAGTAGGGTGAGAAAGGAATGCAAAACGTCAGTTTTTGCCAAACAGGGCATTTTGGCGACTTGACCTCGCGACTGGGTTAAGTCGCGAGTTCAAGCCGCGAGCTAACGGCCTGGCTAGCTTGGGACTTTTGTCTTGTAGTGCGACAGCTGGCGCGACTCTTCAGCTTCTGGCATGCTTGGCACGTGTGCGAACTTTTGGCAACTTGCAAGCCGCGACTCACTCGCGAGACTCTGTTTTTCTTGCACACTCTTGAGTTTTTCTTCACATCTTCTCACACACTACCCTTACAATTTTCCCACCTAAATACAGGGTTACTAAGTGCTAAATTACAAGCAAATTGGTCACGAAATAAAGCCAATAAGATGGTTGATTAAATTCAACTTTACAATCTCCCCCTTTGGCTATTCCGTGACAAAACCCTACAACAGACTCTAGACTTAAAGCGTGAGTCGGGAACAGTTAAACAAAACTCACTCACACCTAACTCTAGATTCTGTAAAGCTCTTGAACATATGAATAAGTAACTCCTGAAACACAATAACATAGCAATATCATTGTATGCAGAAAACTTGATATGCATATGGAGCAAAAGTAGCATGATCAAGCAAAAATGAATTTAAGCATTAAAGCAATAATTCATGGCAAGATCAAACCCGTAGTCACTTAAGCAAAAGTGATTACTATGTTCATTCACACAATGAATGAACATCCAGACATGCAAAGTGATAAGCTCAATTGAAGAGTATCATTTGCAAGTTCAACACTCAACCAATGCATACAAACATATATGCATCTAGGAACAATCCTACAAGGGCACAAGAGTGTTGTACTTAAGATAATGCAAGGCATTAACAAGTACTAAAGCACAATGCATAAAGGCTGCATAAGCAAAGTATTGCAAATACATGGCACAAACCATAAAAGCCTACAAAATGCATAAGTGCATGGAAACAAACCCTTAAAACTTACAAAAGCAACATGGGTACAAAAAGGATAAAACATATGCTGAAATAACTGAATAACCATCATCAATATATATAAGTAAATACCAAAGTTCCACAGCCATCCAAAAGTTGAGCGTTTAAACCAAACAAAAACCATAGTGTACCAAACTTATAACAACAGTAGTTATCCAAGCATAGTATCAAAATTATAAAGAAAACAACATAAAATAATGAAACTCCCCCTCAAACACTCCCCCTCAAGAGCTGCCAAAAATCCTCTCCCTTTTTGACCGAAATGGCCAAAGGGTCAGTGCTCCTGGCTGGTGTGAATGCTGTCAAACTTGGCAGAGAGTACATCAAGCTGGTCCTGCATAGCTGTCATCCTTTCAGTGTGTTGATTCTGAACTTCCCTGAGTGTATCAAGCCTTTCCAAGATGATCTGAAATGCATCCGAAGGTGCAGCAAATGAGGTAGAAGCTCTGCTCCTCCAGTCTCCATAGGATCACTTTCTTTATGGACACCCTCCTCTTCTTCACCTGGAAGCCGACTCTGTATCCTTGTAAGAGTAAATTTGTTGATGGCTGATAGAGGAGGCATAGGACTGATATCTTGTGGGATTGCAACACCCTTTTCTTTGAAAATTCTCATAAGAAGACTTGGAAATACCAGCTTGGGCCTGGAGGTAGTTTTAATTTCATCCATTATAGTATCAAAAATGTGGGAACTGATGTCAATAAAGGTTTTCTCTTTTAAGTTCCATAAGAAAGATAGCTCTGGCATTTGTCAGTGTAGTTAACTTCCTTATAGGGTACAGGTTGTACATCATTATTGTGGTTAAACACCTCATGTCTTTGGGAAACTCAGAAGTGTTCAGGCATCTCTTTTCTATAACCCCACCAATCCTTTTCTGGATAGTTTCTAGAGAAAGCATTCTGTCCTTGTAGTTAGTGAATTCATAATCTTCTAAACCCTCTAGCCCTAGAACCTTATCAATATCATGAGCATCTAAGGTAAACTCCTTACTTCTCACCCAACAACTCAACTCATCCTCCTTTATCACAGCATTTGCATAGAATTCTCTGATTAGTGGTTCACACACTAAAGGTAAGTCACCCAGAAGTTTCTCCCAGCCTCTTCCTTCAAAGCATTGTGGAATGAAGGTATCCTTCAAGTCATGTAAATCCACAAACCTCTCTTGGATAATGGTTCCCTTTATGAAAGAATCTCTGTATCTTTCAAAATGCTTGACAGACCTAAATAGGTTGTTGTCCATTTTCATTCTTTTATCAACCTTCTTAGCAGTAGTCTTCTTCTTAGAAGATGTGGAAGCCATCTGTAAACACTCAGAAAAGTCCACAACAAGAGCAAAACAAAATATGTGGAAGCATACACAAATTAGTAACCATGTAGTTATAAGGAAGTCAGAGTGTTAGTCAACACACAAACCAAGAATAGTTGATAACAAAAGAAGGATAAGACATCACATAATGACAACAAATCAAACAAGTTCAGTCTGTAAAGATGAAACTTTCATACAGACAAAGGAGAGCATATGTCACTGATACTTGACTTAATGAACATGGAATGTGCAAGAGAAACCCCCAAGGCAGAGCCACACACAAGATATGACAAACACAGAACAGTGTATACCACATAGACATAAGGACATACACTTTGCAATCCCAAATTTTTCATTTAGGGAAACATCACAGAAAGACCAAATACCATATACCCAATAGATATAAACACTCAAATATCAAAGTTCAGACCCAAAAAGAATCACAATGGAGCAAACTCAAGAAACTAAACATAATCAGCACCAAGAGTGAACAAACCAAACCATCAAACCAGCATTTTTAAGCATAAACATGTTCGAATACCCAAATTACAATCCACCATTAAAACACATAGATTCAAGAATATATCACTTAAATCATGAAATGTGAAGTGAAATCAAGAAAACCCATACCTTTTTCTTGAAGATTTATGCAGAAATGATGTAGAGATGAAGGATTTTCATAGATAAGCACAGAGTATTTGAGAGAGAGAATGAAGAAGACAATGAACAGTCACTGATATTCGAGGGAAAAACTGAAAAATTTTTGAAAACTGTCTTTAAAATGCAAAACACGCGTTTTTCGCGACTTGATCAAGTCGCCAGTTAGTCGCCGGGTTAAGCCGTGAAACACTGTAAAGGCAAGAAATTTGAAAATTTCACTAAATGTTTTTCGTGACTGGAAGGTCTACCCGCGAAGGAGTCGCAAGCTAAGCCGCGAAAATCTCTGAGTAACCCTCGTGATTGGACCTTCCACTCGCGAACAAGTCGCCAAACTGAGCCGCGAAAAATGCAAAACTCAAATTTTGAAAAATTTTTCTAAGTCTTTTTCGCGACTTGGGTACTGACTTGCCAGTAAGCCGCGAAAAATCTCTGAGTGGGCTCGCAACTAGGGCTTGCGACTGGGTTAACCCGTGACTTAGTCGCCAAAACAGAGGAAATAGTTTTTGAAATTTTTGATATTTTTGTAAAAACAAAATATTTTCCAAAAACAAGTAAAAACACTCAAAAATCTTTTTGTATTTGATCAAACAAAGATTGAGCATGAATATGGCATTCATTAAACATATGGCATTCATTAAACATAGACTTGTGTGTTGTGTGTGGATATCATAAATAAGATAGTCTTTAGTCCAATGTGAGGCTTCAATGATCAATTCAATCAAGGCATACACAATTAGCACTAGATAATGTGACCTATCTCAATTATAGAAACATGCATATATGACCTCCCACAAAAACTTGATTACATTCTTTGACGCTTTTCATTTGGCTCCATATTCAACATATCATTTGCACTTTTTGAGCAAAGAAAATCTCATTGTGAGATAGATGCCTGAAATTTTTGATATTTCAATTTATAAGTTAGCCTTTGGCTTTTTGGGCATCAAACATTTTATTTTGGTCGCTTTCTCTTTTTTCTAGTCAAATACTAGTATGTGCGACAGGCTTTTGCAGCTCTATATCTCTTTTCATTTGGAGATTTACATTTAGAGAGCTTTTTTAAGAAAAACAAAAATAAAGAGTGGGAAGATATATAGGCATGAGTCTATACATGTCTCAAGATCAACAAAACCATTCACTAATCATTCATGACAAGGTTGAAGATCTATTTACAATAGTCACATAGATTTCAGAATTTCTCCTACAATGATACGAGTGCATAGAAGACAAGCTAAACTCGTAGATGCACAAAGCCATTAGTACAAAGGTACAGGGCAAAATATGATTTGAGACAAAAACTCAACAAAATTGATCAAACTTTTTGGATTTTCTACTTTTTATGTGTTTTTGGATTTTTGACACAAAAGCAAAAAAATGATCAAAAACATAACAACAAAAAGAATGTAAAGACATTTCAAAACAAAAACAAATATGCACGCAAAATAATAGCCTAAATACTAGCAAGAAGCACACAACCAAGCATATTCACAAACATGAGAAGTATTGATGCATGGATATGTTGTAATGCTTATGCATGAGTACCCTTCGTCACCCACACGTCACGTGTGTTTGGGGTGATATCCTTGATGGATTGGGTATGAGAATTAGGGCTATTAAACCTTCGTGTGAAGCTTTCAAGACAGTTGGTGAAGGCACCGATCATCTTCATCACGTCCGTCATTCCTGGATCATGGTTTTGACTTCTTGGTTGCTCACCACCCCAAGACCTCTTGTCATTTCTTCTTCTTCATGACCGAGGTGTGCTTGCATTGTTGTCTGATCTCAGCTTTTGACAGTTAGGTCTAGTATGTCCTCGCAATCCGCAATAGTGACACACATAATCTGTTCTAGGGCCCCGTTGTGGTTTTGAGAGAGATCTTGCTCTGGTTTCGTGTCTGCCCACAGATTGATTTCGGCGCTTATTCACCATCCGTTGCTCAATCACATTCTTCTTCTCAACCTTAACATTCTCATGAATGGCCTCTTCTATAATCAGCTTTATGGCCTTCACAAATTTTACTTCTTTGGTAGCTTTGACCGATGAGCTACTTCCTCCGGTATAACCTAAACCAAATTTGTCAGAAAAGTGTTTTTGAGAAGAGATAACATCTTCCAACTTCTTGGAGGAGACCCTTTCTATCTTGGCTTGTGCTTGCACTACCTCTTGCTCAAGGAATCTCACTTTAGTGTAAGCTTCTGAAATCTTCTCATTTAATGTATCGATCTCACACTTAGCCTCTTTATATCTGGCCAGAAGACTTTTGTAGTCCTCTTCAGCCCTTTTCATCTTCTTCACAGCCGCCTTTGCAACCCTTGCATACTCACCCGATTTCTCAAGGAGTAAAGTGTAATTTTCTTGAAGACTGGCTGTATTTCTATCCTCTTCGGCATCTGATTCTTTAACAATCCCTAAGGATTCATCATCGCTGTGTTCTCCAAGTTCTTGTATAAGTTGATTCAAGTCCTCCGAGGACTTCACATAAGCAATGGTCATGAATGCGGAGAAATTTCCTTCTCCATCACAGCTCTCTTCAGAATCAGAATTTGATGAGTCCGAATCACTTAAAGTAGTGGCATAGGCCTTTCCCTTCGACTTCAAGTAATTGGGGCATTCCTTTTTAAAGTGCCCATGTCCATTACATTTGAAACATGTAATTCCTTGTGAGGATTGTGAATCATTACCCTCTTTTCTTCTGAACTCTTTCTTCTCTTTTCCGGAACTTTGAAATTTTCTTTTGTCACCGAAATTTCCACTGTTTTTGAGCTTTAAGAATTTCCGGAAGTTCTTTACAAGGTATGCCACATCTTTGTCTACTGCGTCCTCTTCTGAAGATTCATGAGACACCACTCTCTCATCAATTGTCTTAAGAGCAAGAGATTTACTCTTCTTCGCTGAAGGAAGGAACAACTCATATGTTTGCAGAGAACCAACCAGCTCTTGAACCTTAATGTTGTCAAGATCTTTGCTCACTTCAATAGCTGTAACTTTGGGTCGGAAACTTTCTGGTAGTGACCGGAGGATCTTCCTTACAATTTTCGAGTCCTCCATCTTTTCTCCCAAGTTAAATTTGCCAACTACAACCTCATTTAATTTACTGTAAAATGAATCAAAAGACTCATCCTCACTCATCTTTAGCTCCTCAAAGTGAGTGGTCAACATCTGAAGTTTGGTGTCCTTCACTTTCTTAGTCCCTTCATAGGTTGTCTCCAGAATTTCCCATGCTTCCTTAGTAATGGTGATATGTGAAATCCGGTGAAATTCTTCTGGAGAGACACCACAGAAAATAGCATTCAATACTTTGCTATTTGCATTGGCAGCCGCAAGAGCAGCCTTATCCTAAGTAGACTTGGCAGCCTCTAGCCTTGTCCATCCTACTTCAACTGCATCCCACACAGCATCATCAATAGAACACAAAAACGCCCTCATACGGACTTTCCAAAATGCATAATTATTATCGTCAAAGAACGGTGGTACATTAAGAGATTAAGACCTATCCATCTCAAAGGGGTCAAAGATCACACTTAGGTAATTAAACCACAACAAGTGTACCCGCTCTGATACCAATTGAAAGTTCAAAATGGGTATACAACACCCTTGAACGTTTAGACCCCAAATACAAAATTACCAATTCAAGCTTTATATCAAACAGTTAATGTGTGAAATATGATAACAAGCTTATACCAGAATTGATAACAATCTAAGCCAAATATAAACACATCCACAGCAGTAAATATAAGACAAAGATAAAGGAAGGAAGATGCAAACACTCGGACAACACATGATGTGTTATCGAAGAGGAAACCGAAGCCCTCGGCGTAAAACCTCTCCGCCGCCCTCCAAGCGGTCAAATAATCCACTAAAGAATATAGTTGGAATACATGAACAGCAGAAGACCCTCCAAGCCTAATCTACCCAAGTACTTAAGCTCTCCAAGCTTCTTGCTCCAACGAGGTTGCGCTGAACCTATTTCTTCTTTAGCTTACCGAATTCCACTACTAGACCATAGCATCAACCAATGTAGATTGGTTCCTTCCTAACTGCTTCCCAACAGTACCAAATAAGCCTTCTCACAGACGTGGGTGTGGTGAGATAAGGATTTGGCTAAAGGCCTCTCAAGGGTATGACAATAGAGAGGAAGAGAGTAGAGGAATTTGTAGAGTCTCTAAGGTAAAGATTGTGGATGAATCAATCTTGTATTTCTCTAGGGTTTCTTTCACAAAATTCTCTCTGGAAACTTTCTCAATATGGTGGGTATAAAGGTATATATATAGTAGGGTGAGAAAGGAATGCAAAACGTCAGTTTTTGCCAAACAGGGCATTTTGGCGACTTGACCTCGCGACTGGGTTAAGTCACAAGTTCAAGCCACGAGCTAACGGCTTGGCCAGCCTGAGACTTTTGTCCTGTAGTGCAACAGCTGGCGCGACTCTTCAGCTTCTGGCATGCTTGGCACGTGTGCGAACTTTTGGCGACTTGCAAGCCGCGACTCACTCGCGAGATCCAGCCGCGAGACTCTGTTTTTCTTGCACACTCTTGAGCTTTTCTTCACATCTTCTCACACACTACCCTTATAATTTTCCCACCTAAATACAAGGTTACTAAGTGCTAAATTACAAGCAAATTGGTCATGAAATAAAGCCAATAAGATGGTTGATTAAATTCAACCTTACAGACTCTACAATACTCGTAGATGAACTTACAGCAAAAACTTTTTACCGCTTCAGAACCTCTGAACTCTATAGTATATGAATGCCACCAATGATACACGAATCCTAGTACATAACTAACTCTAGTAACTTGAAAAAGATGGTGTTGGCTACAAAGTTCTTTACTTCATCAACAATGAAGATCAAGAAGCACTTGATTACAAAACCTTAGGGCGCAAAAGATGCATTAACTTCTTGCAGAGAGAATATAGCACTAGGTCACTTTCTGCGTATGTTCTCCATGTATAATGACCTCTAAAATAAGCCTTATATATGCCTAGGGTTGTGAGAAAAAAAACCCTACACATACATGTCAGCATGAGCTAAAAATCAGATTTGAAAATTCTGATTTCGTAGATCTCCACAGATTTAGCTTCTGCCGAGCTTTCTTCATTAAGTCTTGATAGATACTGTTTCTGTCGAGATATCTATCGAGCTTTAATGAACAATTTTTCTTCACTTGTTTCTTAGTCCAATCTTCATGGCTTTAATACTTGGCTAAAACAACATGTTTCTTGAAGTAATAAAGCCATCCTAGATCTATCTAATTACAAATAAAGTGCATTTTGTCAAAAGATTAGCTAATTACATAAAATATGTCCTTAACACGTAATCCAAGAAAAAATACAAGCGGGAAACGACTGATATGAAAAAGAAATGTCATTAGGAAAAAGTTTGATTGTTGGTCAATATTTGATATATCAACGATCAATATGTGGAGAGACCGGGTGTAGAGAGAGGAGTTATCGCTAAATGTATTTTTTGTGGTAGTTTATTTGGTGTGTAATTTTTTGAAAAACATTTTCGTCCATATTGGATTTTCCCCCCAATTTACAACAAGTAAAAGTGTTTTTTCTTTTAAGTGTGTTTTTTGCCTTACCAAAAAAATTAGAAAATGAAAGGAAAAAAAAGTTTCGGTCAAGCAATTGGATCCTAAAGAGAAGAAGAATTTAACCAAATAAAGAAATGATGGTCAATGCAATAACATTCGATATTGAACGATATGGAATGAAATTTTGAAAGATTTGGGGTTTGGTTCTCACATCACTTATATCTCACTTCTTATATCTAAATACTCATAATTCAAATTTGATTCTCATATCTCATTTCTATTTCCCAATTTTCTCTTAACTCACTCTAGAATGTGTTTGACATCAAAACTCTACCTAGTTTTCACTTTTCAGTTTGAAAAAAAAAAACAATTTTAACTCAATTTTGTGGAGCCCTCAAGTTAGAACTGTCATTGCCTTTTCTCTTAAAACCCACGTGATGGACCGGGACCCACTCCCTCACGCTCCATAGAAATGAAACCTAGAGGATGAAGAAGGCGAAACCCACACACAAGAGGTAAAGCATTCTAGGAAACCCAACAAACCCAAATCCAAGTCCATCACTACCATCAATGCCAAACTCAGAACCCAGCACCGTCAACACCACCAACAACCACACAACGAAAAGAAAAATCTCAACAACCAAAATAAAAATCCAACCATCAGCTACACCCACAAAAAGAAAAAGTTTCCAACCATCAATACCACCACCACCTACCACACAAACCCACCTCCATCACAGCCCAAGCTTCAAACCACAACCACAAACATAGAAAAACCAAGCCTACCAATATAAAATCTTTAGATCGGTGATCCAAAATTGCCAAACCCAAACCCAAACACAAACCCAAGAATCCTTAGATGAAAGACTAAAATCACAAAAATGAGGAGTGGGTTTCTGTTTCCGGGTATAGATTTATGCGTGGGTGAACATGGTGGAATGGGTCTGAAGAAGAAAGAAAGAAAGAAAAAGAAAGAAGAAGAAGAAAAAAAAAAAAAAAACCGTTGGTGGTGGAGTGGGTCTGAAGAAGAAAGAAAGAAAAGGAAAGAAGAAGAAGAAGAAGAAGAGAAAGAAGTAGAGAAAAAAAATGTTGTTGGTGATAGAGTGGGTCAAACTTGATAGAGACAAGCTAGGAGAGTGGGTCCCACAAGTTTGGTTTTCTTACAACTTTGCCACTATAACTCATATGATTGATGAGGATTCATTAGTGAGTCTCATTCTCTTCATAGGAAAAATATGCTCAAAGAGATCAACATCCCTAGTCTCTACTATAGTGTTAGTCTCCAAAACTAAGCACCTATAGGCAGGTCTATTTTGTGCATATTCTATGAAGACACTATCCTTGGTTTTAGGACCTATCTTTTCTTTATGTGGTTCAGGAATTCCAACCTTTCCCAAACAACCCCACACCTTAAAGTACCCTAAGTTTGGTACATGTGCTTCTCATAGTTCATATGGAGTTTTTCTAATCTTTTTATGTGAGACCCTATTTAATACATGACATACAGAAAGGATAGCCTCCTCCCACATGTTGGTAGGAAGACCAGAGCTGATGAGCATGACATTCATCATATCCTTTAGGGTTTTATTTTTCCTCTCAGCTATTCCATTTGTTCAAGTGTATGAGGTGCAATGACTTCATGAATAATACCATTTTCTTCACATTTTTTTTTAAACAAAGCTGAACCATATTCTCCTCTTCTATCAAACCTAAGCCTTTTAATTTTCCTATTTCTTTTATTTTCAACTTCTATTTTAAATTTTATGAACATGTTTTCAGCTTCATCTTTACTACTTAAAAGGTATACTCTTGTATATCTAGAGTAGTCATCTATAAATGTCATATAATATTTTTACCTCCTCTACTCAAATAATTTTTTTAAGTCTTCTAAGTCACTATGAATGAGTTCTAAAAGTTCAAAGCTCCTTTCAAAAATTTTGAAAGGTTTTTTGAAATGTTTTGCTTCTACACACATTTCACACTTTAAAGGCTCTGAATTAGTTAAGTTTGGAATTAGGCTCAACTTTTCATTCTTTTGATGGTTACAACATTCACATGCCCTAGCCTACCATGTCAAAGATCCAAAGACTCAACAATATAAGCAGAAGAGTTACTAGATAAATTCATGTTCTCACAATCAGTTACAAATACAAATAAGCCTTCATGACAAAATCCCTTTCCCACAAAAACACCATTTTGACTAAGAACAATCTTATTAGATTCAAAAACAAGTTTTAGGCCTGCCTTATTGAGTGAGAACCTAGACACTAAATTTCTACACATGTTAGGAACATGAAAACAGAGTGCAAGGCTAAAGACTCACTAGACGTAAATTTCAAAAGTACATTTCCCTTTCCAGCAACTCCTGCATTACTAGAGTCTCCCAAAAAAACATTCTATTCATCTGTGTCTAGTAGCCCTAGTGTCCACTACCCAATTAGTTATGTTATTGATTAACTTCATTTCCGAAACAAGTGCTGCCTCAAATTCTAAGACAATATTAGGAACATCATACACTTTATTAATCAATAAGAATATAAATCGCTTCTTAAGATTGTTGGAAGTATAGTTTGAAAATTGTCCAGATTAATTAACAAAGTTACAAAGTAATATCAATAATATATCAATAAAACAAGATATACTCAGATTAACTTATAAGCAAAATAGACAAGTGCAAGAGCGTATAAAAGGATTAAGTAAAGTTTAATGTCGAGGCACAGAACTAAATTTGCTGTCCTTAAGAAGCGATTTCGCCCTTACTGGAATGAATCCGTTGGTGCAAATGGTTCAAGCGATTGCTCTCCAGGATACAATGGCAACTCTGTTAATGTACACTCACAAACAGGTTTCGAACTTGTCATAAATGCCTAAGAGAAAATTTTCATTAAACGACAGAGGAGCAAAAGTATCAAAGTAATATATGTTTTTATTGTTTTCAACTAATCTCATATCTGTAGAATTTGATAATCTTAGGGCTTTTACAAAAGAAGTAGCTAAAGATGAGTAGAGTGAAAAGGGAAAGGCAAAAACAAAGGAATTTTTCTTTCCCATTGATGCCGGAAGCTGCTATGTATTTTTTACAAAAGAGGGGAAGATGCAGTTGACTAGATTTATAAGGAAATATGAGATGATTGAGTGTTTTGTTTGCTGCCAAAAATTCCCACACCAGCCAAGGAAAATTCTAGAGCATGGGTTTGGACTTTATAACAAAATATTATAGACTTAAGCTTTGAACATACACAATTAGTTTTAAAACATACCCAACGTGATGTTCCCATTTATACGGGCCTAATAGTTCTATCAGTGTACTTCTTTAAAGTTTCAATCAAAAACTTTTGTAGAGCGAGAATCAGACCATCTGCCCAAATTGCAAATGAGAGGTTTGCTGTGTTAGGTTCTAAGGATTTATGATCTAAATGTATTAGAACTTCAATGTTTAATGTTGGCAAACCATGATCAAAACTTAGAGTTTAGAATTAGGCTGCTTAAAGTGTGTTTATGTGTAAAGTTATAATCGAGTGTACTGCAAGATTTATTATGTAAATCTGCAAGGCTAGATCGATCGAAAATTAGACTCGATCGATTGAAACTCGTGCACATTGTTTTTCTACAGAATTTTCTAACTCAAGCCCAAGCCCAAGCCCAAGCCCGTATG
This sequence comes from Quercus glauca, assembly GCA_023736055.1. NCBI lineage: Eukaryota > Viridiplantae > Streptophyta > Magnoliopsida > Fagales > Fagaceae > Quercus > Quercus glauca. The sequence goes on along the minus strand of CM043321.1, from coordinate 42,144,702 downwards.
ACGTGTAGGGTTTTATGTTTTACCTTAAGTATAAAAGGAAAAACCCTGGTCACGTTTTACTGTTGTTGTTTATGCTGTGTGTATGAATCTTTTGTGAGATCTAGAGGTATTTGCCTTCATACATACTTAGGGTTATCAAGATCGAGATTGATGTTGAGAGTTTGGTGATCGCCTCAGTTGCTGCATAAAGAGCTTAAAGAAAACACAAGTGGGAGTACTTGTGGTTTCTGTGAATCCAAGAAAGAAGTAGTCCGTGGACTCGGAGCTGTCATGTGGTTGTGGTAGTAAGTTTTTTCTCGAGATAGCAATAGGATATTAGTGGTCTAAGTCGTTATTATAAAATTTCAATTCTTTCATAGTGGATCTGTTTTACCTTGAGAATAGCTAAATTAAATCCTCCTCAGGTTTTTTACCGGTTTGGTTTTCCTGAATTTTCATATCGTTGTGTTTTTTATTTTCCATACTATTTCCATGATATGATTTATTTGTGTTAACCTAGATATGAATAATTTACCTAAGTTAATCACTTGGCTAAATAGCTAGGTTAATCTGTTTGTGTTTAAGGGGTCTAAAAACGTACATGCTAGACTTGGAGAGAGAGTTTGTTAGGCAACCTAGGAGAAAATTAAAGTATAGCGATATCATTCTATGATTCTAGCTCAACATGATCGGGCCAGTACGGATTGGTTTATAAAAAATCTGGTGCTGATGCTGGAGATGATATATATATGGGTAAACTCATTGCAGGATCAGCCTTCAACGTTTACAATGTTCTTCATTAAAGACTCTTTATTAAGTTCAACATTAAAGACTGAAAAAGTCTCGCTTCTAACAATGTCTTTACTTCAAAAAAAAAAAAAAAGTGTTTTACTGTTGAAATCATCTGCAGAACTCTCATAAACATTTCCAGCCGCCCCGGGTTCAAAGTTCAAATTGTGCACAGAAAGTCATGTCGAAATCAGACAAATTAGTAATGGCATAACTTAAGTTACAAGTCGCATATGGGGTTGTCTTCAATTTCCCTAGTAAAAAATCTATGCACGTAACCTAAAGTCATGGGAGAACTAGACTACCATTAGCTCGTCTCAACCTCACACGTTGTTAAATTGAATACAAAACAAAAGTCTATCTTACATAAAACTATTAGGCTATTAGCCATTCTAGACAACCCGCTGTTGTAAAATATACGAAGTTCCTCAGCTGCATGCCTCTCCTACGTACAGGGCCGGCTGGATGGGTAAAGCAATTGATGCAATCGCCTAAGGCCCCAAATAAAAAAAGGCCCCCACTTGTAAAAAAAAAAATATATATATATATATATATATTAAAAAATTTTTAAGCACATTTATTGGTCAATAAAATGCATTAAAAAGATCCAATTGTATCCTAAAATGCAAAAGATTAAAAAGGAAAAACTAAAAATAGACAAACTTCAGCTAACAAAATTAAATTGTAGGAGACAAATTTATTAACTCATTCTTAAAATATGTTAAAATCAAAATTAATAGCAAACAAATTCATTAATAATACAACGTAATTGTCTTGAAATATGCTAAATTAGAGATTATAAATTTCATAAACAAATGAAAAACCTCTCATCTCTTTATCTCTCTGCCTCTCTATCAATATTCTTACTGTCTTACCTTTCTTTTCTTCATCTTCATCTTGATTCTTAATCTTTTTCCATAAACTCAGTCAGTTTAGCCTGAAATTTCTCTTTGTTGAGTCTAGGCTCCAGCGTACCAGTCTACATTCACATGTATTCTTCTTCAGTCTCCCCCTCTTTCTCTTTGTCTTTCCGAAAATGAAGACTCATAGTCTTCTTCTTTTTTCTTTTTTTTGAGGAACAAGACTCATAGTCTTCTAGACTTCTATTTATTTCACTTAAATTATATATATATATATATATATATATATATATTGTTTGTTTCACACTTTCATTGCTGCACTGCACAATTGTTTGATGGGATGGGACACGTTTTTTGCAGCTATGATAGCTTTTCTGTTCTGCCTCTCTTTGGACCTCTGCTATGATAATTGATAGGATACATTTTTTCTTTAAAACTTAGCTATAGGATGATAGGAGTAGTGGAGTAGCTGACGGTTTCTCACTTTTTTTTTTTTTTAATCTCACACTTTATCTATTATTTTAAATTATTATATTAATTAATAATTTGATGTGTATCATGTCAACTCATTTATATTATAGTGACACTAATTTATTAAATCATACATTAAATTAATTTTTATTTGTGTAGGTTTAAACTTTAAATTGGTCACGGCTTTAAGGTCTACTATGTCACAAGAAAAATTAAGTGAATTAGCTATATTATTAATTGAAAAAGAAATGTTAGAGGAACTTAAATACAAAAACTTAATTAGTAATTTTGCATCTCAAAATGCAAGAAAAATAAATTTTAAATAAAAAAATTCAATATATATACATATATATATATATATTATTTGATTAATATTTAATTACAAAAAGACCTCATTTAAAATTTTCGCCTAAAGCTCCAAAAGTTGTTAAGCCGACCCGCTTACGTAACAAACAATGATACAGTCGCAATGAAAAGTCCAAGCTTGCCCTCAACAATAAAACAAAAAAAAATAATAATAATAAAGAAGAAGAAGAAGAAAAGTCCAAGTCTAGTTTCCCCGCATGGACCGCCTTGAAATCCGCAACCACGTATAAGCCTATATATATAGCCAACCATGTTCTTCAGATTATCACCATTCATCACCATACCACGTACACACAAGTTCTTCATACTTGTTCTTTCTTATATACCTCCAATTTAAAACAACGATATCATACAATGGTGAAAACTCTGGCACTCTACGGCCTCACCTTGGCCTTCTTTTTCCTATCTGGTATGCCTCCTCACTAATCACTATTTACAGCATCACACCCTCTCTCTCTCTCTCTCTGTAGAAGTGCTTAATATACAGCCAAAAGAATCACAAAATTCTAGGTTGCTACAAGTCATTCATCACACTGGCAGTTTTGGTTTGCCCCTTTCTTCATCATGTGGGAACTTACACAATAAACTCATGAAACCTCACTAATAAGGCATAGAGTTCACGCATATCCTTCTTATCACGACTCTTATTTATTTACTTTTGACAGTTAAAAAAATAATATGGTAGTTCCTATAATTGCAGCCCTTTTGAGTTATAACCATGCATCATCATGATACGTGTGATCTACCCGTTGAAATTAACGTTGCATCTCCTACTTATATTTGCTGCTTACAATACAGGTTTTATTTTCATGTTCAAAATGGTGACGATGATTTTGGTTATATACATTCCATGCAGGTGCTCGCTCTGCTAGAATAACTTTCACAAACAACTGTCCATATACCGTTTGGCCGGGAACCTTAACTTCCGATCAAAAACCTCAATTATCAACTACTGGGTTTGAGTTAGCATCTACAGCATCCTCAGCAATAGATGTCCAAGCTCCATGGAAAGGCCGATTCTGGGCCCGAACCCTATGCTCCACAGATAGCTCGGGAAAGTTCAGTTGCGCTACTGCAGAATGTAGCTCTGGTCAAGTTTCATGCAATGGTAACGGTGCAGTTCCGCCAGCTTCTTTGGTAGAAATCAACATAGCCGCCGATGGTGGAATGGACTTCTATGATGTTAGCCTTGTAGATGGGTTCAACTTGCCTGTTTCAGTAGCCACACAAGGCGGAACTGGCGAATGCAAGGCCTCAAGCTGTCCAGCCAACGTGAACGCGGCTTGCCCGGCAGAGCTGCAAGTGAAAGGGTCTGATGGGAGCGTTATTGCTTGCAAGAGTGCATGTACCGCTTTCAATGAACCAAAATATTGTTGCACTGGCGCATATGACAAGCCTGAAACATGTCCACCCACAAACTACTCTCAGATCTTTGAGCAGCAATGTCCTCAAGCTTATAGCTATGCTTATGATGACCAGAACAGCACATTTACTTGCTCTGGTGCACCCAACTACGTTATCACTTTCTGTCCATAAATTAGTGAGTGGAATTATGCGTTCCCTTCTCTTTAAATAGTAATAAGAAGCTGATAAGTTTCATGTACTAAGGCACATGTGTGTTTGTGTCAATGAAATAAATATTTGAATAAAACGTAACAAGGATATCCTCACAGGAGGCTTTTGTCAATGAAATTAATATCCTCACAGGAGGCTTTTGTCATCCTTACATTTATTATATATGTGCACCCTTCCAATTCCCCTTTATCTTTTACTGGATGACTCACCCTCAAAGCAAGGATATCTTCATAGTGTATACTATTGATCGCATGCAAGGTTATCTTTAATTGAAATTAGTTGCATATCTAAAGACCAAAGTTTCTTCCTAAACTAGTTTGAAGAGAAATTCATCAAACTTCTTATATATATATATATATATATGCAATCTAATTCTAAATCTCTCTTGAAAAGTACGGCTGAGTTTGGTGATTGACTAGCATACAAAAAAGCAATAGATATTTTTAGAGTATCATGATGTGGTAGTCCATCTTCTCATATAAATAGTAAACCACTCTGAATTTAATTGATGAAACTCGCTATTGTGTGAGATGAATAAGTATCACGTTACTACACTCTTAAAGTACTAAATAATTACTTCAAACTAACATCAAAATTTTTTATTATAAGGGAATAGCTAGGCATTATTTATACTAGAAGGTCTAGACCAAACAAAATTGGACTCAAACTAAAAGGAAAAATATGAATATGATAGGCATTTTTTAGATCTGCTAAAAAATGAGTCAAGGCGTTGAAATGTCAGGTTGAGTCGTGTTGGGTCGGGTTAACTTCCTAGTCACACAAGTTTATCCTTTTTCTTTCTAAGTAAATCTCTCCCCTTCTCTCTCTCCCCCCCCCCCCCCCCCCCAACCCTTTTTGGTCTTCTAACTCTATATAAACATGTTTCTTACTTTTACATCTTACTATTTTTTCTTTTTTTGAGAGAGAGTTTCAATCTATGGTGTTCGTTTCTGATGATAGCTCTTTATCGTCAGACCAAGACACCAATAAGTTTTTGGTATAGACGGGGGAATTAAACTTCACATTTCTTATTCAACCATTAGAGACTTTCACAAACACTCATAGTTTCTTTCTTCATTTAATGAAGTTGAGGCATGAAGGCTTTAGTTTAGTAAATTGGACTGTCTAAACTTTATAATTTATGAATTATTTTTACTTTTTTTTTTTTTTTTTTTGGTATTGAAAGAGAGCAAAGGCAATATTATCAAGTTTCGTTTATATTTTTATATCATTTTTTGCATGTAAAAAAAAATTCGGGGCATATCAAATTTTGACAAGACCCTACAAAGACCAGTTAAGATTCATAGGTTTTGCAACCTATTTAGGAGAATTATTTTCTTACTAAAACCCGAGGTAGGTGAACCTGAAATCTATTGGCCCGAAGCATTTGCCAAGTTTAGGTTAATTTACTCCCAAGCGCAAAACAATTTCCAAATTATATTAAGATACAAATTGTTACACACATTGTTTAAACTGAAATTGTGAGTTAAAAACATGATTTTAGTATTGAAATAGGGTCTTCAACTCACAATACAGTTCAAAAAATGGCTTGTAACAATGTGTAGCAAATACTATTCATCACGTTATGAGGCTGGATTGATATTGCCCATTTATATGGGCCCAATAGTTCATCCAGTGTACTTCTCTCAGATCTCAATCCAAAATTTTTGTAGAGTGAGAATCAGACCATCTGCCCAAATTGCAAATGAGAGGTCTGCTGGACCTGGAGAGAGGGCTTGTTAGGAAACCTAGGAGAAAATTAAAGCCGAGTGATATCATTCTATGATTCTAGCCCAACAAGATCGAGCCAGTACGTGTTGGTTTATAAAAAATCAGGTACTCGTGCTGGTGTTTATATAAGTTATAGGTGAACGGTTTTAGACCTCTTAAAAACAACCAGATTGCGTAGCCTAGATTAATTAGCCACGTTGTTATTTAGTCAAATTAAACAATTCTAGGTTAAAACAATCAAATAATCATATCATGCATATAAAACATATAAAGCAGCGGAAATAATAAAGAACACAAGATATGATCACCCAGGAAACCACACGGAAAAACCTGGGGAGGATTTGACCCACCGATCCGCAAGGCAAACCAGAATTCACTATGAAAGAATTGAAGTTCTTACAAAAGGACTACAAGCTCCCCGCTCGACTTCCTAATACTACCCACCAGTAGAACTTACTGACACGACCACGTGCAAGCTCCGAATCCACGGACTCCTTCTTTCTTGAATTCCCCAATCAGCTATAAGCTCCCCGATTGTTTTTCTTTAAGCTTCAATGGTTGCAACTATAATGATCTTCAAGATGTTGAAATCATCTCTACTTTGAAAACCCTAAGTTTTGTGTAAAGGAAAGCTCCTCTAAAATCTCACAAGAGATTCACACAAAACAACAATGTATGAGCAACAATACAATATGGAGTACCTTTATAAACGTGGCTAAGGTTTTGTTTATATACCTAGGGTAAAAATATAAAACCCTAAACGTTTAATGAAGTAGGGCTGAGTTGGAAATTCTGCAGAAAAATCAACCTGTGCGATTTTCGATCGATCGAGCTTGTCCTTCGATCGATCGAGCCAGGCCGAAAGTCCCAAGTACTTCTGCAGCCACTCGATTCCAACTTTACAATAATAAACCAACTTTGAGCAAGCCTAAATAAGATTAAATACATTGTTTTGATCATGGTTTGCCAACATTACAAATTAGAGTTCTAAATACATAAAATCCTAAGACCTTAGAACCTAACAAACTCCTCCTTTAGCAATCCGTGACAAAACACAAACTATAAGCTCAAAGTTTATAATAAAAAGCCCTTTACAAAAAGTAATGCTCATAAACCAAATTCAAACCTAACTACTATCCATCAGTTGCAAGTGTAGACAGCAGCCAAATCGAATGCACCTGTATATTCCTGAAACACTCAACAAACGCATAAACGCATGTGTGACAGAAAAACAGTAAATCAACAGATATGTAATCTAACTCTCCCCCTATGTTAGATACACAAAAAATAAACAATTCTTGAAAGTTCACTCAATACATAATAAAGACATATATCAATGAATAATCATAAATATAAATCAATAAACAGTGAACACATAGAATCAAGAATCATATATATAAAAAAATGTATTTCCCAACAAGTATAGCCCAAAAAGAAAGTATACAAAGTGAAGCACCTAGATACAATTTAATCTTAAAAACTCCACTAGCTCCTCAAAAACTAGCAAAAACTCCCCCTAGCTACAAAAACCCCTCTACAAGCATCCAAACTCTACTCCTCCTTTTTGTGACGGAATGCCAAAGGACATCACAGGCCATCATCAAAAGGAGGTGGTGAGGATGAACGAAGATGCGCCAAATCCACTCTCAGAGCACGAATCTCATCGAACAAGTCCACCAAAAGCTGACCATGAGCCGCCTGAACGGTCATGACAGTCTCCAAGGTACGACGAACATCGAAGTCAGCCGCAGGAGGTGGAGGAACAGTAGCAGCAGCACCTACAGGATCAGGAACAGCCTCACGAGCAGGACCTGTAGAAGAAGAAGGGGGTGCAGAACTAGAAGGCTCAGACCTAGCATGTTTAGAGTCAGCTCGAAGATGAGCAGCCCTCTGTCTAAGGAATGAGGCACCTATGGGAGCAATCACATGAACGGGCTCAGAAGAAAGGAAATCATCTAAACCAAGATGAAGTAAAATCCTATGAATAAAGATAGGATGAACAAGAGCATGAGCAGTAGATGAACTCCTATAAACTTCGTTCAAAGAACGAAGAAAAAGATGAGGAAAACTGATAGGAGCATCAGTGACAAAAGCGTACAAAAAGACACACCTCTCGAGAGGAATGGTGTGCAGATGAGAAATAGGCCAAAGAGAGTGACAAGCTATCCTAAAGAAGAGATAGACAGTCTCAGGAAGCTCAGCGGTGGTGATCCTAGGATCAGAACCCCACTGGATAGAAGACCCAGTGATGTAAGACATGACATCACTCAACTCTGGTGGCTCATCATAGGGATAGACAGGGTGCTGTACCAAAGGTACCCCTAGAGCATCTGACACTACTGTAGGAGTAATGACATACTCTACGCCTCGTATCCAACTCTTAACTAGAGTGTTGGAATCATAGACGCGGATAGAGATGTTCGAGAAGAACTCTCTAATCAGGGTAACTGGAGGAGGAGGATCAGAAACATCCAGCAGTGGTAACCAGCCCCTACGCTCAAAGTTTGCCCTAATGGCAGGATCAACCTCATCTAAGGTGACAGGACGCTCAGCCCAAACTTTTCTCTTAATGTTTAGAGTTTCATAAAGCTCTTGGTTTTTCTCACTAGGGAACCTCTCACTATCAAAGGAAGGTGGGGGTGGAGAAGGAGAGGGAATAGTCCTATGGGCTCTAGTCTTCCTAGGCATGATGCTAAGGAAAGGACAGAGACACAAGGAAAAACCAAAAAGAATAAACAAAAACCAAGGGCAGACTGCAAGTTAGCACAATAATCAATAGAACAAAACTCTATATGATGCATGAACAATAACAATGTTGTGATGCATGAACTAATACAGTAAACAGGTTCAAATTAAGTTCAATTACACAAAATTGGCTTGAACATAGAGTTTCTAACAAAAACCCTAAAAAAAATTTGAAAACCACTTGAAAAATTTTTGCAACAAATTGATGAATTAATCATTACATAATGTTGAAAACAGATTAGAATAACTAATTTCATCAATACAACAAGCCAATTTCATCAATTAAACCTATATTGAACAAAATCCCCAATTCGGATCAATTAGAAACCCTAGAATTTTCAATTGTTCACCAAACTCAAAATTGATCGAATTAACAGGTAAGAATCATGTTTATGATGTGTCCCCACAAAAACCCAATGATCAATATCACAAAATAAGGTTTGAATCAATCAGAAAATCCCAATATGCAAAGTCCGAAAATCACCCTTAAATGCATGAATTTATGCATGAAATTATGAAAATAAAATCAAAAGGAAGGGTAAAAGAGTCTTACCAGCTTGAGGAAAGAGAGATTTTGCAAAAAATTCGGAGGAAAATGACAAAAAACTGACTGTGATGCTTGCCTCGTCGGAGAGAGAAAAGGAAAAGTTTGAAAAGTTTGAAATAGTACTTTGAAAAAGTCAGATCTGAACTTTTTAAAAAAACTTTTCCACGATCTTCGATCGATCGAATGAAACAGGCATTTTGAAACAAACTAGAGTACTTTTTCGATCGATCGAAAATCAGACTGGATCGATCGAACTGGGCAGAGGCTCACAAAATTTTGAGAAAAAAAACACAGTTTTGAAAAAAACAAACCTAATTTTGAAAAAAACAACTCCTCAAAGCATTAAACAATGAAAGCAAAATGCATGAGTATGAGATGGAATGCTTTTTAAAAAACCCAAATTTTTAAACCCAATTTTCTCAAAAACAAGTTTCAATCATTCTCCCATTAAATTTTCTCAAGCAACAAATATGTTGTGCACAAGTCTCAAGATATTTTCAAACTTGGTTGGTCAGACCAAAAACACACACACTAGCATGTACAGTGTCTAACAAAGAGTAACTTGTGTAGTGTGTGATACTAGCAAAAACTTGAGATACATATGAGGTGATATGTGAATAGCAATCAAACACAAAGTCTACACAATTCATCACATAGAATTTAAAAGAGACTATCACCTAAAGAGTTACATCCTATAACTCTCACATCTCCTAGAACAAAAGCTTGCAATCATGTAAGTTTCTTGCATTTTTGCCTCTTATTTATATGAATTGGCATTCAGCCTAATAGTACACACCGGTTTGAATTAAGTGAATTGGCATTAAGCCTAATAGTACACACTAGTTTTAATTTAATTGAGGCTACACCTTATGTTCTTTTTGTGCATGTGCTACACTTTCTCGAGCACAAAATCTTATGATATGCACTAAGGTGTTCATGATTGGCTAGTGAACAGTAGTGAGATGATTATTTATGCATTTCTCAAAAGGATCAAGTCCGACAGTCAAATAACATATGACTTCATGATTAAGACAAAGTGATTAAAAACTACACACATCTTTCCCACACAACATGCACTACAAAGTTTCAACTAGTCAAATGCAATGAATAAGCTCATCAAAGTTAAACAAGGTACACAAGACATGACATGTGAAAATAGATTGACCAACCTTGTTTTCAAAAATCAAGAAAAATAGTGTCAAACATAGTTTTTGCTTTCTCCTTTTCTCCTTTTTTTTTTTATTAAAAGACAAAACAAATAAATCCTAGAATGAAATGCATGAATGTAATGCAATGCAAGTCCTAGAACAAAAAAAACACAAAAACCAAAGAACAATGGTCACAAAAGAACAAGGACCATGTCAGAAAGACTCAGTTAGTTCGAGTATTTTGCATCCAAAACTTTTTAGATGCACCACGAGCATTGGAGTTCTTATTCACATTTGAGTGATTCTCAACTCCAGGATTGGAATAAAAGTTTAACACCTTTACCAATTCACCAATTAGTGCCATAGGATCTTGTGCTTGAGGCACAGGCACTTTTGGTTTCTTTGCTCTCTTATCAGCTTGAAACTTGTAACAGTTAGGATGAATGTGTCCAGACTTACCACAATAATGACAAACCCAAGCAGGTTTACCATGCATCTTGTCTTTAGATTTGGTAGGCTCCTTAGGTTTAGATTTTCTTAAATCTACCCTAATCTTCTTAGGTGGTAAAACTTCTACAGGTTTAATAACTTCACTCACAGGGGGTTTAACAGTTTCACTCACAACCTCACTCACAGAAGGTACAGAAGAAGAAGAAGGAACAAAATTTGTGGAATGTGGTCCAGAATCAAAGATGCTTTCAACATATCCTAACCCAGTTTTATCAGAAGGATACTTTTGAACATTCAGCATGTGATCAAGTTTAGAACTAGCAGATCTAGCAACAGATAAATCATGTTCCAAAGTTCTAACTTTATCAAGCAAAAGCATGTTCTCAGATTTAACATTGTTCAAAAGCTCATTAATTAGCATTAAACAGTTTAGCAAGCAAATTTTTCTTTTCAAGCTCAAGAGAATCAATTTTCTTTAGGCCAAGTTCAACTTTCATAGCATCCTTTGCAGCAACTTTGCAAAGTTTGTTGTAGGCCTCTTGAAGATCTGCATCTTCAGAGAGTTCTCCATCAGAAGGGTTCTCCTCAGCAAATATGCTTTCATTGACTATAGCAGTAGCCGTGAAAGCAATGAAGTTTCCATCCTCGTCACCACCGGACTCATCATCAGAAACCTCATTATCACTAAGGGTTACAGCCATAGCTTTACCCTTAGTCCTCAAGAATGTAGGACATTCAGATTTCACATGACCATACCCTTGACAGCCAAAACACTGAGGACCCATAGAATTATTTGAAGATTGACCAACTTTTTCTCTAGGTTTTTCAAAGTTATTTACCTTAGTGGGATCATTCTTCCTAAAGTTTCTAGGTTCAGCAGTGTAAGTACCTCTTGCCTTTCTGTTGGTATTCCTAAGAAAGTTTTTAAAGTTTTTGGCAAGATAGGCAATCTTTGTAGCAGAGAGCTCATCATCAAATATACTACCTTCAACATCATCAACTGACTTAAGAGCCATTGATTTGGATTTGTTTACTTTAGGTAGGTCAGACTCATAGGACTGAAGAGATCCTACAAGCTCATCAACAGGGATGGAGTCCACATCCTTGCTTTCAGTGATGGCAGTCACTTTGGGTCTAAAGTCTTCAGTTAAAGATCTAAGTATTTTCCTAACAATTTTAGGTTGATCATAGATTTCACCCAAATTAAAAGCAGAATTGACAATATCATTTAATTTAGCATAGAATTCATCAAAAGATTCATCATCAGACATTTTAATGCTTTCAAATCTAGAAGTCAATTGCTGCAGTTTATTGATTTTAACTGCCTTTGTGCCTTCATGCACAATTTGGAGGATTTTCCATGCAGTATGAGCAACCTCAACATTTGAGATCCTCTTAAATTCTTTCATTGAAACAGCATTGAAGATGGCATTCATAGCTTTGCTATTGAAGCCTGCTGCTTCTTTTTCAGAAGTTTGCCACTCACTCACAGGAGTAGTGGGCTTCTGCCATCCGTATTCAACGGAATTCCAAACCCTCTCATCAATGGATTTCAGGAATGCTTTCATCCTTACTTTCCAGTAAGCATAATTGTTCCCATCAAAGTGAGGAGGAATAAACAGAGAGTGTCCATACTCCATGACAACCGGGGTCAAGGATCAGCTCAGAGATAAAAAATCTCAAACAAAAGAGCAACCTGCTCTGATACCACTTGAACGGTTTTAGACCCCTTAAAAACAACCAGATTGCATAGCCTAGATTAATTAGCCAAGTTGTTACTTAGTCAAATTAAACAATTTTAGGTTAAAACAATCAAATAATCATATCATGCATATAAAACATATAAAGCAACGGAAATAATAAAGAACACAACATATGATCACCCAGGAAACCACACGGAAAAACCTAGGGAAGATTTGACCCACCGATCCTCAAGGCAAACCAGAATTCACTATGAAAGAATTGAAATTCTTACAAAAGGACTACAAGCTCCCCGCTTGACTTCCTAATGCTACCCACCAGTAGAACTTACTGACACGACCACGTGCAAGCTCCGAATTCACGGACTCCTTCTTTCTTGAATTCCTCAATCAGCTACAAGCTCCCCGCTTGTTTTTCTTTAAGCTTCAATGGTTGCAACTATAATGATCTTCAAGATGTTGAAATCATCTCTACCTTGAAAACCCTAAGTTTTGTGTAAAGGAAAACTCCTCTAAGATCTCACAAGAGATACACACAAAACAGCAATGTATGAGCAACAATACAATATGGAGTACCTTTAAAAACATGGCTAGGGTTTTGTTTATATACCTAGGATAAAAACATAAAACCCTAAACGTTTAATGAAGTAGGGCTGAGTTGGAAATTCTGCAGAAAAATCAACCTGTGCGATTTTCGATTGATCGAGCCTATCCTTCGATCGATCGAGCCAGGCCGAAAGTCCCAAGTACTTCTGCAGCTACTCGATTCCAACTTTACAATAATAAACCAACTTTGAGCAAGCCTAAATAAGATTAAATACATTGTTTTGATCATGGTTTGCCAACATTACAAATTAGAGTTCTAAATACATAAAATCCTAAGACCTTAGAACCTAACAATAGGTATTCACTAAATGGCTTGCATAATTAATGTAATCCATGGTGGACTATCCAGAAATGTTCCAAAATTAGATTAATCAACATCTCTACTAGACAATTCTTTTGATCATTTCCTCTCAATCTCAATTAGAAGAAATGGTGCTTTTTTGGTTAACATTAGAGTGGGAGTCATAAGAATCATAGTTACAATTACCACTATATGGGAAAACTCATCGCAGGATCAGCCTTCAATGTTTACAATGTTCTTCATTAAAAAGACTCATTAAGAAGTTCAACATTAAAGCTTAAAAAAGTCACGGCTCTGAATTTATTTCTTATGTCTAACAATGTCATTTAAAATCTAAAATTACATTATCAATTTATAGTTATTCAATATATGAACAACAAAAATGTTTTACTGTTGAAATCATCTGCAGAACTCTCATAAGCATTTCCAGCCGCCTCGGGTTCAAAGTTCAAAGTCCAAACCGTGCACAGAAAGTCATGTTGAAATCAGACAAATTAGTATAGCATAACTTACAGGTCGCATATGGGGTTGTCTTCAATTTCCCTATTAAAAATCTATGCACGTAACCTTAAGCTACCACTACTTCGCCTCAACCTCACACGTTGTTAAATTGGATACAAAACAAAGTCTACTGAACATATTAACATAACAATATTAATTAGTCATTCTAGACAACCCGATGTTGTAAAATATACGAAGTTCCTCAGCTGCATGCTTCTCCTACTTAACAACTAATGACACAGTCGCAGTAATGGCGACCTGACTTCGTATGAAAGAGTTAACGACCACCAGTAGGCCAATAAGAATTCCCAATGAAAAGTCCGAGCTTTCCCTCAACAAATAATAATAATAATAATAATAATAATAATAATGATAATAATAATAAAGAAGTAGAAGAAAAGTCCAAGTCTAGTTTCCCGGCATGGACCGCCTTGAAATCTGCAAGTGAAGATACTGATCGAACTAGACTGGTAGCTTTGTCTCAACTCTCAACCTCACAATCATCACACGCTGTTCAATTGAAACAGTCCCTTAAATGTAAAAGGTGGAAGAAGCCACTTATGCTCCTCATTCACCTTCTCAATCCACAAAAGGATTTTTTTTTTTTTTTTTTTGTTTAAATGAAAATGCTAAAGTTACTAACTTTTTTACAATATATTCGTGTGATGAATGGTTATTGGTAATTAAAAAAATGCTAAAATGCAAATTGCTCCTTTTAAGTTTGGCTGAAATTCATTTCAGTTCTCTAATTTTACTTTTGTTTAATTAAATTCTTTAAGTTTCAAATTTATTAAATTCAGGTATTATCTAATTTTGTTAAAAAATTGTCATTTAAAAAAAATATTATTTTCACATGAAAAAAATCTATAAAATTAATATAAATATTTTGTAGATTTTTTATGTGAGAATCTTTTTTCAAAATTTTTTTCCATTAGTTAATTGCATACGTAACGCCAATTTTTTTTTTTAACGGAATTGGACAAAATGTCTTAATTGAATAAATTTAAAACTTAGCGGACTCAATGAAACGAAAATAAAGTCAAATGACTAAAATAAAATTCAGTCAAACTTAGAGAGTGCAATTTACATTTTATTATTAAAAAAATTATGTTAGTGGTGGGCCCAAATGAGAATAAGTAAAAATTTGTCACAACAAAAGTTAATAAAAATATTGTAAAATAGTTTGTAACTATAGCATTATTTTTATTTTAAAATACTTTTCACCGTAGAAGATGATATAACTTGTTCAATTACACTAGTATTCTAGACAGTGGATTTATTTTCAAGTCTTTGATTTCAACTATTTTAATGGTCCAATTTAACTTTTTAATGGTCCGTTTAAATTGAGGAAAAGGAAGTGGGAGTAGAGTAGAGTAGAGTAGATTTAGCACAAAATTAGCTCATTTTTAGCTAACTCTACTCTACTCCCCTTCACTCCCCCTCCTTTCCACCTCCATCCAAACAGGCCATAAATGTGACAAGATCTTTGTGGCGAAAAAGGAGGAGCTAGCTACTAGATACTAGTATTAGATGCCCCAAATTATTCCACTCCAAATTCATCATCAGCCCTCCTGTAAATAACTACAGGCTACAGCCGCCCAAAGTTCAAACAATGTGCAGGGTCCCATTTCTGATAACTTATTGTTGACAAGTAGTGTACAGTTCACATGGGGTTTATTGTCTTCAATTTTCGCAAGTGAAGATACTGATCGAACTAGACTGGTCGCCTTGTCTCAACTCTCAATCTCACAATCATCACACGCTGTTCAATTGAATACAAGAGTCGATGAAAAACTGCCTCATTGCTCTTATAAGCACAAAGATATCACGAATCTCTTTTTGCCCAATAAAAATATGAAATATCCTAATCGTTAACCTTTCACAAAGGAATATCAACAGGTTCACCCTAGCTCTTTGCTATTTGGCCGTCAAGACAAATCACAAATTGCTTGCCTATTGCAACAGTACCAGTAGATATATAGCGCCCGATCCTTGATGCTATAGCATTGGCTGGTCACTAAAACTAGCTCCCACAGAGCCTAAAGTTTGAGAAATTATAAGATCTACATGGTGGATAAGTAATGTGGTCCACCATTCCACTAAAAAATTACCATTTGTTTAAAATTGTTAGTTAGAAATTTTTTTTTAAACAAAAATTAATTACTGACTCAGCAATTTTAAACAAGTGGAAGTTTTTTAGTAGAATGGTGGACAAGTGACGTGGTCCACCAAAGAACTCTATAATTTCTCTTAAAGTTGAACCAAGCCATGACTTGCACCCTTTCAATTTTCAAATATACACCACACTATAATTATCGTAACACATTGCATGTATATCATTGGCTAGCTTCAATTTTTGGTCCCTGTGGGAGTTTTAGTGACATGCCAATGCTTCAGCTTTTTCCTTCCATAGAGCCATAGTAGGATCCAATGGCGCCGAATGAAAGAGCACTTTACCGACCAAGACACAAAGTAGGTTAGTAACAATCAATTCCAAATGAAAAAATCCAAAGCGACCCAATGCTTATTATTGTATTAAAGACTTATTTTAACCACCGAGACAAAATAGGTCAATAATGAATTACACAATAAAATGTAACAACATTTTCACAACAATTAAGGTGTCATTAGGTTAAAATAAAATAAAATAATATTATACAAGGACCCACCATAATTAAAACAAGAGCATTGCGAAAATATTCTAACATTTGGTTGTGTTTTTACGCTTTCTTTTTAAACATTCACCTATTATATTGTTTAAGTGTCTTACATTCTTGTATATCACCTTGTAAATTGTTTGTATTAAAATTTGTAGTAATTTTAGTATTTTTCAGTTTTAAATAAAAAATTCTAAAATGATCGTTACAAATACTACAAATTTTACATATAAGTCTTACAAACTAATATGTTGTAAATTATCACTAATTTTTTACTTACTCATTTAATATCTCAAAGTGAAAGTAATTCGTGCTTTTCCATGTTAATTTGTAAACTTTTGTAATAAAATTTCTAAGTAATCTTAAGTCTTAACATTTTCCAAATCCAAAGCTCAATTTCCCTCATGGGCTGCCTTGGGATCCGTACGTGTATAAACATCTATATATAGCACACCAAGTTCACCGGATTAGCATCACCATACCACTCCAAAGCTCATCATACTTATAAGTTGTTACCATTTAAGCAACGAAATCGTACAATGATGAAAACACTGGTCCTCTACGGCCTTACCTCGGTCTTCTTTTTCTTATCTGGTATGCCGTACGTAGTATCTTCTTTTAATATGCTATATATCCCCCAAACGATAAAAAAATTCTGGGGTTGCAACAATCACTTTCTTGAAAATTGATCATCAATCATCAGGCTAGTAGCTTTGCCTTCTTCATATCATCGGCTACTCAATAGCTTTGCAGGGATCCAAAAAATTTCTCAAATTTTTTTTTTTAATAATTGTTTCCCTTTTTGTGTATGGTAAGACCGTTGTTAATGTGATGGATGTTACTCTGATCATAATTTATTTCCTTAGTAGCTGTGAAAAATGTTTCATTCTCATCGCTGTACAATACAAAACCCCACGAATTCCGAAAGCTTTCACTTCTACAATCTGCACTCTACAGTACTACAATCATTTAATCTTCACATGAAACACTTATATTTTTTATTTTACTTACTGAGATATTCTCTTGTGCTCTCTCCCCAACACTTCTTAGAGGTATGGACCTCAAATGAAGAGGTCGCATCAAAGGCTAGTATTAGATTTCATGCATATTCCTTTCATAGTTGATTCTTATTTATTTATTTTTATTAAGATTAGTGTATCTACATGTAAAAATGGTGGATCTCCTTATTTTTGCGGCTTACAAGACAAGCTTTGTTTTTCATGTTCGAAATGGTGACAATGAGTTTGGTTTACATATATTGTATGCAGGTGTTGATTCTACTAGAATAACTTTCACAAACAATTGTCCATATAACGTCTGGCCAGGAACTTTAACTGCGGATCAAAAACCTCAATTATCAAATACTGGATTTGAGTTAGCATCCAAAGAATACCTATCCCTGGATGTCCAATCTCCATGGAAAGGCCGGTTCTGGGCCCGAACCTTATGCTCTACAGATAGCGCAGGACGGTTCAGTTGTGCTACTGCAGAATGTAGCTCTGGTCAGGTTTCATGCAACGGTAACGGTGCAATCCCACCAGCTTCTCTGGTAGAAATCAATATAGCACCCGATGGTGGAATGGACTATTATGATGTTAGCCTTGTAGATGGGTTCAACTTGCCTATTTCAGTAGCCACACAAGGCGGAACTGGAGAATGCAAGGCCTCGAGCTGTCCAGCCAATGTGAACGAGGTTTGCCCACCAGAGCTGAAAGTGAAAGGGTCGACTGAGAGCGCTATTGCTTGCAAGAGTGCTTGTATTGCTTTCAATCAGCCACAATATTGCTGCACTGGCGCATATGACAAGCCTGAAACATGTCCACCCACAGACTATTCTCGGATCTTTAAGAACCAATGTCCTCTAGCTTATAGCTATGCTTACGATGATAAGAGCAGCTTATTTACTTGCTCTGGTAGACCCAATTACGTTATCACTTTCTGTCCATGAATTACAAAAAGGAATTATGAGTTCCTTTCTCTCTAAGTGTAATAAGAAACTATATAATAAGTTTCATTATTTCTCTCTATGAAATTATGTACTACGAAGAGGAATTATGAGTTCCTTTCTCTCTAAGTGTAATAAGAAACTAATTCCATGAATCAATGCTAGATTTTGGAACTGTGGTCGAGAATGCATTCTGACCAAACGTTTTTTTTTTTTTTGGTTGAAAAAATACATTTGGTATTATGTTGAAATTCTTACTAAAAAGTAATTATTCTTAATGAAATCAGATTTGGTTTGAAGTGTAGAATGCATTTTCTGTTCCAGATTAAACTAAATTATAATAAGATGACTACATGATAAGAAAATAAAATAAAGTTAATGATTTCTTATAAATAAATTGCGCACATAAAAATTTATAAAAAATTTTGATATCTACTTAAATACAATCGCCTTTAATAATAGGAATAATAATAGCAAAATACATAATGCTAGTGAAATTACGAAGGCACACAACAACAATATATATAAGCCTCTATTGTTCTCCTTTATAAGGTACTCAATATGATCTGCTTGCATTGTGTGTATGTGTCCAATGTGATATTGTATTTCCCCTAAATCTGTGGTTTAAACGAAACTATTCTTGTGATTCTATTCAACAAAAACAAGCAAAAAACAACGAGCATTTTCACAAATTGCACGTGTAAAATATTAAATCATTCACAATATTTCTTTCAAAATGTAGCATATCATCTGCAATGGACATCAATAAAACCATCTAACACGGTTTTGCCTGATCCTAGCCATGTAAAAACGCATGTGGCCACCTCTACATGTGCATAATGGTGTCTTAGACATACCTATATATCCGCGTTTAACATAATTATAAAATGTCATCAAAATAAAATCTCAGCTACTACCATGCATAGCTTGTAACCATATACAATTTTAAATTTATAAATTGTCTACAAACATAACACACACACACAATACTTTGTTTGATATGCCATCAAAGTTCAAATACAGTAATGGTAACTGTAAAATGAGAATCAATTACGATAAAAATTTCATAACTTACCGGAGTCAGAGGATGAGCAACGTTGATTATGACATGTTTGAACACCCAGCTGTCTTTGGCAAGGACCATTGTCATAATGCTGCAGCCATGTGTTGGGCAGTACAATTTAAACATGGGCAGTACCATGCATAGCTTGTAACCATATAAAATTTTAAATTTATAATTTTCTACAAACATAACACACACACACACACAATACTTTGTTTGATATGCTATCAAAGTTCAAATACAGTAATGGTAACTGTAAAATGAAAATCAATTAAGATAAAAATTTCATAACTTATCGAAGTCATAGGATGAGCAACATTGATTATGACATGCATGAACACCCAACTGTCTTTGGCAAGGACCAGTCAGGGGCGTAACCAGAAATTTTTGGTTGGGGGGGCGAGGTAATATTATCATTTTTTTTTTGATAGAATAATATTATCATATTGATTTGCAATTAAAAAAAAATACAAAGTATGACATATATACATATATACATGTCTTCTTGCATTAGTTTTAGAAAAAAACATTAAATTTAATCAAAATTAGACTACATTTATAAGAAATTATATTTATAGAAATTAAATATAACAAAGTCACTATAAGCAACCATAAAATAAATAGCAGTTAAATTCAACCAAGTTAGACTACTATGGTAAAAAATAAATTCAAAATTAATTTCATTAATCCCAACTAAATTCAAAATCAATTTCATTCCCAGTCTAATATTGTACCCTCATAGTCTCTCTTCTCTCTGATGATAATTCCCACACTAGTACAACATAGGTCTTGAATAGCTATGGGATATGGCCTCACTCAAGAAAAAAAATATGAGATATGGCTGACGTGTATTAAAGAAGGAAAGGAAAAGTCAAAAAGATGAAAAGTAGGAATTTGGGATGGGGCATTTTTATGGCTACGTATTGGAGGAGGGGTCAAGTTTTTCTCATAGGGGGGCCAGCTCTTAAATGAGAGAGTGTGAGACCTATTTGTCCTACTATTATAGAGGTTTTAAAAAAATTTGGGGGGCCATGGCCCCCTCAATGCATACGTGCCTCCGCCCCTGACCAGTCATAATGCTGCAGCCATGTGTTGGGCAGTACATAGCTATGGTGGTAAGTTTGAATGATTGCCAGGAAATGTTGGAGTAGGAGGTTGGGTGGAGATTGTGGTTTGCATGAAATCCCACCAAATAACTCTAAGACCAGTCTTTTTTTATTTTTTGATGAACTCTCTAAGACCAGTCTTGAAAAGTCATCCACGTCTCACTATTAATGGGATTCTAGAACAACAATGCAATCGTGTATTCTGTTGAACCTTTTGTTGCTTCACCCAACTTGTAAAGCTTTAAAATAGACAGACGTACTATACAAAATTGGGTCATATCATCAATATTCTCAGCTGCGCATCACAAAGTAGTTGTCTTATCCCTATTTGTGTCATTTTATATGATCTTAGCATTATTCACCACAACAAATCTGACTTTTTTCAAGGATCAAAACCCTTAAAAAAAAGTATTAAAAAACCTTGAAAAAAATTATTTTAAGAGTCCAATTGACCCTTAATAACCTTCGAAACATATACTTACGAAAAGGAAATTTTGAAGGCCTTCATGGCCCTCAAAACAAGTGCTCTAATCTTATTTTAAGGGTCAAGAGACTCTTAAATAACCTTTTACCAAGGTTTAAAAGATTTATATTTACAACTCTTGATAAATAAGGTTATTTAAGAGGTCTCTTGACCCTCAAAATAAGATTTTATTTTATAAAAAAAAAAAAAAAAAAAAAAAAAAACCACAATCATGCACAAAATATATATATATATATATATATATATATATATATACACATGTGCGCGCCTAAAACGAGGCTATTGGGCTGTGACTCGCTTGGGCTCACAATCTATTTATATGGTGGGCTTGGATTTCCTACACTGGGTCGTTCTTGTGCTGAGGCTGATCGAAAACTGTTCTATCCCTTTGTGTTAGTCTTGTCTTCTCTCTCTCCCTTTTTTTCTCCAATTTTTCAACAACCTTTTTCCTTCCCCAGCCCATCGTATTTATAGCTAGATGTTAGTGGAACAGTGATGACTGCCTCTGGCGCTAGTGCGTTTGGAGGTCCAATGCTGTTAATCGTAAGTGGGCGTTTAGGTGGGAGTGGCCTTGGAATTGGTTCTTACTCTGGGATGCTCGGCGACTGTGATTCCCGATCGTGAGTTTGGTCGGGTGTTGGTTTACCGGGAAGGATTCGCAGGAAAGGATACTGGTTTGAACAGCTTGCGCATGTGGACGACGTCAGCGGGCCGTTCTCCGAGCATGCGAGGAAAGTAGAGTTCCAGTGGGCCTGGACACTTTGGTTGGCCCAAGGAGCCTCTTTGTCGTACATTAGCCCCCCCTTGATTCGTTCTCCGTTCTCGGGGATGAATCAAGGAACTAAGGGTCATCGGCCCGAGCATTGTCATCCGGGGGTCATTGATGCGATTTCTCAAAAGGCGCATCAAGTCTGATAGGCTTTCATTATTATCTGACGTTTCGTGAACCGAGGCGTCGCGCGTGTGGCAGTTGATATGATGGCCCGTTGGGTTTCCCACCAACGGCCTATTTATTGCCATTTACTCTCCCTTCATCCCCCTATAAATATCCCTCTCAATCTTCCTTTCTTCACTTTCGCATTTTTCATTCTTCCTCTCTTTGCTTTGCTGAGCGTTCCTCCTCCTAGTTCAGGACTCCACTCACTCTTAGAGCCCACAGTAAGTCCTCTCTTCTCCTATCTGATTATTTTGTTTCACTCTATTCAATTTTATAAATCGTAGTTTTTCCTCTAAGATTCTTAGTTTAGGAAATGAGTTACTCTTATTTGCTTTCATCTGAAGCCACTCTGGCTACCTTTAGGGCTGCTTTTGATGTCCCCGGGGATGTTGATATCGCTTATTGCCCCGAGGGTGATATAGACATTCAACGGCGCCGAGGCGTCAATACGATCTGCTTTCCTTTAATGGCCATCCTGGAGGGCAGGATTAGATTCCCAGTTGACCCCCTAATTTTGAGGACCCTTAGGTTTTACGGTCTTTGCCCCGACCAACTCCCTCCCAACTTTTACCAGGTGGTGAGCTGTGTCAGTAGACTGAACCGGTTGTTCGGTTTGGAACTAAACCAGCATGACATCAACTTTATGTACAGTCTGTGTGGTAATATCAATTTAGATTATTATCTGAAGACTAGGGATATGAGGGTACGGCTAATCTCATGCCTGCCTGATTCCAATAGAAACTCGGCTGGGGAGTTCGTACGAGTGAGCGGTAATTGGTTTGCCGAGGAGCTCCCCTGCGCGTTTTTGCCGTGCGACGTTGGTCAGTACCGAGCTTCTCTTACACTACACTTCATTTGATTTTGATCTAAATAACACCTAATTGATTGCGTGGTTTCCGTGCAGATAGTAAGAGGTTCAAGCTGGATCGTAGGGTGGTGCACGTCCGTGATCTAAATTTTGTGCTTAGGTCGGAGATTTTCGTTCATTCGGACGGACAACTCCGCGCATCGCACCTGATTCTCGGTATTGACCCCGTGTACTCCACCTGGCAAGCATTGAGCCAGGCCCTACTAGTTGACAGTCCTCTCCTTTCCTACATAGACGTGCGTCACGCGAACTTTCTTCCTCCAAAGTTCACGGCAGGGGAGGCACGTGACTGTGGCCCCAGGTACATCTGTTCGGACGAACGCCAACCCCTTCGGGACGAGTCAGCCAAAAGAGTGTCACGAGCACTCCGGGAAAGGGCTCTCCAACAAAGTCAACCCCAAGCCCCCGCTCAGCCTGAGGTTGCCGCAGAACCAGAGGCACCCGCTCAGGTGGCCGAAGGTGTCGTAGCCGAGCACGTTGATTCCTCGGAGACGGAATCCGACCACTGTCACGAGATGGTGACAAGGAGAACGATGACGATAAGCCGTTTTGTGTCGGGCGCCCGGCCAGCAATTCAGCAGCAAGGGGATTCGAACCTACCCCCTCGACCTCCTCCAGCCGCACTGGCCCAATCACGCAAAAGGCAGCGTGTCGTGGAACAGACACCGCCTAGCCCGGGCAGCGTCCCGGTTCGCTCGCCTTCCCGCCCTTCATTTGGCATTGTCATTCGCGAGCCGGTGACCCAAACCCGGCCGGACGGTGCTTCAACCTCCCGATCCGCCGCGATCTGGCAACCCTCCGACCTGCTGGACGGTGAACCCCTCACAGAGACTGCCAGCGTTCGAGTTTGGGACAAGGGTCAGGGGGCCGCGTTGCCCAGAGCTTGGCGAGCGGCTTGCTCTTACCCGAGGACGTCCACGCCTACACGGAGGGGACGGACGAATCTTTAGGGAGGCGGCTGGTATGGCTCACTGTGGCGGTAAGGCTTTCTACAACTCTGACCCTTAGTCCTTTCATTGATTTGTTCTTTGCCTTTACTTATGCAAGGGGTCCTGCCACATACTCTCTATACTATCGCTTGTCCAGGCCACGCAGTTGTCCCAAATAGTTGACGGGAGGATGAAAGAGCTTGCCAAGGATGCTGGTCGAGAGAAGGCTCTGAAGGACGTTGCCGACATCACTGCCGTGGAGAAGCAGAAGGCTACGGAGGATGCGGAGAAGAGGGCCGCTTCAACCGAGGAGGCTAGGGCTCGTGCCGAGGGAAAGAGTGCCGGATTGGAAAAGCAGCTGGGGGACGCGCAGCTGAAGCTGGCCGAGGCAGAGAGCTTGAAGACGGCCCTAGGGGAGGAGTTGGCGGATTTGAAGGCCGCGTTGGACGCTTGCGAGGGCAAGTGGTACAACGAGGGGTTTACTGATGCCGAGAACTCCGCAAAGTCGGTCATTCGCCAGGCTCACAGGCTTGGGTTTGAGGAGGGATGGCAGGCTGCACTCCGGGGCGCTGGAGTTCCCGAGGATTCTCCCCTGCGAAACCCCAGCGAGATCCCCTTTCCGCCCCCTGCCGCGCCGGTACAGAACTTTCCCCACGTCATCGACGAAGAGGAGACCTCCAGCATACGGGAATTGGTGGAGGCCATTGATGCCCATGCCGACCCAGCTGGTCTGGAGGTTACCAGTGGCCCTCGGACCGAAGATCCAACAAGTTAACCTGCCGAGCCGTTTTCTCATTTGATCGTTTTTTTAGAAATTCTGTTGTTTTTTCTTCATTAGTTTTGCCTAAGTCTCCGGGCTGTGGTGACGAGACAATTTAATTTTCTCGGTTTTTAATCCTTCATTGCTGTAGTACTTAAAACATTGTGATATTTCGGATTGGTTTGGTTAAGATTATGTTGTTTCGTTCTTGTTTTACTTTCACATGTTAGCGTTTCGCCTACCCAATCCGCGGCCCGTGCTGCCATGCCTCTAACGACAGGTTACTGTACTTAGGAAAAGTGTATGTCCCTCCTGTTTGGCGGCATTGATTGAATGGGGACGCAAGGTTGCCTTTAGAAGTTTAGATTATCATCTGCTTGGTGATATCGATCAAACCGAGAGCCGGGCTTAGGAAAATTGTAGGTTTGTCGCCTGCTCGGTGATGTCAGTCGAACCGAGAGGCAGGTTTCTGTCCTTAGTAAAATTGTAGGTTTCCACCTGCTCGGTGATAGCGATCGAACCGAGAAACAGGCTTCTGTCCTTAGTAAAATTGTAGGTTTCCACCTGCTCGGTGATAGCGATTGAACCGAGAGACAGGCTTCTGCCCTTAGTAAAATATTAGGTTTCCACCTGCCCGGTGATCTGGTACACTTTTGCCGTGCAAAATTTTTCCATGATCCCCTTAGTCGTTTGCAGGTATGCCCTCATCCGAGGGTCTCAAGCTTCGAAGGTCCCCTAGATTTGATTAACCACTAGGCGAGAATCCGTGTATACCTCCACGTCCCGAGCTCCAAATTCCAACACAACCTTCAGTCCGGCGAGTAAGGCTTCATATTCGGCCTCGTTGTTGGAGGCCCGGAAACCCAGCCTGAAAGAGTGTTCCAGTCTTATGCCGTCGGGGGTGACGACGACGACTCCGACGCCGGCTCCCATGGAGCTAGAGGCCCCGTCCATAAGCACTCTCCAAGGGCGGCTCTCCACATGACAGATCACCTCGCTGCCGCACCTAGGAGAGAACTCGGCAACAAAATCGGCCAAGATCTGCCCCTTTATTGAACTTCGTGACTTGTACCAAATGTCAAACGAGCCCAACCTGATTCCCCACTTGGCTATCCTTCCTGTGAAATCTGACCTTCTTAACAACACCTGCAGGGGATACTCGGTCAAGACGTAGACTGTATGCGCCTGAAAATAATGCGGTAATCTCCTCATGGCATGTATTAGACCCAGCACAAGCTTCTCCAAGGGCAAGTATCTCGTCTCGGCATCGACCAGGGTCTTACTAATGTAATACACGGGCTGCTGTACTCCTGTATCCCTGAGCAACACGGCGCTTACCGCGTGGTCGGACATGGATAGGTACATAAACAAGTCCTCCCCGGGCTCGGGGGCCGTCAACATGGGCGCTTGCGTCAGGTATTCCTTCAAATCCTGGAAAGCCCTGTCGCAATCCTCGTCTCAACGGAACCCTTTCCATTTCTTCAGGAGCTGGTAGAATGGTCGGCAGCGATCGGCGAATTTGGAAATGAACCGGTTCAGGGCGGCTAGCATCCCGGTCAATACTTGTACCTCTTTGGGGTTGCTCGGCGGCTTCAGCTGCTGTACGGCCTCTATCTGGTCCGGGTTTACTTCTATCCCCCGGTTGGTGATCAAATATCCCAGGAATTTGCCGGACCCCACACCGAAGGCGCACTTCTCGGCATTCAGGCGCAACTTATGGTGTCGAAGGATCTCAACCACTCCCCGGAGGTCTTCAATGTGCTGCTTCTCTTGTTTGCTCTTTACTACCATGTCGTCGATGTACACTTCAACCGTTCGCCCTATTTTATCCCGGAACATCCTCGTCATCATACACTGATAGGTGGCGCCAGCGTTTTTCAACCCAAAAGGCATCACCGTGTAATGATAGTTGGCCTCGGGGGAGATAAACGCCGTCTTCTCCCTATCCTCGGGGGCCAGGGCTATTTGGTGATATCCCTAAAAGGCGTCCAGGAAGCTCATTCTTGGGTGACCGAAGGTTCTATCCACCAATTGATCAATCCTCAACATGGGAAACGAGTCCTTTGGACATGCTCTGTTCAGGTCGGTGAAGTCTACGCAGACCCTCCATTTACCGTTCTTCTTTTTCACCACGACGGTGTTTGCTAACCATTCCGGGAAATAGATTTCCCTTATTGCCCCAGCCTCCTTCAGTCGTTGTACTTCTTCCTTTACTGCTTCCGCATGCTCCCATGCCGACCTTTCTGGCCTTTGTTTCTTCGGAGGAAAAGAGGAGTCCACGTTAAGTCTATGGAAGATGAAGTCAGGGTCTACCCTGGGCACTTCATATGGGTTCCAAGCAAACACGTCTACATTCTGTACAAGGAATAACAACATTTCTACTTTATCCTGATCGCTCAGACCTCCCCCTATTTGGAAGTACCTACCCTCATCCGGTAGTATCTTCACTCTTACCACCTCCTCGGCAGCCCCGCCCCCCTTCCCTTCTGTAGAAATCTGTAATTGCTATAAGAGGGGCCCCAGCGGTGTGCCCTTATGCTCGGTCAAACCCCTTTGGTCGGCCTTCCCCTCTTTCCAATTAACTGCGGCGACTAGGCACTGTCTAGCCATCTGCTGGCTCCCTCGCACTAAAGTTATTCTGTTCTCGGTTGGAAATTTAACTTTGACGTGCAGAGTGGAAGGGACCGCCTCCATCGCATGGATCCACGACCTTCCCAGTATTGCAGTATATGGGGAAAACGAAGCAACTATTATGAAAGTCACTACCACCTCCTTGACCTCCATGCTCACGGGCAGGGTGATCCGCCCCTCCGGAATTACTTGCCCGCCGTTGAAGCCAACTAGGGGCGTAGTGTACTGGGAAATATCCTCATTCTTTAATCCGAGCCCCCTGAATAGATCGGGGTACATCACATCCGCCCCGCTCTCCTGGTCTATCATTACTCTGTTCACCAGGAAACCTCCTATTCGGGCGGTAACTACTAGTGCGTCGTCGTGCAGCTGGATCGTTCCTTGCAAATCGTCGTCCCCGAAAGCGATAGGCTCCTGGGCGACCTTTAACCTTTTACCGGATGGCTGTTTGTCTGAACCACTCCCCGCCAGCGTCACAGCCAGCACCTTGTTCCTCTGTTCTCTGGAAAAACCTCTCGGAGTGGCATGGATGACCTCAATTATCCCCAGCGGGGGCGGGAGTTGGTTGCCCCTTTGCTGGGCACCTTGCCGGGCGTTTACTTCTCCCGCGTTTACTACAAATTCTTTCAAATGCCCGGCCTTGGCCAGTTGGGCAAGGTGGTCCTTCAGCACTCGGCACTGCTCGGTAGTATGACCCTTATCCTTGTGGTAGGTGCAATACAAGTTCTGGTTCCTCCTAGCTGGGTCACCACTCATTCTGTTCGGCCACCGGAAGTACGGCTCGTGTTTAATCTTGTCTATGATCCTGTGCACCGGCTCCTTGAATGCTAGGTTGACTTCCCCTGCCTGTGCTCCGGGCTCTTGGATCCTCAGGTCCCTCCGTGCCCTTGATTGAAAGCCGCTCTGCTGAAGGCGGTTCGTTACCGGCGCTTTTCCCTTACTTTGCAGCTGATCGTCCTCCAGCCGCTTGTACTCTTCGATACGTCTCATCAGCTGTCTCATGTCCTCGGGGGGCTTCTTTGTCAATGATTCCCACAGTCCGGAATCCTCGGGTAACCCTATTCTGAAGGTGCTTGCGGCGATCTTCTCGTTCCCCCCACTAATCTCGTTGTAGAGTTCCCAGTAACGGCCAGCGTAAATACAGAGGGTTTCCCCTACCCTCATTTTCATGGACAGTAACGCATCCACCGGCTGTGGCACTCGGCTGCATGTCACAAATCGGAGTCCAAACTCCTGTATCAGCTCGGCGAAATCATGAACCGAGCCTTTCCGCAACCCATTAAACCATCTCAAGGTGGTGGGCCCGAGGCTCGATGGGAAAACTTTGCACATCAGTGCGTCATTATGGGTGTGCAGAGACATCATCTGGATATAGTGACTAATGTGTTCTACCGGGTCAATCTTTCCGTCGTAAGAATTGAATGGAGGGCGTGTGAATCTATCTGGCATTGGGGCGCGCTCGATATCCGCCGAGAAGGGTGATCGGGCAGCTCTGCGCAGAGCGTGGCTCATCGCATCCATGGCCGCGTTATGGGGCCGTAGCTCTTCTGGTGAGGCCGAGCCTCGATCCGTGTCCTCTCGTGATTGCGAATGGTCTCGGCGTCGGCGGTGTTCCCGCGAACGCGGGCATTCCCTTCGCCATTGGTACTCCCGAGAGCGCGAGCGTTCCGGCCAGTGTAGGTACTCGGAATGACCGGACCCCGTTTGACGATACTGTCTCTCCGCATCAGAGACTTCTCGGTCGTCTTCGTTTCTTCTACGGCGCCTGTTTCCTACCTCCAACTCCAAGCCCCTCACCAGCCTGCGCAACCGTTCGATCTCTTCGTCCCTCTCATCCAACTGCCTGCGCCCTGAGGCAATGGATACGGTTCGCTGCGTTTGGTACGATCCCTCTCCGAGGCCGGACAGCTCTTCCTCCGTTCAGTGATCTCTATCTTCGCGTCTCTTTTGCCTTCTTTCTCGCCAAGTAGATCCCCGCGAAGACCCCACTGAGCTGCTGTCGGCAGCACTCCCAGAACGTCTTTCGGCCATCTCGTTGAGTGCAAGTCTCAATAGAACCACAGCACTGTAGGAGATTCCCACAGACGGCGCCAATTGTGCGTGCCTAAAACGAGGCTATTGGGCTGTGACTCGCTTGGGCTCACAATCTATTTATATGGTGGGCTTGGATTTCCTACATTGGGTCGTTCTTGTGCTGAGGCTGATCGAAAACTGTTCTATCCCTTTGTGTTAGTCTTGTCTTCTCTCTCTCTCTTTTTTTCTCCAATTTTTCAACAACCTTTTTCCTTCCCCAGCCCATCGTATTTATAGCTAAATGTTAGTGAAACAGTGATGATTGCCTTTGGCGCTAGTGCGTTTGGAGGTCCAATGCTGTTAGTCGTAAGTGGGTGTTTAGGTGGGAGTGGCCTTGGAATTGGTTCTTACTCTAGGATGCTCGGCGACTGTGATTCCTGATCGTGAGTTTGGTCGGGTGTTGGTTTACCGGGGAGGATTCGCGGGAAAGGATACTGGTTTGAACAGCCTGCGCATGTGGACGACGTCAACGAGCCGTTCTCCGAGTATGCGAGGAAAGTAGAGTCCCAGTGGGCCTGGGCACTTTGGTTGGCCCAAGGAGCCTCTTTGCCGTACAACACACACACACAAATTCACAATTGTTGAGATGATATGCTATGATATTGATGTATAGCAAAAGTGGTATATTGCTACAATTACACTTTCTTTAATATCTAAACTTAAACTTACAAATTAACAGATTAGGGGCCGCATACAAACTACCAATATGTCAATTATTGTTTAAGAGAAAATATATCAATAACCACACTTTGTACAAAGACTAAATCTGTCCAAGAGTTAAAAGTTTTGATACATTTTATTCTTCATCATTATCTCCAAAGCAAGAAGTTATCAGCTAGTATAATTGAACATTTCAGCCATTATGGATGCCCTTAAGTTTCTAAAAAAGAGAGAATGATACCAAAAGTTTGTTAATTTTTCAGCAAGTTTTTGAAAAATAAACGTCATTCACCAAAAAGAAGAAAACTTCTTTATTTGTTCTCAAAACAGACTTAAATTCGATTTAGCTTGTTCTAGGATGAAACAAGATAAAGTGCAACTGTAATGTAAGTACTCTAAAATAAGATTTTAATGTTATAATACATTTTGATTTAAAAATAATTGCTAAAATCAAAGTAAATGCACATACCCAAAGGACCGTTCCATCCCCACCAAGAGTTACTACAAGGTCAACTTTTGCATGCAGGAGCAAAACTTCCTTGTCTGCAATAAGAGAATAAAAGATATTAACTTTAAATCCATAGGTAATATTTAAAAGAATAACCATCCCACATGAAAATTTAGTAATTAATGTAGAAGTAACACTTAACACTCTACTGTTGCATGAGTTGAATGAGTATTAAAACAGATATTAACTTTAAATCCATGCAAAATGTTTCCACTTAACCATTGCCTGGAACAGAAGGCACTAGCATGCAATAATTCAGGCACTCAATGGTTGCTCTTGGCTCTTGGAAACAGACCTCCGAGGAGCATAAGTTGGGGCGGAAAAAGCAGCTGGACTCTCCTTCATAACCATAAACTGCAACAACAAATTGAAGTAAAAGATATCACTTCTGCCCACATCTAGGACAGAGAAATTACAAGAACTGTAACTGCCAATGAAACCACACACTTAATGAATAAGCAAGTCAAAAGGATAAACTATTGATTGATGAATGCTTCAATAGAGGCATATGACTTTTTTGGAGTTTCTTCAGTTTCAGAGTTGGATTCAGCCACTATCTGCCATTTATCTGAAACTTCATCTACTACCTCACCAACCGGCATTTCCTCTTCTTCAATCGAAGCCTGTCCATTTTCAGGAAGGTTGTATACTTCTCCATCAACAACCTCTGACAATTCAGTTGCTGTTTCAGAAACATGATTCTCCTCGACAAGAGTAAGCTCTGAAACAAATTTATCTTAAAAATCAGTTAAAGAACAACAAAAGGCTTTACTTTGAATTGTAAAATTTGTTTCACATTACCAGGTTCAGGAGTAAGGGGCACTCCAAATCATTCACGAAACTTTGGCTCCCATCGTCAACATATCTAAATGCATCATTTAAAACAAAGTAGCCTTTGTCTTGAGGTGCTAGGAAGAAACTCTGAGTAAATTTGCGTCTCAAACTGTCCTTTCCAGTCAAATATCCAGTCACAAGAATAAGGACTCCTTTATTGAAAGAATTTTGTGCATTCATAGTTAAGATTTGTGCACTGAGTTCACCATAATGAAGAGAGTATCTTCTCGTTGATTGCCTGATCAATGTAAATCAATCAAAATATATAGAGAGATAAATCCAAGTCCTTCAGTTCTGTAAGAGTCCCAAGAAATTTGGAAGCATTCCAGTAAAGCCATTATCATATGCCCATTTGAACAAGAAAAGATCAATCCATAAATGAATTTAAAAATAACATAATCAAACTATTTCCATGTTTCAAAACCACCGTATACTGATCTATAAAAAAGAGATAAAAGTACAGAATTTGAAGGGCTTCCTAGCTCACTCAACTGCTATCAATGTACCTGAAACAATATAGATAAATAATGATACTACACAGCTAATAAGAAGAGGCTACTTCATGTTTGACAAATATTGACATACATACATACATATATATATATATATATATATATATATATATATATATAAAACTCACAGCTGTTGTAAGGAGGTCAACATTCCAAGTTGCATAGGTAATGTTCCATTGAAATTGTTTGAGCTAAAACTTCTGTAACATTATAGAAATTTTTACAATTAATATAAGTTCTAATAAATGGATTCGGAAAAGGGTTAACAAAAAGAAATCATAAATAAAGGGAAATGATTAAACCCACTATCTTTCAACTAAAGTATTTTATGATAAACATTTGAGCAAAGCAATCATATCATAAGAAGTCAACCAATGTAATATGAATAAATACAATATAAACCAAATGAAACAAGTTCTTGCAGTTTCCTTGGACACTATATCTATTGAATGAATCTCAACCACAAGAGAGCCCGATTAATCACAAATCTAAAACCAAAATCAATCCTAGCTTGGCCAAGCCAATTTTATTATTTCCTTTCGCATCAGCCTGCTAAATTAATTGAATATAGAATTACAAAAAGACTTAATTATAATAAAAATTTGCAAAAAGACTTAGAATTTTTACTAACCTATATGAAATGATTGAAATGTTGAATTGAATTTTAACAATAACATCGGTACTCCATCTATAGCTGGTTGAAATGTTGAATTGTAAAAATACTCAGCTACTAAAGCAAAGTTTAAAATCACACACCAAAATTGAACCCTAATTTCCATAGTCAATCAATAAAAACAAAGATTGAGGCACAGAGCAATGCACAATATTCAATCACTACGATAGCGTTATGTATGATCAAGATACGAACTTAATTTTTATAAAAAAAATAAAAATAAAAATACCATCGGAAGATTCGCAGGAGGTGGTAACGGAGAGAGTATGATAGTTCTCGTCGGTGCTGCTGTCCTCGTTGGAAAATTCCTTCCTTTGATCAGAGATTTCTCACATTCTGGTGATTCATCTTTGCACATAGAGAAAATGCAATCTACTTCGAGAGCAAGAGCGAGAGAGAGAAAGGGCAATCAAAGGAAAAAGAGGAAAAATAAATGAAAGAGAGTAAGACAGGGAGGACCTAAATACTCTGAAATTTTCATACAAAATTTTTCAGTCTTGCTTAGAAATAAATCAGTCTTTATGTTTTACAGTCTTTTTTCGAGGGGTATTGGGAAATCTACAAATTCTAGAGCGAAAACTCACGCTAGTGTGCCCGCCATTTTTTTTCAGCACTTATTTCAAGGGTTATATGTTGACTTATTTTGAAGGTTCTCAGTATGCCTAGTAATAGTCACCCGCCATTTTTTTCAGCACTTATTTCAAGGGTTATATGTTGACTTATTTTGAAGTTTCTCAATAAGCCTAGTAATAATCACCCGCGTGTTATATTTAATGTTTATTTGGACAAATTTTAATAAACCCTCAAAAAACAAGGGTTGAAACAGGTCCACTTATTTGTAGTGACTCCTATTTCAAGGAGTACCCATCAAGGATGCCCATGAATATTTCCCTATACTGTTGTCCCACAAAAAAGGTGCTTAATTAAGATTTTCTTGTGTAGAGCTTCTAGGTTTGTTTGCATGTAAGGCCCATCTTAAAAATTGGCGCAGGAGTATGCTACTAGCCTTATGGGCGGGAGTTTAAACTTGATTTAGATCCGGGAATCAATTTGAATCTTTATATAGGGGTCTAACAAACCAAAAATGAGTATGAAATTAGTGTTTGAGCTTAGAAAGGTATAGGTCACTCAAACCTCCTTAGTTGAGTGGGCTAGCCTCCACTAATGGACCTCATAGTCATGTTTCAATAAGGATCCACCCCCTAAGAGGGACCTCTCCTATGCATAGAAGAATTGAGAGTACGGCACAAACAAAAGGACACATTCTAAATTCTCGAATTAAAAAATAAAATTTCTATTCCTAGGGTTTCAAAAGCTACCATGTTTTCAACACATCCAAATCCTTAGCATGCTTCTAATAAAATTCAATCATCTTAAGCATGTTTCTAAAATGTGTTGAAAATAGAGAGAAAAAAAATTCCTAAGTTTCTAAAGAAGCCTAGCTACAAATGACTAAGGCTGTGTACACTGTAGAAGGGACTCCTAGGGTGCATATGTAAGGTTAAGGTTGAATAACACGCCCTGAGGTAGAAACCCCTATTCTAACCCAAGCATGCTTCTAGTCATAACACCTCAAACTAGAAAGGAAAATAAAGAAAATCAAAAGCTATGAAAAATAAAGAGCAGAAAACTAAAGAAGTAAAAAATAATAATAATAATAATAAAGAAAATTGCTGAAATTAAAAGAAAACAAAAAGAAAATGCTTACCTCGGCTCTAAGCAAGAACCAAAGCTTTAATTTTATCATTTCCCTTTTGTGGGGTGAACGGACCAACCACCAAAAAAGTTTCCACGTCAGCAACAATTTAAATGGGTACAAAAATGATGATAATTAACTTTTTTTTTTTTAATTTTAATATTGATAATGTGTTAAAATTACTCTAAGAACTCTTGATCTTAATCCTTCCCTGGTTAAATTTTACATTTTTAAATTATGACAATATATTTTTGGCTGAAGGAGAAGAAACGGTATCTACTAGATACCAAGATTAGATGCCCTGCGAATTGGCTCCATCTGCAGTCCAACGACCCGTAAATATCTCCAGCCACCTCAAGCACAAAGCATCAGACCATTCCCATGTTGAAATCAGACAAATTAGTTTTGGCACGACCTACAGTTTGGATAGGATTGTCTTCAAATCTCCCAAGTAAAAATCTATGGACGTAACCTTTTAGTCATGGTGTTCTAGACTGGATGCCTCGTCTCAATCTCACATGTTGTTATACTGAATACAAAACCCTATTGTACATAACAGTCATACTACTATTACATCTTGAAAGGTTTAGACCCCTTAAACTATAACCAGATTGCGTAGCCTAGATTAATTAGCCAAGTTGTTACTTAGTCAAATTAAGCAATTCTAGGTTAAAACAATCACAAAATCATATCATGCATGTAAAACAAATAAAGCAGCGGAAAATAAATAACACAGTGATATGATCACCCAGGAAACCACACAGAAAAACCTGGGGAGGATTTTACCCACCGATCCTCAAGGCAAAACGGAATCCACTAAGAAAGAATTGAAATTCTCACAAAAGGACTTACAAGCTCCCCGCTTGATTTCCTAATGCTACCCACCAATAAAACTTCCTGACACGACCATGCGCAGGCTCCGAGTCCACGGACTACTTCTTTCTTTGAATCCCTTCAATCAGCTACAAGCACCCACGCTTGATATTCTTTAAGCTTCAAAGGCAGCAACCAAGTTAATCATCAAGATGTTGAAGTGATCTCAATCTTGAAAACCCTAAGCTTTGTGTAAAGGAAAGCTCCTCTAGATCTCACAAGAGATTTACACAAAACCGCAATGTATGAGCAACAATACAACTTGTGCAACTCTGAAAAACGTGGCTAGGGTTTGCCTTATATACCTAGGGCAAAAACATAAAATCCTAAACGTTTAAAGAGTTAGGGCTGAGTTGGAAATTCTGCAGAAAAAACATTCTGGCCGACTTTCGATCGATCGAGCCAGGCCGAAAGTTACAAATACTTCTGCAGCCACTCGATTCCAACTTTACAATATTAAACCAACTTTGAGCAAGCATAAACAAGAGTAAGTTCATTGTTTTGATCATGGTTTGCCAACATTACAAATTAGAGTTCTAAATACATAAAATCCTAAGACCTTAGAACCTAACAAACTCTCCCTTTGGCAATCCGTGACAAAACACAAATCAAAAGCTCAAAGTTTACAAGTAAAAAGCCCTTTACATAATAATGCTCATAAACTAAAATTCAACCCTAACTACTATCCATCGGTTGCAAGTGTAGATAGCAGCTTTGTTGAATCAACCTGTATATTCCTGAAATACTTAACAAACACATAAACGCATGTGTGGCAGGAAATAGTATATAAACAGGTACAATATTCTTGTAAGATTCACACAACACAAAATAAAGATATATATCAATGAATCATCTCATAAATATAAATCAATAAGCAGTGAATCATAAGACAACAAGAATAAAAAAAAAAACATGTATATCAATATATCAATCAATGTTACTCCCCCTAACATGAATATCCCCAAAAATGATATACAAAGTGAAGCACCTAGATACAATCTAATAAACTCCACAAAAATATCCCATGCTAATCAAAAATATCTCCCCCTAACTACAAAATCTCCCCCTATCAACAAAAACTCTACTCCCCCTTTTTGTGACGGAATGCCAAAGGGCATCATAGGCCATCATCAAAAGGAGGTGGTGAGGAAGAACAAAGATGCGCCAAATCCGCTCTCAGAGCACGAATCTCGTCGAACAGATCCACCAAAAGCTGACCATGAGCCGCCTGAACGGTCATGACAGTCTCCAAAGTACGACGAACATCGAAGTTAGCCGCAGAAGGTGGAGGAACAGCAGCAGCACCTACAGGATCTGGAACAGCCTCACCAGCAGGACCTGTAGAAGAAGAAGGAGGAGGAGGAGCGCTACTAGATGGTTCAGACCTAGGGTGTTTAGAATCAGCTCGAAGATGAGCAGCCCTCTGTCTAAGAAAAGACACACCTATAGGACCTATAACATGAACAGGCTCAGAAGCAGGGAAATCCTCTAAACCTAGATAAAGTAAAATCCTATGAATGAAAATAGGATATACAAGGGCATGAGAAGTAGATGAACTCCTATAAACTTCGTTCAAAGAACGAAGAAAAAGATGGGGAAAACTAATAGGAGCATCAGTGACAAGAGCGTACAGAAAAACACACATCTCAAGAGGAATGGTGTGCAGATAAGAAATGGGCCAGAGTAAGTGACAGGCTATCCTAAAGAATAGATAGGTAGTCTCGGGAAGCTCAGCGATGGTGATCCTAGGATCAGAACCCCACTGGATAGATGATCCAGTGATGTAAGACATGACATCACTCAACTCGGGTGACTCATCATAGGGATAGACAGGATGCCTAACCAACGGTACCTCAAGAGCATCAGCTACTACTTGAGGAGTAATGGTGTACTCTACACCTCGTATCCAACTCCTAACTAGAGTGTTGGAATCATAGATGTGGACAGAGAGGTTCGAGAAGAACTCTCTAATCAAGGTAGCCGGAGGTGGAGGGTCAAACACAGCTAACAAAGGCAACCAACCTCTACGCTCAAAATTTGCCCTAATGGCAGGATCTAACTCATCTAACAGGACAGAACGCTCAGCCCAAACCTTTCTCTTAAGGTTTAAAGTCTCAAATATCTCTTGGTTTTTCTCTCGGGGGAACCGCTCACTATCAAAAGAAGGAGGGGAAGGAGTAGGAGTGGGAAGAGTCCTACGTGCTCTAGTCTTCCTAGGCATGGTGCTAAGGAAAAGGACAGAGACACAAAGAGAAAACCAAAAAGAACAAAAATAAAACCAAGGGCAGACCGCAAGTTAGCACAAAAAAAATATAGAATAGAAATCTATATGATGCATGAACATTAACAATGTTATGATGCATGAACTAATGCAGTAACCAGGATCAAATTAAGTTTAATTACACAAAATTGGCTTAAACATAGAGTTTCTTGACAAAAACTCTAAAAAATTGAGAACCACTTGAAAATTTTTGTACCAAATTGAAGTATTAACCATTTCACACCATTGAAAACAGTTTATAATAACCAATTATATCAATTACACAAGCCAATTTCATCAATTAAACCCAATTTCACAAAAAGCCCCAATTCGGATCAATTATAAACCCTAGAAATTTCAATTTTTCACAAAACACAAAATTGATCAAATTAAACTATTGAGAACATGTCTATAGGGTGTCCCCACCAAAACCCATTGATCAATTGCACACAATATGGTCCGAATCATCAAAAATCCCAAAAAGAAAAGTTCCGAAAATTACCCTCTAAAATGCATGAAAAATGCATGAAATCATGAAAATACAATGAAAAGGAAGGGTAAAACAGGCATACCGGCTTGAGGAAAGAGATTCTTTGCAAAAATTCCGGAAGAAAACGACAAAAATTGGATCTTTTAGTCTTTGCCTCGTCGGAGAGAGAAAAAGGTTTGAAAAAGTTTTTGAAATAGTTCTTTGAAAAGTCAGATTTCAACCTTTTAAAAAAGCTTCTTCACGATCTTCGATCGATCGAAAATTACATTCGATCGATCGAATGTGACAGTCATTTTAGCACATTCTGAGACACTTTTTCGATCGATCGAAAAACACACTGGATTGATCGAAATAGGCAGAGGCACACTGAATTTTGGGGAAAATCACAGTTTTGAAAAAATAGCAAACCCAATTTTGAAACAACTCCTCAAAGCAATTGAACAATGAATACAAAATGCATGAGTATGAGATGAAATGCTTTTTCAAAAACCTAAATTTTTAAACCCAATTTTCTCAAACACAAGATTCAATCATCTTCCCATTTAATTTTCTCAAACAACAAATATGTTATGCACAAATCTCAAGATATTTTCAAACTTGGTTGGTCAGACCAGAGACACACACACTAACATGTACAGTGTTTAACAAAGAGTAACTTGTGTAGTGTGTGAAACTAACAAAGACTTGAGATACATGTGAGGTGATATGTGAATAGCAATCAAACACAAAGTCTACACAATTCATCACATAGAATTGAAAAGAGACTATCACCTAAAGAGTTACATCCTATAACTCCCACATCTCCTAGATCAAAAGCTTGCAATCATGTAAGTTTCTTTCTTTTTGCCTCTTATTTATATATGAAATGGCATTCAGCCTAATAGTGCACATCAGTTTTAATTTATTTTGAGGCTACACCTTATGTTCTTTTTGTGCATGTGCTACACTTTCTCGAGCACTAAATCTTATGATATGCACTAAGGTGTTCATGATTGGCTAGTGAACAGTGGTGAGATGGTTATTTATACCTTTCTCAAAAGGATCAGGTCCGACAGTAAAAAACAAGTGACTTCATGATTAAGGCAAAGTGATTAAGAACCACACACATCTTTCCCACACAACATGCACTACAAAGTTTCAACTAATCAAGTGTAGTAAATAAGTTCATCAAAGTTAAACAAGGTACACAAAACATGACATGCGTAAAAAGAATGACCAACTTTGTTTTCAAAAATCAAGAAAAATTATATCCAACATAGATTTTGCTTTCTCCTTTTTTTTTTTTTTTTATTAATAAAAGAGAAAACAAATAAATCCTAGAATGAAATGCATGTATGTAATGCAATGCAAGTCCTAGAACAAAAGACAAACACAAAAACCAAATAACAATGGTCACAATAGAATAGAGCAATGAAGCACAAGGACCATGTCAGAAAGACTCAGTTAGTTCGAGTCTTTTGCATCCAAAACTTTTTAGATGCACCCCGAGCATTGGAGTTCTTATTCACATTAGAGTGATTCCCAACTCCAGAATTGGAATAAAGGTTTAACGCCTTTACCAATTCACCAATTAGTGCCATAGGATCTTGTGCTTGAGGCACAGGCACTTTTGGTCTTTTTGCTCTCTTATCAGCTTGAAGCTTGTAACAATTAGGACGGATATGTCCAGACTTACCACAATAATGACAAACCCAAGCAGGTTTACCATGCATCTTGTCCTTAGGTTTGGTAGGCTCCTTAGGTTTGGATTCTCTTAAATCTACCCTAATCTTCTTAGGTGGTGAAATTTCTTCAGGTTTAACAACCTCACTCACAGGGGGTTTAATAGTTTCACTCACAACCTCACTCGCGGAAGGTACAGAAGAAGAAGAAGGAACAAAGACAGTGGAATGGGGTCCAGAATCAAAGATGCTTTCAACATATCCTAACCCAGCTTTATCAGAAGGATACTTTTGAACATTCAGCATGTAATCAAGTTTAGAACTAGCAGATCTAGAAATAGATAAATCATGTTTCAAAGTTCTAACTTTATCAAGCAAAAGCATGTTTTCAGATTTAACATTATTCAAAAGATCATTAGCATCAAACAATTTTACAAGCAAGTTCTTCTTTTCAAGCTCAAGAGCATCAATTTTCTTCAGGCCTAAATCAACTTTCATAGCATCCTTTGCAGCAATTTTGCAAAGTTTGTTGTAGGCCTCTTGAAGATCTGCATCTTCAGAGAGTTCCCCATCAGTAGGGTTCTCCTCAGCAGATATGCTTTCATTGACTGCAGCAGTAGCAGTGAAAGCAATGAAGTTTCCATCCTCGTCACAACCGGACTCATCATCAGAAACCTCATTATCACTAAGGGTTACAGCCATAGCTTTACCCTTATTTCTCAAGAAAGTAGGACATTCAGATTTGACATGACCATACCCTTGACAACCAAAACACTGAGGACCCAAAGAGTTATTAGAAGATTGACCTACTTGTTCTCTAGGTTTTTCAAAATTATTAACCTTAGTGGGATCATTCTTCCTAAAGTTTCTAGGTTCAGCAATGTTGGTATTCCTTGCCTTCCTATTAGTGTTTCTAAGGAAATTTCTAAAGTTCTTGGCAAGGTAAGCTATCTCCGTGGGAGAGAGCTCATCATCAAATCCACCAGCTTCAACATCATCAACAGACTTAAGTGCCATTGATTTGGATTTGATAGTCTTGGGTAAGTCAGACTCATAGGACTGAAGAGATCCTACAAGCTCATCCACAGGGATGGAGTCAACATCCTTACTCTCAGTAATGGCTGTCACTTTGGGTCTAAAGTCTTCAGTTAAGGATCTAAAAATCTTCCTAACAACTTTAGGTTGATCATAGACTTCACCCAAATTATAAGCAGAATTAACAATGTCATTAAGTTTAGCGTAAAACTCATCAAAGGTTTCATCATCAGACATTCTAATGTTTTCAAACCTAGAAGTTAATTGCTGCAATTTGTTAATTTTAACAGCCTTTGTGCCTTCATGCACAGTTTGGAGGATTTTCCAAGCAGTATGAGCAACCTCAACATTAGAGATCCTCTTAAATTCCTCAATTGAAACAGCATTGAAGATGGCATTCATAGCTTTGCTATTGAAGCCTGCTGCTTCTTTCTCAGAAGTTTGCCACTCACTCACAGGAGTAGTGGGCTTCTCCCATTCGTATTCAACGGAATTCCACACCCTCTCATCTATGGATTTCAGGAATGCTTTCATCCTTACTTTCCAGTAAGCATAATTGTTCCCATCAAAGTGAGGAGGAACAAACAGAGAGGGTCCATGCTCCATGACAACCGGGGTCAAGGATCAGCTCAGAGATGAAAATCTCAAACAGAAGAGCAACCCGCTCTGATACCACTTGAACGGTTTAGACCCCTTAAACTATAACCAGATTGCGTAGCCTAGATTAATTAGCCAAGTTGTTACTTAGTCAAATTAAGCAATTCTAGGTTAAAACAATCACAAAATCATATCATGCATGTAAAACAAATAAAGCAGCGGAAAATAAATAACACAGTGATATGATCACCCAGGAAACCACACGGAAAAACCTGGGGAGGATTTTACCCACCGATCCTCAAGGCAAAACGGAATCCACTAGGAAAGAATTGAAGTTCTTACAAAAGGACTTACAAGCTCCCCGCTTGACTTCCTAATGCTACCCACCAGTAAAACTTCCTGACACGACCACGCGCAGGCTCCGAGTCCACGGACTACTTCTTTCTTTGAATCCCTTCAATCAGCTACAAGCACCCACGCTTGATATTCTTTAAGCTTCAAAGGCAGCAACCAAGTTAATCATCAAGATGTTGAAGTGATCTCAATCTTGAAAACCCTAAACTTTGTGTAAAGGAAAGCTTATCTAGATCTCACAAGAGATTTACACAAAACCGCAATGTATGAGCAACAATACAACTTGTGCAACTCTGAAAAACGTGGCTAGGGTTTGCCTTATATACCTAGGGCAAAAACATAAAACCCTAAACGTTTAAAGAATTAGGGCTGAGTTGGAAATTCTGCAGAAAAAACATTCTGGCCGACTTTCGATCGATCGAGTCTAACTTTCGATCGATCGAGCCAGGCCGAAAGTTACAAATACTTCTGCAGCCACTCGATTCCAACTTTACAATATTAAACCAACTTTGAGCAAGCATAAACAAGAGTAAGTTCATTGTTTTGATCATGGTTTGCCAACATTACAAATTAGAGTTCTAAATACATAAAATCCTAAGACCTTAGAACCTAACACATCTGACAACCTATTTTGTAAACGACTAATTCCCACTGCTTCCCTTACCAAATACTTACACATATCTAGATCAGTCTCTTTCCCTCACAGTAGCAGTAGCGACCTGATTCCGTACGGAATATAATCACCAAGTGGGTCAATAAGAATTCCTAGAATATCCAAGTCCAATTTTCAGCATGTTTAGCCTTTAAATCATTGTGTGTGTCTATATATATATATATATATATATATATATATGCCACCTACGCCAAGTTCATATGGTGGAAGGAACTCTTACTTGGACAAATGGAGACTCATTTGAAGGAAGCTGGTTAAATGACATGATACACATACGGATTTGAAGCAAATACATGGAGTGATGGAGGCAGCTATATAGGAACTTGGACACGGGGTTTGAAGTGTTAATAATATAAAGTGAAACAGAATGACTGAATAATCTGTATATAATGTGTGTAAAACAATGTACAAAAGAGAGCCTTATATAGGCTAGGTATGTGTGCAGTACAAGTAAGGCTAGGTATGTGTGCAGTACAAGCAAGTGTAGTACAAGTAATATACTGGGCTAAGCCCAATGGGCTAATATAACCTAATCTATACACTAACATCCCCCCTCAAACTCGAGGTGGCAAGGAAGAAGCCAACTGGAGTTTGGATATAAGATCTCGAAGACGACCAGGCGGGTGAGACTTGGTGAAGATATCAGCAGGCTGGTCAGCAGATGAGATGGAGAACAACTTGAGATTGCCTTTCTTGAGATGCTGGCGAGTGATGTGGCAATCGATCTCAATGTGTTTGGTACGTTCGTGGAAGACATCATTATGAGCAATGTAGATAGCACTACGATTGTCACAATAAAGAGGAGTAGCAGTGGGCTGTGGAGCATCCATGTCAGCCAAGAGCCAGCGAAGCCAAACAAGCTCGCAGGTGGTGTCGGCAAGGGCACGATACTCGGCCTCAGTACTGGAACGGGAAACAACATCCTGCTTTTTGCTACGCCATGAGACAAGAGAAGTACCCAACAGGAAACAGAAACCTGTGATAGAGCATCGATCAGTCGGATCACCTGCCCAGTCTGCATCTGAGTAAGCATGAAGCTCAAGAGAAGACCGAGAGGAGTAGTGTAGACCATGATAAAGTGTACCCTTAACATACCGAAGAATCCGAAGAACAGCAGCATAATGGACAGAACGAGGGGCATCCATGAACTTACTAACCATACCCACAGCATGTGAAATATCTGGACGAGTAACAGTGAGATAGATCAAACTACCAACCAACTGACGATAGCGAGTAGCATCAGAGATAGGTTCACCATCCAAGGGTGTGAGCTTTGCATTGTATTCCAAAGGAGTGGAAACAGTCTTGTTGTCAGTGATACCTGCTTTGGAGAGGAGATCAGAAGCATATTTAGCTTGGGAAAGATAGTATCCATCAGAGGATGAGGTAACCTCAAGCCCAAGAAAATAGCTGAGAGTGCCCAAATCTTTCATCTCAAAATGCTGACTAAGGAAGTGCTGAAGAGAGCGGATACCTGCAGAATCATCTCCAGTAATAATCATATCATCAACATAGAGAAGAATAAGAGTGATACCAGCAGAAGATCTTCGGACGAAGAGAGCAGTGTCATGAGGACTCGAAGTGAAACCCTGCTGAGCAACAACTGAGTTGAACTTTTCAAACCAAGCTCGAGGAGCCTGCTTGAGGCCATAAAGAGCACGGCGAAGGCGACAAACTTGACTGCCTGAGTGTGGATAGCCAGGGGGTGGTTGCATGTACACTTCTTCTTGAAGGTCTCCATTTAGGAAAGCATTCTTCACATCCATTTGATAAAGAGGCCAACGGCGAACAGCAGCCACAGCAATGAGACATCTGACAGATGTAAGGCGAGCAACAGGAGCAAATGTTTCCTCATAGTCAATGCCATACTCTTGGGTAAAGCCCTTGGCAACTAGGCGAGCCTTGTATCGTTCAACAGATCCATCAGCCTTGGTCTTGATCTTGTAAACCCACCTACAACCTACTACAGACTGACCAGGAGGCAAATCAACCATATCCCAAGTGTGATTTTTATGAAGGGCATCTAGTTCATCATTCATAGCTTGCTGCCAAAGAGGGTCAGTATGGGCCTCACGATAGGTATGAGGTTCATAGAGGGTGGCAAGGGCAAAAGAGCAGTGATAATCAGAGAGATAAGGGGGAGGAATGCTTACCCGAGTGGAACGACGAAGTTCAGGACCATCAGGAGACTCAGGAGAGGGTGGTGCCACAGGATCCAAGACAGGCAGGTCATATGCCGGGGACAGAACCGGAGATGAGTCGTCTGGAGAGGCAGCCGATGTTGAAGAA
Source organism: Quercus glauca (assembly GCA_023736055.1). NCBI lineage: Eukaryota > Viridiplantae > Streptophyta > Magnoliopsida > Fagales > Fagaceae > Quercus > Quercus glauca. The sequence goes on along the minus strand of CM043321.1, from coordinate 42,100,365 downwards.
TCCTCCACAAGTTCAGGATAGAGAGGGAGGAAAAGATCAGTAAAAATAGGAGACTCAGAGGAAGAGGATGTAGAAAACTGCTGAAGACTCGTGAAAGGACGATGTTCCCAAAACTCAACATGACGGGAGACACGAAGACGACGAGAGATGGGATCATAGCAGCGAAACCCCTTTTGAGATACACCATAACCAAGGAAACAACAGAGACGAGCACGAGGTTGGAGCTTTGTGCGTTCATGAGGAGGAAGAGAAACAAAGCAAGCACAACCAAAAACCCGAAGAGAAGAGTAGTCGGGGGTTTGACCATAGAGAAGCTCAAATGGTGATTTGTTGTGTGTAGTTGGTGAAGGGATACGATTAATGGTGTATACAGCAGTGAGTGCAGCCTCACCCCAAAAGCGCTCAGGAAGAGAGGCAGAAATAAGAAGGGTGCGGACAACATCAAGAATGTGACGATGTTTTCGTTCTGCACGACCATTTTGTTGAGAGGTGTAAGGGCAAGACCGCTGAGTAAGGGTACCATGATTATCTAAAAAGGATAGGAAAGTTTTATCATTATATTCTTGAGCATTATCTGATCGAAAAACTTTGACGGTGCGATTGAACTGTGTTTCAATCATTTTATGAAATGTTTGGTAAATAGACACAAGTTCAGACCTATGGTGAAGCAGATAAATCCAAGTATATCGAGAAAAATCATCCACAAATATGACAAAATATCTAGATCCCCCCTCAGTAGGAACAGGTGCAGGACCCCAAATATCAGAATGTATAAGATCAAAAGGTGCAGAAGAAAATGAGTCACTATTATTAAAGGGTAATTTTGTTTGTTTGCCAAAATGACAGGAAGTACAATCAAATTTTTGAAACTGAACTGAACCTAAATGACCTTGAGAAGCTAACAACTGAAGACGAGATAAGGATGGATGACCAAGACGAGCATGCCATAGATCAGGTGAGGAGGTGGCAGTGGTAGCAGCGGCAGAAATAACTTGTGAAGGAATCTTCAAGTCATGAACCTCAAACATACGACCAACCTTACGGCCTGTCCCAAGCACTTGACCCGTCCGGGGATCCTGCACATCCACACCATGATTAGTAAATAGAAGATCTATGCCTAATTCACAAAGTTGACCAACAGAAAGCAAATTGAGCGATAACTTGGGGATATGAAAAGTGTCACTAAGGGATAAACAAGGAGAAGAAATTGTTCCTTTATGACTAACAGGCATAGGAGTTCCATCAGCAGTGTAAATGGTGATTGGATGTTCTAAGGGTGCCTTATCAGAAAATTGGGATGCATCAGGAGTCATATGGTTACAACATGCAGTATCAAAAAACCAAGATTGTTTACCTGAGGTGACAGAAAGGGCAGTAGAAGTGCGGGATAAAACCTGTTGAACAACTGCCTCAATATCAGCCGTAGTAAGTGAGGAAGCCAAAGATGGACCTGTAGGAACCGATGGATCGGAAGGACACACAGCAGCTGCCCGAGGAAGAGTAGCTTTATTCTGCTCTTGCATAAATTTCTGCAGTTTGCGACAAACTGAGATGTCATGGCCTTTAGCACGGCAAAACTCGCAGCGAGTACCTTTGGAAGACTGAGAGGTGGGACGCCCAGAGTTTATCCGTGGAGGAGCAGTGAATGCAGCAATGGGAGGCTGTGGAGATGGTGTAGCCAATACATGATCAGATGATGACATGTGATGAGTAGGCCGACGGTTTTCCTCAGAAATGAGCTCCTTGACTGCAGCATCAAGAGAAGGAGTAGGAAACCGGCTAAGTAGAGAAGCCCTAGTAGGCTCAAAATCCTCACGCAAACCCATCATGAAATGCATAAATTTACGGCGATCCCGATATTTGACAAAGAGCTCAATATCCTTAGAACACACTAGTGGAGGATCTGCAGCAGAGAGTTGTTCCCACATAGTAGAAGTCTGAGAATAAAAATCAGAAATAGACTGACCTGTTTCTTGGCGCATTTGATAAAGTTTTGATTCAATGTGGAACTCCAAACTTGAATCATTAGTGCAATTATAGCGATCAGCCAAAAATTTCCAAGCAGCCTCAGCAGTCTCAAGACGAGGAAGAAGATTATGAATGGAGGGAATAGAGGTATTGATAAACCAAGACAAGATCTTACTCTGAATACTCTCCCATTCCTCTAGGCGTTCTTCATAATCATCTTCAGCAGTTGTGGCTTCGGACTCAGGGTTTGGTACTGGCTTAGGAATTGAACCAGTCACATATCTCCACAGTTTACGACCCTTGAGAAAGATAGTCATATTCTGAGACCATGCATGATAGCTGGTAGGACCATCCAACATAATGGTGATAGGACGTATGATGTCTCGATCATTTTGTTGAGCCATAATGAAGAAAATGACCAAAAAAAATGAGATTTAGAGACCTCAAATGCAGAAACGGAGCCCAAAATCGGAATCTACGCGAAAAACTGAGCAAGACAGGTCCGGTTGAAAAATTTTGACTTTGGTCAAAGTCAACGGTCAACGGTCAACAAAGTCAACGGTCAAAGTCAATATGCTGACGTGGCAATCAGAGGAGCTGGCGCGTGGAGAGCGTGAGGCGCGCGTGAGAAGCGCGTGAGGCGCGTGGAGCGCGTGAGCAGCGCGTGAGGCGAGTGTGAGCGCGTGAGAGCGCGTGGGAGCGCGTGGAGCTTCGCGGCGGCGCGTGGGAGCGCGTGTAGCGCGTCTTCGACAGGCAGAAACTTTGGGCGGCGCGTGTGGGCGCGTGGGAGCTTCGTTTGGACAGTTTCTGGTTGGGTTTTGATCGGGGGAGTCTTATCTATCACGTCGTATCTGTGGTTCGACGATTTGATTGATAAATAGACTAGATCCGAGAGAGTGGTTGGGTGTGACGGCGGTGACTCGCTTCTGACGGCGGCTACCGGTGAAGGCGAGGGCAGCGGAAGAACGCCGGAAAATACCACTAGGTCAGAGCAATGGCTCTGATACCATGTTAATAATATAAAGTGAAACAGAATGACTGAATAATCTGTATATAATGTGTGTAAAACAATGTACAAAAGAGAGCCTTATATAGGCTAGGTATGTGTGCAGTACAAGTAAGGCTAGGTATGTGTGCAGTACAAGCAAGTGTAGTACAAGTAATATACTGGGCTAAGCCCAATGGGCTAATATAACCTAATCTATACACTAACATGAAGGATGGAAAAAGATCATTTTATCCAAAAGGTAGCTGACTCCCTGCTGTACAAGAACTTTACCTCATGCTTCATCTGATCAAAAGCTCTCCAAGGGAAGCTTGTTAAATTAAGAGCAGTCTTGCAACATAAATGTTTCCCTGGAAAGGCGTTGGAATCTAGAGGTATCGATTGAGAAAGTGATTGGACAGGATTCGTAATTAGGGTTAACTGAGATTGTGCAAGAAGGTGGTGAAAAGGAGGTTAAGGCAAACATTCCTATCCTGGAACGAGAATATATGCAAGGGGTATTAATCAGTGACCTTGTATTAAATATTGTAATAGTTTTGCACCATCATCAAGATGTAGTGCCTTGTTTTTGCTTCTCAAAATTTTCACCAAATCACGGGTCCCAGATAACAAACAAGTCACAATGATGTGGTTTATTGTTTCCACAAGATGAGTGTGAGTCTCTTTCTGTAATTGAGTTTTCCATTGTCAATGAACATTGTATGTACTCAGATAGAATTTAGTTCAGTTGGACTGGAATATAGAAAATAATAACATTTCATTGGACTTAAATCTGGAAGGGAAGAAAGTATATTTGCTGTCTCTGTCCTCTAACCAGTTCAGTTTCTGGCATAATGTTGAAGCTTGGAAATTTCAACTTGGCTAGTGAAAGTTAATTATTTGACTAACTCGTTCTACTCGAGTCTGGATGGGCTCTGCATGTTTTCATGAAACTGTCCAAGTTGCACGTCAGAATTGAGTCCTCGACATTGATTTTAAGTGACATAGATAATCATAATTTATGAAAAAAAAAAACTTTTATATTGTTTCACATCTAATAAACTAGTAACCTTGTTCTTAGCCATGTCCAAGCTTGTTTCAAATTAACTATTATTATTATTTTTTATCATGAGCTCTTGTAGGTTGGGTCTATACATAGAGGATGTTTTGGAGGTTCACCATCACTGAAGTCGTTTTGTACCTATTGGTTTTGGCTCGCAGGACTCAAGGTTGTAAACTTGTAATATAAATTAAATATAAAGGTGAAAATATCATTTTGATCCCTACATTTTGGTAGCAATCAATATAATCTCTAATACTTTCAACTTGTAATCAATTTTGTGAAGGATTTCACAATTCGCTCAAATACGATCGAATGCCATAAAAGATTTGTGCCCCCCTCATCCTTCACTAATTGGTGGTTGGATGGATTGGTAAGGCACATAGTCTAACAAGTGGTATCAGAGCCCGGTCATAGGTTCAAGTTGTTAGAGTCGCATTGTGAGGGAGGGATTATGAGGGATTTCACAATTTGCTCCAATACCAATGGGTTTGGTCTGCGATCAAATGCTATAAAAGACTTGTGCCCCCTCATTTTTCACCAATTAGGCGTTGGATGGATCGGTAGGTAAAAAATTGTTTTCTTTTCTCTCACTTTCTTGGCAACCAAACGCAACAATAATTTCAAAAGCAACTTTCCTATCTTGAAGCAAAGAAAAACTCTATTTCAATTCCTCTACCTCAATTTTTAAACCCGAAAACTCTGTTTCTCCTCTCTGTCTTTTCTGTGTAAACCATCGATCAGCTTACATTCACATTGCCAATCTCTAAAGAATTTCTCTTCTCTTCTCCAATCTACCTCTAGCGAGTCCACATCACCGACCCATAGTTAGAGTTCGATCCATTTGACTATACCTAGTTACACCTAAACCTAGTTACACCTAAACCTAAACACTAGTTTTTAGTCCTTAGTCTTCTTACTACTAAACCCATCACTCTCTGCTTTGCCTGGTCTTCAACAGCATCAAATGAATTATTAGTGACTAATAGACTGTATAGAAATCTATTAGTTGTACTAGCTTCTAAGCCAGTGCCTCTTCTAATTTTTCTAAATCTTTTTTAAAGGTCAATACTTTTTTATCATCATAATTCAAGGTTGATACATTTTCTAATTATAAAAATACCTAAAAGTGTGATGAGATATATCCAATAACCCAAATCAACAATATAATTCCTCAAATTACTCAAAAATCACATACAACAAAAGATTCTAAAAAAAAAAAAAAACTAACTCAATTATTTGTATGCATGGGTACAATTAAAAATAATCACAATTATACAATTCAAAGTATATATTTTTTTAGAAGATGTTGAAATTATACATGGTATTACCTTACACCTTTTTTAAGCAATGTATTTCTAAAATATATAATTGTTTCTCATTATATATATATATATATATATATATATATATATATATATATATATATATATATATATAATTTAGAATTTAATTAAATTTAGACTCTTCAATTTTTGTACCCAATAATTCACTTGTCACAAAAATTAAAAAATTAGATGGACACATGGTGTGAAATTGAACTCTAATTGAAATCCAATTTAAAATCTAATTGAATTTAGACTTTTCAATTTTTATACTCAACAATTCACTTGGCACAAAAATTTAAAATTAGATGAGACACATGACACATAATTGAACTCTAATTGAAATTCAATTTTGATTTTAATTTGATTTTCTCTAAGCTTTTGGCATTTATATATATATATATATATTAGCTAGCCACGAGTCAACTAATTTTCTACTTATTTCATTTCTATTGGAAATGAAAATCACTTAATTAAGCATATAAATCGTACGATATGCAATTTTTTCTTGCGGATTATTAATTGTTTTACAAGAATGAGTGATTTTAAGTATTCAATTAATATTATTTCTTACAAATCAATGGCTAAAAGAAACAGGAAAAAAAAAAAGAGAGAGAAAGTTTAAAATAACAATGAAATAACTAAAATATAACATTGATCTTTTGATTTTGTTATAGCGATCATAAACCCTATCAAGTCGTGACTACTGTTTTTCTCTCAAAAAAAAAAAGTCGTGACTAATTTTTGCTTAATTACAATGCGTTACCGATCTTCATATATTGCGACTCTTTGGGCATTTTTACCCTTGCAGAAATTGGTGAGTGGGAGCTGTAAAAGTATGTTCCACTAAAATTGTAGCTGCAAGAATGGAGCAAGTATTATTCGTATGAATTGCGACTTATATGTGATTATTTGAACTTTGGTTTTTTGAGCTTGTAATGCTCTTTTTGGAAATATAGATGTGACGAGAAGGGGCTTTAGCAAGAAATAAGTATATGCTTAAAGCTTTTACATCAGTGTAAGATTTTAATATCTCAACAAATATATAACTAAAAACTTGAAAGAAGCCATGCATCAGTCTCATCAATCTGGTCCAAAATCTCAAGAGCATTAACATCTGGAGATGCCAAAAATTGTTTATTATACATCGTCAAAACCTACTTTATTTATTTTACCATCTCATTTTACAACTCACCTAATATTCTAATTTCTATTTTTACATACAACTTATTAAAATAATATAAACTATACCTACAAATAATATAAACAAATCAATTCTCTCTCTTCTTTCCACTTTTCCTCTCCCTTCATTAAAATATTAATTTTTATTTTTATAACCCATGAATAATAGGGTTATATATATACAACTTTACTATTTACCAAAGTTATAAATTTTTAGATATCCACACCCGTTTTTACACCCCAATGCTATTGCTAGCTGGTGATCTAGCAACCTGCCACGCCACATGTGGGTGTGGCAAGAGATTTTTCGCGCCAAAGCCAAACTTCTATTTTTTTAACTATTTTTCTGCTTCAATACTCTCTCTCTCTCTCTCTCTCTCTCTCTGCTCACCTTTCTCGTGTTATTCCAAAAGCAACATGCCAACAACAATGGGTCTCCCACAATTGCATCACCAAACCCTCACAGTGACCATTGAGATACACCCAGGAAATTATATTGAGTCAAATCGGTGGCAACAAAAGAAAACAAATTTGGGGTAAAACTTGGGTGTGGGTTAGTTAAAAGGAGAATCTGGGTTTTCCACGTTGGTGCTAGCAAGGATGGTTTTCATCAGTAAAGATAATTTCAGTCTTCTTCAACCGGCGCTGACGATTTGATCTTTCTTCAACTTGCGGGAATTGGATCTAAATTTTTAATGGGATTTTGAAGTGGGTTTGACAAAATTCCTAAGTAGTGTTTTGATGTTATTCTAGGAGAGGAAGAGAAATAACGACTGTCATGCTCTGTTGTGACTTTTAATGGGTCGAGATGTGGTTGTTCGCCTTCTTTTAAAATGTTAAGTTTTTGGGTTCTTGTCATTTGAATTTGTGTAAGCAGAGTGAAAGTTTTCCTTTTGGATCTGTGATTCATTGGGTTTGTTGGGTTTGATCTTGGATTTATTTGTTTTGTTTTGAGATAAAAGATAGAACTTTATAGACTGTAGGAAAGTATAATCCAAAGTATACAACCTGATCAGGGAACACATTTCACCAGAGACACAGGAGAACTTTGCTTAGGGAAGTTGCTGGATTTTTTTCAAAGTAAAACTTATTCCGAGTGGATCTAGTTGTTTGATTTGGATGTTTTTGGTGTAGTTGTGTTTGGGTTTTTTTGTATATGGTGGTGCCATGATGGTGGTGTCCTGCCGTGGTGGTGGTTGAGTTTGGGTTGATCTTGAGTTTTGTTGTCTGGCCGTGCTGCGGTGGTGGCTGTTTGTGGTGCCTGTGATTTGTGTAAATTTACTGAGAGATGAGAGAGGAAAAAATATATTTAAATGAAGTATAAAACGGAATATTGAGTTTCATCTCATGTATATAAAAAATATGAATAGCTAAATTAAAAAATGTTGAGTTTTTTAGATTAATTTAGTTAAAATTTTGAGGAAAATAATGTGAATGCTCTTATAATCTTCTATTAATGTTTGTTTTTCTTTCTTTATCGTACCGGCCGGTCAACCGATATTGAAACACCTTTGTTTTGTACCGCTCAAAATACCAGACATATCGGCAAATATCAGACATATCAGCAGGAAAATAAAAATCGGCTGGTACAAAAAATTGAAAAAAGAAAAGAAAGAAAAAAAAAAGTTAATAGCAAATAACTCACAATCTCTGCCATTGTCACTACATTTCCGATCGTCACTCCCACGTCGCCGATCATCTACCCCACTTGTCTTCTTCAACTTTGAGATTTAACTATTTGCCTTCCCTTTTGTTTCTAAATAGGTGTAAATGTACTTTTACTCTCTTCATTTTGACTTTTTTTTTTTCATTTTGGTCCCTACATTTCCATTTCATCACTTTTAGTCCCTAAACCAATTAACGCATGTTATTTTAGTCCTTCTGTCAATCAACAGACGGAAATAATTAAGGTGACTAACAGAGGGATTAAAATATTATTAAAAATTTACTGTAGCACTCATCAGATAAATATATATATATATATATATATATATATAGATCTATGTTCTTCTTCAACAAGAACACCATATAACACAGACCCAAATTTTAAACATAAGAACACATGCCCAGATTTACTTGCATTTTCTTGCGCTTTCTTGTCAACCAAACAAAAACGCAAATTGAAAGGAAATATAGGGACCAAAATGAAAAAAAGTCAAAATGTAGGAACTAAAAGTGCATTTACCCTTTTTTTTTATTTTTTTTATTTTGGGCTTTAAGTTTTTATGGCTATTGTTTTGTGTGCCACACATGAAGTTACTGTGCTGTAAAAGTATTAACTTTTGAAATTCAAATTTCAACTACACTAATAATAATGCACAAAATCTTCTTGTTAACAGATGGCACACATAAGATTAACAATAGAGAGGACTCTTAATGCATGATATCTGAGCAATAGAAAGGACTATTATCGCTCTGTTTGTTTTGCTGGAAAACCTTCTGTAAAAATAGTTTTCCACATTTTTTAGTATTTGGTAGCATAAAAAAATTTTGGTTAACGAAAAAACTATCTTTAGTCAACGGAAAATCCTAATAAAAATAAGACATATTTTCTATAGGTTGTTTTCCAAATAAATTTTTTGGAAAACAATCTCTCTTTCACGCAGCACATAACTCATATAAATATTATCTTCTTCTGGCACGGGAAACAATATTTTCTTTTGCACCTTTAGTGTTTCTCACCAATAAGCTCTCTCATTTCTTGTCTTCCTTTTTTTTTCTTTGTCTTTTTTCTTTTTTTCTCTCTCACACTCTCATTGCCACCCATTCTAGTCTCTTCTCTTCCCACAAATTCCTCTCTCTATCTATCTATCTTCTCTTTTTTTTTTTCTCCTTGTTTCTCTTCCCCTTTGTAACATTGTTCTCTAATGAGATTTTTATTTTTTTCCCCTCATAGATCGGTCAACAGTTCTACAACAATTTGGCATTTTGGTATTTATCAAACTATTTGTACTAGATTATTTTGCCAATTAAACTATACGGCTTAAGTGGCATTTTGAACTATTTAAAATAGAGCTTATGGTTATTTTGAATTATGAGAAGTATGGTTGATATATATATATATATATATATATATATATATAATTTACATTATTGTTCATATATATGAGAATGATGAGTGTTTGAGACCATGAAAGTTAGCCAAATAATTTTGATTGTATCTATTGTCAAAATTTTAGTTTGAAACCAAATTCATTCTTTGTTTTTTTATTTATTTATATTGATTACATTAGGTGGGTTTATATAATACACATGTTATACATGTTTTAAATTATACAAGAAATGTTATAAAAATTTCTGTGTACCAAACACCAGAATACGCTCTCAAGCTCATTTTCAAGGTTATTACCAAACAGTGGAAAATGAGATAATTTTCTAGAAAATGCTCTCTAGAAAATAAACCATTTTCTAGAAAATGTTAATGCTAAAACAAACAGAGCGTATGTGTGCTTATAACTTGAAGGATTTTTATATTAATTTTCACTAATTTTCGCATGCATATCCTTTTTAAATTTGCTCGTCATTTCTACAGCAAGAAACAAAATAAGGGCCAAGAGTTGAAATAAGAAAGCAAAAGAGAACAATCGTGCATATCGAAGCCACTTACGTTTTCGCTGTTCTCGATCAATCGCCTGAAAGACGTAAAGTGAAGGCTCAGGCCCCAAACAGTGATAGGCCAAAGTGCATGGGTCAACGAGCTAGTCAAAGTCGTCGATTGTCTTGACGTACTTAATTGCTTCCTGAACCCTTCCTTCAAATTGGCTATCAAGTTTTGGACGTTCCTTCACTGCAAAACAAAACAAAAATCGCACGAGGTTAGAAGGACGACCAAGAACAATCATGACGCTAGAAAGAAGATACATAAAAGACAAATGCACCAAGACGAGGGGTCTCCCACCGGCACAGCAACCTAGGGACATTTCCCCAAAAATCATCTGATAAAGTCTCCTAACCATCGCCTGACACGAAGAAATATCTTGATTTCCAGTAACGAAAGGACGAAGGGAGGTTAACTACAAGACGAGATTTCCTATCCCAAGGAACAAGTTCATAATACCCAAATTCCCTGGACTCTTTTAGGCAATAAAGATGGGTAAGCTCGTTCACAGTGATTATCTCTCCATCTGCTATCGTCATCCAGATCACCATACAGCTTATGACAATTCTCCAAACGGGGGCAATCTGCAGATGATCTAGAAGCTCCATAATGAATGGATGGACGGGAAATCTTAAACCACACAAGAAGGCCGCCTCATAAAAGCAAACCTCACCATGGGCGAATGTACAAGCCTTTTCACCCTTCTTGGGAAGACGAACCTTAGTTTTCTCGGGGAATTGAGACCTATCCCTAAATCTACTAAAGACATCTACCTTTAAATTACATTTCTTCTTGAGGGCATGAAAAAGATGAGGAACGAAAACGGAAGTAGAAGGAGAAGGCACGGAGGTAGCTGTGTCCGTTACATCCTCGTCCACAGCCACGTCAGAAGTCGAACCCCTCTCCTGATCGCTCGATCCCACATCAAAACCCATATTTTCCCTCCTAAGGACCCCACGAATAGATTTGAACCAAGAAAAAGACTGTAGCAACAGTGGATGCAAATCACCCAACACTAATTCCAAACCACTACCCCCCACCACAAAATCCCCAATTTATGGATACCAGTCACCGAAAGAATCTAATAGTCCTCCTAAGCGAGCAAAAAGGAAGGCGATGGAGGGAGAAGTATGTCTAAACTCAGTGTAATCCACCATTAAGAAAAGATATGCATTCCGAAAAAAACAAAATAAGGACAATATTTCGCAGAAGGAAAACACAAAGAAAAAAGGAAAGAAAGCGTAAAAGAAGGGATACGTACCTGAAAAGAGGAAGAAAATTGTAAACGGCTAAGCGACAGCAACAATGAACTCAGAAAAATCACACAATAGAGAAAACAAAGAGAAGAGCTAAAACACAAAAAATTCAAATATGAGAAGAAGGCAAAGAGATATAGGAAAAAGAAAAAAAAAAGTATTGAAGTATGCCTTGGAAATCGCGGGAAGCTGGAAAGGTATTCACCGGGAGCAAAACCTCCTCACCGATCAGAATTGGACACGTGGCCACAATGCGCGCCACACTACCATAAGGCAATTAATGTGGAGAACACATCCACAAACATTAAAAAAAAAAAAAAAAAAAAAAAAAAAAAAAAAAAACTTCTCACATTCCGAAGACCGTCTGAATCATGGACGACCTTGGAATGAGGGGGCAGCTGATAGTCCAAAAAATATATTCGTCCACAATTGTGAAGGACGATCTATAAGTACGACCGCAATGTCGACACAGTCTAAGGGGGTTGCCTAACATTGACATGGCCATCATCCTTCAATCAAGACAAGCCGTTACAAAAATAGCCATGAATATCAATGCCCTTGGAGGTGTACCCGTCAACTTAACACCTGGCACAAATGTTACAGATTCTGCAATAACATCATCATTATTACAGAGTCAACGGAGAGAAGAGAAAGGAAATCTCCTATATATATTCATGAACAAGAGTCCAAAAAGGTATGAAAAACACTTCCAAAGATTTCACTTACAAAAGCTATACTATCTTCCTTTGCTTCGAGGCTTTTTCTAACTTTGGCATTGGAGGCTTTGTGGCTGGCGCCACACCGGTGACCACATTCCTTGTAGTTTGGGTATGTTTTAGGGTCTGGAACAATTATGGACGATCCCAGTCTGGACGAACATCTCTACTGACGATTCTAGCATCATCACCTACGGTTATAAACCTGAGTCGTTAGGTCTTTTACTACTGAAACACTTACAAACAGAACCATCATCATGATAAGTGATTATATCTACATGTAAAAATTTCTGCTTACAAGATAGGTTTTATTTTTCATATTTAAAAGAGTTTGGTTTACTTGCATGCAGGTGCGCACTCTGCTAAAATAACTTTCACAAACAACTGTCCAAGAACCATCTGGCTAGGGACCTTAACTTCGGATCAAAAACCTCAACTACCAAAAACTAGATTTGAGTTAGCATCCAAAGCATCTTTAACACTGGATGTTCAAGCTCCATGGAAAGGCCGGTTCTGGGCTTGAACCCGATGCACCACCAAATCAGGAAAGTTCACTTGCAAGACTGCTGATTGTAGCACCGGTTAGGTTGCATGCAACGGTAATGGTGCAATCCACCAGCTTCTTTAGTAGAAATCAACATAGCAGCCAATCGTGGGAAGGACTTTTACGATGTTAGCCTTGTAGATGGCTTCAACTTGTCTGTTTCTGTAGCCACCAGAGGCAGCACTGGTTATTGCAAGGCCACAAGCTATCCAGCCAACGTGAACGTGGTTTGCCCAGCAGAATTGCAAGTGAAAGGGTCTGATGGGAGCGTGCTTACTTGTAAGAGCACTTGTACTGCTTTCAATCAACCACATTACTGTTGCACTGGTGCATTTAACACCGCGAAAACATGTCCACCCGCAAAATATTCTCGCATCTTTAAGCAACAATGCCCTCAAGCTTATAGCTATCTTATGATGATCCTACCAGCACCTTTACCTGCTCTGGTGCACCTGACTATGTTATCACATGTTGTCCATAAATTATAGAGAGGAATTATGCATTCCCAAATTGGTAATAAGAAACAGATATGTTTCAAGTACTAAAGCACATGTATGTATGTGTCAACGAAATAGTTATTTGAATAAAACATAGACCAAATAAATACTTCAAAATTTTACATATCTTTTTGAGAAAATTGTGGTTGGGCTTATGAGTTAAGAAAGGCTTATGAGTTAAGAAAAGGAAATTTTTTCGTGCTACTCTATCACTTATTCATGTTGTACTAAAAAAGAGGATTTTTATTCTTGAGGGTAAGCAGACAAATTTAAATTGATAAGCTAAGAATGTATTGACTCCTTGGGTAAATAAACTAGTTAATTAGCCAAGTGAATTAATTAAGTCAATTAACATACAATATGCATGGTAGCATAAACAAATCACCAATTAACTAAATGCAGCAGAAATTAAATTTGACACGAGTGATTTGCTTACAAATGGGGAAAACCTCCAAGGCAAAACCCCACTAGGTGAATTTAAGATCACCACTCCCAAGAATCCACTATTATCAAAACAAACGGTTACAAGTAAAAGAATCCCAGTACTTTATACCAACTACAGTTGAATCCTTACCTCAATACACAATTGAACTTGTAATGTTGTGACAGTCTCTCATTTCAATGCATGGCTCTAAGTACGTGACTAACCAATTGATGCACGGATCCCAGTATGTGACTAACACACCAACTTAAGAAATATATTGACTATAAAGTTCTTTAATTGATTAATTCATCCACATAATGAAGATCAAGAAGCTCATTGGTTACAAAACTCTTGGCGTACAAACGCAGCAGCTTTTTCAAGAGAAATATGAACTAGAGCAAATTGTCTTCTGTCACAATTTGAGTGAATAATCACTTTGGTTCAAGTTGCATCACCTTTGATGGCTCTTAAAATAATCCTTATATATGTCTAGGATTATGAGAAAAGAAACCCTACATAAATACACATGGATCGTGAAATTAGATATGGAAATCTGAATTTTGTAATTCTCGATAGATATAGCTGTCGAGCTATCTGTCGAGTTTCAAATATTAAACTTCGATAGATACATTTGTCAAACTTTAATGAGCAACACTTTTTCACTTGATTCTTGGACAGATTTGCATGGCTTCAATACTTAGACTTGAACTCTTGTTCTTTGAAGTATTAAACACATCCTAGATTTACCCAATTACAAGTAAAGTGCATTTTGTCAAAGGATTAACCAATTCTAAATGTCATATGTTCATAACAAGTTTCGCATATGTCCTAACAATCTCCCTCTTTGGTAATCTGTGACAAAACCACAACAAACAAATGAAATATGAGAGAAGTCATAAATCACTCAATTTATATTCACTTGTTGAATACAATAAAATCTAATCCTAACACAAACTCTTGAAAAACTTTGCAAGAAGAGAGTTCATAGCATGATAAATTTTGATAACCTGTATTTCTGAAACACTTTAAACAAAACTCATCAATGCATTTTAGTGTGAAACAAAAATATAAGATTGCATACATAAGAAACATGTGTATAAAGAGAGAAAAGAGACAACACATAGAGAGGTAGGTGAAATGATAACAACATCATATATATATATATATATATATATCAAAGATAAATACAATGTTCGCTATCACTAAATGGTCACAAGACCAATGTACAAGAGATAATGTATCTAAAAGAGAAAGAAAAGAAACGACACATAAATCCTCACTACATCCCTTATATATAAACACTCCCCCTATAAAAAAATGTCTCATACTAACTCTCCCCCTAAGTACATGATTACTCTCATACCCAAAACTGCTTCCCCTTTTTGTCACGAGTGACAAAGGGTAAGTCACTGAGAAGCAGTCATTTCCTCATCACCAGAAGAGCTAGCATCCTTATCATTATCATTATCACCAGAGCCATCATCATCGTCCTCATCCTCTGAATCTTGTGGAGATGGAGAGGGAGATGGAGATGCAATGAAACCACCCATGCGAGCCTGTCGTCGTACAATACGACTAACACGGGTGTTCACCTAATGTAACTCAATAGAGAGTGTATCAAGGCGAGCATCCATGCGCTCAAGCTGCGCCATGATGGCCTCTAGCATCACACCATTCGCAGAAGAAGAAGAAGGAGTGGAGGTGGATGGAGCGGAAGGAGCTCTTAGTCCGTGGCTGCTTCGGTTGAAGCTAGGCCTCACTTTATCGAACAGACGTCACGCTAATGGCACCCATGACAATGAAATGAGTAGATTCGAGATAAGGAACAGAGGAGTGGCAAATGATCCTCGTGATAGCAGAAGGAAAGATAAGTTTTGAATGTTCAATAAGGGTATGAAACACCCTTGAACGTTTAGACCCCAATTAACAAATTATCAATTCAAGCTTATTATTAAACAATTAATGTGCAAAACATGAACATAAGCCAAATACAAAATTGATAAACAATCTAAGCCAAATATAAACATAACCATAGCAGTAATATAATGCAGAGATAAAGGAAGGAAGATGCAAACACACGGACAACACATGATGTGTTATCGAAGAGGAAATCGAAGCCCTCGGCGTAAAACCTCTCCGCCACCCTCAAAGCGGTAAATAATCCACTAAAGAATGTAGTTGGGATACATGAATAGCAAAAGACCCTCCAAACCTAATCTACCTAATATACCTAAGCCCTCCAAGTTTCTTGCTCCAACGAGGTTGCGTCGAACCTATTTCTTCTTTAGCTTACCGAATTCTGCTATCAACCATAGCATCAACCAATGGATATTGGTTCCTTCCTAACTGCTTCCCAAAACTCCAAATAAACCTTCTCACAGATATGTGTATGGTGAGAAAAGGATTTGGCTAAAGACTTCTCAAGGATTTAACAATGGAAAAGAAGAGAGTAGAGGAATTTGAAGAGTCTCTAAGGTAAAGATTATGGATGAATCAATCTTGTTTTTCTCTAGGGTTTCTCTCATAAAATTCTCTCTAGAAGCTCTCTCTATATGGTCGGTATAAAGGTATATATATAGTGGGGTGAGAAAGGAATGCGAAGAGTCAGTTTTTCCCAAACAGGGCTGGTTGGTGGCTTGGCCTCACAACTGGCCTGAGTCGTGAGTTCCAGCCGCGAGGTAACGGCCTGGCTAGCCTGGGTATTTTGTCCTGTAGTGCACCAGCTGGCAAAACGCTTCAGCTTCCCGCATGCTTGGCACGTGACTCTCATCTAGCGGCTTGCACCCGCGAGTTCCAGTCGCAAGTCCCTGCATCTTTGCACATTGAGGAACATTTCTTCACATCTTCTCACACACTACCCTTACAACAATCCCGCCTAAATACAGGGTTACTAAATGCTGAATTACAAGCAAATTGGTACGGAATAAAGCTAACAAGATAGTTGATTAAATTCAACCTTACAAGTTTATCACAGGTCGTCGTGTCTCTATAAACATCGACAAGAGGGAGAATGAAGTGAAAAGGGAAGTCTTTGGTAAGATCCTTAATAAGGGAAAGCAAAAAGCGAGCACGAGGCTCGATAATAGAGTTATAGTGGGACAAAGGATGAAGAACGAATGTCATCATCATGTTAAGGAACCTTGGACCTTTTACAAAGCCCGAGCATGCAGTGTTTTGATGATCACCCCATGAAGAAGGTGTCTCACAAAAAAGAGACGAGAGTTCGTCTTTGGACATAGTCCGCAAACGAGGACAACCGAGGTAGTCAAGAAACTCCACTTTCAAAACGTATAGTACATCGGAGATAAGCTCCAAAGTGACTACGATACGTATACCTCGAACCTATGTAACAAACCAACGTATAGAGGTATCGAAACCGTGCATATTGGAGTAGAACTCCTGTATGATCACAATGGCACAGCTCATGGGTATCTCACGTAGAGATTCCCATCCCCGACTGTGAATGATAGTGGGTAGAGCAGTATCGAAGAAATCCGATAGAATCACGCGGCGTTCTGAATGAATGCCATGTCAGGAGAAGTTCTCCGAGAAGTCCTGACAGGCCTTTTCATGGAATTGGACAGAAAGAGGAGTAGGATCAAAAGATGATGCCCCAAAACGAAGAGGGTTCCAGGACGGAGCGGATTTGCGCTTAGGTGCCATGTGCAAATTGTTTGAGAAAGAGGGAGAGAGAGAGAGAGAGAAACAAATAGAAAAGCACTAATCAACATATAGTACTAAAAGGAAGGAAATGAAAGGTACGTATGCATGAATAATGCATGATCATGTGACGTGCAAAGAAATATTCATCATGGGCTTAGCCCAATCCAATCCTAGTAGCACACAAATTTCCAACATAGTAACACACATCTAAATGCATGAAACATAGTTAAGAATGCAAAGGAAATGTAATGCATGAGCATATAACATCATTTAAGCAAAACCCAACCCAAAAATTCACAAAATACTCATCAATTTTCAAAAACCCCAAAAAAATTTCAAAAACCCAAAACCTAGGTCTAAAAACTTGAAATGCATGAAAAAAATGAGAGAAAAAGAGATCATACCAAGTGAGCAATGATCAACTTTGGCCGAAAAACAAATGGGTTTGAGGTTTAGAGAGAGTAGAGAGTGTTTGGGAGGAGAAAAGGCAAGTTCTTGTCGAGAGAGATAGGAGAAAATGAGATTTGATTCGCACTGAAGCTATTTAAAGAAATTTTGTCTCGATGGATCGAGGATCTGTCGAGGTGCTATCGAGAATCTGTCGACGGCAAAAGTACCTCGATGGATTGAACAGCTATCGAGCAGACAGAAACTTTCTCAATGGATCGAGAATCTGCCGAGAAAATATCGAGACAAATTCTAGAAAGTTTCGATGGATCGAACAACTATTGAGAAGCTATAGAGCAGACATAATCGATGGATCGAGAATCTGTCGAAAAGCTATTGAGAGAAATTCCAAAAAGCTTCAATGGATGGAAGATGCGATAAGATCTATCGAGAAAAAAAGTTCAAGGGTCTCGATAGATAGCTATCTGTTGAGATTTGTCAAGAAGCTGTCAAGCCTATAAAAACAGTTTTTCAAAGAGGAGAAAAATACATAAATGAATGCAATCAAGTAAGCTACTCAACCAAAGATCCAATCAACATTTTAAGCTCTTAAAAACATCTCTCAATAAGAAAAATGCAAAGCATTTAGGATCCAAACACACACACACTAAACAAGTCTAACCAATTTTATATTTTAAAAACAAGTCAAGACAGATTAGTGAGCATACATTAACACATATATTCCTTTTGATGGCCAAATCATATTATACCTGTACATGTATCAAACGTAGCAAAGAATTTTGCGTGTTATGTGTGAAAACATCGCAAGATTGCATAACTGTCAACATGTTATGATTTGAGGTATGAGAAAATCAATTTAACTTATACACAATCATAACTGTTTGATGGGGACTATCACCTTCAAAGTACATTTTATAACTCCCAGATCTCCTAGAAACACGCTTGCAACCATATTTAAAAGCATTTTGATTCTTTTTGCATTTGATTTTCTTTGCATATTTTTTTTTTTCGAGCATATCATACATGGGTATATAAGAGAGAGAAGAAATACCCAATTATGTTAAACCAAATATGTCATAAGTTTGTTATACCTAAGCATACAGATGTTATTCATGATTGGCGGGCTTTAGTGATGAGATGGTTATTTATGCCTTTCTCTTAGGATTTTTTAGTCCTTTCCATCAAAAAGAGTGATATGAGTGTTAAGTATAAGAGATCACTTAATCTTACTTATCACAAACACGAGTCACAAAGCTCACTTGCTCAGTTGTGCATAGAGATGCTCATCTAAGTTATAAAAGATACAAAGTTTAGAAAACTTTGTTTTAATAGCCATCAAAGGTACACAAGTACCAATGTACATAAAACACACACTATTTTTGTATTTTTCTGATTTTTTAATTTTTAATTTTATTTATTTTTATGAAAAAAAAAATAAAGCAAAATTGAAAACAAACCAACGAAAACATGTTAAACAAAGCATAACATAGAACTAGACTGACTTAAAAACAAGGAAGCAAAACACACAAGTAATGCATAAACAAAAAGAGAGGGAGAGAGAAAAAGTGATTGAATCACTTTGAGCTTTTTTCTTTCCACACCTTGGAAGAACCTTTCCGTTGAGCAAACCTTTGATTCGACGATAAGGGGGAAGAATTGAAATCATTCAAGTTCGAAAGGAACATGAGTGCCTTAAAAAGATCTCCAAGATGAGCAAAAAAGGATGGAAACTGATTCTAGTTTCCAGATGAGATCATACTGTTGCTCTGTTGAGTGGCTAACCATTTGTAGCAATTAGGTCGAGTATGTCTTAAAGCTCCACAGTGATAACAGAGATGCTGCTTTTTCTATTTAGACTTTTGATTATTTCCCTTCTTAGTCCTAGGGCTTCTAGTTTCTTTTTTATCAAGCTTAGGGGGTGTTCCTAAGATAGATTTTCCCTTGTTTATGTTCTCACTAGTTAAAACAGTTTCAACATCATTGTTCTCAAAATCAACATTATTAGCAGGTGAGACAAACACAGTAGTACTAGAAGAAGCAATATTAGGAGAAGAGAAATCATACCCCAAATCGGTTCTATTAGAAGCAGATTTTTGCAAGTTAAGCATCTCATCAAGTTTTGCACTGAAAGTCCTCTCCAATTGAGTTATGACTTGAAACAACTCAGCTTCAAGCTGCTTGGTCTTTTCAGCCAAGAAATTGTTCTCAAACCGTAGTGCCCAAATAGTCTGATTAGCTTCATCAAACTTTGTGGAAAGCTCTTCTTGCAAGTTCCATATCACTCAGCTTCTTGGTGACTAGCCTATATAGCTTCTCATGCTTCTCAAAAACCTTGTACAATTTTTCATAAGCTATATGGATATCATCTTGATCGTCCATTTTCTCAAACATAGAGTCCACCAAGTCCTCTTCATCATCTACTATTTCTGAAACCCCATTAATAGGATCAACTATAGCAGTGAAGGCATTCAAGATTCTCTCGTCATCATTGTCATCTGAATCATCCTTAGCTCGGTGTCAATCAAGGTAGCAGTAAAGGCCTTACTTTTCCTAATAGTCTTGAGATAAGTTGGACATTCTTGTTTCATGTGTCTAAAACCTTGACATCTGAACCATTTTGGTCTGAAGGGAACAGTGTACTGACCGCCTTCCTTAGCATCCTTCTTTCCTTTATCTTGGTTCTTAAACTGAGACGAATTGGACTGCTTAAGGCCTTTATCAAATCCCTTTGCATTGGCATTCTTCATGAATTTTTTGAACTGCCTCGTGATATAGGATTTCATTTTAGAATCTTTATTATCAAAAAACTCATAAATATCACTCCTTTTGGCCTTCAAAGCCATGCTCTTGCTCTTGCTTGATTTCCCTATCTTAATCAAACCCAATTCATAGGTTTAGAAGTTGCCAACCAACTCTGTCAAAGGAATTTTTTCAATATCCTTCGATTCCTCAATAATGGTGATCTTGGCATGAAATCTTTCAGACAGAGATCTAAGCACCTTCCTTACAACCTTGGGTTCGGGAATGGATTCCCCAAGATTAAATGCAAAGTTCACTATATCCTTCAGCTTGACATAGAACTCATAAAACGACTCATCCTCCTCCATCTTAATCTCCTTAAAGCTCGTGGTAAGCCTTTGAACATTTGAATCCTTAACAGCCTTAGTCCCTTCATAGGTTGTCTGGAGGATAGTCCAAGCTTACTTAGCAGTTTCAGTTAAGGATATCTTCTTGAGCTCCTCATTGGTGATTGCACTGAATAAAGCATTCAATACTCTACTGTTGAAGTTTGCCACTTTGATCTTAGCATCATCTCAATCAGCCGACGCTTTCTTTGGCTTGGTCTAGCTTATCTCCACAGCTTGCCACACTTTTTCATCTAAAGACTGCAAGAAAGCTTTCATGCGTACTTTTCAACATACATAGTTAGTGCCATCCAAAAAAGGAGGGACAATTAAAGATTGTTCTCTATTCATGACAAATAGGGGTCAATGGATTACACAGCAAAGATTAACCCTAATCAGAGTGTGCCCGCTCTGATACCACTTGATTGGTCAAGAATGTATTGACCCCTTAGGTAAATAAACTAGTTAATTAGCCAAGTGAATTAATTACGTCAATTTAACATACGTGTAGTAGCACAAACAAATCACCAATTAACTAAATGCAGCGGAAATTAAATTTGACACGAGTGATCTGTTTACAAATGGGGAAAACTTTTGAGGCAAAACCCCACTAGGTGAATTTAAGGCCACCACTCCCAAGAATCCACTATTATCAAAACAAGCAGTTACAAGTAAAGGAATCCCAATACCTTATACCAATCTACAGTTGAACTCTTATCCCAATACATAATTAGACTTGTAATGTAGTGACAATCTTTCATTTCAATGCACAGCTCCAAGTACATGACTAACCAATTGATGCATGGATCCTAGTACATGACTAACACACCAACTGGAGAAAGATGTTGGCTGCAAAGTTCTTCAATTCATCCACATGATGAAGATCAAGAAGCTCCTTAGTTACAAAACCCTTGGCGTACAAACACAACAGCTTCTTCAAGAGAAAGATAAACTAGGGAAAATTGTCTCCGGTCACAATTTGAGTGAATAATCACTTTGCATCAAGTTGCATCACCTTTGACAGCTCTTAAAATAATCCTTATATATGTCTGGGGTTATGAGAAAAGAAACCCTACACAAATACACATGAATATGCATGAAATTAGATTTGGAAATCTAAATTTCGTAATTCTCGATAGATACAACTGTCGAGCTATTTGTCGAGCTTCAAATATTAAACCTCGATAGATACATCTATTGAGATATCTGTCGAGTTTTAATGAACAACACTTTTTTATTTGATTCTTGGACAGATTTGCATGGCTTCAATAATTGGACTTGAACTCTTGTTCCTTGAAGTATTAAACACATCCTAGATCTACCCAATTACAAGTAAAGTGCGTTTTGTCAAAAGATTAACCAATTCTAAATGACATATGTTCATAACAAGTTCCACATATGTCCTAACATAAATTAAAGAGTAAATAGAAAATCACACTTCTCAAGTTTGTGGCCATTTCATTTTTTTCTTCTAATGTTTCAAAGTTAAGATCCACTCCTCTAATGTTAGGGGTCGTTTTAATTGGCAGTCTTAATTGTGCAAATGTGTTTGTTAAGTGTTAGCTGACTCAACATATCTTAATTGATTCAAACATGAATGGATTCTCAAAGAGTTGAAAAATCATTTGGTAGAATTTTTTGCCAGCTTTTTCAACTCGTTAATTTATGTACAACTTTTGAAGTTGTAAGGTAAGCCAATCAAGGAAGTCAATACCGTACCGGAGAACAAAATGTAACAGAAAAAATACTAGGTTGTACCGGCCTATTTCAGCTGTACCAACCTGTACCGGCTAGTATTGGCGTTTCGGCCGGTACAATAAAAAATTTAAAAAATGAAAAAAAAATTATTAAAAAACATTTTATTTAATCTAATATATAGGTTAATGTACTTAAGCTAATATGTAGGCTTATAAAAAAATATGTGGATTTTAACTTTTATGTTGATAAACATAAAATTTTATAAATTCAACTGGTGTCAACTAGTACCGAAATATTTCATTTTCTTGACCAAAATGAAACAGTCTATGGTACGAGATTGACTCCCTTGAAGTCAATATGAATAACCTCTCCTCAACAAGCACTAAAGAAAGAGTGATTTGGCTTAGATTTGGTAAGTGACAACTTTGACCACTTCAACATGATAGTAACATGTGGAATTACTTTAGGTTGAGACTAGGTAGGATTAAGAATTTATAATATATATAAATATAGACATGTGGAATTACAGATCTAAGACTAGGAGATTGGAATATCCCTAAAGTCCCCACAGAACAGATCTACAAGCTCTCTTCATGGTCCTTGAAAAAGGCTTTCAAGACAGACTACCATGTTAAGACAATAGAGCAAGTTTACAGCATTAGCAAGGAGTATAAGAAATGCTACTTGTTACCCTCAAAAACCCTGCAAGCACACAGGAAAGCAGGACACAACTTTCTCCATATAGGTTTAGTCCAGGTTGGTATTAAACCATTGTTTAGAGAAGGTCTAAACTGTTCAATCCTTATGGCCCTTAGAGACACTCGTCATATCAGGTTTGATGACAGTCTTCTAGGCACCATGGAAACCAGTCTTAGCAACGGACCAGTCCATTTCGACTGTTTCCCCAACTTTACAGTAGGTCTTACCTGCCCACATGTGATGAAAACTCTCACTCTCAACCTAAAGACCCACGGTACCCTTATGTTGGAAGGAGTCCAACAGGTTGCCCTGATCTATAGGATTTATTATAAGTGCATAAGAACGAACATGAATGTTCAAGCACTTGATAAGAGAAAGGCAGGAGAAACCACTCTCATCCAAACCAAAGACCCTACATCAAAGATTAAGGTTCCCAGGACCCTTAAATGGTCAGAGGTTACATTTCCTGCAGATTGGATTTTAGAAAATGAAAATCATCATCTACAAATCCAACACCAAACCCAAAATCCAGATCTAGATTTTGTCCAACAACTAGCCGATGGATCGGTTAGGATGAGTTTCGACCAATCTAGGTTTAGAACACCGGTCACCCCACCCTCACCATATAGTGAACTTAGGTTTAGATCTCGACCCGATCTACACCTTCCCCTCAGGCAGCCCCCTATCCCTCTTAGTGATAGACCTGCATCCCAGCATAGTTTGTCTAGACCCTTCCAACCTTTTCCCAGATCTAGAAGAGATCTAGGATTAGACCTCCAAGGTGTCCGGACCAAGTCACAGGTTAGCACACCATGCTACACAGCTAGACAAGAATCTGTTGTGGATCAAGAAGAAGACCAAGAAGGTCAAAAGAATACATCCCCGACAGAAACTGATATGTTAAATCCTTATCCCCAAGAACCCCAGGATCCCTTCCAGCAAGCATCTGGAATTGATCAGCAACTCTTGGTTATTAGGAAAGAATTCACCCCAGATATAGTTGCTCTAGGAAAAGAATTTGAGTCCGAAGAAAACTGACTCAAAAGAGAAACCTATAGAGCCAACCATACCCTTGAACAAAAGAAAGAAGTTTATGAAAATTGGAAAATATTCATGAAGGAGATATCCAGCAATGTCCCTTTCTTTGAGTATTTTGAGAACCATTTTGAATGGCACAAACAGTCTTGTGTCCTTACAAAAACCAATTGGAACAAACTTCCCAGCAAGGATGCTAGCAGTTCTAGTCAACCTCCAGAAGTTGTTAGATCTCACCATCCTCCCCAAGAAGCCATTCTTTTTGAACACCGTGGAAGTAATGTAGTTGCCTCTCCTTTTAAGACCTCCACAGAAAAAGAAGTCAACAAAGTCATAGAGCAAAACAACTACACCAACCAGTGTTTAGGAGTAATAGGCAAACAGCTTGATAGGATAGAAGATAGGATAGATAACAAGGTCATCCTCCAACCAGGAAGCCCTAATAAACCTGTCAAGTCCCTAGAAAGACCTCTAGTCAAGCTCCCAACCAATAGGCAACCCAGCCTTAGACCTAAGGACATAACAGCCTTAGAAGTAGTCAACCAGAAGCTTGAAGAACTCGTGAAGAAGGAACCAGTAACCCCTTCACCAGTTAGCACTTCAACCCCAGCAGTTGACCCCCGTCTAAATATATTAGATGTTCCTAAGGACCCAACAGCCTTAGACGTTGTAGAACAGAAGCTTAAGAAACTTAGCACGAAGCAAGAACCTTCACCTAAGAAAGCTTTAGTCAAGCCTAAGCAGCTTAGCAAGAAGCAGACGCTAGTCATCTCCCCTTCTCCTAAGAAGAATCCAAAGCTTAGTGTCTTAGACATCCATACAGCATCTAGTAGTTCTAGCAGAACCTCCTCAGATGATGAAAAGGAGATAGAACAATTAGAAAACCAGTTTAAAGGTTTGAAAGTAAAAAGGCTTTACCAACCAAAGGTAAACCCCACCAGCTTAACCAAGAATTGGTATCCCAAGCCTACCCCTCCAGACCTCCAGTTCGAGGAAAGGAATGTTAGCAACCAGTTCTCGGTATCCTCTGGTAAACTCTATGAATGGAACATAGATGGTCTATCAGAACAGGAAATCCTGAACAAAATCCAGCATATGACCATGGTAGCCAACAACTACATCAGTGAAGGACATCTCCATACCGAGGTCATAGAACTCATATCCTTAGGATTCACAGGTAAACTTCTACAATGGTGGAACAATTGCCTTACAGAAGAATCTAAGGAAGATATCAGGCATGCTGTCCTTAAAGATGAGGAAGGTCTCCCCATCTTCGACACCATACTAGGAAGAGGTACCCCTGACGGAGTCAATACCCTGATCTATACGATCATGAAACACTTCGTAGGAAAACCCAGCAATATTACATCTAGGATTTACAATCAGTTAAGTAACCTTAGGTGTAAAACCCTTGGAGAATTCCGGTGGTACGAAGATGTGTTCACCACCCGAGTTATGCACAGAAGTGATTGTAATTCTCCATATTGGAAGGAGAAGTTCATCAATGGTTTACCTACCCTTTTTGGACAAAAGGTTAAAGAAACCCTGTGTAACCCCTTAGGTGTCATAGATTATGATAACCTAACCTATGGAGACATCTCTAGCACCATTCGAAGTGAAGGAATGAAGATGTGTAGAGATCTCAAGATCCATAGCAGAGCCAACAAAGGCAAAGCCAAGTACGAAGTAGGAGACTTCTGTACACAGTACGGCTTACCTTCAGTTCTTCCCAAAAGAAAGTCAAAGTACAGAGGCAAGGAAACCTCTAAAGACTTTCACAGAAAGAAAACAGCATCCAAGTACTATAGAAAGCAGAAGTTCAGCAAGGACAATTTCTATAAGAAAGGAAGATCCAAATCCACAGGAAAACATATTTCCAAAGAATCAGGAAAATGTTATAAATGTGGAAAGAAAGGTCATTTCAGCAAAGAGTGTAGAGCTAAGGCCAAATCCCTTATCAATACCCTCATCAGTGACCAACCCAGTAAAGACGAAATCTTTAAACTCCTAGAACTAAATCACTCAGACAGTGAATTTTCTAGTAGCGAGATTCGCCAGATTTACCAGTCATCTTCAGAACCCTATAGGACCTCCTCTAGTTCCTCTAGTGGCCCAGATGAACCCATTCCATGCATTGACAGTTGTTGTAGGATCAAAACTCTCAATGTTCTCTCTAAGCAAGAAGAGCTACTCTTAGATCTCATAGAACAGATCGAAGACCCAGTTGCTAAAGCCCAGAGACTCAGTGAGTTCAAAAGAATCTTAGTTAGGGAACCTAGTGATCCCAAACCTAAGCTGCAACATCCTAGAGTTGATTTGGAAAAAATCTATGATAGGTTTACCAAGTCAAAGAAGGAAGTTACGATCAACGACCTTCAAAAGGAAATCAAAGATACCAAGTCTGAGGTCAGAACCCTTAGGCAAGAATTAACTATCCTTAAAGTGGACCAGAATCTCCATGATCAAAGGATTAGGAATTTAGAAAATACTTCTAAAGAAGGCAATGAGGAAAGAATCTCATTACAAGACCCTTCTGATAGTGATGAAGTAGAAGATACAGTTAACCCTACTGCAGACATGGTGCAAGAACAACCAGAACCGTTCTTAAATGCCATCAATAGGATTAACTTCCAGAAATGGCACTCCAAAGTCAGGATTGTCATAGCCAAAGATTATGAATTCGAGGTTATTGCCTTAATAGATTCAGGCGCTGATCTCAACTGCATTCAGGAAGGAATCATTCCCTCCAAATACTTCAGAAAGACCAGAGAAAGGTTAACTTCTGCAAGTGGAGGTAAAATGCAGATTGAATTCAAAATCCCCAAAGCTCATGTTTGTCAAGACGATATGTGTTTTAAAACCACATTTGTTCTTGTCAAGAATATGACAGATAAGGTTATCTTAGGAAACCCTTTCATGTGTCTGTTATACCCTTTTACCACGGATAGTGAAGGAATCACTACCCATCCTTTTGGTCAGCCAGTCAAGTTTAAGTTTCTTCGGAGCCCTGAACCTAAAGACATAAGCAGTCTTCAAGAAGTATCAGTTTCCAAGACCCTTAGCCTCATCAACGCCAAAACACAACATCTCAATTACCTCAAAGATGATTTAAGATACAAAAAGATTGAGGTTCAATTAAGATGTAAAATCACCCAAGCCAATATCCGGAAGTTTGAAGAAAAACTTAAGAATGAAGTTTGTTCTGATCTACCCACAGCCTTTTGGCATAGAAAAAGACATGAGGTCACCCTTCCTTATACTAAAGATTTTCAAGAAAAAGACATCCCTACAAAAGCTAGACCTATCCAAATGAACCAAGAACTCATGGATACCTGCAGAACAGAAATAGAGGATCTCCTCAAAAAGAAAATCATCAGGAAATCTAGGTCCCCCTGGTCTTGTCCAGCCTTTTATGTCCAAAAAAACGCTGAGATAGAAAGAGGTGTTCCTAGACTTGTCATCAATTACAAGCCCCTTAACAAAGTCTTAGAATGGGTAAGATACCCAATCCCCAACAAAAAAGACCTTGTTAACCGGCTTAGCAGAGCAGTGGGTTTCAGTAAATTTGACATGAAGAGTGGTTTTTGGCAGATACAAATCACAGAGTCTGATAGGTACAAAACCGCCTTTACCACACCCTTTGGTCACTACGAATGGAACGTAATGCCCTTTGGTCTCAAAAATGCACCATCTGAATTCCAGAATATCATGAATGAGATTTTCAACCCATTCTCCAATCATGCTATTGTATACATTGATGATGTTCTCATCTTCTCAGAATCCCTGAACCAACATTGGAAGCATCTAAGAACATTCTTCCAAACCATTAAACTCAATGGTCTTGTTGTTTCAGCTCCAAAAATCAAACTTTTCCAAACTAGTGTTAGATTTCTAGGTTTTGATATCCACCAAGGCGTTATCAAACCCATAGAAAGATCCATTCAGTTTGCTGAAAAATTTCCAAATGAAATCCTTGATAAGACCCAACTTCAAAGGTTCTTAGGATCTCTAAATTATGTGTCTGACTTCTATCAAAACCTTAGACCTCAATGCAAGCTCCTTTTTGATAGACTTCACACCAACCCATCTCCTTGGACCCCTGAGCACACTTCAGTTGTCCAGAAAATCAAAAAATTTGTTCGGTCACTTCCTTGTTTAGGAATCCCATCCGTTGATTCCTACAAAATTGTCCAAACTGATGCCTCTAACGAAGGTTATGGTGGCATTCTTCTCCAGCGTGTTAGTCCTACTTCCCCTGAACAAATTGTTTGTTTCCATTCAGGAATTTGGACTCCCACTCAAATTAATTACAGTACTATAAAAAAAGAAATTTTATCTATAGTACTATGCATCTCAAAATTCCAAAGTGATCTTTTAAATCAAAAATTCCTTTTAAGAATTGATTGTAAATCTGCAAAACATGTTTTAGAAAAAGATGTTCAAAACATTGCATCAAAACAAATTTTTGCACGTTGGCAAGCCATTCTTTCAGTTTTTGATTTTGAGATTGAATTCATAAAAGGAACTCAAAATAGTGTCCCTGACTTCCTAACCCGTGAATTTTTGCAGAACCCAAAACAAGATGTCCGGAAAGAAACCCGTACAACCCCAACCTCCTAAGCTTTCCAAACAGCAATCCAGTAGTACCAGTCAGGCAAAGAACCCTCCTGGCCACCAATTAGTAACCCTTTCTCCCTCATCCATCGCCAGTAGGTATGTGGTTTCCACAATTCCGAAACCCAACTACCAGAAACCTTCATATGGCCAACCCAGTTACTGTTCAGCCCTAGCAACAGCCCCTCCTAGGTCATTAATCTCTCCTGATTTAGAAGACCCTTTTGGCCCAGTTTTTCCACAAAAGCCATCTTCTAGCTCCCTCAAAAAAGGAAGGTCTTCCTATATTAGAAAGCCCTTTACCCAGCACATCTCTTACATTGAACCTCACCTGGTTCACATCACTGATCCCTTGGCCCTTGCCATGGAAGTCTTACCTACTGGTTGGCACTTCCTTCCCAAGCACCTCGGAAAGAATATCAGATTTTACAAAAGCATATTACTCCAAGAAAAATCTGCTCGAGTAGAAAATATCCTGAACAAAAAAGACCCTTCACAGGTTCTTTATCATAAGTTTATCATCACAGGTTTCCGCAGCTGCAAAGATTGGGGACAGCATCCCTCTTTGCTGAGAACACTGTCTGACACCAAGTTTCTCGCAGGATCAGAACTCCATTATAGTTATTATGACTATATGGATGCCTTTGAGAAAGTCCTCTTTTACCAGAACAAAGATTTTGATCATTCCTGGTTCATGATGTTTGATAGATCTTTTTCCAGCCCAATCCCTTCATGGTTCCTCAAGTGGTGGGAAATGTTAGGCCTAGTTCCGCAGAACCTCCCAGAACCATTACTTGAAGCCCTCAGGTATTTTAGCACAAGATCTCAACCATCTCAACATGATTCCCAGTTTCCAGCAATTCTGAGAATGACGATTAAGTATAGAATTCACTGGATAAGCATGTGGAATTATTCAATCAATACCAACTTATTGGATAGAGAATTCTTTGTTAAATGGTGGGATAGCTTCAGAATTTCTGACGTTACCAATAAGATCAACAAAGATTTCCCTCCTCAGATTCCTTACAATACCAGATCACAATCCAGCCTAGACTCCGTCCAGATCGCCGGAAAATCTAGCAGAGAACTTAAAGATCTTGCAAAACAGTTACAGATTCATGCAGAAAAGCTAGAGTCAGAAGACAGAGTCTCTCCTGCCTCTTCAGAAGCCTCAGTCAATCGCCATCCAATTGACCCATTCCAGGATGCACAGGATCCCTATGATGGTTACCACTTGGACAGCGATTAATTGAAATAACTTTTTGCCCGGTTACTATTCATCATCAGTCCAGATCACTGTTCATGCATAGTACCCGCACAGTACCAGCACTCAGAAGATTCCAGACAGCTTACTATTCATCCACAGTCAAAGTTACTATTGATGAACAGTACGCCAGGAAAGCATGGGGACAGAACACTATTCATGAACAGTAACAGTTACTGTTCACTACAGTACCCGACAAATTATCCTGAAGTTACTATTTGCTTTCGGCTGAAATGATTTTTCACCCAAAGTTAAAGCAAATTTACCTTCCGGATTTCCAGCAGTCTTCAGCAGAATCCGATGCTCCCTTCTTCTATATAAGGCAGCCTCCTCTCCAGTCAGAAGCAGGTCCGAAATCACACTTGCACCTCTAGTGGTCCAAAGATTTAGGAAAATACCTCCTTCTCTTTACTATTTTGTAATCAGATGACTACCCCAGTTCATATTCCAGCTTGTATTTGTAACGCCATCATAGCTATGGCCTTCACATTTGTAACCTGTAATACCCCCTTCCGCCCCCTCCAGTAGCTTACCCCCTTTATACATATATATATATATATATATATATATATATATATATATATATATTGTGGGTGAGAAAGCCCAACGCCTTATGTTGGGCCTGAGGCCCAGTTCAAATATGACTCTCTGTCCGAAGAGGTTAAAAGTATCAATGCTTTGCCATCCTGGTGGTAGTGCAACCCATAAGGGACAGACGCTCCATCCGAAGACAACCTAGTTGGGCCGAAGGGACCTTACCCAACGGAGCTGCCCAGGACTTAATGGAGCAGATATGCTGAAGATCTCCCTGCCAGGGTTGAGCTTCGGGCATGTCTAGCTGCGTAGCTATCATGAAATATCTTACCAATAAAGCTGCCACCGCCACATTTAATGCGCTGCAGCAACTTTCCTGGCCGCATTTATGAGGAGAAGACACCTGAACAGTGTATCTTCACCCACCACCACTCACTGTGGGTTAAAGCAAACGGCTGATATGACTAGTACTCAAGTGGGCGCCTAGATGGAAGACAAGTGTACGGTGAAGATGGGGAAAGGGTGTATATATAAGAGAAGCAAGTCTCACAGAAAAGAGGAGGGAGGAAAAATTGTATTCACTAAGTTTCCAAATATAAAAGCTCTTCGGACCGAAGAAATTATTATTAAACGCTAGCCTAAATCCTTTTTACTCTGGTCAGCCACCATGACCCGTTGCTAAATTCAAACCCAGCACAGTTGTTTAACCCATTCTCTACAAATTTATTGTTGGGCACTTGTTGGGCTCACAACACAGAGAGTTGGTATCGGGCCCAACAAATTTGGACCCTACAATTGGCGCCGTCTGTGGGGAACAGCTTGAGCAAAGGTGGAAGCAACACCTCAAAAGATGGCTGAACCAAGGCAACGACCAGCCGAGTCCAGGTCGTCTAAGCACACCGATCCTTTCCTTCACCTGGAACGGAGGCAGGACCGTGAAGGCAGCATACACACCACACGTGACGGTCAAAGCCAATCACATGGAGAGAGCCAGATGTCCCATGCAGAGAAAAACCAAAGCATGCAGTTGGAGATTCAAAGGCTGCGAAAAGAGCTGCGCCATGCGAAGAGGAAGCGCCTCTCCTCATACTCTGACGAGGACTCTGAAGACGAGCGGGACGACAACTATAAGCGGTCTCGAACACCAGCCAGTGGACCTTTCCCTTATGAGGAAGTGTACCATCGCGACAGGGACCCTCAGAGTTCCTTCCCAAGGGGCGCGGGGAATGATGCTATGAGCAAGGCTCTGGATCAAATCTCCAAATCCCCCTTTACCCGTAATATTGAGGGTGCCAAACTTCCCCGGCGTTTCCACCAGCTCACATTCACCATCTACAACGGCCGGACCGACCCAGTGGAGCACGTGAGTCATTTCAACCAGCGGATGGCAGTACACTCCAGGGACGAGGCCCTAATGTGCAAGGTTTTTCCATCCAGCCTAGGACCAATAGCCATGAGATGGTTTGACAGTCTGAAAGCGAACACTATTAGCTCTTTCCAAGAGCTAACTCAGGCTTTTGGGTCCCGCTTCGTCACCTGCCGGAGAGTTCCCCAATCCGTGGCCTCTCTTTTGTCCATCAGTATGAAAGGGGGTGAGACTTTGAAGTCCCATTCAGATAGATTTTGGGAAACGTACAATGAGGTGGAGGAGGATTGCGAATTGGTGGCCTTAAGCTCTTTCAAGCTGGGCCTCCCCACTGAACACCCCTTGAGAACGTCCCTCACACGCAAACCCCCAACCAATATTCGTCAGCTGATGGATAGGATTGACAAGTACAAAAGGGTTGAAGAAGACCAACAGCAGAGCAAAGGAAAAGATAAGGTTATCCCTTAGGAAAGGAGGGATTTCAGGTCGGACAGGCAGAACCAAAACAGGCCGAGGAAGGAATGGGCTGGACAAAGCACAGCGAACTTCCAGGCGGTTAATGCGGTTTTCCGCGAACCAGTACACCAAGTCCTGGACAAAATAAAGAACGAACCATTCTTCAAGAGGCCGAACAAGATGGTAGGA
Source organism: Quercus glauca (assembly GCA_023736055.1). NCBI lineage: Eukaryota > Viridiplantae > Streptophyta > Magnoliopsida > Fagales > Fagaceae > Quercus > Quercus glauca. The sequence goes on along the minus strand of CM043321.1, from coordinate 42,067,759 downwards.
AACCCCGAAAGGCGCAACCATAATCTTTACTGTCAATACCACCTTGACCATGGGCATACTACTGAGGATTGCAGGAGCCTGTGGGACCATCTGGATCAGCTGGTCAGCAAGGGCAGGCTAAAGCACCTCCTGCACCACTCATACGGTCAGGGAAATCAAACAAGCACGGGGCCAAGGAGGGACGATTTTGTAAAACCTCCCTTGGGAACAATCAATGTTATTTTTGCTGCACCAGGAAAGACGGGGTCTTGCCCATCCAGAGTAGTCAGTTGCTCGGGTGCCCTCGGATATGGTTAACAGAGAGCCGAAGAGGCCAAGGACAGAGGTCCCAGTTTTGGGCTTTTCGGAAGAGGACAAAATAGGAACTGTACAGCCGCATGATGATGCCCTGGTAGTCACTCTGAGAATAGGCGGATACGACGTGAGAAGGGTGATGGTAGATCAAGGCAGCGCTGCAGAGATAATGTACCCCGACCTATATAAGGGGCTGAACTTGTCCCCCGAAGACTTGACTCCATACAGTTCTCCTTTAGTCAGCTTTGACGGCAAGGTGATCATTCCGAAGGGCCAGATCAGACTGCCTGTGCAAACCGGTCCTGAAACGGTGGAAGTAGATTTCATAGTGGTGGATGCCTACTCACCCAACACCGCTATAGTAGGCAGACCTTGGCTTCATACCCTTGGGGCAGTATCCTCAACACTGCACCAAAAGATTAAATATCCGTCCGAAGGAATAGTTGAGGAGATCCGCGGGGATCAGTTTGCATCCAGACAATGTCTGGTGGCGGCCATCCGGCACAACTCTCAAGCTGAACCCTCGGGCTGTAACAAAGAGCAGTTGTAGCAATTAAAGCCATCGGTGCTGAGCACCGAAACACCAGCCGAAGAGGCGGAGTGCGAGAGCTTGACAAGGGTAGTTGTCGATAGCGACCCAGAGAAGTTCTTCCAAGTCGGATCCATGCTGCCCCCTCAGGAGAAGAAGGAGCTGGTAGGATTCCTCAGGGCAAACGTTGATATATTTGCATGGGACCCTGCGGAAGCCCCGGGGGTAAGCCCAGATTTTATTTGCCACCACCTCAACGTTAATCCCATCATCGTCCCCAAGAAACAACCGCTCTGGCGACCGTCAAGGGAACACGCTGACGCGGTCAGGGATGAAGTTATGAAGCTCAAACAGGCTGGGGCTATCAAGGAGATTTTTTACCCCGAATGGCTGGCTAACACAGTGGTGGTAAAAAAGAAGAGCGGGAAATGGCGGGTGTGCGTGGACTTCACTGACCTCAACAGAGCCTGTCCGAAGGATCCGTTTCCAATACCGAAGATAGATCAACTCGTTGACGCCACTGTCGGACACCCTCGGATGAGTTTCTTAGACGCATTCCAGGGTTACCACCAAATACCCCTGGCTCTCGCCGATCAGAAGAAAACAGCTTTTGTGACCCCTGTAGGGAATTACCACTACAAGGTAATGCCATTCGGCTTGAAAAATGCTGGGGCTACATATCAGAGGATGATGACCAGAATGTTTGAGCCGCAGTTGGGTAAAACCATGGAAGTGTACATCGATGACATGGTGGTCAAAAGCAAAATCATTGCCGAACACATTGGGGACCTTAGGGATATCTTCGAAATCCTAAGGGGACACAGATTGCGCTTGAATGCCTCCAAGTGTTCGTTCGGTGTTGGATCAGGCAAATTCCTGGGGTATATGGTCACTCATAGGGGAATCGAAGTTAACCCCGATCAGATAAGGGCCATCAGCAACTTGCAAGCTCCTCGGAACCCCAAGGAAATTCAGAGGCTGACTGGGATGACCGCTGCCCTCAATAGGTTCATCTCCAGATCAGCAGACAGGTGCAGGCCTTTCTTCTCGCTGATCAAACAAGTGGAAGGGATTCGAATGGACGGAAGAATGTGCTATGGCTTTTCAGCAGCTTAAGGACTACCTGTCTAGACCTCCAATCATGTCCAGTCCCCAACCGGATGAAGTCTTGTTTGCCTATATTGCCGTGGCTCCTAGCGCCGTAAGCTTGGTGCTAATCCGAACAGACAGCGGTGTGCAAAAACCAGTGTATTATGTGAGCAAGTCGCTGCAAGAAGCTGAAATCCGCTATTTGCCTCTATAGAAGGCCATTCTGGCCGTCGTGCTGGGTATTAAGAAGCTGCCCCACTATTTTCAGGCTCACACCGTCATAGTCCTCACCCAGCTCCCGCTTAAAGCCATACTTCGGAGCGCCAATTACACAGGCAGAATCGCCAAATGGGGGATGATGCTAGGGGCTTTTGACATCAAATACATGCCTCGCACATCAGTGAAGGGCCAGGTCCTTGCGGACCTAGTCGCCGAGTTCACAGAGCCCCATGTGCAGGAAGTAACTCAAACCCTAGGCAGGGAAGGAAGGCGAGTTAGCATGATTTCGTCACAAAGTGCCTCGCACTGGGAGGTGTACATGGACGGCGCATCAAATCAGAGGGGCTCGGGAGTGGGGCTAGTGTTGATATCCCCTGAGAAAATTGTCATTGAAAAGGCTTTAAGGCTGAATTTCTCAGCAACGAATAATGAGGCAGAATATGAGGCCCTACTGATGAGGATAAAGATGGTACGAATAATGGGGGGAAAGTCGGTTGGGTTATTCTCGGACTCGAGACTAGTCGTCGGCCAAGTACAGGGAGAATTTGAGGCGAAGGACGAGAGGATGCTGGGGTATTTGAGCCTAGTTAAGTCCCTGCAGTCAGAGTTTGAATATTTTCATCTGCAGCACGTCCCCAGGAGTGGCAACACACACGTAGACTCTTTAGCCACCCTCGCCACCTCTTCGGCGCAGCCATTGCCGAGGGTTGTCCTCATTGAGGACATGCAGGAGCCTACGGAAGTAAGAAAAAAGTCACTCCAGGTTCATTGCGTCAGAGCCAACCCGTGCTGGATGGATCCCATCATCAAGTTCTTGAAAGATGATGTGTTGCCCGAAGAAAAAGGGGAAGCGGACAAAATACGAAGAAAAGCCACAAGGTTCTGGCTGTCCGAAGAGCAGAAGCTTTATAAACGTTCCTATTCGGGCCCGTACTTACTGTGCATAAGCCCCGAAGCGGCTGAGTCACTACTGGAGGAATTGCATGAAGGGATATGTGGGAGCCATACGGGAGGTAGGTCCTTGGCCCACCGGGCCATTACAAAGGGTTATTGGTGGCCATATATGCAAAGAGAGGCTAACGAATACGCAAAAAAGTGCGACCAATGTCAGCGGTTCGCGCCGAACATACATCAGCCAGGCGGTAACCTCAATCCACTATCCAGCCCATGGCCGTTTGCTCAATGGGGTCTAGATATTGTAGGCCCTTTCCCTAAGGCAGCAGGAAACAGGAAGTACTTGCTGGTCGGAACAGACTACTTCACCAAATGGGTAGAAGCTGAGCCTCTAGCAAATATTAGGGACGTAGACGTGAAGAAGTTCATTTGGAAAAACATCGTCACCAGATTTGGGGTCCCACATACCTTCATCTCGGACAATGGACTTCAGTTTGATAGCAAAGCCTTTAGAAGTTATTACAGCGAGCTGGGAATCACAAACAGATATTCCACCCCCGCCTACCCCCAGGGAAATGGGCAGGCTGAAGCCGTTAATAAAGTCATTGTTAACGGGCTAAAGAAGAGGCTGGACGATGCGAAGGGTAGATGGGTAGAAGAATTACCCCACGTACTGTGGGCGTATAGAACTACGCCTCGTAGGTCCACAGGGGAGACCCCTTTCTCAATGACCTATGGGGCCGAAGCTGTTATACCTCTCGAGACTGGGTTCCCAACCCAGAGGACTAGCTCTTTTGACCCAACCAACAACGAAAGGCAGCTAGAAAAGAGTCTGGATCTGATTGAAGAACGAAGGGAAAACGCAATGGTCCGATTGGCACACTACCAGCAGAAACTCAAACAGGGCTATGACACCAATGTGAGGTTGAGACCCCTTGGGCCTGGTGATTTTGTCCTAAGAAAGGTGGTAGGTAGTGCAAAGAATCCAGCATGGGGAAAACTGGGGCCGAATTGGGAAGGTCCGTATCGGATCACTTCGAGGGCCGGTGTTGGAGTGTACTTCCTGGAAGACCTGGATAGTCATGTAGTGCCCCGGCCATGGAATGTAAATAACCTCAAAAGGTATTACTATTAAAAGTTTTCTTCTTTCAGTCATGATTGCACTTTTGTTATACCAATTTTTCTCAAGTGTTTAAACTTAAATCCAATCGTGCCTGTTGTCCTCGGACCAGATGATTCGGGTTAGTTAGCACTCCCCTACGATTTCTCGAGTGTTTAAACTTAAATCCAATCGTGCCTGTTGTCCTCGGACCAGATGATTCGAGTTAGTTAGCACTCCCCTACGATTTCTCAAGTGTTTAAACTTAAATCCAATCATGCCTGTTGTCCTCGAACCAGATGATTCGGGTTAGTTAGCACTCCCCTACGATTTCTCAAGTGTTTAAACTTAAATCCAATCATGCCTGTTGTCCTCGGACCAGATGATTCGGGTTAGTTAGCACTCCCCTACGATTTCTCAAGTGTTTAAACTTAAATCCAATCATGCCTGTTGTCCTCGGACCAGATGATTCGGGTTAGTTAACACTCCCCTACGATTTCTCAAGTGTTTAAACTTAAATCCAATCATGCCTGTTGTCCTCGGACCAGATGATTCGGGTTAGTTAGCACTCCCCTACGATTTCTCAAGTGTTTAAACTTAAATCCAATCATGCCTGTTGTCCTCGGACCAGATGATTCGGGTTAGTTAGCACCCCTACGATTTCTCAAGTGTTTAAACTTAAATCCAATCATGCCTATTGTCCTCGGACCAGATGATTCGGGTTAGTTAGCACTCCCCTACGATTTCTCAAGTGTTTAAACTTAAATCCAATCATGCCTGTTGTCCTCGGACCAGATGATTCGAGTTAGTTAGCACCCCTACGATTTCTCAAGTGTTTAAACTTAAATCCAATCATACCTGTTGTCCTCGGACCAGATGATTCGGGTTAGTTAGCACTCCCCTACGATTTCTCAAGTGTTTAAACTTAAATCCAATCATGCCTGTTGTCCTCGGACCAGATGATTCGGGTTAGTTAGCACTCCCCTACGATTTCTCAAGTGTTTAAACTTAAATCCAATCATGACTGTTGTCCTCGGACCAGATGATTCGGGTTAGTTAGCACTCCCCTACGATTTCTCAAGTGTTTAAACTTAAATCCAATCATGCCTGTTGTCCTCGGACCAGATGATTTGGGTTAGTTAACACTCATTTACAATGCTTACAAGTATTTAACCTTAAAGAAAATCACGCCTATGGTCCTCGGATCGGTTGTTTTGGTTTAGTGGGCACGCTCGCATTACTGGTCTAATTTGGCGTTTGCTGGAATAGGAAGACTTAAGCGACATTACGTCAGCTGTTATTGCCATAATTCTTTGTTTTAGCTACGTATAGAAGATTACCATGTTTTTGGTTCATTCTTAGTTACCAAACTGTCATTATTAGCCATAGTAATGCAATCTGACGAGTACTATAAAGGCAACAAGTAACAAAAATAAACTATCTCATTCATTAAAAGACGATTTCATTACAAAAATGGCAAAAAGTATCCGAGCGATTACACAAGCTGAAAGCCCTAAGCTCTATCTTGAGGCGCTGGGTTAAGCTGTGGCGGATCGCCCGCATCTCCGGTTTGAAGAGGGGCCTAGCTCGTCTCAGCTATGGCGGTGGGATTCTGACCGGCCGAGGACGTTTCCAAGTTTTCAGGCACATCACATATATCAGGATCATAGTAGGTGCTCCCAGGCTGCCTTAATGCTGACTCCGCAGGGACTCCAGCTGCGTCGAGGCATTTTCTCCACGTAATGTCGCAGTAGTCCCTGCAGACCTTGGCAAACTCCTCAGTCAGCCTCACTTGGGTCTCTTGCACCCCCAGCATATAAGCAGCCTGCTTCTCAGCCTCAACTGCTTCCTTGGCCAAATGAGCGTCCTCCTTGGCCAATTTGGCAGCGTCCCTGGCTTTGTCAAGCTCAGCCCGCAGCTCTTTCACCACCGCCCTCTCTGTTTCCAGATTGGTCTCGGTAACGAATAGTTGATGTCGCTGATCCTCGGCCTGCTTCTCGGCATTCTTCAGGCCAGCCTCCACATTCCTCCTCGCTTTCGACTCCTCCTTCAGTTCCTCGGAAATGCGGGCGTAGTCGTCCTTCGCCCTGCCCAAAGCCTTCTCTACCTCCTCCCTGGATCGGGCCTCAGCCTGCATTTTAACGTCTTTTTCTTTGTTCCATTCTTCGGCTACAAAAATTTGCTGGGCGATCTGCATGGCAACTTTTTACGTTAAGTCACGAAAGCACACGAAGGCTACAAAATAATCATTTATCTTACCATGCCTAAATCCCTTTTAAGGGACAGAAAGAGCTCCTGTTCAGTGAAGCGCCGATAGGACTCCATGTCCTTCGGAAGGAGGAGAGGCTTCTCCAACGCTTCTGCAATGCGCCCTGCTTTCCCCCCAGCGTAGTTTCGCAGGGACGCATCGTGTGGGATGGCAGCGCCATCCAAAGTGAGCTTTGGAGACCACGCCCGAGGCTTTCGCCGCATGTCTGCGGCCAAGTTCTCCTCTCGGCTCTCCGTAGAAGACGCCCGTTTGCCCCTGGTATCATGGGTCGTTTTCTGCTGCTTGGGGGCCTTTGGAGGGATCACTTCCCCCTCCTCCACATTAGTCACCTCTGTCACCACCCTTTTCTTCTTCAGATCGGGTAGTGGTTTTAGCCCAAGATCTCTTGGGGCTGGAGGAGGAGGGGGTGGTGGTGGAAGATTGACCTTGGGCTGGGAAGTGCCAGTGCCTTTGGCCACATCCGTCGTCTTCCAGTTTTTCAACAAGTTTGATAGGCTCTGCATGTCTTCTTCTTCAGAATCGTCTGGCAGAGCTAGATGTAAGAGCGGAGCAGCCGAGTGCCTATCTAGCACCTCTTCGGCAGCCAAAATTTCGACTTCCCCCGAGGTTTCCTCTTCGAACTTAAATTGGTCGATCTGCTGATCAAGCGAAGGGGTAGAAGAAACTCCTTCCTCCTCTGCTACTGGTTCAAGAGGAACTTGTTGAACTGGCTGAACAAGCACCGGTATACCTTGCGGATTTGGATGGGGCACCGGTGCGAGGTCGAAGGGGGCTAGAAAGTTCTTCCGTGCAACGTCAACGCGGTTTATGCGGCGATCCCCAAGTGTTATTGCGTTGCCTCTAGGCTGGAGCTCAGACTTCGGAGTGTAGCCGAGGATGAGGGGAACAGACCTAAGCTGTCCGTCTTCACTCACGAAAATCTCCGACCGAAGAAGGTAGTTCAAGGCCGCAGTATTCGTGAGACTCAGCCGAGGAGCTACGTACCTTCTATCTGTAAACATGGTAGTAGAACTGTCAGACGATTGCAATATGGTGAAAGGAAGTCCGAATAGCTAGAAGCAAAAAAGTTTGAAAAACTCAAGGGGGAATGTCCCACCTGGCGATCCTGGCGTGGTTGGGCAATGAATCCCATCATGCCAGGCACCCGAGACGATCAGATAATCGTCCTTCATCCCTTTGTTGGACTTGGGAAGACCGGAGAGGAGTCTGACGACATCGGATTGGGACCTTAAATAGTATCCCGCCCCTTCTTTGGTACGACATTCGTACATGTGTACCACATCGTGCCAGGTTAGTCCCAGGCCTAAATGGCGGTTTAGGTCATCAACGGCACCTAAGATTCTAAATGTGTTGGGTGCGCACTGGTCAGGACTAAGCCTATGGGCGGTAAGGTAACTTCTGGTGACTGGACCCATGGGAATGGTCATCCCTCCCTCTAGGAAGGCAATAATGGGGATTATCACCTCACCCTCCTCTCGGTCCAGTAATAACCCCTCCGTGGAGCAATACCTCAAGCCCACCTCCCGAGGGATGCGATACGTCTCCCTAAACTTCTCTATCTGGGAAGGACTGTCCACTAGGTGTTCAAATCTACCCATTGTTAATAAGGTTAAAGCGAGGGAAACGCGGAACGGCAACTGAAGAAAATCTACCAATGGCCGAAGAGGCAATCTGAATAGATTTCAAAAAGTCTCGAGGAAAGGAACTTACGTAGGATTGAATCGGAGAATGTTTGTCTTGGCCTTGCGGGGAGATCGCAGCGGATTCTGGAACGGTTTGAAGCAGATGACAGAAAGGGCTTTGAGAGTCTAAACGCTTGAGTTCGCCGGGAGTTCTGAAGTTTGCAAAATGAGAAGACAATCCCCCCTGGGATTATATATAGTGGCAGGTAAAGTGGTGGGACTTGTCCCGCCCGAAATTTTGAGGGGAATCTTGTCCGTTGATTTGAAATGAGCCGCTAGATTTCAGGGACAAGACGCCGCCTGGAGCAATTAATGACGCCTCGGAAATGGCGCGCCAGCAGCGGTTATAAAGAAGGCGCCTAAATTCATGCGCACACACGTGTGGAGTCAAAGTTCAATGCCCTCATTCGTCAGAAGATCAAAACCCCACTTTTTCTCTTCGGATGCGAGGTAAAAAGTGAAATTTTGAGGGGCTATTGTGAGTGAGAAAGCCCAACGCCTTATGTTGGGCCTGAGGCCCAGTTCAAATATGACTCTCTGTCCGAAGAGGTTAAAAGTATCAGTGCTTTGCCATCCTGGTGGAAGTGCAACCCATAAGGGACAGACGCTCCATCCGAAGACAACCTAGTTGGGCCGAAGGGACCTTACCCAACGGAGCTGCCCAGGACTTGATCGAGCAGATATGCTGAAGATCTCCCTGCCAGGGTTGAGCTTCGGGCATGTCTAGCTGCGTAGCTATCATGAAATATCTTACCAATAAAGCTGCCACCGCCACATTTAATGCGCTGCAGCAACTTTCCTGGCCGCATTTATGAGGAGAAGACACCTGAACAGTGTATCTTCACCCACCACCACTCACTGTGGGTTAAAGCAAACGGCTGATGTGACTAGTACTCAAGTGGGCACCTAGATGGAAGACAAGCGTGCGGTGAAGATGGGGAAAGGGTATATATATAAGAGAAGCAAGTCTCACAGAAAAGGGGAGGGAGGAAAAATTGTATTCACTAAGTTTCCAAATATAAAAGCTCTTCGGACCGAAGAAATTATTATTAAACGCTAGCCTAAATCCTTTTTACTCTGGTCAGCCACCATGACCCGTTGCTAAATTCAAACCCAGCACAGTTGTTTAACCCATTCTCTACAAATTTATTGTTGGGCACTTGTTGGGCTCACAACACAGAGAGTTGGTATTGGGCCCAACAAATTTGGACCCTACATATATATATATATATAACAAAAATAAAATTCATCTTATATAAAACTTTCATGTGCATTTCACAGGTTACCAATAAGTTTTTTTCTTTTTTTTTTTTTTCAAAATTTCAAGGTAATTTTACTTGGATTTTTTTTTTTTTTTTTAAATCTTATCAATTTTGAAGTGTGTAAATTGGATTTTGCAACCTCATCAATAATTTAAGAAATAAAACAATTGCAATAGTCAGGATTTTTTTTTTTGGGAACATTTTAATAATAAAATATTTAATAAATTAGTTTGTTGAATTAAATGATAAAAGTGGGAGATTCATGTGGTTAATGAGTCATAATTGAGGAGCTAATGTTTTTATAGAAATCCTTAATAATTAGTTTTTATGAACTTTATGGAGGAGTTATCTTAAAAACTCTAAAGAATCTTAATTCTTAAGCCAACTCTTCCTTGGTAGTAATAAATAGATATTATGTTACAGACTTCCTTGGGAGATGTGTCAAATTTTTTTAATGATAAATTGGTTGGCATGCTTTTTTTTTTTTTTTTTTTTTTTTGCAATATTTATGAACAAATTGACTTTATTTCTTAAAAAAATATATAATTAATTATTTCTGAATATACCTTTAATTTATGCATATTCTTTTATTCTGATAGGAAATGGTTAAATTATATTTAATGCTTTATTAATGTTAAATAATATATTTAGGAAAAAATTAACTGATGTCTTAAGATATTGGTTTAAGAATTTTTTTTTTTTTTAAAAATTTTATGATAAAAGAATAAAGTCAAACTATACATATATTCAAAAAACCACACATTGCGGTTGTAAGTCAAGAAATTATTATCATTTGAAAAATGTGTTAGTAAGTCAAGAAAATATAATCAAAGCACATGAAAGTCTGAAAATAGAGTCAAGAAATATGAAATAATCAATCATGTAGATATTGATTGGTAACCCATAATGAAAGTTTGACTGATTATTGATCATCAATCTTGTGAAAAATGTGCATTACAACTCATAATTGAGCATTTAATAGAGTAAAGAAATTATTATCATGCCAATTATCAACTTATCAATAAATTATGAGTCATACTAACAGTTGCTTTTAGGACAATAGTTAACAATTAATTTATTTTAGGAAAGTTTTAACACCACTTTTATGAAAAATGGAAAAAGATGTTAAAACATTATTTTTTTTTTCTTTTCCCATAAATTTTTTTTAAAATGGATTATTAACCATTGCTCTAAAGGTATCCGTTAGCATTTTCCATAAATCATTAATTTTTCTACTGAGTATCTTAGATGTGATAGTCGCTCCACAAGTACACCTTCTTATAAGATGAGGGGAGCAAGGTCAAAATTCAAGTTTTTAGAAAGGATTTTCACACACATGTATTTCTCTGATCTATTGAAAAAAAATAAAAAGAAAAGAAATTATTAACTTTTATAAAAGGAAAATAGATTCATAGAATCAAAAAATTATTAACGTGCTAATTGCTACCTTCCAAATACAGTCCCTACCTTTGTAATAAACACTCCAAACTTTTTTTTTAACAAGACTTCAAACTTATTTATTTAATTGGTTATTCCAATTTACATATTTTAACTGAAAAACTAAGTTTCAATGGTGGGCGAAGCTCTCATCATCCTTCTCCTCTTGTACCTTAATATTGATAATCATGAGGAGAAATTGTAATTGAAATTGTAATATTTATACGCCCTTCTCTTTTCTTTAGCTAAAACGAATTTATAAAATGGCACTGTATTACACAAAAAATATCACAAGAAATTGTAATTGTCAACGTGCCTTAATATTGATAATCACGAGGAGAAGCAAGGAGCTGAATTCGATCTTACTCTTGCAATGCTAATCGTTCCTGTTATCTCAACTAAGGTGGAGTTTGGATCCATGTTCATGTTTCAAGTTTGTGGCTTTTTTTTTTTTTTTTTTTTTTTTTTTTTCAGCGCGTAAACAGTTACATCACATGGATTCACTATGCAAGAGACAAAATTCACTATTCACACACTATTCATGCAGTGTTCACAGGTCCCATGACACCATTTACACATTAAAAATTATTTTGCTACAGTGTTTTCAGTTTTCAGTTTCAGCAAAAATAAGTGGTATCTAAACGGACCTTAATTTGGACCTTAAGAGTAATTCTCACACACTTTTTATTGTATATCATTTGAACATATGAGGCACAATGAGTTGCCAATCTCCACCACCCACTTACCCAGTGACCTTAATTTCAATATAAACCAATCTGTGGTGTGCTATGAAGTGAGCTTGAACCATGGGCATAATAATGGGGCAGTCCGGATAGAACCCATTGGTGGGACTCTAGTCGATGCGTCTGGGCCATTTCCTATTGTGAATTATGTTCAAGATATAAGCAATGTGTGTCCACACAATTAATTTACTGGCCACAAATAAGGATGGCAATATATATGTTGGTTGTTATAGTGCATGTGATGCGTTAAAGGATCCAAAATATTGTTGCACTGGGGATTATAGTAGTCCACGGGCTTGCCAGCCTAATGACTAATGAGTACTCAACTAGCTTTAAGAAAGTATGCAATCTTGCCCATACCTCTCCAGGTGATAATCAACCTCCAACTTATAGTTGCAGTGGGGCAGAGAGTTACAATTTGACCTTTTGTCTCTCATAAATTTGCCTCGTCATGATGATAAAGTTAATGATTTCTGGATAAGATAATTGACAAGATAACTTGTACTTGTGGTATGATTCGAAAATTGATTTGTACCAACATGGAAGCGACTTTAATAGACTCACCAATTTATTAACTTACCCATCATTCTTTTATATATATATATATATATATATATATATATATATATATATATATATATATATATATATATATATATACAAGATAAAAATTCTACTCTAGTCTAATGTGTGTGAAACTTCTTCCTAAAAACTTTAATTTTGGCCCTTCCCCCCCCCCCCCCCACAAGAACTTTGTACTTGTGGAATAACCATCGCGCCGAAAGTGTACGGTGATCCCATAATTCTTTCCTAAAATTAATGAATTCGTTTCAATTATATACGGAAGCCTTAAATCAATGAAATTGATCCTTCCAAATAGAATCTATTAATTTGTATATGCGACAACAATGGACTGAGATTCGGTGCAATATTGCTATTGCACTGTGCAATTAACTCTTAGTTCTGAGAGAGAAATTATAAAATAAAAAATAAAAATAAAAATAAAAAACTAGTCGTAACCCCACGCAATGCTTGGGAATAAATAATTATTTGTATTGTAATATAATGTATAATTTTTTGAAGATAAATTGTTCTCCTTAAAAATTAAACAATTTCTATTCGGTCTAATTAGGCAAAGTTCTTAGACCCGGACTGTTCATTGAACCGTAAAAGGGAGAGGTTCAAGATTTTTAAGATTGAACCGGGGTCGAACCGGGATGATGTCATAATTAATTTAATAATTATTTAAATATAAATAAATATATTATATTAGTATAAATATAAAAATTAAATTAAATAACCCAATTAAATATAGAAATCTATCTTTCAAATGTATTTTTTCATATCATAATTTTCACAATTATGTTACAAAACGATGCTTAAGTTATTATGTAACTTTATACGTAAGTTAAGTTATTATATCATAACTTTTAGTTAAGTTATGATATTTTTTAATTTTAACCCATTATTATATTTGGGATATTTTTTCCTAACCAAAGTCTCTTGTTTTGGTGGGCGGATAGACCAATAATGCAAATAAAAAAAAAGTAAAGAGTATTAATATAAAATGAAAGTGCTCAACTTTCAACAATACGTTGGCAACACCTCCCCCACGAAAAGAGCTGCCAACTTTCAACTTTCAAGAGTATTATTATTATTTTATTAATAAATATCTCTTCATTAATATATATGTTTTTTCCCACTCCACAATGCCCAATCGTGGCTCTCTATCATTTGTTCTTTGCCTCTATTTTCTAGCTCTCCCTAACCTCTCTTCCTCACTCAAATTTCAAACCCAGATCAGCCACAGTCGGCAGCAACCTCACAGCGGCAGATCGGCGGCAACTTGGCAGCGGTAGATCGGTAGCAACTTGGAGTAGCAGATCAGTGGCAGATCAGGCAGATCCAATGGGTTTTCCAGTGGGTTTTTCATGTGGGTTTCTATTGGATTTTTCATATGGGTTCTATTCTTCTCTTCACTTGAGCATCCTCCACTGTGTGCTTGTGAATTTCTGTTCTTTTCTTCCTTCTTCGTTTTTTTTTTTTTTTTTTTTTTTTTTTTTTTTTTTTTTTTTTTTTTTTTTTTTTTTTTTTTTTTGTCAACAACTTCTTTCATACTCAGGGTCGTTTTCATCAGGTATCAATCTTCTAATTACTAATCTTGCTTACAAGGTCTCAGGTTCGGATCCTGGCAGCCACATTTTTCTTTAATTTTTCCTTATTCCATGACCGGTTGAACCGGCCTACAGTTCATCCAGTTTTTCCGGTTGAACCTCAGTTCATTCGGTTCTCTCAGAACTCAGGTATGCCTGATTCTATATGCTTAAAAAACCGGACTTCAATTTGGTTCCCAGTTTTTTCGGTCGGACCGTCTAGTCCGGTCCAAGTTTAAAAACCTTGTAATTAGGTCTACTTCAGTCTAATTTGGTCTACTCAGTCCAATTCATTCCAGTTGGTCAATTTCGATCCCCCTTTAGTTTTTTTTATACTAATTGATCCTTAAATTGATTATTTTTGTAGGTTTTATTTTTAAGTTTAGCTCATAAATTTATTTATTTTTCTTAATTTTTAGGTTGAAAAGTATGAGATTTTATTATATTTAGGCTAAACTCTTTAGTTTTGAATTTAAAAAAAAAAAAAAAAACAAATATAATACTAAAATAGACATTAGAAATTAGAAATATGAGCAATAAAAATGATAAATATTCAAAAGTCTTATTCGGTCCACATTGGATCTATTCGGTCTATTTTGTTCTCTTTAGTCTAATTTGGTCCTATTCGGTCCTATTTAGTCCATTTTGTCCACTAAAGTTCTATTCAGTCGTATTCTCAGTCTACTTTAGTCCAAATTGGTCTATTCAGTCTACATTGGCCCTATTCTGTCCACTTTGGTCCTATTCAGTCCATTATATCTACTTTGGTTCTATTCTGTCCACATTCGTCCTATTCAGTCCATTTTGTCCACTTTGATCCACTTTAGTCCTATTCGGGCTATTTGGTCCTATTTAGTCTACTTTGGTTCTATTCAGTCCATTATGTGCACTTCAGTTCTATTTAGTTCACATTGGTCTTATTCCGTCTGCTTCGGTCCAGTATGTTCATTTCGGTTCGATTTAGTCCCTTTCGGTCCATTATGTCCACTTCAATTCTATTCGGTCCATTCATTCTTATTTGGGCCACCTTGTTCCTATTCGGTCATATTTTGTCCATTTAGTCCACTTTGTTCCATTTGGTCCAATTAAGTCCATTCAAATTACTTTGGTTTATTTTGGTTCACTTCGATATATTTTTGTACACTTACATAATGGGAAAAACTATATTTGGGTTGAAAGCACCTAATCTAAATCCAAATTTCTTTATATATATATATATATATATATATATATATATATATATATATATATATATATATATAAATATAAATCTCAAACTCGTATAATCTAAAATCTTAAGCATATCATTTATTGTTGCTACGCTTTTATTGAGCCACATTAATGTAGCATTTTAGTCAATTTCGGTATCGGCTAAATTTAAGTGAAAATCTTTCTAAACATAAAGGCTATAAATATACAAATGTAATTTTTAGGGCAATTATTCATTTGTTTTAACGTCGTTACTTTTAAGCGAATTGCATGAGGTTGATTATACATTTAAGCAAAATAAATAAATATATACATATTTGTATGTATGTATGTATGTATAATTTTTATTTAAATAAATTATTCATTCTCTTAACAGAGATTATCATGATAATCAAAACTCATATCAAACTTATACTCAATATGTATAATTTATTCTCTAAATTTTATTGTAGAGATAGAGAGACTACTTGTGATAGGGAATTAAAAAATACAATATGAAAAGGCATGAACCCAAAATAGGGTTTTAAAAATTACAATGATTCATCAATATAAAGTAGAGTTGTAAGAAAGAATAAAAAATCAAGAGAAAGAGAATAATCACTTTTTCAAGAGAGAATAATAAGAAATTTATAGAAAATAATATGAGAAGAAAAAAAGTAAAAATAACTAATAGTAAACATTGAATTATCTAAGTCATATTTTGTAATAAAATAACATTATATTTTTACATGCTATCTTTATAATGCAATATGATAACATCTATAAAAACAAAGAGAATAAAAAAGATAACAACTTAAAAACACAAAACTTAATCATATCAATCCAAAGTAGAGTTCCAAATAATACAAAAAATAATCAACCTAAAGTAGAGATGTAAGAAAAATATAATAAAATCCACCAAAAATGAAGAAAAAAAATGAGAGAGAGAGAAATAACGTTTTGTGTGTGAAAAAACTATGAATGGAATGGAAAAAAGAATCATAAAAAATTTATAGTAAGAGGAGGGGAATAAGAAAAGCAAAAAATAAAAGAAGATAAAGGGATAAAGGAAAAGTGATATTAAGGTAGATATATAATACATAGTGGAGATATGAAAATATAAAAAGGAAGGGAAAAGTTAGAGAAAATATAACAATAAGTTGAAAAATTAATAAGAAAAAAAAAAGAATTAAAAATAAGAGAAAATGTTAAATATGAATGAATGATGTGACCATTGACATAACTCAACAGTAAGATGGTAAAAAGTTGAAGGTTACAATTTTTATTATTGCACCGAATCTCAATCTTAAAGTGAATTTTGTCAAAATAAAATATATGGGATGGAAGCCTAAAATCAATCAAATATTAACTGCCCCTATCATGCTTCCATTGCCTTTCTCGTAAACAATCCCTTACTTATAATTTGGCTATTTCAATTTACATTTTCAACTCAATTTACATATATATTAAAAATATAAGTTGGAATTACCAAATAAGTTAAGCAAGGGAGAATTTATAGGAAAGGTAGGGTTTGAATTTTGAAGGAAAGCCAAGCGTGATTGGCAAGTTAAAAATTTATTGGTCCTATTAAAAAGTTTCAGTGCATATATATATATATATATATATAAACTGAGTTGAAAATATAAATTGAAATAGCCAAATTAGTAAGGGATTGTTTACAAGAAAGGCAATGGAAGCATGATTGGCGAAGTTGATATTTGATTGATTATATATATATATATATATATATGAATGATACGGGAATTGATTTGTATCAAGTCAACTTTTTTATAGAATCGACAAATTTTTAGCTTGCCAATCACGCTTGGCTTTCCTTCAAAATACAAACCCTACCTTTCCTATATATAAATTCCCCCTTGCTTAACTTATTTGGTAATTCCAAATTATATTTTTAACTCAAAAGCCAAGGTTCAATGGCTGGCGAAGCAGTCATCATCCTTCTTCTCTTGTTCATTACAGGTAACTGATTGATACGCTCTTCTCTTTTCTTTTGCTAGATGATAGTATATCACAAAAATATCACAGATATGTGCGGCAAATTTTAATGCACCTTAATATTGATATTTATGAGGATCGGACAAGTAAAGAAGCTAGAGGTATAAGTTAACATGTGAATTATTGTTTCCATCATGAACCTTAAACGCGAGAATGACAATATATATGACTTTTATCAAGATCTCACCGTCTAAGTGGTTTAGGAAAACTGGTAAAGTGATATCAACTTATCACGTATAAAGTTCTTGAACGTATCAAGTTCAATAATCCTTGCGCCCATGTTTTATTTTATTGACTAATAGTGTGGTAGTTAAAGTATGGGGTGAGGTTTTAATGTTCTAACAACAAAAGAAGTATGGGGTGATGAGTAAAGTAGTAACTTTCACACATATTCCATGCACATTATTTATTTCTCGTTTTAATTGTGGATATCAATAAGAGATGTGTACATCATACATGAAATTTTAAACAATATTTTTCGAAAGTAATATATACTATCTAAGTTTGAAACAATATTTTTCAGGTGGACAGTCTACGGTAACCTTCAACTACGAGAACCGATGCACTGAGTCCATATGGCTTGGTGCCACCCCATCAATTGGTAATAGTGATCCTGAGTTTACTTCAGGAACTTCAAAAACACTCCAAATGCCTGATCAATGGAAGGGTTTCATTTGGGGGAGGAGCAAGTGCAGCCTCAATGCCTCAAATTATTTTTCATGTGAAACTGGAGATTGTGGTGGCAACAAAATTTGCCAATGGCCAGTACCCAATTCCCCAGTAACCATACTTAATTTTACTATTAATCAACCAGTACAAACCAATCCCCTTGTGGTCTCCTATGAACTGAACTTGAACCATGGGCATAACGTGCCGGTCCGGATCCAACCCGTTGGTGGGTCTCTAGTTGGTGGTGGTACTGGACCATGCCCTGTGGTGGATTGTGCTCAAGATTTTAGCAATGTGTGCCCGCCTAACTTAGTGGCCAAGGGCAAGGGTGGTCGCTATGTTGGTTGTCTTAGTGCTTGTGATGCTTTAAAGGATCCAAAATATTGTTGCTTTGGAAAGTTTGCTAGTCCTCAGACTTGCCAGCCTAATGAGTACTCAAGTATCTTCAAGAAAGCATGTGCTCTAGCCCACACTTATCCTGGTGATAATCAACCTCCAATTTATAGCTGCAGTGAGGCAACGAGTTTCAGTATCACCTTTTGTCCCGCATAAATTAGCCATGTTTGGATTTCTTTTCTTTTCTTTTCTTTTTTTTTTTTTTTTTTTTTTTTTTTTTTTTTTTTTTTTTTTCCGGTTTTTTTTTCCGCCTCTTTTGATAGAATAGAACAATGCGGCTGTTTTGTATCTTTAGTCTTGACAAAATAAAAATTCTTGAAAAGGAATATTGGGTAGATTCAAATGTTACAATGGTGTGAATTGTGCAATTTCAATACTTCTAATGAGATGAATGTTGTCATACGCATGTGAATGAATATGCTAGGTCAAATGCATGTGTATCCCAAAATGAATACTCAACTGACAATATTTTAACCATACATCTAGGTTTACCTTAATATTCAAATGGAATTTGAATTACATTGTCTTAAGAGTCAAAGTATTTTAATTTTTTTGTAAGACAATGTAAGCAACTTCCCCAGAATGTGATTCACGCATTATGGCTTTCGGCTGTATGGGACTTTGATCCAACGTGGAGTTTTCGCCAAGTTAACCACTTCTCCAAGTTTTTAGATTTGGTGCAACACTTTAATTGAGGAAAAAAAAGGATCTGGATGTTTTTGCAATTGGTTCTCTAGAAATAGACTTCGGGTAGAAGACAAATCCTTTCCTATTAATGATGTGATCCCAATGGCCAAGCAAATCCTCTCTGATTTTATTTGGGCAATCCCAGATTCCCAGTAAAACGTTCTCCTCCCACTGCCTTAAATCCAGATCGGTTTGTTGGTCTCCTTTGATAAACCCTTTAGTCAAAGTTTTTTTTTGATTGAAAGTCAAAGTTAATTTTGATGGTTCAGTGTTTAAGAGCACTTTGTAATTTTAGAAAATCCCCCATCTGATGTTATCTCAGCTTTTGTATATTCTGATGCTATTGGGGAGAACTTTTGTAGGCTTACTGCCACTAATTTAGCCATTTTGGCTTAGTTGCTTAATGATATTTCCGGTTAACCAAAAAAAAAAAAAAGAGAAGCATGGATTAGGGTGGTTGTTCGAAATTCTCAGGACTTGGTTTTGGCGCGTCTATGAAAGAGAAAATATTCTTACCCCGCTTGGTTGCTAATGTAGAATCCATGGCAGCAGTGAGGGCTTTTAAGTTTTGCTCAAGACCTTAGTCTTTTACTCTTTCGTCCATTATTTTTTAGGGTGACTCCGAAGTTATTATTATAGCTCTTAGTAATAAAGATGAATCATTCTCCTCCAATGGTCACCTCATTGCTGAGGCTAAATTATTTGCAGAAGCCTTTTGTTCTCTTGATTTTTCCCATACTTATAAATAAGGTAATTATGTAACGCATAACCTTGTTAGACGGAAGATTATTGTGTACTCCCGAAGTACCATAAATACGTACTCCCTCCTCTCACATAAATGGTGGGTTCCACTAATTAAATTCATGGTGGGACCCACCATTCATATGAAAGGAGAGAGCACGCATTTATAGTACTCCGGGAGTACCTAATAATTTTCCTTGTTAGACATGTTAGTGGTTTATCAGTGAAGATGAAGAATGTTTCTCCACACATCAATAATGTACTCATAGCCAACTTTGGCTAATCTCATTTCTAATGACAATGCTTGGTTGAAAAAAAAACTTGAAAAACAAACAAATTAATTCTCACAAAATAATAAATTCATTTCCCCAATCACAAAACTAACCACAACTAAATTTTAACAAAATCTATTTCCAATAGAACTAAGAAAACAAAGTTCTAGTCCTATATAATTTCATTTTCTAGTCATAGAAACCACAACTAAACAATAATGTACATTAAAGCACCCATCACCACAATGTCTTGGTTTTCAATTGGTGGCTTTGGTTTACTAACACTATTACACTACCATGTCATTCCCCTATTACATACTATTACATACTAAGTTGAATTTAAGGCTTCACTACAACAAAATGTATTTTCAGTGACGAAAAAATTTGTCACTAAAAGTTCCGTTTTTGTCACTAAGAACTTTTAGTGACGAAATTAGACTTTTAGTGACGAAACTCATTTCGTCACTGTAGCCCTGTCACTAAAAGTCCGATTTGATTTAAAAAAAAAAAAAAAACTTTTAGTGACGAAAACGTTTCGTCACTAAATGTTTTCCTCGCTAAAAACACTATTCAGTGACGAAAATATTTCATCACTAAAAACACTTTAGTTTACTAAATCATATTTAGTGACGAATAATTTCGTCACTAAAACTATGTTCGGATACATATTGTGATGAAAAAATTCGTCACTAAAACTATTTTTGAAAAAATCCAGGCATATATAGTGACAAAAATTTTCATTACTAAAACCATTTCTTACAAAATTTTGCTATATTTAGTGACGAAATTTTCATCACTAAAACAATTTTTTGTTGCTATACTTATGATGAAAAAATTCGTCACTAAAACTTATTTTCTATTTTTATTTTTTTCATGGCTTTAATATTAACATGTAACCTGTCATTACATTATTAAAACCTCACATTTGAATAACACATTTATTTTAACAACACATTTATAAAAAAAAGATCCATACATTTCACAAGTAAAAAATAAAATAAGTATCCAATTCAAACTCTTTCCATACAATAATTGTTTGCAATACATGATAACTCTACCTAAACCCTATTTTAGAACTAACGGAAAATGTCCTCATATGTTTTCAAGTAATGCCAAAAGTAAATTCCCTAAAAACCACCAATAACAAATCTGCACAAATATAAAAACAATGCTTCGTTAAAATCGTAAAGTAAAAACATTAATTATGTTATAAGAAACATTTCTAACAATGCATTAAGAGTAACCACACCAATAAATTAAAATCACAACTCCTAATGTATAAGTTGTAGAAAGCAAATAAAGTACTAACCAAAAAGTGTTTTAACTTGAGTTGAACCACCCCCATAAGTAAGAGATTGTTGATAGCAATTCCCACAGTGAATACACGGGCATGGAATATTACCACTCAAGTCCACAACTACTCTTGCAAAATTAATAAATGCATTGACCCCTTCAATATATGGATGACTTAATCTACCATCGGGTGTCTTACCCATTGTCATACAACTTTTATCCATGTTTGACTACAATTACAAGATGAATGCTACTTTAGTAAAATATGAAAAACTCATGCATAATATATTATAACATCTAAGTCTATAAGCTACTTAGATAAAGTTTTATCACATTCATAAATGCACAAGTCTATATTAATACTTAAACAAATATATATTGCACACTCAAACACTCCCAATATTAGTTTAAACCACCTTATAATACCATACAAGCCACCTGCTTACTCCAACACAACAACCCACCACAAAATCAATTTCCAATATCACAAGTATATATAGAGTTTTATAAGTTTTTAACTAGAATTTACTTACTTTGCTCAAGCTAAGTTTACAACTTTCAGAAAAAATCCAAAGTTAACTTATGTTCTTCACCTTGTTCCTCACAATTTCTTCAGCCACAAAAAAGAAAGAGAGCTGGAGATAAAAGAAAGATAACTTTTAGTTAGCTTTAGCCCACAAACAAAAAAAAAAAAATAATAATGAAAGATTAAACAAAAGGAGTTTGCATCCAACTCAGGTAGCACTAGAGTAGCATTCATGATTCGTGCAGCAAGGACCGCGTTTCAAATCTAACAACATCCAAAAGAGTACACATTAATTTACATGATTAAATAAACACCCTTATATTAATGCAAAATTGATTCATTTATTTTTCAAAAAAAACAAAAATAATAATTGCTCTCCACTCTCTACAAAGTACAAAGTGCTGCATCCACAACAAAGGTCAATAATTACCCAACCTAACAATAAGATAGCAATTTGCATCTTTAACTGTTGTTCAATGAAACAAAAGACAAATAAGAATCCTACAAAACCCTACACAAACGCAGTTTACTCTAGTCTAAGCTATTAGATTAATTGTCTACCCAAAGTACCATAGTTTCTCTTGTCCAGTTGCAAGTTCTAACTTTTCATACTTACAAAGTTTCTCGGAAACCTGGGAAAAGAAATGTTCACCCAATGGTAATTCAAGTAGCATGGTATCAAAAGTTTCAATGCAATCTAAAGCATCACTATAACAGCCATGGAAGACAGTGCAAGTTCAACTATTACAAATCCATGAAATCAAATACACACAATTTGCATAAACAAAGCAATAATCAACACCAACTGCACAACAACCTCACCAAAGCATAATAATAAGCATGACACATTAGTTCTAATCCAAAGGAACCAAAACCACAAACTTTTTTTCTCTTTTTTTTGGTTGGATAATTCATCATTTGCTTTACTAAAAGCAAAAACCACAAGTTAATCCAGAGCAACAAGATATTCAATTGCAATGTCCATAATCAATATTTTTTTAATTGTTTAAAATTAAAATTAGCAAAATAAAAAAGAAACCATTGCAATGTCCATAATCACAACTTTCATTTACTTTTACTCAAGATTTCTCAGCAACCAAACACGGGAAAAAGTTGAGAAAGTGAAAATCATACCGAGATTAACGTTGACGACGAGATTGTACCGCCGAATGAGCCACGAAACTCCTTCGAATTATAAGGTACTAATTAATTAAAAAAGCAGAGAAAAAATAATTAATTAAAAAACTAATTGCAAGAAATTATAAAAAAAAAAAAAAAAAAAAAAAAAAACCCGATCTAAACCTGGGAATGGATTGAGAATTGAAGGAGGCGAACGGTCGCCGATTCGAAGAAAGGCAAACAATCGCCGGGAAGGCGAACGGTCGCGATTTGAAGGAGACGAATGGTCGCCAAGAAGAGGGGAGGTGAACGGTCTCCGGGAAGGTGAACTGTTGCCGATTCGAAGAAAGGTGAACTGTCGCCGATTCGAAGAAAGGCGAACGGTCGCTAGGAAGAAGGAAGGTGAACGGTCGCGATTCGAAGGAGACGAACGGTCGCCAAGAAGAGGGAAGGCGAACAGTCACGATTTGAAGGAGACGAACGGTCGCCGGGAAGAGGGAAGGTGAACGGTCGCGATTCGAAGGAGATGAACAGTCGCCGGGAAGAAGGAATGCGAAGGGTCGCAATTCGAAGGAGACAAATGGTCGTCGAGAAGGCGAAGGGTCGCCAATTCGAAGGAAGTCGAAGGGTCGCCGGGAAGTCGAAGGGTTGCCAGTGTGATTTGGAGTGGGTATTGGTGTGGGTTGCAACGGCGAGTTGAAGCGTCGCCGTTGAGGTTGATCGACAACGGTTGGCTCTTAACGGAGCTTCATCGGCGACGATTTGAACTTCATCGGCGACAGCTGGGCTTAATCGGCGATGGTGGAGCTCAACGGCAACAGTGGTTTAGGTTTTTTCGGTGACGGTGGGAGCTCTTTGCTTTTTATTTATTTATTTATTTATTTATTGAAATGGCTTGAAATGTGTATTGAAATGTTTGTGTATTGAAATGGCTCTTTGGGTATTGAAATTAGGCTTTTTAAGTCTTTAGTGACGAATTTTTCGTCACTAAAGACCGGGCTTTGTTAATATTTTTAGTGACGAAATTCATATTTCGTCACTAAATCATACTTATAGTAACAAATTATGATTTCATCACTAAAAACATATAAGTGTAAAACTATTATTATTTTTAGTGACGAATATTTTTTGTCACTAATTCTTCTTTATAGTGACGAAAGGATTTTTGTCACTAATACTATCCATAGTAATACCTATAGTGACGAAATATTTCGTCACTAAAAATTTCAACTTTTAGTGACGAAATATTTCGTCACTATAAATTAATTAAACTCGCGCCAAAGTTTCCCTCCATTGGCGCCCATTTTTCAGATCACAATAGCGACGAAATTTATTTTTCGTTACTAAATGTTATAATTTTTTTCATTATTAGTGACGAAATTCATATTTCATCACTAAAGCTGTATTTTTAGTGACGAAAAATATTTCCTCACTAATTTTCGTCACTAAAAATACATTTTGTTGTAGTGCCTTATGAGCACCCTTACGCATACAAGGTGCAATTCTATGTGGATCCATCCTAATTAGCACAGTAGTATGCCACTAGCCTTATGGGTGGGAAGTCGATCACCATTTTTTTTTTTTTTTGGGAAACTAATTTGAATCTTTATAAAGAGCTCTAACAAACCAAAAATGGTTCAAAATTAGGGTATGGACTTCAGAAGGTATAGGGCACCCAAATCTCCTTGGTTGAGTTGGCTGATCTCCACTTATGGACTTCATAGAGTCATGTTTCAATAAGGATCCCCCTAAGTGGAACCTTTCCTATGCATGCAAGAATTAAAAGTATGGCACAAATAAAAGCCCACATCCTAAACACATCATTTGTGAATTAAAAAACGAATATTCTATCCCTAGGGTTTTGAAAGCTACCACGTTCTCAACATATATATCCAAATTCTTAGCATGCTTCTAATAAGGTTCAATCATCTAAGCCTATTTCTAACAAGTTTTAAACATTCTAAGCAAGTTTCTAACATAGGTTGAAAGATAAATGACAAATAAACAATATAAAAACAGAAGAAAATTTTTTTTCCTAAGTTTCTAAAAGAGCCTACTTAGGAATGATTAAGGTTGTGTGCATAGGCCTCCTAGGGTGCGCATGTAAGGTCAAGGTTGTATAATGCGCCCTGAGGTAGAAACCCCTTATTCTAGCCTAAACATGCTTCTAGTCATAACACCAAAAACTAGAAAAATAATAATAATAATACTATGGCTGAGAAAAATAAAGAGTAAAAAGCTAAAGAAGTAATAAAAATAAAGAAAATTTCTGAAAAATATAAAGAAAAAATATTGTTAACTATGCTCTAAGCAAGAACCAAACTTTTGATTTGATCATTTCCCTTTTATGTAGTGAAGGACCAAAAACTAAAAGAGGTTTTCCACATCGACAATAATTTAAATGGGTACAAAATGATAATAGTTAACTTTTTATTTTAATTTTTAAATATTGATAATGTTGTAAAATCTAATCCACATATTTCAAAAATGTATGGATACAAATTTTATTCTAAGAACTCTAGATCTTAATCCTTCAATGGTTAAATTTTAACTTTTAAAATTATGACTATTTTTAGACAAAGGAGAAGAAACTAAAGCTACTAGATACTAGGATTAGATGCCTTACGAATTGGCTCCATCTGCATGTTGTAGCCCTCCGACTCGTAAATAATTCCAGCCGCCTCAAGTTCAAAGCATCAAACATTCCCATGTTGAAATCAAACATATTAATTTTGGCACAAACAAAAACTCACATTCGTTTTTCGAATTAAAAAACAAATATTTCAATCCCTAAGGTTTTGAAAGCTACCACGGTCTCAATACATCCAAATCCCTAGCATGCTTTTAACAAGATTCAATCATCTTAAGCATGATTCTAAAACAATTTAAACATTCTAAGCATGTTTCTAACATGTGTTGAAAGATAAAGGGCAAATAAACAACATTAAAATTAAAGACCAGTTTTTTTTTTTTTTTTTTTTTTTTTTTTTTTTTTTTTTTTTTTTTTTTTTAATTTAAAAGAGTCTACCTATGAATGACTAAGGTTGCGTACACAAGCCTCCTAGGGTGCGTACGTAAGGCAAAGGTTGTGTAACACGTCCTGAGGTAGAAACCCCTATTCTAGCCTAAACATGCTTCTAGTCATAACACCTAAAACTAGAAAAAAAAAATTTTAAAAAAAAAATTACTAAGGCTAAGAAAAATAAAGAGCAAAACCCTAAAGAAGAAGTAATAAAAATAAAGAAAATTTCTGAAAAGTCTAAAGAAAAAAAGTTATTAGCTATGCTCTAAGCAAGAACCAAGGTAGGCTCATGGCATTGTGAGGTCTAAGGCAACTACTTTTAAGTGTGACATATTCTTATATTTTGAATATTAAGAAAAGATTTATTTAAATTTTGGTATTTTTTTTAATTAAAAATCTATTATTTTAGATGCAAAATTACAAATTAAAACAAATCCATTGTATTACTCAATGACTATACAACTAAAATAAACACTATTTATCAAGTGAAGCAACCAAATACTAAAAAATTATGATTAAAATTTTTAATAAAACTATATATATTTGATATCTCTAAATAAAATTAGAGTATATATTTATTTACTAATAGGAGATTAATAAGTTTTTTCAACATTTGTGTGTGAGAGATTAATGAGTTTTACACTCTAAAACTGAGAAAAACGAATAGTCATTGTCACATCCAATGAAAATATTTTTCTTTAACTGGTTTTTCTTTGATTAAAAAAGGGTCTAGCTTGTGTCCAGTGAAAGTTTTCATTGGACACGTTGGATCTTGGACACGTGTCCAAATCCTGCCGTGTCCAGTGAAAATTTTCACTAAACACAAGCTCCTCCCATTAAAAAAAACTACTTTTTATTTATTGGTGAATATTTGGCGCATAATTAATACTTCCATTAGTACATGTGTATCTCTATTGATAAAAGTTTGGGGGCATTTTTTCATTAGGGGCCTTAGGCAATTGCCTACTTGCCTCACGCCCTCACCCGTTGAGTTGGCATTGACAAAAACCAAAGCTTTGATTTGATCATTTCCCTTTTATGAGTGAATGACAATAATTTAAATGGGTACAAAAATGATGATAGTTAAATGTTGATGATGTAATAAAATCTAATCCACGTATTTCAAAATTTATGAATAAGAATTTAGAAATTATTCCATAAAATTACTCTAAGAACTCTAGATCTTAATCGGTTAGTTAATCCTTCCCTATTGAAATTTTACTTTTTAAAATTATGACATAATCTCCTCCAAAAAAATTAATAATTATGGAATATTTTTCGCCAAGGGAGAAGAAACGGAACCTAAACCAGGATTAGATGCCCAACGAATTAGCTACATCTAGACGTGGCAAAACGGTCGGGTTGAGTCAGGTTCGGATCAGATCAATCGGGTCGCAGGTCAAAATGGGTCACGGGTCAAAATGGGTCATTTTTAAACGGGTCAAATGGGTCGCGAGTCAAGTCGGGTCACGAGACGGGTCGGGTTGACCCGTATTTTTCAAACAAGTTTTTTTTTTTTTTTTTTTTTTTGAAATAGATGCAATTTGTCAATTTGTTTTTGAGTTCCTTAACTGTGATTAGATTCTCATTGGTGATACTGTTACCACTTACCAATTACCACTAAACACTTGATACCTAAATTTGGTGCAAGTCTTGTTTTAGTTTTCTAAAAGCTAATCTTGGTATAATTTTCAATCCGTTTAAAGTAGGAAGAGAAAATGAAGGTGGCAAGTAAAGAATGGCAAACTATAATGGAGTACATAACATATTAAGTAAAGAAGAATAAGTAAATATCTTATAAGAATTACACCTCAATCTCAACATTGGTAGACGTGGTAAAACAAGCGGTTCGAGTCGGGTCGGGTCGAGTTCAGATCGAGTCAATCGGATCACGGGTCATTTTTAAACGGGTTATGAGTCAAACGGGTTGCAGGTCAAAAGGGTCTGGTCAGAAAATTCTACCCGTTTTGCCATGTCTAGCTACATCTGCAGCCCTACGGGCTACGGCCTAACTCCAGCCGCCTCAAGTTCAATGCATCAAACCATTCCATGTTGAAATCAGACAAATTGGTTTTGGCACAACTTATAGAAATAGTTTGGATAGGTTTGTCTTCAAATTTCTGAAGTCATAAATGTCTATACATAACCATTCAATACTGTACTAGACTGGATGCTTCGTCTCAACCTCACACGTTGTTAAATCTATTTCTATTAACTATATAAAAAGTGCCCATGCCCATACAGTGCCACTTTGGTTTATTGAGTCTTTTTTTTTTTTTTTTTTTTTATTTATTTTTTTTTTTTTTTTAAGTTTTGAACAATTGCTACAGTGCTACTTTAGTTTGTTCAAGTAGCACTATAGCTACAGTAGCTACAGGGTTTTTTTTTTAGTCTTCCATTTGTACTTTTTTTTCTTTTAAATATTTATAAGAACTCGCATATATATTGTTATACTAACATAACAAATTTCACAATATTTTCATAATTATTGAGGTGTCAATTTCTTATAAGTTAAAATAAAATAATAAAATATGAAACTATGACCAACTACAACTGAAAATAAATGTTTTGTGAAAATGTTGTGACACTTGGTAAGTGAATGTGTAAAAGCTACAGTACTTTTGATTTGTTCAATATGTACTATTCATTGCTTTTTTGTTTTTTTGTTTTTTTTTTTTTTTGTCATCGACTTGTGCTCTTTTTTCTATATATAAAAAAAGAGAATAGGCTCATGAATAGTGTTATGAATAGTATTTTTTGTTTAGTAACTTACCTTTATCCCCTTTTTTTTTTTCTTCAAGTTCACCAACTTGGTTTGAGCTTCTTTTTTTTTTTCTTTTTGTTTTAAGGATCTTCATATGTTTACTTTGTACTTCTAATGTAAGCTTACATTGTATACACACAAAAAGTAGCAAATATTATATACATTTAATAAACTTATGAACAATGTTATGAACAATATTTTTGGTTTAGTGAGTTGCCTCTTTCCCTTTTTTTTTTTTTTTTTTTTTCCTTCAAGTTCACCAACTTGGTTTGAGCTTCTTTTTTTTTTTTTTCCTTTTAAATGATCTTTATATGTTTACTTTCTACTTGTAATGTAAGCTTACATTGTATACACACAAAAAATAGCAAATATTATATACATTTGCCAAAAAAAAATGTAAAAATTTTGCAAATGTGTACAACATTTGTCAATTTTTATGTGTTTACAATATAAATTGACATTAAAAGTGCAATATATATTTCTATATGTGTATATATATATATATATATATATATATATATAAACAGTGAATGGGAAAAACTATAGTAATTTTACTACAATAGTTTTGTTTGTTCAACTTTCACTATTTTGCTAGCCACTTTTTTTTTTTTTTTTTTTTTTTTTTTTTTTTTTTTTTTTGTGAATGCATAAAGTTGTAGTATATTTGCTATATTATTTTTGGCTTGTTCAATTCTGTTTCACATTATAATAAAATATTAACATCACAAATTGACACAATATTTTCACAATTGTTGAGGTGTTAATTCATTATAGGTCAAAATAAAAATAATAAAATATCATACTATTCTAAGTAAAAACACATATTTTTACACACAAAAACAAAAATAAAAACTTAGGAAAAAAACATTTTTCATGCCTTATGTTTGGGGTAGTTTACAATTCTTCCTTAAACTTTAAAATCAAGCAATTTTTCTCATAATATTTTGGAAAAGAGCAAATATATCATATTGTTATTCTCTCAGTTAAACCATAATGAAAGCTTATGATTCTTCAAATATTTTATCGTGCAATATCTAAATTACTCCCGCTAAATTTTAACATCCTAAACATTTTCTTTACGTATTTTGAGTTTTAAATGATAAAAATTCTTAGAAACTTAGAATGATGATATTAGGTTTTTTATTTGTTATCTAAAGAACGTTGATTTTCTAGGTTTAAATTTTCAAAATTTATAATTTATCTAACGAAAAATTCGATGACACAAGCCTTTTGTTATCTTTTTTTTTTTTTTTTTTTTTTTTTTTTTTTTTATTTATTTAATTTCTTAGCAAAACTCAATTTTTTATTGTTGGAAGGTGATGATATTTGTTATTATTCTTAAAAGTTTTTAGAGAGTAGATATATTGTCTTTAGCAAGTAGGTACTAAAAAACTGTTATAGTTAAATAAATATTTATATGTTAAATAGTTACCCTAACTTTGTGGTTGATCAAAATTCTTAAGCGAATGAGATTAACTTTTTATGACATAATTATCAAAATTCTTAAAATTAATGTCTCTTTTGATTAATGTAAATCTCTATCTATTTTAAAAATCAAATGATTCATATCTTTGTTTTATGATATAAATAGAATCTAAAATGGACCTTAATTACTACTTTTTTTTCACGGCAAGCACTGCCTTGCACGCGCTATCCTAACTAGTTTTGAATACAAAGTCTATTACGTTTGACACCCGTTTTGTAAACAAATACTAACACTGTAACACGTGTCAATCTCTGTCCTTCACAGTAGCAGTAGCGACCCGATTCCGTATGGAAGATAACCAGCAAGTGAGTCGATTAGAATTCCTAGAAAATCCAAGTCCAAATTTCATCACGTTTAGCCTTTAAATTAGTGTATAAACTGCTATATGTACCATGCCAAGTTCATTGGATTAGCACCAAGCCATACCACACCCAAGTTCATCATTGATCAGATATACTTGTTAGTTGTTACCACCAAAGCAACAATGATGAAAACCTTGGCACTCTACGGCCTTTTCTTGTCCTTCTTTTTCTTACCTGGTATGCCTCACTATCTACTTCTGATATGCATTACTACATCGCTTTTTTCGGATATATATATATATATATATATATATTTGTTAGGTTCTAAAAGTTTAGAACAATTGGCCAACTGCGACACAAACTTGTGTAGATATAGATCCTGGAGTCTATAGGTATTATCAGACAATGCTCAAGATGATACAAGTCAAGATTCAAGAATATACAAGTTGCAGAAAGAAAAGTTCAGAAATTGCCTGGTTCAATCGATCGAGAAACAGGCTCGACCGATCGAAACATGTATCTGCAAAATTTTAAGTTCGGCCCAACAGCAATTCAAACCCAAAAAAGATTAGGATTTCAGATCTACTTCTTCTAGTATATAAAGGAAATCCTAGGCACATTTTATTATGACTTTGGAGGTGCTCTTGTGAGATCTAAAAGGTTTTGTGCCTTCTTCTATCAAAGTCACTACCGAATATCACTCTCATATCTTTAGAACTGGTAGATCTGAAGTTGCTGCATCAAGAATCAACAATAGTTGAAGATCTAAACCTTCAAGGGTGGTCTTGGATTCACAAACAAGAGAGTTTATGTTGCTAAACTTTTGAGTGGAGTCTCAAAGTTACAAGTGTGGGTGCTTGTGTTGCAAAGGCCTAATAAAGAAGGAGTTCGTGGATTCGAAGATTGCACGTGGTCGTGTTAGTAAGTTCTACATTGTGGTAGTAGTAGGATATTAATGGTCTAAGTCTTATTGTAAACTTCGATTCTCTATAGTGGATTTGCTTTTTACCTTGAGAATAACTAGGTTAAATCCTTCCCAGGTTTTTTACCGGTTTGGTTTTCCCTGGGTGATCATATCATTGTGTTTTTTATATTTTCACTGCTTTACATATATGATTTATGTTTGTTTGATCTAGATCTGAATAATAAACCTAAGTATCACTTCGTACAGGGATCTAAAAACTAACATTTTTATTCACAAAATTTTAGGTTGTGACAATCATCATATCGACTATACAATAAAGCCAAGAACCCCACGGATTAAGCTTTCATTATTATATTCATTGACATTTCACATGAAACACTACATTTTGTATTTTATGTGCTGGAAACTTAGCTTGTTCTTCTCTCTTGATCTCTTCTAAATTCTAATAGTCCATAGATGAATGGACCTTAATGAACAGGTCACATTGAGGGTAAGTGCTAGATTTCATGCATATTTATATCATCGATGATTCCTATTTATTTATTTTTTTTAATATAGATACCTCTTCTATTTCAATTGCTCAATATGATTGAATACTTACGGTTATGACCAAGGTTTTCAGACCCGGACCGTTCATTGAATCGTAAAAGGGAGAGATTCAAGGTTTTTAAGGTCGAATCAAGGTTAAACCGAGATCGAACCGTGATGACGTCATAATTAATTTAATAATTATTTAAATATAAACAAATATATTAAATTAGTACAAATAGAAAAATTAAATTAAATTACCCAATTATATATAGAAATCTATCTTTCAAATATATTTTTTTCATATCATAATTTTCACAGGACAAATAAGAAATATCATATCCTAAGCACACATAGATATAATATTTTTTTTATTTTTTTATATGTTGATCAATTAAACTCGTGATAGTAATATTGTAATAATACAGGAATTAGAAGGACACTTAGTAATTTTGAATTAAAATAATTATTTAATAATTAATTGTATTCACTATTTTTTCTCTACTATTCAAACTTTTTTTTTTTTGAGTAAACAGTAATACTTATTAGAATACATACGAAAAATTTAACAAATAAAATATTATAAGTACTTTTAATTAATATTTAAATTTTTTTTATACCTAAAAAATCTAGTGTTACAAAATATTTCACTAATTTTTTGTCACAATTATGATGTAGCAAATTATAAAACGTCTCATTTAAATATCTTTAAAAAAAATCTCATTTAAATATCTTTGATCCTTAAGTTTTAGTTAAAATGCTATCTTTTCAAATTCATTATAAATTGATATTATTTTTAATTATTATTGTTAATAATACAAAGTTTTTTTAGATGACACATGTTAGTAGGTTTTGTTAATTATTATTATTATTATTATTATAAATCCATTAGAAATTGATATATTTGGTAATTGGTGTACCGTAGTTGAAGTTAAAAATAAAATACATAAATAAGAAATAAATAAATAAACTTAATAAAAGGAAGTTAAATTCATCTTCACGTGAGTGGGTGTTAGACACGCAAAACAATAAAAAAATATATAAATTATTTTATTCAAATAAATTAATAATAATAAAGGGGCTGAACTGCTGAAGTTAGAACTTTGAAGTAGTTGGGTAAAGCTGTCAAGCACATAAAACAAAAAGCACAAAACAAAAGAAATTGAAAAGCCAAACTAAAACAAAACAAAAGCCAAGAATTGAAGAAAGAGGGTCTGGGTTATTTAATGAAGAAGAAGTGGGAGGAGAAGAAGATTGGCAAAATGGGATTCCGGCAACGTGGCGGTAAGTCGGTGACTTTCTAGCGACAGCAGCAGCATAGTGAAAGCCTGTAAGTTAATATGTTAGTGAAAGAGGAGAGAGATATTGGATCTGAAAATTTTTCTTTCTTTTTGATCTGAAAGTCATGTTCGGTCCGGCATGATTTTTTTGGCCGAAGCATGATATTTCGTCCGGTATAGCCGGAACAACCCAATATGACCGGTATTTGAACCGGAATGAAACACATGTTTCTGTACCATTTTAATCTCCAGTAAGGAACATACCGACCGGTTGGTATCGACTTTGTCATCTTCTTCTTCTCAGTTTGTTTTTTTTTTCCCTCACAAATCTTTTGGTTCCAAATCTGAAAAAAGTCCAAAGTGCATGCCGGCCAAATCTTTAATTTCAGCCGGTATTTGCTGGAAAAAAAAAAAAAAAAAAAAAAAAAAAAAAAAAAAAAGAAGAAAAAAAGAGGGAACCATGATAACTGCGAGAACCATTCATGGTTCTCAAAACCGTGAGGTCCGACCGCAGTTCGCATGGGTTCCTACTTTTTTCCCATAAAGTGGTTCTTGAGGCTAAAAGAACCGCAAAAATGAACGTCTCAAGGTTTTCCTGGTCAAACCATACGATCCGGTTCTGGTTTCAAAACCTTGGTTATAACCTGAGTTAGGCCTTGCGCTAACATAACACTTACAAACCAAATAAAAATACTATTATGTAGTGGTTCATCATTACAAGTGGCAGAGTAAGGAATTTTTGCTACGAAGGTTAGATTTTAAAAAATGCTTTCCTGATTTCATTTGTTGATTAACAAAATATTGATGGTCATAATCTAGTACAAAGTTCTAAGAAAACAATATATGTTTGCTTAATTTGACACTTTCACTTAATATATATATATATATATATATATATATATATATATATATAAAAGATTTTCTCACAACAATATAGTTAGTGTTATACTAATGGGGCTTCAATGGGGAACCTAGGGAAGGCTAGGGGAGGAGGGCTTATTAGAGATAGTTCTAGCATTTAGGTCAAGGGTTTTTCAAGATCCTTAGGATTTGGCACCAATATGTTAGCAGAGTGTTGGGCTCTCAGGGATGGGCTGATTCTAGCTACCCAACTCGGCATCCAAAATTTGGAAGTTGAATTGGATGCAAAAGTTGTTGTGGATTTGATTAATTCTAACTCCCAAATTAATGCAGCGTATACAACTCTTTTGGTGGATTGCAGGTTGCTGCTAAACAAAATCCCTCATGCCAAGTGATGAAGCGTAAATTCGTCAGTTGTTGTAAATACGTCCAGATGGATCCCAGTGTGCGTTCGTATCGCCGTGAAAATGGGAAGATGACTTCCTTAAGATGGTCACCGGTGTGGTGCTTGCCACAACGTCTCCGATGCCAAAGTTAGTATAAGAAAACTTATAGAAAATAGCTGAATGCCAAAAGATAACTAGTAACGCTCTGTTGTGTCTATGTACCTTGTGTTAGAAGTGTGAGGGCTATATATATATTCTCACAGCTTCTAGCTGTTGTGGCTGTTATGGTGGTTTTAATGCTCCTTTGGGTAACGCCTCATCCCTAATAATGTGGATTTCAATGGGCTTCCAACGGTCTGCAAAGTTGTCCTTGTAACCGTCTGAGGCATTTATTTAACTGCATTGAATGGCTTCTTTATCTTCGTCAATAATATGGCTTACGTTCGTCTGTCGATGCTACCTCGTTGGTTTGGATAAGAATGTCCAAGTAAGTTGAGCTCGTCAATCCCATTAGCTGCCCCTGGATTCTGTGGTCGTCGTGACGTGTCATGACGATCACAAGAAATGAAAGGTTTATGGACTGTACATGACTCTTGGGATTTTGCTCCGTATTAAATGCATAGTGGCAGCGCCACACGCATTGTGGCCACGTGGCACGTTCTGATTAGTGGAGTTAATGCTCCCATTGTATGACCCTTAGGTTTCCTGCTGGATTTCAGTTTTTGAGCCTTGGTTTTTAAACTTCTCCTCTTCTCACTTTTTTCTTTCATTTTTTCCAAACTTCCAATCATTGCTTTGAGTCTTTCCTTCTCCAACTTCCCTATGCAACTCTTCTCCAAGCCAGTGCATAGCGTGGTGGTGCTTCCTTCATTTGCCCTCTTTTAAGGTACACTTTTCTTCTTTTTTCTTGCTTCTTTTCTTTCTTGGTTGCGATAAAGCTTCTGATTTCCCCTTTTTTTTTCTTTTTTTAGCATTCATCTTTTTCCTTTGTTTCCAGGTTTTCATGGTTGATAGTTCTAAGGTTAAGGTAGTGTGTCCCTCAGTTTCTTACTTGTTTGCTCGTTTAGGGGCTTCTTTAGATACTTCTAGTGCTTTTCTTCCCCTAATTGAGCATTTTGTTTTTAAGGGTTGTGGGTTAGGAGTTGTAGTGTGCGAGTTGTTTCTTGTGCTCAGCCAATCGATCAATTGGTTTGGGGGTTTGATAAAGGAGGAAGAGAATGTCTGAAGTGCGATCTAGTGAGCTCAAGACGGGGTTTTCGTCTAACAATGGCCCAGTGGAGGAAGACACAACCGTCTCTTCCCCTCAAGAGGTTAGGGCTTTCCACGCCCTTAGGGAGGTGTATGGACTGGACGCCGACATGTTAGGTAGGTTTAGGAATAGGTTTCAGTTTCCGGAGCATGTTAAGGTTTATCTGCCTAATGAGGAGGATCGGGCTTGTCACTTCTTCCCCGGGAAGGTATGCTTTTACGAGTCTACCTTCGTCTATAGGTTGAGGTTCCCTGTCCATCCGTTCCTCATGGAGTTATTAGATCGTTTTGTTATTGCTCCCAGACAACTTATGCCCAACTCATGGAGAATAGTGGTCAGTTGTATGGGGATATGGTTGGCCGCTACGGACGAAGGCATGCTTAAAGTAGACGAGCTCATCTACTTATATCGTTTGAAAGTGTCCAAGGAGCACGGGTACTATAAGTTGGTGCCTTGGGAGAGGGGGACCAGGATCATCAAGGGTCTACCTTCATCTTTCAGGTACTGGAAGTCCCAGTTTTTCTTTGTGTCTAAGGATGATTTTGAGACACCCTTCAACCGGGTTTGGGGTGATCTCCCGAGGTTGCTTCTCCAGTAGGGAAGCCCAACCTTAGATGCGTCATTTATTTCTTCCTGTCATTTGAGCTTCGTTGTGTTTATTTTTATCGTCTCTAACTCCTTTGCTCGTTGTTTTGTGTAGTTAAAAGAAGTCCCAAGCTTAAGAGCAAGTACAGGTAGCGCGTGGAGAAGGTGATCAAATACGCGAAGTCAATTGAGGACTGGGACGATCTTGTGGACCCACAAACTCTTGCCTTCTATTGCCATGGTCCAGAGCCTTCCGCCTTTGTCCTGCGCAATATTGATATTGAGGAAAAAAAGAGTAAGTATTAAGTTCGTCAATATTGATTCCCCTGTACATACTTATCTCTTTTTTTTTTCCATTTTTTTTTACACAAGTGTTTTTCTTTTGCAGGAATGACGACCAAGTTTAACATGGACATGTATGCGAAGATGAGGTCGAAGAAGGACGAGCCATTGTCCAATATTGGGAAGAGGACAGTGCATGTCACAGGGAAAGGTCCTTTTGCTACCCTAGCTTCCCTCGTTTCCCCAACAACCTTCGGTGCCGAGGTGACGAGGACAGCTTCTCCGGCCACTTCTGTCGAAGAGATCCCTACTACCACTTCTAAGAGGCAATGCTTGGAAAGTAAGGGGAAGGAGAAGGCCAACTCTAGAGCATCCAATATCTGGAACGACACTGAACTTGCCATGGAGAAGGTGTATGAGGTTGTCACTATTGAGGACTTGAAGGTTTTCTCAAGCGTGCCTTCCAACGAGGTGGTGTCTCATCATGTCCATAGACTTGTTCAAGTAAAGGAATTGTGAAATTTCAGTCCTTCTTCTTTTCTTGGCAATTTTTGAGATCTGATTTTTTTTTTTTTTTTTAGGTGTTGGGAGAGAGCCTCCATCTTACTTCAGAGTATCTAACTCAGGAGGCCAAGGTCGAGTCTGCAGTGTCACGAGTGGTGGCCTTGGAGGCGGAGAACTCGAAGCTAAAGAAGGATTTAATAGCTACCATGGACGAGGCTAACTCTGCCAAGGACAAGGTCAAGACCCTGAGTGACGATCTCAGAGCTGAACGGCAGTTCACTTTCGAAAAGGACGAGTAATTTCTAGCTGCCAAAGAGAAGATCAAGACCATAGCTGCTAAGGCTGTGGAGGGTTTCCAGCAAACCGAAGAGTATAATACTGTGCTCTTCAGTTGGTACCTCAAAGGGTTTGAGCTCCTAAGGTGATACTTCATCAAGCACCCTTCTGGAGTATCAAGCACCCTTCTGGAGTGGATCTGGAAAACCTTGACCTTGAAGAGGTAGATAAGGAAATGGCTACTGACGAAGCCAACCACTCAGCCCTTGAAGGTGATGCCCCCGAGAATGTTCTTCCTCCTCCAGCTGATAATGCGAACGCCTGAGCCTGTCACCTGTTTCACTTTTTTTTTCTTTTTTTTTTCTTTTTTTGTGCCTAGGGTGTTTTGGGCTTTTAATTCTATTTTAAGAATAAAATTTCAATTTGAGAACAATCTCACCCCGTGTTTAGGGGCTTAATATATATAATGCTAGTTGCCCATTGTCTTTGGGCTTTTACTTCTGTTTATAATTTTTATGCTTACCTGTGTGTATTCTTGTATTTGTTTGTTTTGTTTCTTTAGTTGTTTCTTCGGTTGTTTCTTCTTCGTCAGTAATTTGCACCGTAGCTATTAAGTTGAATTTTTTGCTGACTCCGATGGAATGTTGCCTTATTGATAGCTTGCATTTGTCATTGTGCTGATTTTATGTTTGATTTTACACCTCTTTAAGGGATCCTGTCGTTTCACTTTCCTTGTCATTAACATACATCCGTCTAGGCAGAATCTTGTTACCTGCCAATGACTTTACACCCATTTAAGAGATCTTGTCATTTATTTAGACTCGTCAGTAACTTACATCCGTCTAGGCGGAATATTGTTACTTAATTATTTTTATGACTTACACCCATTTAAGCGATCTTGTCATTTCTTTAGATTTGTCAGTAATTTACATCCGTCTAGGCGAAATCTTGTTACTTAACCACTTTTATGACTTACACCTGTTAGGACATATGTGTTCACATGTTAGGAACATATGTCATAATTTATGTAAATTGGCTAATCCTTTGACAAAACGCACTCTACTTGTAATTAGGTAGTTCTATGTGTTTTTAATACTTCAAGAAACAAGGTTTCAAGATCAAGTGTTGAAGTCATCAAGTCTGTCCAAGAAAAAGTAAGCTGAAGTGCACAGTTTTTAATTCTCGACACCTGCTCGACAGCTACCTCGACACCTGCTACCTGTCAAGAATTAAAAAGTCAGAATTCCAATATGATTTTCTTGGGATCCGTGAATGTGTTTTTGGGCCTTCTTTTCTTCTAACCCTAAACATATTTAAGGAGTGTTTTAAGAGCCGTCAACACAGACACAAGTTGAAAAAGCATTGAGCAATCCTTGTTCAAGTAAATTGTGATCTAAGACAGAGTTCTTGACCTAGTTCATCTTCTTCAAGAAGTTGCTGTGTATTTGCACCATAAGGTTTTGTGACCAAGCATCTTCTTCATTGCATAAGATGAACTGAAGAACTTTGCAACCAACCTCTCTTTCTAAAGTTGGTGTTTGAAGCCGCGTACTGGGATCCGCGCATCTAGTTAGTCACGTACTTGGGAGCCGTGCATCAAAAGGGGGAACTGTCACTACAGATCAAGTCCAATTGGGTATTGGGGTAAGGGTTCAACTGTAAGTTGGTAAGGTACTTGGGATTTCTTTACTTGTAACCGCTTGATTTGATAATAGTGGAGTTTCGGGAGTGGTGACCTGAAAATCACCCGATGGGGTTTTTGCCGTTAGGGTTTTCCCCATTCGTGAACAAATCACCGAGTTATTTATTTTTCCGCTGCATATTTAGTTTTGGTGATTTATTTGTGCTGCCACGCGTTTGCATGATAAATTGATTAATTAATAACTTGGTTAAATTAATTAATTAGTTTAAATCACAAGGGGTCATTCAATTTGGGGCCTATCAAGTGGTATCAGAGCAGGCACACTCTGATTAAGTTTAATCTTTGCTGTGATTGATCCATTGATCCCTGTTTGTCATGGATAGAGGACAATCTCTAATCATACCTCCTTTATTTGATGGGACTAACTATGCCTACTGGAAAGTACGCATGAGAGCTTTTTTGCAGTCCTTAGATAAGAAGGTGTGGCAAGCTGTTGAGATTGGCTGGACCAAGCCAATAGAAGCGCCGGCCGATTGGGATGAAGCCAAGATCAAGGCGGCAAACTTCAACAGCAGAGCGTTGAATGCCTTATTTAGCGCAGTCACCAATGAGGAGTTCAAGAAGATATCCTCAACAGAAACTGCTAAGGAGGCGTGGACCGTCCTCCAGACAACCTATGAAGGAACAAAGGCTGTCAAAGATTCAAAACTATAGAGGCTCACTACTAGCTTTGAAGAAATTAAGATGGAGGAGGATGAGTCGTTTGATGAGTTCTATGCCAAACTTAAGGACATAGTGAACTCAGCCTTCAATCTTGGGGAAACCATCCCTGAACCCAAGGTTGTAAGGAAGGTGCTCAGATCTCTACCTGAGAGATTTCATGCCAAGATTACGGCAATAGAAGAATCAAAGGATATTGATAAAATTCCTTTGACTGAGTTGGTTGGAAACTTGCAGACCTACGAGCTAGGGTTATCAAGAATAGGCAAGTCAAGCAAGGGCAAGAGCATGGCCCTGAAGGCAAAGAGCAGTGATACAGATGAGTCTTCCGATGATGAAGATTCCAAAATGAAGTCCTACATTACAAGGCAGTTCAACAAGTTTATGAAGAATGCCAATGGAAGGAGCTTCGATAAGGACCGCAGGTAATCCAATTCTACACAGTTCAAAAGCCAAGACAAAGTAAAGAAGGATGCTAAAGAAGGCGGTCAGTACACTGTTCCGGCAGGACCCAAGTGTTTTGGGTGTCATGGGTTTGGACACATGAAGAATGAGTGTCCTACATATCTGAAGAGCATTGGAAAGAGCAAGGCTCTTGCTGCAACTCTAAGTGACACTGAGCCTGAAGATGATTCCGATAATGAGGATGACGGAATCTTAAATGCCTTCACTGCCACAGTCAATCCTACTGAAGGGATTGTTGAAGAAGTGGAACAGGAAGAAGAATTGGTGGATACTGAATGTGAGAAGATGGATGACAAAGATGATATCCATTCAGCCTATGAGAAGCTTTACAAGCTCTCTGAAAAGCATGAGAAGTTATACAGGCTAGCCACCAAGAAACTCAGTGATGTGGAACTTGATCGGGAAGAGTTGTCCACAAAGTTTGATGAGGCAAATCAAACTATTGGAGCACTGAGATTTGAAAACAACTTCCTAGCTGAGAAGACCAAAAAGCTTGAAGTAGAGCTGTTTCAAGTCAGAGCTCAACTGGAGAGGACTTCAAGTGCAAAACTTGATGAGATGCTCAGCAACCAGAAATCTGCTTCAAATCGAACAGGTTTAGGGTATGGTCTTTCTTTCTCTAATTCTGCTTCTACTAGTTCTACTGTTTTTGTTCCTCCTGCTAATACTGTTAAAATTGAGAACATTGATGTTAAAACTGAATTAGCTAGTGAGAACATAGACAAAGGTAAATCCATCTTAGGAGCACCCCCTAAGTTAGATAAGAAAGATGCTAAAAACCCTAGGACTAAAAAGGCTAACTCTCAAAAGCCTAAACAAAAGAAGCAGCATCTCTGTCATCATTGTGGAGCTGCCGGTCATACTCGACCAAATTGCTACAAGTGGCTAGCCACCCAACAGAGCAACAGTATGACAGCATCTGGAAGCCAAAATCAGCTTCAATCCTCACTTGCTCCTCTTGGAGATCTTCTAAAAGCTATCATGTTCCTTTCGAACTTGAACGGTTTCAATTCTTCCCCCTCACCGCCGGTTCAAGGATTCAATCAAAGGAAAGGCTCTTCTAAGGTGTGGAAGAAAAAGGACTCAAAGTGATTTTATCACTTTCTTCTCCCTTCTTTTTTTGTGTGTTGCATTGCTTGCTTGTTTTGCATTTTTATTGAGTCAGTCTAGTTTTATGCATTGTTTTTGCTTTGTTAACATGTCTTTGTGTGTTTATTTTCAGTTTTGTTTATTTTATTTTTGATATAAAATAAAAAAAATTGAAAATTTGAAAAATACAAAAACAGTGTGTGTTTTGTGTACTTTGGTACTTGTGTACCTTGGATGGCCAATGAAACAAAGTTTTCTAAACTTTGTATCTCTTGTAGCTTAGATGAGCAACTTTATGCACAACTAAGCAAGTGAGCTTTGTGGCTCGTGTTTGTGATGAGTAAGATTAGGTTATCTCTTTAGACTTAACACTCATATAACTCTTTTTCACGGGTAGGACTAGAAAATCCTAAGAGAAAGGCATAAATAACCATCTCACCACTGTTGCCCGCCAATCATTAATGACATCTGTATGCTTCG
Organism: Quercus glauca; assembly: GCA_023736055.1. Classification (NCBI taxonomy): domain Eukaryota; kingdom Viridiplantae; phylum Streptophyta; class Magnoliopsida; order Fagales; family Fagaceae; genus Quercus; species Quercus glauca. The sequence goes on along the minus strand of CM043321.1, from coordinate 42,026,336 downwards.
ACATAGCAAAAGTGTGATGTCAATGACATTTGTGTGCTTAGGCATAGCAAAATTAAAATGTCAAATATCAATAGGTATTTCTTTTCTTTCTCATAAGCCCATGTATGATATGTTTAAAAAGAAAAAATATGCAAAGAAATAAAAAGCAAAAAGATTAAAAATGCTTTAAAATGGTTGCAAGCATGTATTCTAGGAGATGTGGGAGTTATAGGATGTACCTCGAAGGTGATAGTCCCCATCAAACAGTTATAATTGTGTGTGAGTTAAAGTTATTTTCTCATATCTCAGATCGTCATAACATGTATACACATATGCAATCTTGCGATGTTTTTCACACATAACACGCAATATTCTTTGCTACCATTGATACATGTGCAGGTACAATGTGATTTGGCCATCACAAAGGTTATACATGTGCTCTTGTATGCTCACTAAACTGTCATAACTTATTTTTGAAATATAAAATTTGTTAGACTTGTTTAGTGTGTGTGAGAGTTTTTGGGAGATTCATGTGCTTATATTTTCATTGAGAGATGATATGTGAGAGCATTTTATGTTGATTGGATCATGGTTGAGGTGTTTGTCTTGATTGCATTCATGTCTGTGTTTTTCACTTCTCGAAAAACTGCTTTTCACTGCTGTCTCGACACCTCCTCGATACCTCCTCGATACCTGATCATCTGTCGAGCTTCTAAGCCTTTTCTTATCGCAATCTCGACACATCCTCGACACCTGGTGGATCGATCGAGATTCCCTTGAATATGTCTGATGCCTCTTTCTCGACACCTGTCTCGACACCATGTGGATCGATCGAGATTTTCTCTGTCTCCTCGATACCTTCTCGACACCTAGTCGATCGATCGAGCTTCTGGTATTGGTTCAGCTGTTCTTACCTCGATACCTCCTCGACACCTTCAGCTGTCAAAGGCCAATTTCTCGATACCTTCTGTTAGGACATATGTGTTCACATGTTAAGAACATATGTCATATTTTATGTAAATTGGCTAATCCTTTGACAAAACGCACTCTACTTGTAATTGGGCAGTTCTAGGTGTTTTTAATACTTCAAGAAACAAGATTTCAAGATCAAGTGTTGAAGTCATCAAGTCTGTCCAAGAAAAAGCAAGTTGAAGTGCAAAGTTTTTAAAGCTCGACACCTACCTCGACACCTGCTATCTGTCGAGAATTAAAAAGTCAGATTTCTGTTCTGATTTTCTTGGGATCCGTGAATGTGTTTTTGGGCCTTCTTTTCTTCTAACCCTAAACATATTTAAGGAGTGTTTTAAGAGCCATCAATAGAGACACAAGTTGCATAAGTATTGAGCAATCCTTATTCAAGCAAATTGTGATCTACGACAAAGTTCTTGACCTAGTTCATCTTCTTCAAGAAGTTGTTGTGTATTTTGCACCGTAGGGTTTTGTGACCAAGCATCTTCCTGATCTTCATCGCATAGGATGATCTGAAGAACTTTGCAACCAACCTCTCCTTCTTAAGTTGGTGTTTGAAGTCGCGTACTGGGATCCGCGCATCTGGTTAGTCACGTACTTGGGAGCCGTGCATCAAAAGGGGGAACTGTCACTACAGATCAAGTCCAATTGGGTATTGGGGTAAGGGTTCAACTGTAGGTTGGTAAGGTACTTGGGATTCCTTATTTGTAACCGCTTGATTTGATAATAGTGGAGTTTCGGGAGTGGTGACCTGAAAATCACCCGGTGGGGTTTTTGCCGTTAGGGTTTTCCCCATTCGTGAACAAATCACCGTGTTATTTATTTTTCCGCTGCATATTTAGTTTTTGGTGATTTGTTTGTGCTGCCACGCGTTTGCATGATAAATTGATTAATTAATAACTTAGCTTAATTAATTAATTGGTTTAAATCACAAGGGGTCATTCAATTTGTGGCCTTTCAAGTGGTATCAGAGCAGGCACACTCTGATTAAGTTTAATCTTTGCTGTGTTTGATCCATTGACCCCTGTTTGTCATGGATAGAGGACAATCTCTAATTATACCTCCTTTATTTGATGGGACTAACTATGCCTACTGGAAGGTACGCATGAGAGTTTTTTTGCAGTCCTTAGATGAGAAGGTGTGGTAAGCTGTTGAGATTGGCTGGACTAAGCCAAAAGAAGCGCCGGCCGATTGGGATGAAGCCAAGATCAAGGCGGCAAACTTCAACAGCAGAGCGTTGAATGCCTTATTTAGCGCAGTCACCAATGAGGAATTCAAGAAGATATCCTAAACAGAAACTGCTAAGGAGGCGTGGACCATCCTCCAGACAACCTATGAAGGAACAAAGGCTGTCAAAGACTCAAAGCTACAGAGGCTCACTACTAGCTTTGAAGAAATTAAAATGGAGGAGGATGAATCGTTTGATGAGTTCTATGCCAAGCTAAAAGACATAGTGAACTCAGCTTTCAATCTTGAGGAAACTATCCCTGAACCCAAGGTAGTAAGGAAGGTGCTCAGATCTCTACCTGAGCGATTTCATGCCAAGATTACAGCAATAGAAGAATCAAAGGACATTGATAAAATTCCTTTGACTGAGTTGGTTGGGAACTTGCAGACCTACGAGCTAGGGTTATCTAGAATAGGCAAGTCAAGCATGGGCAAGAGCATGGCCCTGAAGGCAAAGAGCAGTGATACAGATGAGTCTTCTGATGATAGAGATTCCAAGATGAAGTCCTACATTACAAGGCAGTTCAAGAAGTTCATGAAGAATGCCAATGGGAGGAGCTCCAACAAGGACCGAAAGCAATCCAGTTCTTCACAGTTCAAGAGCTAAGACAAAGGAAGGAAGGATGCCAAGGATGGCGGTCAGTACACTGTTCCGGCAGGACCAAAGTGTTTTGGGTGTCACGGGTTTGGACACATGAAGAATGAGTGTCCTACATATCTGAAGAGCATTGGGAAGAGCAAGGCTCTTGCTGCAACCCTGAGTGACACTGAGCCTGAAGATGATTCCGACAATGAGGATGACGGAATCTTGAATGCCTTCACTGCCACAGTCAATCCTACTGAAGGGATTGTTGAAGAAGTGGAACAGGAAGAAGAATTGGTGGATACTGAATGCGAGAAGATGGATGACAAAGATGATATTCATTCAGCCTATAAGAAGCTTTACAAGCTCTCTGAAAAACATGAGAAGTTATACAGGCTGGCCACCAAGAAGCTTAGTGATGTGGAACTTGATAGAGAAGAATTGTCCACAAAGTTTGATGAGGCAAATCAAACTATTGGAGCACTGAGATTTGAAAACAACTTCCTGGCTGAGAAGACCAAGAAGCTTGAAGTAGAGCTGTTTCAAGTCAGAGCTCAACTGGAGAGGACTTCAAGTGCAAAACTTGATGAGATGCTCAGCAACCAGAAATCTGCTTCAGATCGAACAGGTTTAGGGTATGGTCTTTCTTTCTCTAACTCTGCTTCTACTAGTTCTACTGTTTTTGTTCCTCCTGCTAATACTATTAAAATTGAAAACATTGATGTTAAAACTGATTTAGCTAGTGAGAACATAGACAATGGTAAATCCATCTTAGGAGCACCCCCTAAGTTAGATAAGAAAGATGCTAAAATCCCTAGGGATAAGAAGGCTAACTCTCATAAGCCTAAACAAAAGAAGCAACATCTCTGTTATCATTGTGGAGCTGCTGGTCATACTCGACCTAATTGCTACAAGTGGCTAGCCACCCAACAGAGCAACAGTATGACAGCATCTGGAAGCCAAAATCAGCTTCAATCCTCTCTTGCTCCTCTTGGAGATCTTCTTAAAGCCATCATGTTCCTTTCGAACTTGAACGGTTTCAATTCTTCCCCCTCACCGCTGGTTCAAGGATTCAATCAAAGGAAAGGCTCTTCCAAGGTGTGGAAGAAAAAGGACTCAAAGTGATTTCATCACTTTCTTCTCCTTTCTTGTTTTTTCTTATGTGCTGCATTGCTTGTTTGTTTTGCATTTTTTTTGAGTCAGTCTAGTTTTATGCATTGTTTTGCTTTGTTAACATGTTTTTGTGTGTTTACTTTCAGTTTTGTTTATTTTGTCTTTGATATAAAATAAAATAAAAAATTGAAAAATACAAAAACAGTGTGTGTTTTGTGTACTTTGGTACTTGTGTACCTTGGATGGCCAATGAAACAAAGTTTTCTAAACTTTGTATCTCTTGTAGCTTAGATGAGCATCTTTATGCACAACTAAGCAAGTGAGCTTTGTGGCTCTTGTTTGTGATGAGTAAGATTAGGTTATTTCTTTAAACTTAACACTCATATCACTCTTTTTGACGGGTAGGACTAGAAAGTCCTAAGAGAAAGGCATAAATAACCATCTCACCACTGTTGCCCGCCAATTATTAATGACATCTGTATGCTTCGGCATAGCAAAAGTGTGATGTCAATGACATTTGTGTGCTTAGGCATAGCAAAATTGAAATGTCAAATATCAACGGGTATCTCCTTTCTTTCTCATAAGCCCATGTATAATATGCTTAAAAAAAAAATATGCAAAGAAATAAAAAGCAAAAAGATTAAAAATGCTCTAAAAATGGTTGCAAGCGTGTATTTTAGGAGATATGGGAGTTATAGGATGTACCTCGAAGGTGATAGTCCCCATCAAACAGTTATGATTGTGTGTGAGTTAAAGTCATTTTCTCATATCTCAGATTGTCATAACATGTATACACATATGCAATCTTGCGATGTTTTTCACACACAACACGCAATATTCTTTGCTACTTTTGATACATGTGCAGGTACAATGTGATTTGGCCATCACAAAGGTTTTACATATGCTTTTGTATGCTCACTAAACTGTCATGACTTATTTTTGAAATATAAAATTGGTTAAACTTGTTTAGTGTGTGTGTGTGTTTTTGGGAGATCCATGTGTTTAAATTTTCATTGAGAGATGATTTTGAGAGTTTTGTATCTTGATTGGATCATGGTTGAGGTGTTTGTCTTGATTGCATACATGTCTGTGTTTTTCTCTTCTCGAAAAACTGCTTTTCTCTGATGGCTCGACAACTCCTCGATACCTCCTCGATACCTGATCATCTGTCGAGCTTCTCAAGCCTTTTTTTTTATCGCAATCTCGACACATCCTTGACACCTTGTGGATCGATCGAGATCTTCTCTGTCTCCTCGATACCTTCTCGACACCTAGTCGATCGATCGAGCTTTAGGCATCAGTTCAGCTGTCCTTACCTCGATACCTCCTCGATACCTACAGCTGTCGAAGGCAAATATCTCGATACCTTTCTCAACAGCATCCTCGACACCTCTCGACACCTCAGCTGTCGAGATTTACTGAGGTGTCTATATAAGCTTCTGTCGCGATTTCTCTCTCATTTCTCGATCTCTCTTCGATCTGTCCGAGGCTGTTCATCTGCCAAAACCTTTTTACTCTCTCAAAACCTTCATCCAACGTGATTTTTGGCACTTCCTTGCTTCGAATCACCTGGTATGATCTTTTTATCCTTCATTCTTCATGCATTTCATGATTTTGAAACTTAGGTTTTGAAGTTTTTGAAAATTTTGGGGTTTTTCAAAATTGATGAGTTTTTTCTTGAAATTTTGGGTTGGTTTTTCACTCAAATGATTTTAAAATGTCATACATTGCATTCCATGTGCATTAGAATGATATTTTCATGCATTTAGATGTGTGTTTCTTGTATGTGTGCTGCTAGGTTTGGATTGGGCTGAGCCCATGATGCTTTTTATGTTTGCATGTCACATGACCATGCATTCCCATGCATACGTACATTTTGTTCAAGTTATTATATTATTTGAACTGTTTGGGACTTTTTTGATTGTCTCCCTCTCTATCTCTTTTCTCATTCTTTTACGTTAGTAGTGTCTATGGCACCCAAACGTAAATCCACTCCTGCTCGGAACCCTCTGCGTTCTGGAGCTTCCTCTTCTTCTGATACTGCTCCTCATACTCTTCGGTTCCGTGATGGAGATGCCCAAGAGGCATTTACTGAGAACTTTTCTAGACGAGGTGTTCATTCGGAACGCCAAGTCATTCTGGCGGACTTCGCCGACACTGACCTTCCCTCTGTCATTCACAGTAGGGGATAGGAGTCACTATGTGACGTCCCGGTCACTTGTCCTCTCGTACTTATTCAGGAGTTTTACTCCAACATGTACGGGATTGATCGTTCAGTACCTCTCTTTCATACTCGCGTTCGAGGTACGTGCATTGCTGTCACACCGCAGCTGGTTGCGGATGTGCTGAGAGTCCCTAGGATAGAGTTTCCTGACTATCCTACATGTGAGCGACTAAGGACTGTGTCCAAGGATGAGCTCATTTCTGCTTTTTGTGAGCGCCCTTCTGAGTGGGGTGAGCATCAGTACACATCATGTAGACCTTTTGCTAAAGGTCTTAGGTTCCTAAACATGGTGATGACTTTTGTACTTCATCCTCTCTCTCCTTATAACTCTATCACAGAGCCTCGTGCTCGATTTTTGTTATCTCTACTTGAGCATCTTACGATAGATTTTCCTTCTCACTTCATTTTCTCTATCATAGATGTTCATTTAGATGCGGCGTCCCGTGACAAGCTCATTTTTCCTTCCGCTATCACGAGGATTCTACGCCATTTTTCCATCCCTTTCCCTGTGTCCGACCACTTTACACACATATCTGCCATAGATGCCGCTACCGTAAAACGTAGTGAGGCACAGTTTAGGTCGAGACAGCCGAATTCCACTCCTCCCTCCCGTAAAACGTAGTGAGGCAATGTATCTCTTGGAGATATTATGGCACAGCTGCAGCGCATGGATGCTCGCCTCGATACACTCACCACTGAGTTGTATCAGGTGAACGTTCGTGTTGGTCGTATTGCACGACGGCAGGCGACCATGGGTGGTTTTGCTTCTGAGGCTTCTCCTCCACCACCTCCTCCAGCCGCTTCAGATTCTGATGATGAGGATGATGATGATGATGATGATGGTGATGACGATGATACTTCGGATGATGATGATGGAGATGCTAGCTCTACTGATGAGATGTCTACATGACACTCTACCCTTTGTCACTCGTGACAAAAAGGGGGAGTAGTTTTGGATTATGAGAGTAGTCATCTTAGAGGGAGAGTTAGTATAGGACATTTTTTATAGGGGGAGTGTTCATATTTTTGAGGGATGTAGTGAAGCTTTGATGTATCTTTTCTTTTCTAGTCTTTTTAGATACATTGATCTTGTATATGAGGTCTTTTGACCAGTTTTACATACATTGTACTTATCTTTCTATATATGTGGATGTATGTTTTTTTTTCATCTATCTCTTCATGTGTTGTTTCTTTTCTTTCTTTATACACATGTTCTTTATATTTGTATGCAATCTAATTAATTCTGTTTCACACAAGATGCCTTGATGAGTTTTGTTTAAAAGTGTTTCAGAAATACAGGTTGTCAAAGTCTACTTGCCATAAACTCTCTTTTTGCAAAGTTTTTCAAGAGTTTGTGTTAGGATAGATTTTATTGTATTCAACAAGTGAATATGAGTTGAGTGATTTATGACTTCTCTCATATGTTCATTTGTTCTTTGTGGTTTTGTCACGGATTGCCAAAGGGGGAGATTGTTAGGACATATGTGTTCACATGTTAAGAACATATGTCATATTTTATGTAAATTGGCTAATCCTTTGACAAAACGCACTCTACTTGTAATTGGGTAGTTCTAGGTGTTTTTAATACTTCAAGAAACAAGGTTTCAAGATCAAGTGTTGAAGTCATCAAGTCTGTCCAAGAAAAAGCAAGTTGAAGTGCAAAGTTTTTAAAGCTCGACACCTTCTCGACACCTACCTCGACACCTGCTATCTGTCGAGAATTAAAAAGTCAAATTTCTGTTCTGATTTTCTTGGGATCCGTGAATGTGTTTTTGGGCCTTCTTTTCTTCTAACCCTAAACATATTTAAGGAGTGTTTTAAGAGCCGTCAACAGAGACACAAGTTGCATAAGCATTGAGCAATCCTTGTTCAAGCAAATTGTGATCTACGACAAAGTTCTTGACCTAGTTCATCTTCTTCAAGAAGTTGCTGTGTATTTTGCACCGTAGGGTTTTGTGACCAAGCATCTTCCTGATCTTCATCGCATAGGATGATCTGAAGAACTTTGCAACCAACCTCTCCTTCTTAAGTTGGTGTTTGAAGTTGCGTATTGGGATCCGCGCATCTGGTTAGTCATGTACTTGGGAGCCGTGCATCAAAAGGGGGAACTGTCACTACAGATCAAGTCCAATTGGGTATTAGGGTAAGGGTTCAACTGTAGGTTGGTAAGGTACTTGGGATTCCTTATTTGTAACCGCTTGATTTGATAATAGTGGAGTTTCAGGAATGGTGACCTGAAAATCACCCGGTGGGGTTTTTGCCGTTAGGGTTTTCCCCATTCGTGAACAAATCACCGTGTTATTTATTTTTCCGCTGCATATTTAGTTTTTGGTGATTTGTTTGTGCTGCCACGCGTTTGCATGATAAATTGATTAATTAATAACTTGGCTTAATTAATTAATTGGTTTAAATCACAAGGGGTCATTCAATTTGTGGGCTTTCAAAATTTGTTTAGGGTTAGAAGAAAAGAAGGCCCAAAAACACATTCATGGATCCCAAGAAAATCAGATTGGAATTCTGACTTTTTAATTCTCGACAGATAGCAGGTGTCGAGGTAGCTGTCGAGCAGGTGTCAAGAATTAAAAACTGTGCACTTCAGCTTGCTTTTTCTTAGACAGACTTGATGACTTCAACACTTGATTTTGAAACCTTGTTTCTTGAAATATTAAAAACACCTAGAACTACCCAATTACAAGTAGAGTGTGTTTTGTCAAAGGATTAGCCAATTTATATAAATTATGACATATGTTCCTAACATGTGAACATATATGTCCTAACAATCTCCCCCTTTGATAATCCGTGACAAAACCACAACAAACAAATGAACATATGAGAGAAGTCATAAATACACTTTAAACACTTTAAACAAGTAGACTTTGACAACCTGTATTTCTAAAACACTTTAAACAAAACTCATCAAGGCATCTTGTGTGAAACAGAAATAATTAGATTGCATACAAGTATAAAGAACATGTGTCTAAAGATAGAAAAAAAACAACACATGAAGAGATAGGTGAAAAAGAAAAACATACATCCACATATATAGAAAGATAAGTACAATGTATGTAAACTGGTCACAAGACCTCATATACAAGATCAATGTATCTAACAAGAATAGAAAAGAAAAGATACATCAAAACCTCACTACATCCCTCAAAAATATGAACACTCCCCCTATCAAAAATGTCCTATACTAACTCTCCCCCTAAGATGACTACTCTCATAGTCCAAAACTACTCCCCCTTTTTGTCACGAATGACAAAGGGTAGAGTGTCATGTAGACATCTCATCAGTAGAGCTAGCATCTCCATCATCATCATCCGAAGCATCATCGTCATCACCATCATCATCATCATCCTCAGCATCAGAATCTGAAGCGACTGGAGGAGGTGGTGGAGGAGAAGCCTCAGAAGCAAAACCACCCATGGTCGCCTGCCGTCGTGCAATACGACCAACACGAACGTTCACCTGATACAACTCAGTAGTGAGTGTATCGAGGCGAGCATCCATGCGCTGCAGCTGCGCCATAATATCTCCAAGAGATACATCGCCCGAAGAAGAAGGAGGAGCTGATGTAGATGGAGCAGATCTGGATGGAGCCGAACGGGAAGGCGGAGTGGAATCTGGCTGTCGCGACCTAAACTGTGCCTCACTACGTTTTACGGTAGCGGCATCTATGGCAGATATGTGTGTGAAGTGGTCGGACACAGGGAAAGGGATGGAAAAATGGCGTAGTATCCTCGTGATAGCGAAAGGAAAGATGAGCTTATCACGGGACGCCGAATCTAAATGAACATCTATGATAGAGAAAATGAAGTGAGAAGGAAAATCTATCGTAAGATGCTCAAGTAAAGATAACAAAAATCGAGCACGAGGCTCTGTGATAGAGTTATAATGAGAGAGAAGATGAAGTACGAAAGTCATCACCATGTTTAGAAACCTAGGACCTTTAGCGAAAGGTCTACATAATGTATACTGATGCTCACCCCACTCAGCAGGGCGCTCACAAAAAGCAGAAATGAGCTCATCCTTGGACACAGTCCTCAGTCGCTCACATGTAGGATAGTCAGGAAACTCTATCCTAGGGACTCTAAGCACATCCGCAATCAGCTGCGGCATGACAGTAATGCGCGTACCTCGAACGCGAGTATGAAAAAGAGGTACTGAACGATCAATCCCTACATGTTGGAGTAAAACTCCTGAATCAATACGATAGGACAGGTGACCGAGACGTCACACAGTGACTCCCATCCCCTAATGTGAATAACAGAGGGAAGGTCAGTGTTGGCGAAGTCCACCAGGATGACTTGGCGTTCCGAATGAACACCTCGTCTAGAAAAGTTCTCAGTAAATGCCTTGTGGGCATCTCCATCACGGAACCGAAGGTTAATAGGAGCAGAGTCAGAAGAAGAAGAAGCTCCAGAACGCAGAGGGTTTTGAGCAGGAGTGGACTTACGTTTGGGTGCCATAGACACTACTAACGTAAAAGAATGAGAAAGAGATAGAGAGGGAGACAATCAGAAAAGTCCCAAACAGTTCAAATATGATAATATGTTGAACAATAAGTACGTATGCATGGGAATGCATGGACATGTGACATGCAAACTTAAAAAGTATCATGGGCTCAGCCCAATCCAAAACTAGCAGCACACATCTAAATGCATGGAAATATCATTCTAATGCATATGGAATGCAATGTATGACATTTTAAACATCTTTTATTGAACATTCAACCCAAAATTTCAATAAAAACTCATTGATTTTGAAAAACCCCAAAAATTTCCAAAAAATCCCAAAACCTAGGTTTTAAAATATGCAATGCATGAAAAAGAAAGGGAAAAAGAACATACCAGGTGAAGGAAATCAAGGGAAGATCAAAAAGGATGAAGATCTGAAGCTTTGAGTGAGAAAAGCTTGATTGGGAGGCGAAAAGACTTCGGACAGATCGAGAGAGATCGAGTGAGAATGAGAAGAATCGCGACAGCTCCTTAAATAGGCACCTCAGTAATTCTCGACAGCTGAGGTGTCGAGAGGTATCGAGGAAGCTGTCGAGGAAGGTGAAAGGCCTCAAATTGAATGACCCATTGTGATTTAAACCAATTAATTAATTAAGCCAAGTTATTAATTAATCAATTTATCATGCAAACGCGTGGCAGCACAAACAAATCACCAAAAACTAGATATGCAGCGAAAAAATAAATAACACAGCGATTTGTTCATGAATGGGGAAAACCCTAACGGCAAAAATCCCACCGGGTGATTTTCAGGTCACCACTCCCGAAACTCCACTATTATCAAATCAAACGGTTACAAATAAGGAATCCCAAGTACCTTACCAACCTACAGTTGAACCCTTACCCCAATACCCAATTGGACTTGATCTGCAGTGACAGTTTCCCTTTTTTATGCACGGCTCCCAAGTACGTGACTAACCAGATGCGCGGATCCCAGTACGCGACTTCAAACACCAACTTAGAAGGAGAGGTTGGTTGCAAAGTTCTTCAGATCATCCTATGCAATGAAGATCAGGAAGATGCTTGGTCACAAAACCCTACGGTGCAAAATACACAGCAACTTCTTGAAGAAGATGAACTAGGTCAAGAACTTTGTCGTAGATCACAATTTGCTTGAACAAGGATTGCTCAATGCATATGCAACTTGTGTCTCTGTTGACGGCTCTTAAAACACTCCTTAAATATGTTTAGGGTTAGAAGAAAAGAAGGCCCAAAAACACATTCACGGATCCCAAGAAAATCAGAACAGAAACCTGACTTTTTAATTCTCGACAGATAGCAGGTGTCGAGGTAGGTGTTAAGCAGGTGTCGAGGTAGGTGTCGAGCAGGTGTCGAGCTTTAAAAACTTTGCACTTCAACTTGCTTTTTCTTGGACAGACTTGATGACTTCAACACTTGACTTGAAACCTTGTTTCTTGAAGTATTAAAAACACCTAGAACTACCCAATTACAAGTAGAGTGCGTTTTGTCAAAGGATTAGCCAATTTACATAAAATATGACATATGTTCTTAACATGTGAACACATATGTCCTAACAATCTCCCCCTTTGGCAATCCGTGACAAAACCACAAAGAACAAATGAACATATGAGAGAAGTCGTAAATCACTCAACTCATATTCACTTGTTGAATACAATAAAATCTATCCTAACACAAACTCTTGAAAAACTTTGCAAGAAGAGAGTTTATGGCAAGTAGACTTTGACAACCTGTATTTCTGAAACACTTTTAAACAAAACTCATCAAGGCATCTTGTATGAAACAGAATTAATTAGATTGCATACAAATATAAAGAACATGTGTATAAAGAAAGAAAAGAAACAACACATGAAGAGATAGATGAAAGAAAAACATACATCCACATATATAGAAAGATAAGTACAATGTATGTAAAACTGGTCAAAAGACCTCATATACAAGATCAATGTATCTAAAAAGACTAGAAAAGAAAAGATACATCAAAGCCTCACTACATCCCTCAAAAATATGAACACTCCCCCTATCAAAAATGTCCTATACTAACTCTCCCCCTAAGATGACTACTCTCATAATCCAAAACTACTCCCCATTTTTGTCACGAGTGACAAGGGGTAGAGTGTCATGTAGACATCTCATCAGTAGAGCTAGCATCTCCATCATCATCATCCGAAGTATCATCGTCATCACCATCATCATCATCATCATCATCCTCATCATCAGAATCTGAAGCGGCTGGAGGAGGTGGTGGAGGAGAAGCCTCAGAAGCAAAACCACCCATGGTCGCCTGCCGTCGTGCAATACGACCAACACGAACGTTCACTTGATACAACTTAGTGGTAAGTGTATCGAGGCGAGCATCCATGCGTTGCAGCTGCGCCATAATATCTCCAAGAGATACATCACCTGAAGAAGGAAGAGGAGTCGATGTAGGTGGAGCAGATCTGGATGGAGCAGAACGAGAGGGAGGAGTGGAATTCGGTTGTCTCGACCTAAACTGTGCCTCACTACGTTTTACAGTAGCAGCATCTATGGCAGATATGTGTGTGAAGTGGTCGGACACAGGGAAAGGGATGGAAAAATGGCGTAGAATCCTCGTAATAGTGGAAGGAAAAATGAGCTTATCACGGGACGCCGCATCTAAATGAACATCTATGATAGAGAAAATGAAGTGAGAAGGAAAATCTATCGTAAGATGCTCAAGTAGAGATAACAAAAATCGAGCACGAGGCTCTGTGATAGAGTTATAATGAGAGAGAGGATGAAGTACAAAAGTCATCACCATGTTTAGGAACCTAGGACCTTTAGCAAAAGGTCTACATGATGTGTACTGATGCTCACCCCACTCAGAAGGGCGCTCACAAAAAGCAGAAATGAGCTCATCCTTGAACACAGTCCTCAGTCGCTCACATGTAGGATAGTCAGGAAACTCTATCCTAGGGACTCTCAGCACATCCGCAACCAGCTGCGGTGTGACAGCAATGCGCGTACCTCGAACGCGAGTATGAAAGAGAGGTACTGAACGATCAATCCCGTACATGTTGGAGTAAAACTCTTGAATAAGTACGAGAGGACAAGTGACCGGGACGTCATATAGTGACTCCCATCCCCTACTGTGAATGACAGAGGGAAGGTTAGCGTCGGCGAAGTCTGCCAGAATGACTTGGCGTTCCGAATGAACACCTCGTCTAGAAAAGTTCTCAGTAAATGCCTTTTGGGCATCTCCATCACGGAACCGAAGAGTATGAGGAGCAGTATCAGAAGAAGAGGAAGCTCCAGAACGCAGAAGGTTCCGAGCAGGAGGGGATTTACGTTTGGGTGCCATAGACACTACTAACGTAAAAGAATGAGAAAAGAGATAGAGAGTGAGACAATCAGAAAAGTCCCAAACAGTTCAAATAATATAATAACTTGAACAAAATGTACGTATGCATGGGAATGCATGGTCATGTGACATGCAAACATAAAAAGCATCATGGGCTCAGCCCAATCCAAACCTAGCAGCACACATACAAGAAACACACATCTAAATGCATGAAAATATCATTCTAATGCACATGGAATGCAATGTATGACATTTTAAAATCATTTGAGTGAAAAACCAACCCAAAATTTCAATAAAAAACTCATCAATTTTGAAAAACCCCAAAATTTTCAAAAACTTCAAAACCTAAGTTTCAAAATCATGAAATGCATGAAGAATGAAGGATAAAAAGATCATACCAGGTGATTCGAAGCAAGGAAGTGCCAAAAATCACGTTGGATGAAGGTTTTGAGAGAGTAAAAAGGTTTTGGAAGATGAACAGCCTCGGACAGATCGAAGAGAGATCGAGAAATGAGAGAGAAATCGCGACAGAAGCTTATATAGACACCTCAGTAAATCTCGACAACTGAAGTGTCGAGAGATGTCGAGGATGCTGTCGAGAAAGGTATCGAGATATTTGCCTTCGACAGCTGTAGGTATCGAGGAGGTATCGAGGTAAGAACAGCTGAACTGATGCCTAAAGCTCGATCGATCGACTAGGTGTTGAGAAGGTATCGAGCAGACAGAGAAGATCTCGATCGATCCACAAGGTGTCGAGGATGTGTCGAGATTGCGATAAAAAAAAAAAGGCTTGAGAAGCTCGACAGATGATCAGGTATCGAGGAGGTATCGAGGAGGTGTCGAGCCATCAGAGAAAAGCAGTTTTTCGAGAAGAGAAAAACACAGACATGTATGCAATCAAGACAAACACCTCAACCATGATCCAATCAACATACAAAACTCTCAAAATCATCTCTCAATGAAAATTTAAGCACATGGATCTCCCAAAAACACACACACACACTAAACAAGTCTAATCAATTTTATATTTCAAAAATAAGTCATGACAGTTTAGTGAGCATACAGAAGCACATGTAAAACCTTTTTGATGGCCAAATCACATTGTACCTGTACATGTATCAAAAGTAGTAAAGAATATTGCGTGTTGTGTGTGAGAAACATCGCAAGATTGCATATGTGTATACATGTTATGACGATCTGAAATATGAGAAAATAACTTTAACTCACACACAATCATAACTGTTTGATGGGGACTATCACCTTCGAGGTACATCCTATAACTCCCACATCTCCTAGAATACACGCTTGCAACCATTTTTAAAGCATTTTTTAATCTTTTTGCTTTTTATTTCTTTGCATATTTTCTTTTTAAACATATCATGCATGGGCTTATGAGAAAGAGAAGAAATACCCATTGATATTTGACATTTCAATTTTGCTATGCCTAAGCACACAAATGTCATTGACATCACACTTTTGCTATGCCGAAGCATACAGATGTCATTAATGATTGGCGGGCAACAGTGGTGAGATGGTTATTTATGCCTTTCTCTTAGGATTTTCTAGTCCTACCCGTCAAAAAGAGTGATATGAGTGTTAAGTCTAAGAAATAACCTAATCTTACTCATCACAAACAAGAGCCACAAAGCTCACTTGCTTAGTTGTGCATAAAGATGCTCGTCTAAGCTACAAGAGATACAAAGTTTAGAAAACTTTGTTTCATTGGCCATCCAAGGTACACAAGTACCAAAGTACACATAACACATACTGGTTTTGTATTTTTCAATTTTTCATTTTTTTTTTATATCAAAAACAAAACTGAAAGTAAACACACAAAAACATGTTAACAAAGCAAAACAATGCATAAAACTAGACTGACTCAAAAACTGCAAAACAAACAAGCAATGCAACACACAAGTAAAATAAGAAGGGAGAAGAAAGTGATAAAATCACTTTGAGTCCTTTTTCTTCCACACCTTGGAAGAGCCTTTCCTTTGATTGAATCCTTGAACCGACGGTGAGGGGGAAGAATTGAAACCGTTCAAGTTCAAAAGGAACATGATGGCTTTCAGAAGATCTCCAAGAGGAGCAAGAGAGGATTGAAGCTAATTTTGGCTTCCAGATGCTGTCATACTGTTGCTCTGTTGGGTGGCTAGCCACTTGTAGCAATTAGGTCGAGTATGACCAGCAGCTCCACAATGATAACAGAGATGCTGCTTCTTTTGTTTAGACTTCTGAGAGTTAGCCTTCTTATCCCTAGGGATTTTAGCATCTTTTTTATCTAACTTAGGGGGTGCTCCTAAGGTGGATTTACCATTGTCTATGTTCTCACTAGCTAAATCAGTTTTAACATCAATGTTTTCAATTTTAATAGTATTAGCAGGAGGAACAAAAACAGTAGAACTAGTAGAAGCAGAGTTAGAGAAAGAAAGACCATACCCTAAACCTGTTCGATCTGAAGCAGATTTCTGGTTGCTGATCATCTCATCAAGTTTTGCACTTGAAGTCCTCTCCAGTTGAGCTCTGACTTGAAACAGCTCTGCTTCAAGCTTCTTGGTCTTCTCAGCCAGGAAGTTGTTTTCAAATCTCAGTGCTCCAATAGTTTGATTCGCCTCATCAAACTTTGTGGACAATTCTTCTCTACCAAGTTCCATATCACTGAGCTTCTTGGTGGCCAGCCTGTATAACTTCTCATGTTTTTCAGAGAGCTTGTAAAGCTTCTCATAGGCTGAATGGATATCATCTTTGTCATCCATCTTCTCGCATTCAGTATCCACCAATTCTTCTTCCTGTTCCACTTCTTCACCAATCCCTTCAGTAGGATTGACTGTGGCAGTGAAGGCATTCAAGATTCCGTTATTCTCATTGTCGGAATCATCTTCAGGCTCAGTGTCACTCAGGGTTGCAGCAAGAGCCTTGCTCTTTCCAATGCTCTTTAGATATATAGGACACTCATTCTTCATGTGTCCAAACCTGTGACACCCAAAACACTTTGGTCCTGCCGGAACAGTGTACTGACCGCCATCCTTGGCATCCTTCCTTCCTTTGTCTTGGCTCTTGAACTGTGAAGAACTGGATTGCCTTCGGTCCTTGTCGAAGCTCCTCCCATTGGCATTCTTCATAAACTTCTTGAACTGCCTTGTAATGTAGGACTTCATCTTGGAATCTTCATCATCGGAAGACTCATCTGTATCACTGCTCTTTGCCTTTAGGGCCATGCTCTTGCCCTTGCTTGACTTGCCTATTCTTGATAACCCTAGCTCGTAGGTCTGCAAGTTCCCAACCAACTCAGTCAAAGGAATTTTATCAATATCCTTTGATTCTTCTATTGCCGTAATCTTGGCATGAAATATCTCAGGTAGAGATCTGAGCACCTTCCTTACAACCTTGGGTTCAGGGATGGTTTCCCCAAGATTGAAGGCTGAGTTCACTATGTCTTTAAGCTTGGCATAGAACTCATTGAACAACTCATCCTCCTCCATTTTAATTTCTTCAAAGCTAGTAGTGAGCCTTTGTAGTTTTGAGTCTTTGACAGCCTTTGTTCCTTCATAGGTTGTCTGAAGGATGGTCCACGCCTCCTTAGCAGTTTCTGTTGAGGATATCTTCTTGAACTCCTCATTGGTGACTGCACTAAATAAGGCATTCAACGCTCTGCTGTTGAAGTTTGCCACCTTGATCTTGGCTTCATCCCAATCGGTCGGCGCTTCTTTTGGCTTGGTCCAGCCAATCTCAACAGCTTGCCACACCTTCTCATCTAAGGACTGCAAAAAAGCTCTCATGCGTACCTTCCAGTAGGCATAGTTAGTCCCATCAAATAAAAGAGGTATAATTAGAGATTGTCCTCTATCCATGACAAACAGGGGTCAATGGATCAAACACAGCAAAGATTAAACCTAATCAGAGTGTGCCTGCTCTGATACCACTTGAAAGGTCACAAATTGAATGACCCCTTGTGATTTAAACCAATTAATTAATTAAGCCAAGTTATTAATTAATCAATTTATCATGCAAACGCGTGGCAGCACAAACAAATCACCAAAAACTAAATATGCAGCAGAAAAATAAATAACACGGTGATTTGTTCTCGAATGGGGAAAACCCTAAAGGCAAAAACCCCACCGGGTGATTTTCAGGTCACCACTCTCGAAACTCCACTATTATCAAATCAAGCGGTTATAAATAAGGAATCTCAAGTACCTTACCAACCTACAGTTGAACCCTTACCCCAATACCCAATTGGACTTGATCTGTAGTGATAGTTCCCCCTTTTGATGCACAGCTCCCAAGTACGTGACTAACCAGATGCGCGGATCCCAGTACGCGACTTCAAACACCAACTTAAGAAGGAGAGGTTGGTTGCAAAGTTCTTCAGATCATCCTATGCGATGAAGATCAGGAAGATGCTTGGTCACAAAACCCTACGGTGCAAAATACACAGCAACTTCTTGAAGAAGAAGAACTAGGTCAAGAACTTTGTCGTAGATCACAATTTGCTTGAACAAGGATTGCTCAATGCTTATGCAACTTGTGTCTCTGTTGACGGCTCTTAAAACACTCCTTAAATATATTTAGGGTTAGAAGAAAAGAAGGCCCAAAAACACATTCACGGATCCCAAGAAAATCAGAACAGAAATCTGACTTTTTAATTCTCGACAGATAGCAGGTGTCGAGGTAGGTGTCGAGCAGGTGTCGAGCTTTAAAAACTTTGCACTTCAACTTGCTTTTTCTTGGACAGACTTGATAACTTCAATACTTAATCTTGAAACTTTGTTTCTTGAAGTATTAAAAACACCTAGAACTACCCAATTACAAGTAGAGTGCGTTTTGTCAAAGGATTAGCCAATTTACATAAAATATGACATATGTTCTTAACATGTGAACACATATGTCCTAACATATTTAAGGAGTGTTTTAAGAGCCGTCAACACAAACACAAGTTGAAAAAGCATTGAGCAATCCTTATTCAAGTAAATTGTGATCTAAGACGGAGTTCTTGACCTAGTTCATCTTCTTCAAGAAGTTGCTGTGTATTTGCACCATAGGGTTTTGTGACCAAGCATCTTCCTGATCTTCATTGCATAGGATGATCTGAAGAACTTTGTAACCAACCTCTCTTTCTAAAGTTGGTGTTTGAAGCCACGTACTGGGATCCGCGCATCTGGTTAGTCACATACTTGGGAGCCATGCATCAAAAGGGGGAACTGTCACTACAGATCAAGTCCAATTGGGTATTGGGGTAAGGGTTCAACTGTAGGTTGGTAAGGTACTTGGAATTCCTTTACTTGTAACCGCTTGATTTGATAATAGTGGAGTTTCGGGAGTGGTGACCTGAAAATCACCCGGTGGGGTTTTTGCCGTTAGGGTTTTCCCCATTCGTGAACAAATCACCGAGTTATTTATTTTTCTGCTGCATATTTAGTTTTGGTGATTTATTTGTGCTGCCACGCGTTTGCATGATAAATTGATTAATTAATAACTTGGTTAAATTAATTAATTAGTTTAAATCACAAGGGGTCATTCAATTTGTGGCCTATCAACACCCATTCAAGGGATCTTGTCATTTCTTTAGATTCATCAGTAACTTACATCCGTCTAGGCGGAATCTTGTTACTTAACCATTTTTATGACTTACACCCATTTAAGGGATCTTGTCATTTCTTTAGACTCGTCAGTAACTTACATCTGTCTATGCGGAATCTTGTTACTTAGCCATTTTTGGGCAACTTTCACATTACAAGATCTGTTCTCATTAAGACACGGGCTAAATAGTTCTTTTTAAACTCGTCACTAACTTACATCCGTCTAGGCGGAATCTTGTTACTTAGCCATTTTTGGGCGACTTTCACATTACAAGATCTGTTCTCATTAAGACACGAGCTGAATAATTCTTTTTATTTCTTTCAAGAATGAGTACTGTTGTCTGTTACATCTATTGGTGGTATTTCTTCAAGTGCTCAATGTTCCATGGTCGCGGCAGTCTCTGCCCGTCTAGGGTGTCTAGGTGATAATTGCCTTGTCTGGAGTAATGGATGACCCGGTAGGGTCCTTCCCATGTGGGGCCGAGCTTTCCTTGGGCAGAGTCTCTGGTTGCTGGGGTGACCTTGCACAAGACAAGGTCTCCTATTTCAATTCGTCTGAGCTTCACTCTCTTATTGTAGTACTTGGCCATCTTCTATTAGTACTTTGTCATATTGTCGAAGGCTTTCTCTCTCACTTCGTCTAGATAGTCCAAGTTGACTTGTAGCTAGTCGTCATTATTCTCCTCATGGAACATCTCTCGCCTAATGCTGGTTATCCCCACCTCGATCGGAATTACTGCCTCGATGCCATAGGTGAGTCTGAAAGGGGTTTCTCCTGTTAGGGTTCTTGTTGTGGTTCTATAGGCCCACAAGACATTGGGCAATTCTTCCAGCTAGGCACCCTTTACGTCATCTAATTTGGCCTTGATAATTTTGAGTAGTGTTCGATTCGTCACCTTCGTCTATCCGTTTGCCTGTGGATGTCCTGGGGATGAGAACTGGTTCTTGATCCCTAGGCCTGAACAGAAGTCTCTGAAACTTTGGCTGTCAAATTGCCGCCCATTATCCTATATGATCGTCCGTGGAATCCCGAACCTACAAATTATGTTCTTCCACATAAAGTTCTGGATTCTGGTTTCAGTGATGGTTGCTAGTACCTCTACTTCAACCCACTTTGTGAAGTAATCAATGGCAACTAGTAGGAATTTTACTTGTCCTTTACCTTGAGGCAATGGGCCGACAATGTCGATCCCCCATTGTGCAAAGGGCCAGGGGGAGGATATCGTCATCAGTTTCTCTGCTGGAAGGCATTGGACATTCCTAAACCTTTGGCACTTGTCGCATTTCTTGACGAGCTCCCTTGCATCTACCTGCATTGTAGGCCAGAAATAACTTGTTCTGATAACTTTACTTACTAGTGATTTGGGGCTTGCATGGTCTCTGCAAACTCCTTCATGGATCTCCTCTAGAATATATTTGGCTTCTTCTTTATCCACACACTTCAGGTAAAGCATGGAAAAGCCTCTCTCGTATAATGTGTCGTTCAGGATCGTAATCCTAGTTGCGATCTTCTTGACCTTCTTGGCCTCCTTGATGTCTTGAGGGAGGTGCCCATCCTAGAGAAAGGATATGATTGGTGTCATCCAGCTACCTATGCTCTGGACTGTGAATGTGGAGATTTCCTCGATGCTGGGGCGGTTCTAAACTTCCATCACCACGCCCATGCTCACTGCTTCTTCTTCTGACAATGCTAGCTTCGCAACTTCGTCTGCTACCATGTTTTGGCTTCTAGGGATCTGCATAAATTCCACTTTATCAAATTCCTAAGTCAGATGATTTGTCAGCCTGAGGTATTTCTACATTCTCTCCTCCTTTGCTTCATATTATTCTTTAATCTGCCCTATCACCAGCTTTGAATCTCTCTGGACTAGCAGGTTCTTAGCTCCAAGTGCCTTCTCGATTCTCAGTCCCACCAGTATTCCTTCATACTTGGCCTCATTATTGGTGGTTGGGAATTATAGTTGAACTTCATATCTAAGCATTTTTCCGTTAAGGGTGGTTATGGCGACCCCTACTCCCCCCCTCTTTTGGGCTGACGAACTATCGGTCTGTATCTTCCACCTTTCTATCTCGTTATTGAGGCTATTCTCGTCTGGGAGGGTGAACTTGGCAATGAAGTCCACCAAGGCTTGTGCCTTAATGGCTGTCCTGGGGTGGTACTCAATATTAAACTAGCTGAGTTCGATTGCCCACTTGATCATTCTCCCTACTGCTTCAGGCTTGTTCATAGACTTCTTAATGGGTTGGTCCATCATCACTAAGATAGGGTTTGCCTGAAAATATTGTGCAATTTGTGCAAGGCTACTATTAACACGAATGCAATCTTTTCAATTCTTGGGTACTTAGCTTCAGCACCTTGGAAAGCTCGACTGACGTAGTAAATTGGGAGCTATTTCTTGTCCTTTTCTCAAATCAGGGCTGCACTCACAGCCGTGGCTGATAATGCCAAGTACAAATATAACTTTTCCCCTTCCTTGGATGGACTCAAGAAGGGTGGATTACTCAGGTAACGTTTGAGTTCCTGAAACGCTGCTTCACACTCATCAGTCTAGGAGAAAGCCTGCTTCAATGTCTTGAAGAAGGGCAAGCATTTGTTCGTCGCTCTAGAGACGAACCTATTGAGAGTAGCAATCCTTCTTGTGAGCTTCTAGACTTCCTTGACGGTCTTGGGCAATGTCATGTTTATTATAGCTTGCACTTTCTCCGGGTTTGTTTCTATTCCCCTCTAGGACACTATGAACCCTAAGAATTTCCCCGAGACTATACCAAAAACACACTTGCCAGGATTCAACTTCATCTGCTATTGCCTGAAGATGGCAAACGTCTCCTTTAGGTCGTCCAGATGGGTAAGTTCTTCTTTACTCTTGACGAGCATGTCATCCACGTATACCTCCATATTCTTGCCGATCTGTTTGCTGAACATTTTGTTCACTAACCTCTGGTAAGTAGCTCATGCATTCTTTAGTCCAAAGGGCATTACCTTATAGCAATAGAGCCCTTGACTTGTGATGAAAGCAGTTTTCTCCTGATCTTCTTCAGCCATTTTTATCTGGTTGTATCCTAAGAAAGCATCCATGAATGTCAGTAACTTATGTCCGGTTGTAGAATCCACAAGCTGGTCTATCCTTGGTAGAGGGAAGCTATCTTTTAGGCAAGCCTTGTTCAGGTCAGTGAAGTCTACGCACATTCTCCATTTCTCATTCGCTTTCTTCACTAGGACGACGTTTGCGAGCTAATCAGGATAGTAGACTTCCTGGATAAAGCCTGCCGACAACAGTTTGTTAACCTCATCTGTAACTGCTTAGTTCCATTCTGGGGCTAAGACTCTTCGTCTTTGCTGGACGGGCTTTCTTTCCGGGTCCACGTTCAACTTATGTTGAATGACTTCTGGAGATATGTCTAGCATATCCTCATGACTCCATGCGAAAACGTCCAGGTTTTCTTTAAGGAACTAGACGAGCCTTGTTCTCATCTCGGGACTTAGTGTCGTCCCTATTCTTGTCATCTTGGTTGCCTCTCCTTCGGCCAGTTCCACTATCTCTAGGGCTTCCACTTTATCTTCCTCCTTCTCCGTGATTACCCATGTATAGTTCTCCTTTACAGCCAAGACGGCCTAGCAGCACTCTCTGGCTAGGACTTGATCTCCTTTTACCTTACCAACACCGTTCTCCATTGGGAACTTTACCTTTAGGCAATAGGTGGACGTGGCTGCCTTCCATCAGTTGAGTGTGGGCCTTTCAATAATCACATTATAAGATGAGGGGAAATCTACTACCAAGAAGTCCAACTGACTGGTTAACTACCTTGGGTAGGTCCCCACTGTTACTGTCAATGTCATTATGCCCTTGAGATATACTCTATCTCCACTAAAACTAACGAAGGGGGAGTCAAGCGAATGCAGTCTTTTTGGATCTAGCTTCAACTACTGGAAAGCAGGAAGGTAGATGATGTCTACGGAGCTACCATTGTCCACGAGGGTCCTCCTGGCATTAAATCCTTCTATCATGATCATTATGACTAAGGGATCATTATGTGGCTGCTTCACTCCCCTAGCATCTTCCTCGTTAAAAGACATGTCCTAGTCCGTTCGTCTTTGCTTAAACGTGGGTATCATATTGATGCTATTCACCTACCTCTGACATGCCTTCCTGAGGGATCTAAATGACCCGCCTGTGAATGGCTCTCCTGCAATCATCTTTAGCTCTCTGATCACATTCTGCGGAGGCTGGAATGTGTGATCCTCGTCTTTGGGCGAGGAATCGCGTTGGTTTTTGTTACCATCTCTAAACTTACTAGACTCCCCCTTCTTCACATATTCCTACAGTTTTTCTTTCTGTATCAACTCCTCTATCTGCTCTTTTAAGTCTCGGCAATCTTCTGTGTAATGGCCATGATCCTTGTGAAACCAGCAGTACTTTTTCTTGTCATGAACGTTAGGGGATGAATGTAATGGCCTTGGCCATTTGAGATAGTGCTCATCCTTAATCTGTGTCAAAATTTTATCAACATGCATATTTAAAGGAGTGAATTTTACCATTCTGGGAGTTCTCTCGTCTTTTCTTTTACCCCCGTCATTAGTCTGACGATCTGGGCGCTACCTTTTTTGTCATCTGCGATCGTCATCTTTCCTCCCCTTGTCTCCTGGCTTTTCCACATCCTTTATGGCAGCTAATGCATCTTCAGCATTCATGTACTTCTGTGCCTTCAGGAGCATCTCTGCCATCGTCTTAGGAGGATTCTTCGCGAGTGAAGCCACAAACTCTCTGGACTTTAGCCCTGCCTTGAAGGTCATCAACTGCACCTTGTCATCAGCTTCGTCTACCTCCAAGGTCTCCCGAGTAAAGCGTTTCACGTACGACCTCAGGGTTTCTTTCTCTCCTTGTCTAATGGTGAGCAAATGGTCTGCTGGCCTCTTAGGGCGTTGTCCTTCAACGAAGTGGCGTAAAATGGCGTTGCTTAACTGTTCGAAGCTGTCGACGGACGATGCTGGCAACTTTATGAACCATTCCCTTGCAGCTCTTTTGAGAGTGGTGGGGAAGGAACAACACAATATTTCGTCGAGAGGCTGTTGAAGGCCTAGTGTCGTCTTGAAGGTGTTGAGGTGGTCCTAAGGGTCTTTAAGTCCGTCAAACAGCTCAAGCTAAGGCAAACGGAACTTCGACGGCACAGGGCATTCTATGACTGCCGTGGTAAAGGGCGAATCTGTTGCCCTGACCATTCTATCTAGGTTTCGATCTGTTTTTTCCTTAATGGTATTCCTCAACTCGTCCATCTCCTTTCTTATCTCCCGGAGAAGATCCAAGTTTTGTTCATCTGGGGTAACCGGCCTTCAACAGTCACTCCTTCTATGGCTATCTCCTTCGTCCTCTCAATTGGTCCTAGACCGATTCCCCTTCTGCTGAAGCTGTAGCCTCATTTCTTGATTCTGTCTAGTTAGTTCTTCGACGGTAGCTGTAAGAGCTTGGACTTGTAGAGCTAATGCTGCTGAATCCTGGTTGGACTCTGAACGGTTTTAGACCCTTTACAAACAACCAGATTGCATAGCCTAGTTAATTAGCCAAATTGTTACTTAGTCAAATTAAGCAATTCTAGGTTAAAACAATCAAATAATCATATCATGCATATAAAACATATAAAGCAGCGGAAAAATAAATAACACAATGATATGATCACCCAGGAAACCACACGGAAAAACCTGGGGAGGATTTTACCCACCGATCCTCAAGGCAAAACGGAATCCGCTAAGAAAGAATTGAAGTTCTTACAAAAGGACTTACAAGCTCCCCGCTTGACTTCCTAATGCTACCCACCAATAAAACTTCCTGACACGACCATGCGCAGGCTCCGAGTCCACGGACTACTTCTTTCTTTGAATCCCTCAATCAGCTACAAGCACCCACGCTTGATATTCTTTAAGCTTCAAAGGCAGCAACCAAGTTGATCATCAAGATGTTGAAGTAATCTCAATCTTGAAAACCCTAAACTTTGTGTAAAGGAAAGCTCCTCTAGATCTCACAAGAGATTTACACAAAATCGCAATGTATGAGCAACAATACAACTTGTGCAACACTTAAAAACGTGGCTAGGGTTTGCCTTATATACCTAGGGCAAAAACATAAGACCCTAAACGTTTAAAGAGTTAGGGCTGAGTTGGAAATTCTGCAGAAAACGCATCTGGGCCGATTTTCGATCGATCGAGTCTAACCTTCGATCGATCGAGCCAGGCCGAAATGCCCCAATGCATCTGCAGTCACTCGATTCCAACTTTACAATATTTTATCAACTTTGAGCAAGCTTATACAAGACTAAACACATTATTTTGATTATGGTTTGCCAACATTACAAATTAGAGTTCTAAATACATAAATTCATAAACCTTTAGAACCTAACAGACTCCATCTGAATGTAGAAGTTAATAGGAAACTACACTTTCGGACTAATGTATGAAAATGTCGTCCCCACTAACGGCGCCAAACTAATGAAGTGTAAATTTGTCAGTCATTGTAAATACATCCAGATGGATCCCAATGTGCGTCCATGTCACCGTGAAAATGAGAAGACGGTTTCCTTAAGATGGTCATCGGTGTGGTGCCTACCACAACGTCTCCAATACCAAAGTCAGTATAAGAAAACTTATAGAAAATAGCTGAATGCCAAAAGATAACTAGTAATGCTCTGTTGTGTCTATGTACCTTGTGTTGGAAGTGTGAGGGCTATATATATATTCTCATAGCTTCTAGCCGTTGTGGCTGTTATGGTGGTTTTAATGCTCCTTTGGGTAACGCTTCATCCCCTATAATGTGGATTTCAATGGGCTTCCAACAGTCTGCACAATTGTCCATGTAACTGTCCGAGGCATTTATTTGACTTATTGAATAGCTTCTTTATCTTCGTCAGTAATGTGGCTTACGTTCGTCTATCGATGCTGCCTCGTTGGTTTGGATAAGAACGTCCAAGTAAGTTGAGCTCGTCAATCCCATCACCAGGGTGAGCCATGTGTTTCGGAAAGCAAACTGTTGTGCTAATGCGTTTGCAAAGAATGGAAGTATGATGGAGGGAGATTTTTGTGTTTTTGATTCATCCCCAAACTTTGTTAATGAGTTGTTATGTTCAGATGTAAATGGGGTTAATTATTGTAGGCTCTCAGCTGCAAACATAGCCATTTTGGCTTCCTAGTATGCTGTTATTATATATTTCCTTTTAACCAAAATATATATATATATATGCTCACTCGATAAGAAGTTATATATTATATTATATAAAATTATATACTGTGAAACGTAAAAGATTGCCAACCGCAAGTTTTTATTATATATAGCACTAATAGCAGCCACAAACTGAAAGTTAAAAAATTACAAAATCACAGCTGTATAACAGTATAACACACAACACACAGTAAAATAGCCCACGGTAAACTAGCAAACTACTTCAGTCTTAGTTAATTTTTTGGTTGGTTCTACCGAAGTTAACTGCAATTTCTTAAGCATTAATGAGAGAGAGAGAGAGAGAGAGAGAGGGGTGGGGAAGAGATACCAATGGTTGGGTTGCTGGTTTGGATTGACGCAAGAGCCTGAGTTGAGCGGAAAACCATGGATTCATGCGAAGGGACTGGCGGCACAAAGGATAGATGCACAGCACACACGCAGTAATGTAGACATATTTGTTTTGTTTTTTTAATTTTAATGTGGATCTCTGTTGATTTGGTGTGTGTTTAACGGAGAATTTGGGTTTTGTTAGTATATTTGGAGGGTCATGGGATGGGGAATTTGCCATTTGGGTTTTTTATCATTTATTTATTTTTTTTTTGGTTCTATCAACTATCGCAGATTACTTCAAAAAGTTGATGGGCCAGTTATAAAGGTTTTAAGTTCTAAATTTTGGATTTTAAGAGGCGGGATTTTAAAATTTTAGGGGGTAGGATGTGTAAATTTTTGTTTAAGCTAGTAATTTTATTACCTACTCAAACTACAATTAAGGGAAAAATTAAAAAGTGAGGGGTGGCTATGGGCCATGGCCCCTCCCTGGCTCCGCCACTTACAACCCAGTAATCATTGTCATGATACGTGTATTTACATGTTAAGCTTGTCACACCCCTAACCCAAAAGGGTCCAAGGAATGAAAAAGACATCTCAAATTAAGTCAGAGCTCTAAGCAATAATTACAAGGACCATTGGCCACAAAAGAATAGAGGTCTGAATAATTAATTACATATCACGGCTTGTCCCATCAGTGGAAAATAACATCACAACTACTTTAATATACAAAAGAATTAGTCAAGCCTATTCTAAGATTTATACCATCTAATATACCCATTACAAAAGTTCAGCCTCCATCAGTAGTCAGTCTAACTACTATTAGCCACCAAAAAGCTGTCTCAAAAGACTGTTGCATACTCTGAAAAGGTTATAAAATAATGGGATGAGACAGAGCCCAGTAAGTAGCATATTTAATGGGGGTGGGGGAAATACAGGTTTCATCAATTATAGTAATAATAACATGACAAGAATAATTTAATAATGAAATACAAGCTTTTTAAAGTAAATATCTTGAAACTATACATTATAATCTGTGAGCATCAACAATGTAATTTCCAAAGTCATAATATCTAACATAAGATAACTTATCCCAAATCTACCATACTACCACATAAACCGGTCAGAGGATCCACCCATTCACAACTGGCATGATATTGTCCTCTCTGGTATGCAGACTCTTGGCCCCATGGACAGCAGCCTCACCCATACCCTCAAGGTTTTTCTCTCCCCCCATGGGCAGCAGGGAGAGCGCGTCAAATAGGACCTCTCTTGCATGTGGTCTCTTGGCCCCATGGACAGCAGCCTCACCCACACACAATTAAGGAACCTCTTCCCCCCATGGACAGCAGGGAAGAACGCGTCATCCAAAGTAAAAGGGCACTGACCTTGATTTGATTTCGTTGTCACAAAGACTACGGAAACCAAATTGGGTGATCACCGGGAAATCACACATGGCATGGTGTTAAAACAACATAAACTCACAGATTACATTATTTTGAAACAAATAGTTCATATCCAGATAGTTTCAGAAAACCTTAAATAATCTAACTTCTACAAAGTTTGTAAGGTTTTCAACTTCATTCTTATCAACAAGATTTTCTATCAATCTCCCAAGTACTAAGACAAGATAAACATCTTAAATATTCCAATACACCATAAAATCCAAGATTTTCTTATCAAGATTAAATAAAAGATGCTCATTTATCCATAACACAAATTCATGCATTTCCCCAAATGCAATACCAAATATGATGCTCTTTTCATATATAATAATATATAATAGGGTCACAACACAATGCTTTTATGAAAACATATATCCATATATAATTTTCCAAAATGTATTTGACCCAAAAATAACATTTACAAAACATGGTTATTTTCCAAAATCCCATTAAAAGCTACTTACCTCGCAACCGCAAAATCCTAATTCTCCAAGCTCCAAGGAGATTAGCTAGAACCTAACAATATCAAGTAAACCTATCACAATAAGTACAAAACTTGAAATTGCATCTAGCCACAATTTAGGAATTTGCCAAATAATCACTTAATTAGGCAAGCCTAGTATTTAACCCCATCAATAATAATATATTTCACTTCCCTAGGTTCTCAACAAATTGATTCACAAGGTATAAACTCCAATTTATAGAGTTAACCCATTTAATATCATCTCCAACATTATGACTAGCTTCCATAAAATTTACACTACATCATTAAGAGACCCATGAAAGCAAAATCAATATATCCTCTAAGATAAAAAATTTAGAACTTCCACTAACTCCAAATAAACACAATGGCTATGGAAAAATTAGATTTACCAACCATCACATGTTATAACTTAAACCCCTAAATTTTTCCATCATACATAAATCTTAAGTAGTCATCAATAGTACAAAATTTATACCCACTCAGCAATTAATTCCACCAATACAAAACCCATACATAAAAACACATAAATATCACTTCTATTGCTCATAAATCATATGAGTATCATCATTAATGCTTAGATAAAAAAAATAACCTCAAGCAAAATGCAAAACCCACAAAAAAATGAGAAAGTTTTACCTCAAAAAAGGGATGTGGAGATGTTTATGGGTTCACAAAAATTATTCCGGTGATCTTGCCAGAATATGATGGTTGAAATGGTAGTAGTGGTGGTGTGGTTTGGAGTGGAGGCCGGCAGGTGAGTGTAGAAGTGACTGTGTGTGTGTGTTTCAGTAAAGAGATAAGAAGAAAATGAAAGAAAGAAAGAAGGAGCCGGCCAAAAGAAGAGATAAAAGTGAGTGGGTAGTGGGGTTAGGTGGCTTGGCACGTGGGAACCCTTTAAAAGATCTGATCTTGACTTCTTTTTTTTTTTTTTAAGCTGACTGGGATGTCACAATCTTCCCCTCTTATAAAAATTTCGTCCTCGAAATTTTACATACCTTGATCTTGAAAAAGGCTTAGGTATCTCGACAACATATCATCCTCACGCTCCCAAGATGCCTCTTTCAATGAATGATTCTTCCAAAGCACCTTTACCCAAGGTATTATTCTATTGCGTAACACTTGCTCCTTACGGTCCAAAATCTCTACCAGAACTTCTTCATATGACAAGTCATCTCTAATCTGAAGAGGCTCATAACTCAAGACATGTGAAGGATCAGGAATGTATTTCCTTAGCATAGACTCATGGAAAACATTATGAACTCCTGACAAGGCCGGTGGTAGGGCAATTCTATATGCAACTTCGCCCACTCTCTCCAAGACCTCAAAAGGCCCTACAAACCTAGGGCTTAACTTACCCTTTTTGCCAAATCTCATTACCCCTTTCATAGGCGCAACCCGTAGGAAAACTTTATCTCCAATATCAAGTTCCAAAGCCTTCCTTTTAATGTCAAAATAGCTCTTTTGTCTACTTTGGGCTGCTCGTAGTCGATTACGAATCATATTTACCTTTTCACAAGTCCTTTGAATAATCTCTAGCCCTAAGATTTTTCGTTCTCCAACCTCATCCCAACAAATTGGGGATCTACACTTTCTCCCATATAAAGCCTCATAAGGTGTTGCTTTGATACTTGAATGGTAACTATTATTGTAAGCAAACTCTATCAAAGGTAATTGTTTAGCCCAACTCCCTTTAAAATCCAAAACACATGCTCTCAACATATCTTCTAGAGTTTGAATAGTCTTTTCAGATTGTCCATCTGTCTGAGGGTGGAAAGTTGTGCTAAAATTCAATCTAGTACCCGAGGCATTTTGCACACCACCCCAAAAATGAGAAGTAAACCTTGGATCTCTATCTGAAACAATAGTAGCAGGTACTCCATGAAGTCTCACAATCTCATCAACATAGAGCTGAGCTAACTGATCAAGAAAGTAGTTCATCCGAACAGGGAGAAAATGAGCTGTTTTTGTCATTCTATCAACAATCACCCAAATAGCATCATGACCCTTAGAAGATCTCGACAGTCCTAAAACAAAATCCATAGTGATTTTCTCCCACTTCCATTGGGGAATAGGAAGTGGTTGTAACAAACTCGAGGGTCGTTGGTGCAACACCTTAACCTGCTGACAAGCCAAACATTGCTCTACAAAGTGGGCAATCTCCCTTTTCATATTATTCCACCAAAAGTTTTCACGAAGATCATGGTACATCTTTGTACTACCCGGATGTATTGTATATGGGGAATAGTGAGCCTCCTCTAGAATCTCCTTTTTAATCAATGGATCCTTAGGCACACAAAGTCTACTCCCAAATCTTAAAGCACCATCCTCAGAGATAGAAAATTCAAATTTCTATCCACTACGCACCTCATCCATGATTTTCTTTAATTGTGGGTCATCGGCTTGTGACAATTTAATTCTTTCCACCAAAGTTGGTTGAACACTCAAACTAGCTAGGTAGGCCTCAGAATGGCCCATAACAACCTCAATCTCCATCCTTTCAAGATCCCGAATAATATCCTCTTGAGTGGTTAGCAAAGCAGCCGAAAAACTTGAAGGCTTTCTACTAAGAGCATCAGCTACAACATTAGCCTTACCAGGATGATAGTTAATAAAACAATCATAATCCCTAACCAATTCCAACCATCTCCGTTGCCTCATATTTAACTCCTTCTGGGTAAAGAAATACTTTAAACTTTTATGATCAATGAAAATCTCACATCTTTCCCCATACAAATAATGTCTCCAAATCTTCAAAGCAAAAACAACTGCAGCCAACTCCAAATCATGAGTGGGATAATTTTTCTCATAATTTTTTAACTGACAAGAGGCATAAGCCACAACCTTCCCATTCTGCATCAACACACAACCAAGTCCCTTATGAGAAGCATCACTATAAATGACAAAACCCCCTGTACCTGAAGGGATAGTTAACACTGGAGCTGTGACCAACCTCTGCTTTAACTCTTGGAAACTTTTCTCACATTCTTCCTTCCATTCGAATTTAACATTCTTCCGAGTAAGTTGTGTCAAAGGAGTCGCAATGCAGGAAAATCCCTCTACAAATCTTTTGTAGTAACCAGCAAGGCCCAAGAAACTTATAACCTCACTCACATTTGTAGGCCTATCCCAATTAACCACCGCTTCTATCTTATTAGGATCCACTGTAATTCCATCCTTAGATATCACATGACCCAAGAACACTACTTGATTCAATCAGAATTCACACTTCTTCAGCTTAGCATACAACTTCCTTTCTCTTAGAATCTGTAAAACAATCCTCAAGTGTTCTTCATGCTTCTCTTGACTCTTAGAATAAATTAAAATATCATCAATGAACACAATGACAAATCGATCCAAGTACTCATGAAATACCCTATTCATCAAATCCATAAAAGCAGCAGGGGCATTAGTTAATCCAAACGGCATCACCAAAAATTCATAATGACCATATCTAGTCCGAAAGGCCGTCTTTGGTATATCCTCACCCTTAATCTTCAACTGGTGGTAACCAGAACAAAGATTAATCTTAGAAAAGACTTGTGCTCCTTGCAACTGATCAAATAGGTCATCAATACGAGGCAAAGGATATTTATTCTTTATGGTGACTTTATTAAGCTCACGGTAATCAATACACAACCTCATAGACCCATCTTTCTTCTTGACAAATAAAACTGGAGCTCCCCAAGGCGAGGCACAAGGGCGAATAAACCCTTTGTCCAGCAATTCTACCAATTGCTCCTTAAGTTCTTTCAACTCTATGGGTGCCATTCTATATGGTGCCTTAGAAATAGGTGTAGTGCCAGGAAGGAGATCAATAGAGAACTCAATCTCACGATCCGGGGGCAACCCAGGTAAATCATCAGGAAAGACATCCGAAAATTCACTCACAATGGTAATGTCTCTTATCTCCAATTCTCCACTTTGTAAATCCACTACACTAGCAAGGAATCCTTGGCATCCCTTTCTAAGCAAGCGGTTTGCTTGAATGCAAGATATCACAGGAGGCATAAAAGGCAAACATGAGGCCTTAAATAGAAAGGTTGATTCACCTGGAGGCCTAAACACGACCTCTTTCTCAAAACAATGCACACTAGCATGGTAAGAAGCCAACCAATCCATGCCCAAAATGACATCAAAATCATGCATATCTAACAAAACCAAATCAGCCAATAACTCTCTACCCTCAATACAAATAATACAAGACTTAAGCACAAGATTAGTCATTAAAGTATCACCAACAGGGGTAGAAACTGATAACTCAAAATCAAGTAGTTCGGGGCTCTTGTCATGATTTTTAGCAAATGCACAAGAAACAAAAGAATGTGTAGAACCAGGATCAAAAAGAACTTTAGCATGTGCAGAGAACAAAGGAAGTATACCTGCCACCACTGTATCCGTGGCCTGAGCATCCTGGGTAGTCAAGGCATACACTTTACCTTGCACTATCTTCCCATTGTCATTACCCTTTGCAACTTGAGATTAGGAAGAGGAACCCGAGGCCTTAGAACTTGGGCAATCTCTAGCAAAGTGTCCGGGTTGCTTACAAGTAAAGCAAATTTTGACCCCATCACAATTTTGTCCATCATGAAGTTTACCACATCGAGAGCAAGACTTCTTATCACCGGACCTAGGATAGGCATTCTTGCTATGCCTAAAAGATTGTCCTCTATTACCCGAGTTTTTAAAGAAACCTTTCTTATGTCCTTGACCTTTACCATGTTGAGAATTAAAGGGCCCTTGCTTCTTTTCACTCTCCTTGGAACTGGGGTTATTCTTAGAGTCTTCTTCAAGACTCATTGCCCACTTCACAGCCTCAGTAAAAGTATCCACTCCAAAGGCTATAATGAGAGGGCGAATCCTATCATTAAGGCCTTCCCGAAACTTTTTCACTTTCTTGGACTCATCCGGAATCAAGTAAGAAGCAAAGCGAGAGAGCTCAACAAATCTTGCAACATACTCCACCACTGTCATAGCCCCTTGAACCAATTCAGAAAATACTTTTGCCTTACGGTCCCTCACTACATCAGGGAAGTATGTCCTATTGAAAACTTCCTTAAACTTCTCCCAAGTAATAGGAGTGTCCCTTCCCAACTCCGTCCTCAACAATGGCTCAGTGCTTGACCACCATCTATCAGCAGGACCCTGAAGAACATATGCGGCATACAACACCTTCTGGGCATCCGTACATTCAAGGGCTCTCAGTAATTTTTCCATCTTTAGCAGCCAATCCTCTACTGCCATAGGATCAGGTCCCTCATCAAAAGTTGGAGGGTTTTGCTTACGGAACTCCCCAAAAAGGAAATCCTCCCTCCTACATCCACCACCTTGGACTGCTCCATCAATCCTAGCATAAATCCTGTCTGCCACTGCCACCTCATCAATCACGCCACGATCAGGTGTGACAGATCTCTCACGCTCTTGGCGTTGCCTATGGCCATGCTTTGGAGCTATAACCTCATCCACATGCCTTACTTTACATGCTTTCTTTTTAGGAGGCATAGTGTACTAAAGTACTTATACCTATACCCAAGAAACAAGCAAGTAAATCACAAGGCAACATAGAAGTTTAACATAGAAAAGATAGATAAGGAAAAAGGAATAGCAGGTGGAAGCTGAAACAAAGGAACAAAATAAAGAATTCATCAAACCCCTAATGCTCTGACTTAGATCAAAATCAATTCCTATTTTTTAAAGTCTACAGAATCATAACCTAGGCTCTGATACCATAACTGTCACACCCCGAACCCAAAAGGGTCCAAGGCATGAAAAAGACATCTCAAAGTAAGTCAGAGCTCTAAGCAATAATTACAAGGACCATTGGCCACAAAAGAATAGAGGTCTGAATAATTAATTACATATCACGGCTTGTCCCATCAGTGGAAAATAACATCACAACCACTTTAATATACAAAAGAATGAGTCAAGCCTATTCTAAGATTTATACCATCTAATATACCCATTACAAAAGTTCAGCCTCCATCAGTAGTTAGTCTAACTACTATTAGCCACCAAAAAGCTGTCTCAAAAGGCTGTTGCCTACTCTGAAAAGGTTATAAAATAATGGAATGAGACAGAGCCCAGTAAGTAGCATATTTAATGGGGGTGGGGGAAATGCAGGTTTCATCAATTATAGTAATAATAACATGACAAGAATGATTTAATAATGAAATACAAGCTTCTTAAAGTAAATATCTTGAAACTATACATTATAATCTGTGAGCATCAACAATGTAATTTCCAAAGTCATAATATTTAACATAAGATAAATGATCCCAAATCTACCATACTACCACATAAACCGGTCAGGGGATTCACCCTTTCACAACTGGCATGATATTGTCCTCTCTGGTATGCAGACTCTTAGCCCCATGGATAGCAGCCTTACCCATACCCTCAAGGTTTTTCTCTCCCCCCATGGGCGGCAGTAAGAGCGCGTCAAATAGGACCTCTCTTGCATGTGGTCTCTTGGCCCTATGGACAGTAGCCTCACCCACACACAATCAAGGAACCTCTTCTCCCCATGGACAGCAGGGAAGAACGTGTCATCCAAAGTAAAAGGGCACTGACCTTGATTTGATTTCGTTGTCACAAAGACTACGGAAACCAAATCGGGTGATCACCGGGAAATCACACATGGCATGGTGTTAAAACAACATAAACTCACAGATTACATTATTTTGAAACACATAGTTCATATCCAGATAGTTTCAGAAAACCTTAAATAATCTAACTTCTACAAAGTTTGTAATGTTTTCAACTTCATTCTTATCAACAAGATTTTCTATCAATCTCCTAAGTACTAAGACAAGATAAGCATCTTAAATATTCCAATACACCATAAAATCCAAGATTTTCTTATCAAGATTAAATAAAAGATGCTCATTTATCCATAACACAAATTCATGCATTTCCCCAAATGCAATACCAAATATGATGCTCTTTTCATATATAATAATATATAATAGGGTCACAACACAATGCTTTTATGAAAACATATATCCATATATAATTTTCCAAAATGTATTTGACCCAAAAATAATATTTACAAAACATGGTTATTTTCCAAAATCCCATTAAAAGCTACTTACCTCACAACCGTAAAATCCTAATTCTCCAAGCTCCAAGGAGATTAGCTAGAACCTAACAATATCAAGTAAACTTATCACAATAAGTACAGAACTTGAAATTGCATTACCCACAATTTAGGAATTTGCCAAATAATCACTTAGTTAGGCAAGCCTAGTATTTAACCCCATCAATAATAATATATTTCACTTCCCTAGTTTCTCAACAAATTGATTCACAAGGTATAAACTCCAATTTATAGAGTTAACCCATTTAATATCATCTCCAACATTATGACTAGCTTCCATAAAATTTACACTACATCATTAAGAGACCCATGAAAGCAAAATCAATATATCCTCCAAGATAAAAAATTTAGAACTTCCACTAACTCTAAATAAACACAATGGCTATGGAAAAATTAGATTTACCAACCATCACATGTCATAACTTAAACACCTAAATTTTTCCATCATACATAAACCTTAAGTAGTCATCAATAGTACAAAATTTATACCCACTCATCAATTAATTCTACCAATACAAAACCCATACATAAAAACACATAAATATCACTTCTATTGCTCATAAATCATATGGGTATCATCATTAATGCTTAGATAAAAAAATAACCTCAAGCAAAATGCAAAACCCACAAAAAAGATGAGAAATTTTTACCTCAAAAAAGGGATGTGGAGATGTTTATGGGTTCACAAAAATTATTCCGGTGATCTTGCCGGAATATGATGGTTGAAATGGTAGTAGTGGTGGTGTGGTTTGGAGTGGAGGCCGGCAGGTGAGTGTAGAAGTGACTGTGTGTGTGTGTTTCAGTAAAGAGATAAGAAGAAAATGAAAGAAAGAAAGAAGGAGCCGGCCAAAAGAAGAGATAAAAGTGAGTGGGTAGTGGGGTTAGGTGGCTTGGCACGTGGGAACCCTTTAAAAGATCTGATCTTGACTTTTTTTTTTTTTTTTAAAGCTGACTGGGATGTCACAAAGCTCTCAAAAAAATCTTTCAACATAAAAATGCAAAGCATTCAGAAATTCAAAACACATACACACTAAATAAGTCTAACTAATTTTATATTTCAAAAACAAGTTAAGATAGTTTATTGAATATACATTAACACATGTCTTCCTTGTGATGGCCAAATCACATTGTACCTGCACATATATCAAAAATAATAAAGAATTTTGCGTGTTGTGTGTGAAAATATCATAAGATTGCATAAGTGTCTCATATTATGACGATTTGTGATATGAGAAAATCAATTTAACTCACACACAATCATAACTGCTTGATGAGGACTATCAACTTCAAGGTACATCCTATAACTTCCACATCTCCTAGAAACACGCTTGCAACCATATTTAAAAAGTATTTTGATTCTTTTTACTTTTGATTTTTCTTTGCATTTTTTTTTTTTTTAGCATATCATGCATAGGCATATAAGAGAGAGAAAAGAAATACTCAATTATGTTAAACTTTAAACATTATAATTTTGCTATGCCAGAGCATACATATATTATTCATGATTGACGAGCTTTAGTGGTGAGATGGTTATTTATGCATTTCTCTCTGGATTTTTTAGTCATTTCCGTAAAAAAGAGTAACATAAGTGTTAAGTACAAGAGATTACTTAATTGTAGTTATCACAAACATGAGCCACAAAGCTCACTTGTTTAGTTATGCATTGAGATGCTCATCTAAGTTACAAAAGATACAAAGTTTAGAAAACTTCGTTTCAATGGCCATCCAAGGTTCACAAGTACCAATGTACACAAAACACACACTGTTTTTGTGTATATATATATATATATCTTTTTTGATTTTCCAATTTTTTTTTTATGAAAAACAAAATAAAGCAAAACGGAAAACAAACAAACAAAAATATGTTAAACAAAGCATAGCATAAAACTAGATGCAAATGCATGAAGAAGAGGGAGAAGGAGAAAAGATCACTCCATGGAGATCACACCAATGTTTTGGCGTAAGAATTCAAAATGTTTGCTATCAAGAGGCTTAGTGAACAAATCAACCTTCTGATCATCAGTGTGAATGAACTCAAGAGTGAGAGTACCATCTTCGACAAGCTCTCGAATAAAGTGGTGTCGAATCTCTATATGTTTTGTTCGAGAATGTTGAACAAGCTTCTTAGAGATGTTATTGGCACTGGTATTGTCATAATAGATGGTAAGATGTTCTTGACAAATACCATAATCAAGGAGGAGTTTTTGCATCCATAGTAGTTGGGTGCAACAGCTACTGACAGTAATGTATTCAGCCTCAATAGTGGATAAAGAGATGGAATTCTGCTTTTTGCTCATCTAGGAGACAAGTTTATTACCCACATAAAAAAACCTCTTGAAGTACTTTTTCTATCATCAGCATTCCCAGCCCAGTCTACATCAGAATACCCAGCTAAGACATCATTGGTGTCCTTGCTATACCACACATTGAAATCGGCAGTGGATTTGACATACTTTACGATTCTTTTCAAAGCAATCATATGAGACTCTTTGGGATTTGCCTAATATCTAGCACACACTCCCACATTGTAACTAATGTCAAGTCTACTAGCAGTAAGGTAAAGAAGACTACCTATCATGCTTCTATATAGAAAAGAATCAACACTTTTTCCTAATAAATCTATAGTGAGTTTAACATTTAGACTCATAGGGGTTCTAACAGAACAAGCAAATTCCAAACCAAATTTTTTCACAAGATTTTTAGCATATTTAGATTGAGATATGAATATACCTAACTCTTGCTGACGAATCTGCAACCCAAGGAAGTGATTCAACTCTCCATCATGCTTATCTCGAACTTGGCTTGCATAAGTTTGGAAAAATTATAAGCAAGTTCATCCTTTGTAGACCTGAAGATGATATCATCAACATAGACTTGAGCAACTATCAACTCACCATCTTCCCTTTTGATAAAGAGTGTTTGATCAGCTTTTCCTTTTGTGAAACCATGTGAAGCCAAGTATTGTGTAAGCCGGTTATACCAAGCTCTAGGTGCTTGCTTTAATCCATAGAGTGCCTTCTTGAGGTACAACACATGATCCGAAATATGTGGATCAATGAATCCTTTAGGCTGAGCCACATAGACATCTTTTTCTTCTTTAAGGAACCCGTTCAAGAATGCAGTCTTTACATCCATTTGGTAATGCTTGAACTTCAAGTGACACACCAGGGCTAGGAGAATTCTAATGGATTCCATACGAGCTACAGGAGCAAATGTCTCATCATAGTCTACTCCTTCCATTTAGGAGTATCCTTGAGCCATAAGACGAGCCTTTTTGCGGATCACATTTCCCTTCTCATCAGTTTTATTACGGAATATCCACTTTGTGCTGCGCTCTCCTTCTGGTCTGGGTACTAAGATCCAGACATCATTCCTTTGAAACTGAAGCAGTCCATCATGCATAGCCTCAACCTAGCTTTCATCCTAGAAAGCTTCCTCAACCTTGGTGGGTTCAACTTATGACAAATAGCAAGAATAAGACACAAAGTTAGCAATATATTTATCAACTGTACGCTTTCTTAATGTAAATTTATTCATATTTTCCATAATAACTTCAAGAGGGTGATTCAACTTAATCTTTGAGGAAGGTCCTTTCTCTCCATGAGATTCAGAATCAGGTGAGGTAGGAATGTCTGTTAAGACTTCTACAACACTTGGAGTACTTGGAGATGCAGGCTCTTGGTCAACTATTTCTTGAATACCCTTAGGCTCAGGAGGCAGAATTTCCTTAGGTATCTCCTCACTAATTTTCTCGAAACCAGAATCTGAAGCTTCATCAATAACAAGATTGACTATTTCCATCACTTTCTTAGTTCTTTTGTTGTATACTCGATAAGCTTTGTTAGTGGAGGAGTATCCCAAAAATATTCCTTCATTGGTTCGGGAATCAAATTTTTCTACATTCTCTCTATCCTTAAGGATGAAGCAAGTACTTCCAAAGATCTTGAAATACTTCACATTTGGATTTCTTCCCTTCCACAACTCATAAGGAGTCTTCTTGGTATCGGGTCTGAAATATACCTTGTTAACCGTATGACATGTAGTGTTGACAGCTTCTCCCCATAAATTTCTAGCCACATCCTTGTTGTGCAACATGGCTCTAGCCATTTCCTGAATGACTCTGTTCTTTTTTTCTACTACACCATTTTGTTGAGGAGTAATATGAGCATAGAATTCTTGAGATATACCTGATCTAGTGCAAAAGGATTCCATGTATGAGTTCTCGAATTCTTTACCATGATCACTTCGAATTCAATCAATCTTTAAGTTTTTCTCATTTTGCAATCTTGTATACAAGGCTTCAATGTGCTCAGGAGCATCTGACTTGGATCTTAGAAGAATAACCCAAGTATACCTGGTGAAATCATCTACTACAACCATGATATATTTATTTCCTCTAAGAGACTCAGTTCTAGTTGGACCCATGAGATCCAGATGCAGTAGCTCCAAAGGCCTAGATGGAGCTGATGTCTGAGTGCCTAGATGTTTTGCTTTTGTTTGTTTTCCAAGTTGACATAGTCCACACACAACATTGTTCACTCTATTGAGATTTGGTATCCCCAACACTGATTCATGCTTAGATACAATTGAAATATGTTTATAGCTAGCATGTCCCATCTTTTGGTGCCATTGGTCTTCATTTGGCAGAAGAATGCTATTGCATACAATATCAGCATTAGGTACCAATC
The DNA here is from genome assembly GCA_023736055.1 of Quercus glauca. NCBI lineage: Eukaryota > Viridiplantae > Streptophyta > Magnoliopsida > Fagales > Fagaceae > Quercus > Quercus glauca. Next base: position 41,985,605 of record CM043321.1, on the reverse strand, counting down.
CATAGCAATTATCTAGAGTGCGAACACCGCATATGAGATTTTTCCCAGATTCATTCAACACAAGGCATTTCCCTTTTAAGAACAACACCATGAAGTCTTGATCACATATATGACTTATACTTAACAAATTCATCCTTAGACCTTCTACATATAGCACATTTGAGATGTCTGGCAGTCTAGGTAGAGAGATGGTTCCCTTCCTTTTTATCTGTGATTTACTCCCATCACCAAATGTGACATTTCCACCTTTCCTACACTCAAAAACCTTAAAGAGAGAGCGGTCTCCAGTCATGTGTCATGAGCATCCACTGTCAAGGTACCACAAACATGTGTTCATTACCTTAAATGTGGACTTCATCATAAAACACACCTCATGCTTACATGACAAGTTAGTAGGAATGGTGTTTTCTCTCATCTGCCATTTATAAACAAAGCCTTTAACTTTCACCCTTCTCAAACGAACTCATCTGCACATTATCATTTTGAGACAGTCTAGTTTCTTCTTTGTTATACTAAGACTTTTTTTAATAATCCTTAAGATAGCTTTCAAATTACTTTTAGACTTGTACTTTCTGAAACACTCAATCAAATAGAGATTCAAAAAAGCAAGATGTATTAGAAATAAAAGGTCTTTTCATGCCGTTTGTAGCCATGACAACAAGGGTCAATGGATCACACAGCAAAGATTAATCCTAATCAAAGTGTGCCCACTCTAATACCACTTGATAGGCCGAGAATGTATAGACCCTTTTGGTAACTTAATCAATTAATTTAGTCAAGTGAAATTAATTAGATTCAATTACATGCAATGAGTGTGGTAACACAAAAAAATCACCAAATAACTAAATGCAACAAAAAATAAATTTGACACGAATAATTTGTTTATGAATGGGGAAAACCACCAAGGCAAAACCCCACCGGGTGAATTTAAAGTCACCACTCCCGAGAATCTACTATTATCAAAACAAGCGGTTACAAGTAAAAGTAATTCAAGTACCTAATACCAACCTACAATTGAACTCTTACCCCAATACACAATTAGACTTGCAATGCAGTGACAATCTCTCCTTTCAATGTACGGCTCCCAGTACGTGACTAACCAATCAATGCACGGATCCAAGTATGTAACTAACACATCAACTTGAGAAAGATGTTGGTTGCAAAGTTCTTTAGTTCATCTAGACAATGAAGATCAAGAAACTCCTTGGTTATAAAACCCTTGGCGCACAAACGCAGTAGTTTTTACAAAGAAGATGAACTAGGGAAAATTGTCTCCGGTTACAATTTGAGTGAATATTCACTTTGCATTAAGTTACATCACCTTAGACGACCCTTAAAATAATCATTATATATGTCTAGGGTTGTGAGAAAAGAAACTCTACACAAATAGCTTGGATATACATGAAAAACAGATCTGGAAATCTAAATTTCGCAATTCTCAATAGATACAGCTTCTATTGAGAGCTATCGAGAATTATACATTAAACCTTGATAGATTCATCTATCGAGCTTTAATGAGCAGCACTTCTTCACTTGTTTCTTGGACAGATTTGCATGACTTCAATACTAGACTTGAATTCTTGTTTCTTGAAGTATTAAACACATCTTAGATCTACCCAATTACAAGTGAAGTGTGTTTTGTCAAACGATTAACCAATTTATAATAACATATGTCCTTACAGTTCCACATATGTCCTAACATTTGTATTGTTGGTGAATACATTCGATAATTGATTTGCGATTCCTTGCAAATGATTATCCTATGAATTTCCAGTTCACATTGATTTGTACAAGGATCAAGATGAGATAACGTCGAAACATTCCAAGTAATCTCACATCGTGCTTTAGGCAACGACTTTTCTCCCTCTAATGGTGGGAAGATTGTTTCATTAAAATGACAATCCTCAAAACATGCCTTAAAAACATCACCAGTTAGAGACTCAAGATATGTAGTGATAGATGGGGAATCAAAGCCCATATAAATTCTGTTAGATTCTAAGACTTTAGGAACTAAATGTATTAGAATTTCAATTTGTATTGTGTTAGCAAACCATGATCAAAACTTAGAGTCTAGTTTTAGACTGCTCAAAGTGTGTTTATTTGTAAAGTTGGGATCGAGTAATTGCAGGATTTAATTGTCTAAATCTGCAAGGCTCGATTGATCAAAAATTAGGCTCGATCGATCGAACCTTGTGCAGATTATTTTTTCTGCAAAATTTCCAACTCAGCCCAAGCCTGGTTTGACATGTAGGGTTTTATGTTTTACTCTAGGTATAAAAGGAAAAACTTTAGCTACGTTTTAGAAGTCTTTGATGTGCTGTGTGTTGAATCTCTTGTGAGATCTAAAAGTGTTTACCTTCATACACACTTAGGGTTATCAAGATCAAGATTCATGTCAAGAGTTGGTGATCGTTTCAATTGCTACTTAAAGAACTTAAAGAATATCACAAGTGGGATAACTTGTGGCTGCAGAAGATCAAGGAAAGAAGTAGTCCGTGGACTCAGAACTGTCATGTGGTCGCGATAGTAAGTTTTCTACACAAGGTAGTAATAGGATGCTAGTAGTCTAAGTTCTATTGTAAAACTTCAATTCTTTTATAGTTGATCTGTTTTACCTTGAGGATAGCTAGGTTAAATCATCCGTAGGTTTTTTATCGGTTTGGTTTTCTTGGATCATCAGATCTTTGTGTTCTTTATTTTTCGCTGTTTTATTATTTATGGTTATTTGTGCTAAACCTAATCTTGGATAACAATCTTGTTAATCAACTTAGTATAATATTAGGTTAAGCATATTCTGGTAAGGGGTCTAAAAACGTACAAGTGGTATCAGAGTAAGCTAGCTCTTGTATTTAGATCCTTTGATCTAAGAGTTGATCCTTGACCCCCTGTTGTCATAGAACACGGTCACTCTCTTGTATTAAAGAAATTGTCTCCCCTATCCAAAAAAAATAAAAAATTTGTTTCCAAGTAAAGCTCAACGTGCATGTGATGAGAAACATAAGAATCATGGAAGAAATTTGTGAACTTCTTTTAATCCATATTTGGAATGTGGTTATGGATACATACTAAGTGCCTATTCGTTAGGATTAAATAACTACCTTTTTAAAAATTTTAATTAAAAAAATTGAGTTTACAACCTAAGAGTCTTTAGCATTTGAAAATTTTGTTATGGATGTGAAATAACTAAGAGTCCTTAGCTACCTTTTAGGACTAAGTGGCTACCTTTTAGGATTTTCCAAAAAAAAAATTTGATAACTCTCAAATGATAATTGTGACACTCTATGACCCATAGATCTTTTTATGTCACTAAAAGTTCACAATCCAAAGGAATAATTTTCATTCATCAGACTTTTGACATATTTCATGTTTCAAATGTAGTGAATTATTTTACAGTTTTACCTAATGTAAATATTTAAATTTTTTACATTGATCTATCAACTTCTTCATAAGAGCTTTTGTAAATATTTTCACATGTATTTTGAAGTAGTTTTATAGTTACAAATTCATTATGCATTTTCAATATAAAGTAAATTTATAAGATTTATTAAAAGGATCTTTTTTTCCCTCCCACTAAAGATAAATACTAAATTATAGCATCATCTTCACGCGCATGCTCAGAGGCTAGAATTCTGTAATTATCATCAATTTTTGGCAATTTTGATTATGTAGTAATCAATGTTTTATTGGCTTTTCTATTTTTTTGGTAAAGGTTAATAATTTGAATCCATTATAATTTGGGATTACTACATTTTTCAATCATAAAATGCCTAGGGATGTGATGAAAAAAAATACCTAGGGGTGTGATGAGTGTTATACGTTTGTAGATGAAATATTTTTTTCTTTACACCCCTATGTATTTTGTGCTTGGAAAATGTAGTGATCCCAAATTATATTGGATTCAAATTATTAACTTTTACCAAAAAAAAAAAAAAAAGCATCTGAGCACACGCTTAAGTGCATGCTCAAAGGCTAGTTTCATTTAAGGATTTACTCATTAGTTTTTAAGTTGTTCAAAAATTTTTTTTTTTTTTTTTAAAACCCACTTTCCTTCCACCATTGACCATCCTTGTGAGAAAAACTTCCCCAAATTACCTTGTTACCTTAAGTGCTTATGCGCGAAACCCTAATTCATGTAGAATTCCTTTTATTCTCGCTTACTTTCTCCCATTGACCATCCTTGTGAGGAAAACTTCCCCAAAATATCTTTGAAAAAAAGCATACTTGCGTTTGGAGAGTAGGTACACTCTATTGCTAGCAGGAGCTAAAGGCTCGAGTTCAAGTGAATTGCATGACTAGAGGTTTTGTAAGTCGTTATATTATGCAAGTCTGCAACTATCTCAATATTAAATTTCTTTTGAGAATTTTTTTCTCTTAGACATCTCTATATAATAAGATTTTGTCTATGCATGTGTGGGTTGTAATTTATATTGTGCTCAGTTTTTACTTATTCTTCGTGCTTGCAACTTGGTTTGGTTTGTTTAATCCCTTGGTTAAGGTTATTTTTGGTTTAAACTGGTAGTAGCAAGTTGGAGCCTAAACGTGAACTGTCACTATTAATTGTTCTAATTTACAGCTATCAGTATTATTCAGGAGAAAATGAGAAAATGCCCCTTTCAAAAAAAAAAAATCCAACATTTTGTCCTATTTCCCAAACTAATTAGGGAAATGATTCTCTTTTGAAACTCGATTTTCTCAAAATCGAGTTATAAAAAAAAAAAAAAAAAAATTCTGGAGCCCTATAGTGACGTTTTAAGCAGCCTATGTGACGTTTTAAGGACCTATAGTAACGTTTTGTAACTCGATCTCTATGAAGTCGAGTTACATGCAATTTTTTTTCTTTTTTTTTTATTTATAACTCGATTTCATATATACCGAGTTACAAAACGCCACTATAGGTCCTTAAAACGTCACTATAGACTCCTTAAAAACGCCGCTATAGGGCCTAAATCGATTTTGAAAAAATCGATTTTCAAAAGATGGGCATTTCCCTAATTAGTTTGAGAAAGAGGGCAAAATGCTGGATTTTTTTTTTGAAAGGGGCATTTTCCCATTTTCTCCGTATTATTCATGATCTTCATGTTAAACCAAGAAAAGTAGGATGGTAGTTAGATAGTAGCATATGTATGTCCTGTATTTCCTCTCATTCAATCTTTTATAGTTTTAAAATTGATACAGGAAAATATCTTAAACATGTGCATACACAGTAAAGGACAATTGTATTGAAAAGTCGTATCCGAGAACAAAGAAATGAATTTGTCCACTACTTTGAAAGGCAACATGCCAAAGAGTTTTGCACCACCACATCACTTATATAAAAAACAAAAAACAAAATGACTGATTCTAGCTAATGTAACAAAATATGTATATATATATATATATATATATTAGGTCAAAAGGATAATGCATTAAAATTAAGTAGTCACGAAAGGCGAAGTAATGGCTGAAAGCCTTAGGAAGTACAGGCCATAAGCATCGGAGTTCACAATTAAACTTAATTCAGTATTCGGAGGAATATCTAAAATAACAAAATCAGCTAATAAGGGACATGCTCCTATAGCAAGACTGTCGGCACCTTTATGTAACAATATTACACAAGCACCAATTGATCAACAATGAGGTGAGGGGTACGCAGAGCGAAGCACTGATTATTTCGACATTGGTGTTTTCCCACATAACCATGTAAGTTGAAGGTGAGCAATTGGTAGAATAGAGTTCACAAATAAGAATATCCTCGAAATCTTCACAATTAATGACCAACCTAAGCCAAATCATAACATAATTCGCTAACACTAATTGTAGGAATCATAACCCAATCAAGTTGTGAATGATGTTTGCTTACAATGGGACAAGGTAACGAATTTGAAATACTATGATCTTCTACATCAAAGACATAGAGGAACCTATCAAAAAGCTTCGTAAAATAGATTGAGTTCTGTCTAATTCCCTTTTCTGCTGCAAAACAAGATATAGCTTTACGCCCCACATTAAGATGCTGAGAAAGAAAAATAGTCCACCCTCCTATGTTGCTTACTTGCACCCACACCTGCCTTGAAAAATCCATTCGAAATATGAGAAAACCAAGAAGCGTGTTAGCGTTCCATCCACCACACATCTTATGAATAAATAAGAGCTCACCACCACATTCAACAAGATAATCATTGGTATGGTTTATTTCTGGAGTTGTCGGACTAGGCAAGTTCTCTCTTGTAATCTTTGTAAAATGAAGATTCGAACCCACAAATTCAGCACAAAACAATTCATAAATAGGTGATTGTCCTGAAAACCATGCCAAAAAGTAAACCTTCTCTCCAAATAATGTTGCAGCACATATTGTTGTCTTCCCATTCTCCCAATGAAATTCAAACATTTGTTCACGAAATTTCATATCTCCAGGTTGACAAAAGTAGAATTTGCATCTTGAATGATCAATGAACATTACATGAAAATCATGGTTGGATTCGCTTGATGGTGAGGATAGAACACAGATATCATAATCGGCAATAGAATCTAACCGTGGGAGCTGCACCACCTCTTTAGAGGTAAGATTCAAAAGGCATAGATCCTTTGAGCTAAGATCTTTCAACACCAACCATTCCCTTGTGCTAGTGCATATTATTTTATTGCGCATCTCAGAAATCGTTCCTGTGTTAAACTTATTGTTTGATATGTCAACAAAAGTTTGTCTTTCTTGATCTTTCCCATCACAAATTATAAGCCAAGGATATGATAGAGGGATGTGAGGACGATGATTTGTACCTTCCATTTCCAAGTCTCTGTTTATAAGGAGGAAAAAAAACAAGCAAAAGCTAAGCAGCTTTTAAAATGAAAAATGAACAAGCATAAATTAATAAGAAGAAGGAGGAGGTTTGGATAAGGAAACTCAAGATTATTGTTTTTTTAATATAATAGTATGGTTTAGTCGAGTGCGTAAGAATTTCCTACACATCTAATAGTTAGGCACTTTGAGTGTGTACACTATTGAAAGTCTTTTAGAAATCGTCTTCCCTCTACCTTGTACTTGAGACCAATCATTCTCATATTACAATTATATAAAATAATCAAACTATATATACTGATATATTCTTCTAAACATTGATTGACATATTTATTGCAAGATTTATTTCTTATAATGACAAGGGACAAAATGGGCTTTTGCCCTTTTCAACCAAATTAATTAGTCTTATGCCCTCCTTCTCAAACTAAATAGAGAAATGCCCCTCTTTTAAAACTCGATTTTCTCAAAATCGAGTTATAAAAAAAAAAATTTGGAGCCCTATAGCAGCGTTTTTAAGGACATATAGTAACGTTTTCAAGACCTATAGTGACGTTTTTTAACTCAATTTCCATTAAATCGAGTTATAGGCAATTTTTTTAATTTTTTTTACCTATAACTCGATTTCATATAAATCGAGTTACAAAACGCCACTATAGGTCTTGAAAACGTCACTATAGGTCCTTAAAAACGCCGCTGTAGGACCTAACTCGATTTTGCGAAAATCGAGTTTTAAAAGAGGGGCATTTCCCTATTTAGTTTGAGAAGGAGGGCATAAGGCTAATTAATTTGGTTGAAAAGGGCAAAAGCCCATTTTGTCCTAATGACAAGTTATGCCTCACTAATTTTAAAACTTTATTCCAACATTCTAAACTCTTTTTATTTTGTTTATTTATTTTTGTTGTTGAGAAACACCAACTTTTCAAACTTAATTTAAAAAAAAAAAAAAAAGAATTATTTTTGAGAATGCCAATATTTCTTGTAAAACAATATTGTCTTAATGATCTTTAATATGCTAATACTATATATAGAGAGAGAGAGAGAGAGAGAGAGAGAGAGAGAGAGAGAGAGAGAGAGAGAGAGAGAGAGAGAGAGAGAGAGTTTTTTTTTTTTTTTTTTTTTTTTTTTTTGAGAAAGCATATATATAGAGTTTGGCTTCTAGGAAACCTAATGAAAAGCAAATTTTTGAGTCTTATTATTTGTTGCATTCCTAATTTAAAATACTTTCAATCAAGCAGCGTTACTTTATTGCCTTCGGAAGGAAGAATGTTTCAGGTAATCAATTCATAAAACATTGATAATTTAAGTGCAAATTCGTAAAAATAGTAAAACAGAAAGACATAATCCAAGGGATAATAAAACAGAGTCCATTATAACATCAAGGTAGCCATAGCCAATTGCATCATTGTTACAATAATATGTTAAATAAGAATATGTTATAGTCAATGTGTAGTACATCTCTTAGCTCTGTACATGGAGTTTGATCGTCAAAAAAGATTTAGCTTAAGGTTTTTGGCTCTAAAACAACATAAACAACAGTTTAATTCATTGAGTATTAGAATCTAAATGAGTATTGTAAAATTAAAAATGTAAGAGGAAGCACGTAAACAAAAACCAATTAAGCAAACAACAAATCGATAGTCAAAATTATGAAAAGAACAAAATAATCAAAATTATTCTTAACCAAATTTTGGGATGTATATATAAATAAAGAATGAAGATTAAACTGTCTTTGGAAAATAATAGAAATTTTAATTATATGCGTACCTTCTGATTCTCTTGGTTTCGCTTGATACAGCTCTTGTAAGTTTTTCTTTTAATTTTTTCGTGAGCTCTTGTTAGCTAGGTTGGGTCTATATATAAACGATTTTTTTGGAGGCTCACCATCACTTGGAGTCTGGGAATTCCTAATCCTAGATTAATTGGGATTGAAAATTCCTAATCCTAGGTTAATTGGGATTGGAATTTTCTAATCCTAGATTAATTAGGATTGGGATTTTCTAATCCTAACATAATTGGAACTGGGATTAGGGTTTCCTATTACTAATTGAAGTCGTATTGGAATTTGTACCTAACCGACTCAAGGTTGTATTATAAAAAGAACCCAACCCCAAACAAAATACTCCTCCCTCCAAAACTAAGCTGATTCCATCGTTTATATATAGAGGCCCTTCTCCTCTTTTTTTTTTTTTTTTTCTCAACTAATAAGGTTCTCTCACACACAGCTCCATCATGCCCTTCAACCCTTTGTGTCCTTCGCAGTTGCACGAGCACGACCCTCAACCGAAGATGGTACGTTTTCTTTTCTTATAAATTTTGTTGTTGATTTATAGTCTTAGACATTAATTTTTCAAAGAAATCAGAAACCATAGTTGTTTATACTTTTGGGTGGTATTTACTTTTGTTTATTTTTTTATATCGATAATTATTCCGCCATGCAGTACTAGTTAAAACTCTTCTTTGTAATGTATTTCTAATAATATCATCAGTTTCAAGGAGAGGGAGTAGGATTATTGTTTTCATTGTGTAATACTGCTAAACTGATCTCTGGACTCTTTTAGAGTAAATATATATTCTTTTGTTGTTCAATAACCTTCACGTCGTCTATTCATATTTCGGAGTTCTAAAGAATTACTTTATTTCAGTGTTTGGCATTTTGAGTTTGAGTAATTTTTCTTATTGTTTTCTGTCTAAAATATTTAATACAGTACCTCGTCAACGTCCTCAACAGAAGTGTTAAAGGAGGTGACAACGATATATCTTCCAAATATATGATTGAAAATGTTGTTCAATCTTTCAAGCAAGAGGAAGAGAAAGAGAAGGAAAAAGAGCCAGATAAATCATGGTCTGAGCTTCCACTTCATCTTCTTTGTCAATTTTCAGCACACCTCATTCTCAAAGACTTGAATACTTTTCGTGCCATTTGCAAATCATGGCGATTAAGTAGTCCTATGAGTCCACTTCGACCATTATTGGAACCCCCATATTCTCATTCTCCATGTTTGATGTACTTGGCTAAACACAAATGCACATTCTTTCATCCAATGCATGATAATGGCAGTTATCAAATGGATATTCCGGAGTTACGGGATGCATTTATTCGTTATTCAAAGTATGGTTGGCTTCTCTTGTCTAAAATGGATGGAAGTATCTTTTTCTTTCATCTCTTTGATAAAATTAAAATAGAACTTCCAAGTTATCCCTGCAAGGAAATATTTGAATCCATGAGTTTTTCGTCTCCCCCAACTTCTACGGACTGTTTTGTTATTGGAATCATATATTATGGATCCGAATTCAGCATCATTAGGCGTGGTGAAGTAGTTTGGACTTTGTGCAAATTTACAGATTATTTTCGACCTGTGGGTCATTTCATCAATAACAATCCCCTACTATACAAAGGTCGTTGCTACCGGTTGGGTCTACAAGAGGATGGCCTCCTAGTTAAAGTGGGAGTATTTGATCCACATGAATACTTGAGTCATCCTAATCAATACAAATGTCGATGGAAGTATCTTTCATATATTTCTCTTCCGGAAGATTTCTATTACTCACTCCGAAGTAGTTATTTGTTGGAAAGTGATGGAAAGCTTTTTGTAGTGTTTGAGCTCCATGAAAGTGAGCCAAGTATTCATATTTACTCATTGAATCTCTCCTCAATTGGACCAAGGATGAAATGGAAAAAAGTGAAAAATATTGGAAATAAAATGTTATGTGTTAGTTCCGGGGGTTCATTCTTTGAATTGAGTGTGGCAAAAGGTATGAGTAACAAGATTTACGTGCCAAGTGTTCAAGACAACAATAACATATTCTACTCTCTCGAAACTAAGAAGTACCACTCTTGTTTTACTGATTATTCGAGTAGATATAAATCTCACGGAAGAGAACTACCCAACTGCACTTGGATTAAACCCAGTTGCATAGGTTTGGATGAAGGATTTAAATGGTGAGAAGTGGAATTATAGAGGTTGACGACCTTCCAAGAAGCTTATGCTAGATGGGAAGTACTTCACAAGTTTAAAGTTTAGTTTAGTTTTTGTAGGCATTGGTTATATCTATTTTATTATTATTATTATTGATTGATTGTACTGTAAAAATTTTGAGTTCATAAGTGGAACTCTGTAACTGCAACATGTTATTTTCAAGTTTCAACATTATTTTTAATGAGCTCCTTTTCTTTTTTCTTATTTTTTCATATGATTATTAGAAATGATTATATTGCAGATTTTTTTTTGAATAATATCATCACAAAACAAAATCAAATCTTTGTAATAAAAATCCATAATGAATTGTTTAATTCAATTGGACGTAAGAAGAATCGCATGGTCACTTATTGGTCGAAATCCAAAACATTTCTTGTTCATTGTCCTAAATTGTCTTTTCTTAAAAGCACACCTTGATTCTCCAGTTTCATGTATACTGTGGGGTTAGAGAATTCGACAACCCCGGCCCACTCTATGTTAAGCTCAAGGTCCATGCAGAGGAGAAAGATGCGTCCGAGGACGAGTCAAGGAAGCTCCATTCGTCAGGAATACCGCCGAGGACAACCATGTCCTCGGCCCGCATGGGTCTTTGAAAGGAAGAACAAAGTGCCTTCAAGGGTAACCTTCCAGAGCAATTCAAGATAGAGGCAAGTACAATGGATTGGTCATAGAAGCATGGTGGAGGAGCAATCCTAGGAGGAACTGTCACCTCCACATTAAATGCCCACAACTAACGTTCTGGCCGCATTAAATGGAGAAGTGACCCTTGAACAGTGCCGCCTCAACTGCTACCACCCACAGAAAGAATGGGAAGGTGGCTAATGGGACAGGCACTTGAATGATGACCTGCATGATCGACAAATGAAGGGCCAAGATTAATCAGAAGGGGGTATAAAATGTAACAAGTCCTCCAGAAAGGGGGCGGCAATTTTAAGAGAGGAGAAGGATCATAGTGCTTGTGTAATCTTTGTAACCCAGTACCAAAAAAGAAATAAGAAAGATACTATCAAAGGAAGTGGCCGAGGAGCCTAATTTTATACTTTCAGTTTGTATTCTTGTCAATTGACCCATGCATTACCATGCTTAATTGTACAACCCTCGCTAGAACCTAATTCTTTGACCCGCTCTCTACAAATTCATTATATCGGGCTAGCTGGGCTTGAGTTCACTCGTTCCCAAAGAATTGTGCTCGAACCAGGTCCCTACATATACCTACCATAAATTCCCTACTCCTTTTAACCCAGGATCCTATCCCCCCTTTCAAGTATTTACTAAGAAATTTGAGTTGGGTTTTTCGTATGCATAGCATCACAAGTTCCCAACAACTTGGCCGTGTCGTTGGATGGTCAAGGTTAGTATTAATGATATTTATGAACAACACAATGTATACTACTGTATAGCGCGTACAACTAGCTAGCGACCTATTCAAATTCAACCAAGAACAAGAAAAATAAATATTAATACTCCATTATTTTAATATGATATATTGTGAAATAAAGAATAGAATGTAGGATGGATTGTAAACGAGCTTATGTAAAATAAAATATATAAAGGATTTTTTTTTTTTTTTTTTGGCTCTAACAACAAAAGTAAATTAAAATTGTATGAAATTCAAAGGTTTTTCTTGATTGAAATGACATTTATACTTTTTTTTTTTTTGGTTGGAATGAAATTTACTAATTACCTTCATACTATCTTAACACATTCACACCAGTTTGTATAAAAATTTATGTTTACTCTAATATCAAAATAAATTGTCATAGTTTTTTTTTTTTTTTTGAACATGCAAAATTTGTTCACTCTTCCTTAATACTCAATTATTTTAATATGATATATTATGAAATATATAATAGAGCATAGGATGGATTGTAAAAGTGGTTACATAAAATATATATATATATATATATATATATATATATATATCTATAAAGTGATTTTTTTATAAGAAAAAATGTAATTTTTTTTTTTTTTTTTTGGCATCAACAAATGGGAATGCTTTATTGCTCTAACAATAACAATATAGTAAGTTAAAATTGTATGAAATTCAAAAGGTTTTTCTTGGTTGAAATGACATTTATACTTTTTTTTTTGGGTTGAAATGACATTTATTAATTACAATCTTATTATCTTAATTAGTGCATTCGTACCCATTCGTGTTAAAATTCATGTCTATTTAAATATTAAAATTTACTTTTTCTATTTTATAGAATAGTTATTGATGAAGTGCAAATTCGTCAGTCCAAGTGAGTGCGTCCAAATGGAGCCAAGATGTCGTTTCTGCGATTGCGGAAGTGGTAGATCAGCTTCCTTAAAATGGCCACCAGTGTGATGCCTGCTACAACGCCTCTAATGCCAAAGTCAGTATAAATAAACTCTTTGAGAGCGAATAATGTAATGTAACAAAGCAAGAAAAGTCTCTCAGTATCTATGTACCTTGTGTTGGCAATGTGAGGGCTTTATATATGTTGCATTTGGTTCTAGCCGTTGTGGTTGTTATTGTGGTATTAATGCCTTTCTTGATAACGCCTCCTGCTTAGTAAGGGGCTTTAATATGCTCCTAACGGTCTGTACAGCTGGTTTTGTAACCGTTCGAGGTATTATTGGCGGCATTGAATGGCCTGCTACCCTCGTCGATGACATGGGCACCTGTTTAGGCTCATCTCAAAGGATGGTCTCATTTGTGTTATTAAGTTCGTCTGTAGTTGATTTCATCAGTCCCATCAATGACCCTCGGATTCTGTGGTCGTCGAGACATGTCATGACGACCATAGACGATGAAAGGTTTTTTGGACTGTGAGCAACTCTTGGGATTTCATGTTGTATTAAATGTGTAGTGGCGACGCTCCACAAATCGTGGCCACGTGGCACATTCTGACTAGTGGAGTTAATGCTTCAATTCGTGGGACTATTGGGTTTCCCGCTGATTTTAGTTGTTTTGAGCTTTGATTTTAAACTTCTCCCCTTCTTATTTTTTCTCTTTTCACTTTCCTCAAAAAACTTTCAATCATTGTTAACTCCACTCTGCAACTCTTCTCCGAGTTGATGTACTGTGTGGTGGTGCTTTTTATCTTCTTTTTTCTAAGGTATGTTTTTCTTTTCGCTTCCTTCTTCTTTCTTTACGGCATAGATATATATATTATGGTGGATCTCTAATTTTTCCTTCACTTTGCTTTTGTGTTTGCTTTTTGGGTCTCGGGGTTTTTAGAATTTACCTTTCTTTTCTCTGTTTTCTGGTTTTTCCATGGTCAGTGGTTTTGAGGTTAGGATAGCTCGCCCCTCAATTTCTTTTCTTTTTGCGCGACTAGGGGGGTCATTGGGGGTTTTCCCACATCTTAAGAACTTCATCTTCGAGGGTAATAGTCTGACTGCTACATTGGCCGATCTGTTGCCTTTCTTCGTCAGTAAATTGATTAGTTTGAGAATTTGGTGAGAGAGGGGGAAATAATGTCTGAGATTAGGTCCAATGAACTCGAGACTGGGTTATCGTCCAACGGTAACCTAGTGGAGGAAGATACAGCCATTTCTACTCCTCGAGAGGTTAGGGCTTTTTATGCCCTCGAGGAGGTGTGTGGGCTAGACGCCGATACACTTGGTAGGTTTAAGGATAGGTTCCAATTCCCGAAGCGAGTTAGGGTTTGTCTGCCTAGTGAGAAGGATCGAGCCTGTCACTTCTTCCCTAGGGAGGTATGTTTCTACAAATCTACCTTCGTCTGTGGATTGATGTTTCCTATCCATCCTTTCCTCATAGAGCTATTAGACCGCTTTGAAATCGCTCCTGGGCAGCTTATGCCCAACTCGTGGAGGATAGTGGTCAATTGTATGGGAATATGGCTGGCCGCTAATGACGGTGATATGCTCAAGGTTGACGAGCTTGTCTACTTGTATCGCTTAAAAGTGTCTAAGGAGCATGGGTACTATGAATTGGTGCCCTGTGAAAGGAGAACTAGGATAGTCAAGGGTATACCGTCGTCTTTCAGGTATTGGAAGTCCAGGTTTTTCTTTATGTCTAGGGACAATTTTGAGACTCCCTCTGGTGAGGTTTGGGGTGATCTCCCAAGGTTGTGTCATCAGTGGGGTACCTCGACCTTAAGTGCGTCATTAATTACTTCTCGTCATTTAAGCTTCGTTTCGCTTACTGTTATCTCTACCGACTCCTTTATTCTTTGTTTTGTGTAGTAAAGAGGCGGCCTAAACTTAAGAGTAGGTATAAGGAGTGCGTGCAGAAAGCGATCGAATATGCATTGACGATTGAGAGCTGGGACGACCTTGTGGACCCACGTACCCTCGCCTTTTATTACCTTGGGCCGGGGCCTTCTTCCTTTGTCCTGTGTAATCTTGAAATTGAAGGAAAAAAGAGTAAGTGTTATGTTCGTCAGTAATGCCTTCCCTTTGCACACCTTCTTTTTTTTTCTTTTTTTAAAAGTGTTTCCCTCTCGCAGAAATGACGACCAAATTCAACAATGATATGTATGCCAAGATGCGGTCCAAAAAGGACAAGCCATTGTCCAGCATCGAGAAAAAGTCAGTACGCGTCACTGGAAGGGGTCCCCCCATCATTTCTTCTGCCACTATCACTCCTATCGTTTCCAGTGCTGACACGACGAGGATGGCCTCTCCCACAACATCTGTTGAAGAGATTAATACTCCCGCCTCCAAAAGGCCGCGGTTGTCCGAGAAAGAGAAGGAGAAGGTGGATTCTCGTTCATCTGCCGTCTGGGATGACGAGAAGTTGGCGGTGGATAGGGCTCACGGCGTTATGACTGCCAAGGACTTGAAGGTCTTCTCTAGTGTGCCTTTTAATGATGTTGCGACTCGCCATGTCCATAAACTCGTTCAGGTAAATATTTTGTGCAACTTTTAGTCCCTATTTTTTTTTCTCATTTTACTAATGATTTTCAATTTCTTTTCAGGTGTTAGGGGAAAGTCTCTATATTACCTCTGAGTACTTCACTCAAGAAGCCAAGGTGGCATCTCTCACATCCAAAATGGAGGCTTTGGAGAAGGAGAATTCTAAGTTGAAGAAGAATCTTATTGATTCTATGGATGAGGCCACCACTTTAAAGGAAAAAGTCAAGACCCTGAATGGCGACCTTAGAGCCGAGCGTCAGTTGACCCTGGAAAAGGACGAGCAACTTCTGGGTGCCAAGGAGAAGTTCAAAACTATTGCTGCCAAGTCTGTTGAAGCCTTTTAGACGACTGACGAGTACAACACAGTGCTATTCAGCTGGTACTTTAAAGGTTTTGAGCTTCTCAGAAGGTACCTAGTCAAGCACCCCATGGAGTTGACATGGAGAGCCTAGATTTAGAAGAGGTGGACAGAGAGATGGCGATTGACGAGGCTGCCCAATCCTCGACTCCAGAGGATGCTGTTCCTGAGAATGCTTTTGTTGATGATGCCCCTGTTGGTGACGCCCCCACTGCTACTGATGTCTGAACTTGTTACTTATGAAAATTTTTTCTCCTCTTTTTTTTTTTTTTTTTGGATGCCCATTATGTTTTGGGCTTTTTGTAAATCTAATTTTAGAATAGTTTCCTTTTAATATGTTTTGAGAACAATATTTTTAACCCAGTGTTTATAGGCCTTTAGATGTAAAAACAATGGTAACTGCCCATTGTTTTTGGGCTTTAATTAAGTTTATAGCTGCTTACTTACTTGCATATTTGTTTGTTTATGATTTGCTAGTGGTATCTTACACCCGTCCGTGTTTTTTTTTTTTTTTTTTTTTTTTTTTTTTTTTTAACTTGCACCTCTTCAATGGATCTTGTCGAGGGTTTGTTGCATGGTTCTTGCCTCTTCAAGAAGTCTTGTCACTCTTTTGGCCTCGTTAGTAGCTTACATCCGTCTAAACATAATCTTGCTACTTGGCCATTTTTGGCTTTTGTGATTTACATCCTTTTAAGGATCTTGTCATTCATTTGACTTTGTCAGTAGCTTACATCTGTTTAGGTGGAATCTTGCTACTTAGCCATTGTTTGCCTTTGTGACTTACACCCTTTTAGGGATCTTGTCATTCATTTGACTTCGTCAGTAGCTTACATCTGACTAGACCTGCTTACATGAAGATTTTAGCTGAATAATCCTTCTATTAATTTCAGGTTTGAATACATTTACTTGTTACATCTATTGGTGGTACTTCTTCAAGTGCTCAATGTTCCATGGCCACAGGAGCCTCTATCCGTCTAAGGTTTCCAGGTGGTAGCTGCCTTGCTTGGAGTAATGGATGACTTGGTAGGGTCCTTCCCATGTGGGGCTAAGCTTTCCTTGGGCTAAGTCTTTAGTCGCTGTGGTGACCTTGCGCAAGACAAGGTCACCTATGTCAAGTCGTCTGAGCTTTACCCTCTTGTTGTAGTATTCGGCCATTTTCTGCTGGTACCTTGTCATTCTACTGGATCTTTATCTCTTACTTCGTCTAGACAATCCAGGTTGATTTGTAGGTGATCGTCATTGTCCCCTTCATTGAATACTTTTCTCCTGATGCTGGTTACTCCTACCTCGACTGGGATCACTGCTTCAGTGCCATAGTTAAGTTTGAAAGGGGTTTCTCCCGTCAGGGTTCTTGCTGTGGTCTTGTAAGCCCATAAGACGTTGGGCAATTCTTCTGGCCAGGCACCCTTTTTGTCATCTAGCTTAGTTTTGATGATCTTGACCAGTGTCCGATTCGTCACCTCCGTTTGTCCATTTGCCTATGGATGCCTTGGGGATGAAAACTGGTTCTTAATGCTTAGGTCTGAACAAAAATCACTGAAGCTTTAGCTGTCGAACTGCCGCCCATTATCTAATATGATCGTCCTTGGAATCCCGAACCTGCAAATTATGTTTTTCTAGACGAAGCTCTGGATTTTTACTTCAGTGATGGCTGCTAGTACCTCTACTTCGACCCTTTTTGTCGTCTAGCTTAGTTTTGATGATCTTGACCAGTGTCCGATTCGTCACCTCCGTTTGTCCATTTGCCTATGGATGCCTTGGGGATGAAAACTGGTTCTTGATGCTTAGGTCTGAACAAAAATCACTGAAGCTTTAGCTGTCGAACTGCCGCCCATTATCTAATATGATCGTCCTTGGAATCCCGAACCTGCAAATTATGTTTTTCTAGACGAAGCTCTGGATTTTTACTTCAGTGATGGCTGCTAGTACCTCTACTTCGACCCACTTTATGAAGTAATCAATAACAATTAGTAGGAATTTTACCTGACTTTTACCTTAGGGCAGTGGGCCGACGATGTCGATTCCCCATTGTGCAAATGGCCATGGGGATGCTATCGTTGTCAGTTTCTCTGCTGGAATTCACTGGACATTCCCAAACATTTGGCACTTGTCACATTTCTTGACAAGCTCTACTGCGTTCACCTGCATAGTAGGCCAGAAATAACCTGTTCATATGACTTTGCTTACCAAGGATCTAGGGCCAGCATGGTCCCTGCAAATTCCTTCGTGGATCTCTTCTAGAATGTACTTAACTTCTTCTTCGTCGACACATTTTAAGTAAAGTTTGGAGAAACCTCTCTTGTATAAGGTGCTATTAAGGATCGTAAATCTGTTCACCCTCTTTTTGATCTTTTTGGTCTCTTCTGCATTTTGAGGGAGGTGCCCGTCTTGGAGGAAGGATACGATTAGTGTCATCCAGCTGTTTGTGCTCTGGATGGCAAATGTTGGAACTTCTTCGATGCTGGGCCATTTCTGGACCTCAATCACCAAGTCCATGCTCATCGACTCTTCTTCTGACGATGCCATCTTTGTGACTTCATCTGCTACCACATTCTGGCTTCTAGGGATCTGTTCAAATTCTACCTTATCAAACTCTTGAGTTAGATGTTTCGTCAGCCTGAGGTATTTCTACATTCTTTCCTCCTTTGCTTCATATTCTTCCTTGATTTGCCTAATTACCAGTTTTGAATCATTTTGGACTAATAGGTTCATAGCCTCAAGTGCCTTTCCGAGTCTTAGTCTTGTCAGTATTCCTTCGTACTCAGCTTCGTTATTGGTGGTCGAAAATTTCAGTTGAACTCTGTACTTGAGCACTTCTCCGTCAGGGGTGGTTATAACGACCCCTACTCCCCCCCTCATTCAGGCTGACGATCCGTCGGTATGTACTGTCCACCATTCTGCCTCATTGGTGAGACTGTTCTCGTCCGGGAGGGTGAATTCGGTGATGAAGTCCGCCAAAGCTTATGCCTTAATGGTTGTCCTAGGGTGGTACTCGATGTCAAATTGGCTGAGTTCAATTGCCCACTGGACCATTCTCCTACCCGCCTTAGGTTTGTTCATGGACTTTTTGATTGGTTGGTTCGTCATCACAAGGATAGGATTTGCTTGAAAATACTGACGCAATTTGCGCGAGACTACTATTAACTCGAATGTGATCTTTTCAATCCTTGGATACTTGGCCTCAGCACCTTGGAAAGCTTGGCTGACGTAGTAAACTGGGAGTTGTTTATTGTCCTCTTCTTGAATCAGGGCTGCACTCACGGCTGTGGCTGATACCGCCAAGTACAAATATAAGTTTTCCCCTTCTTTGGACTGACTTCAGAGTGGTGGATTACTCAAGTAACGTTTAAGCTCCTGAAATGCTACCTCACATTCGTCAGTCCAAGCGAAAGCCTGCTTCAAGGTCTTGAAGAAGGGCAAACATTTTTCCGTCGCTCTAGAGATGAACCTATTGAGAGTTGCAATCCTTCCTATGAGCATTTGGACTTCCTTGACGGTCTTGGGCGATGCCATATTGATTATGGTTTGCACCTTCTTCGGATTTGCTTCTATTCCTCTCTGGGACACCATGAATCCCAACAATTTCCCTGAAGCTACACCAAAAACACACTTACTACGATTCAACTTCATCTAGTATTGTTTGAGGGTGGCAAACGTCTCCTTCAGGTCATCCAGATGTGCAAGTTCTTCTTTACTCTTGACGAGCATGTCATCCACGTATACCTCCATGTTCCTGCCGATCTGTTTGCTGAACATTTTGTTCACTAACCTCTAATAAGTAGCTCTTGCATTCTTTAGTCTAAAGGGCATTACCTTATAATAATAGAGCCCTTGACTTGTGATGAAAGCAGTTTTTCTCCTGATCTTCTTCAGCCATTTTTATCTAGTTGTACCTGGAGAAGGCATCCATAAACGTCAGCAATTTATACCCGGTTGTAGAATCCACAAGTTGGTCTATCCTCGGTAGAGGGAAACTATCCTTCAGGCACACCTTGTTCAGGTCCGTAAAGTTCATGCACATTCTCCATTTCCCATTTGATTTCTTTACCAGGATGACGTTTGTGGGCTAATCAGGATAGTACACTTCTTGGATGAATCCTACCGTCAATAGTTTGTTAACCTTGTTTGTAATTGCTTGGTCTCGTTCTGGGGCGAAGACTCTCCATCTTTGCTGGACGGGCTTCCTTTCCGGGTCTACATTCAACTTATGCTGAATAACTTCTCGAGATATGCCTGGCATGTTCTCGTGGCTCCATGCAAAGACGTCTAGATTTTCTTTAAGGAACTGGACGAGCTTTGTTCTTATCTTGGGACTTATCGTCATCCCTATTCTTGTCGTCTTGGTTGCTTCTCCTTCGGCCAGCTCCACTGTTTCCAGAGCTTCCACTTTATCTTCCTCCTTCTCTTCGATCATCCATGTATGGTTCTCCTTTGCAACCAAGACGACCTGGTACCATTCTCTAGTCAAGACTTGATCTCCTTTTACCTCACCAACACCGTTCTCCATTGGGAATTTTACCTTCAGGCAATAGGTGGATGTGGCTGCCTTTCACCGGTTGAGTGTGGGCCTTCTAATAATCACATTGTAAGATGAGGGGCAGTCTACCACAAAGAAGTTTAATTAATGGGTTAACTGCCTTGGGTAAGTCCCCACTGTTACTACCAACGTCACTATGCCCTTGGGATATACCATGTCTCCACTAAAACTGATAAGAGGGGAATCAAAAGGACGCAGTCTTTTTAGATCTAGTTTCAATTGCTGGAAAGCAGGAAGGTAGATGATATCTGCGGAGCTACCATTGTGCACAAGGATCTTTTTAGTGTTGAATCTTTTTATAGTGAGCATTATGACCAAGGGGTCGTTGTGAGGCTGCTTTACTCTCCTAGCATCTCCTTCATTGAAAGACATGTCTCGGTCCGTTCGTCTCTGCTTGAATGGAGGTATCATGTGGACGCTGTTCACCTACCACTAACATGCTTTCCTAAGGGATCTGAATGACCCGTTCGTGAATAGTCCCCCTGCAATTGTCTTTATCTCCCTAATTACATTTTGTGGGAGTTAAGATGTGTTATCCTCGTCTCTTGATGAGGAATCACACTGGTTTTTGGTAATGTCCCTAAACTTGCTAGATTCTCCTTTCTTCACATACTTTTGCAGCTTCCCTCTCCGTATCAACTCCTCTATCTGCTCTTTTACGTCCCGACAATCTTCTGTGTAGTGACCATGATCTCTGTGAAACCGACAGCATTTATTTTTATCATGGACTTTATGGGATTAATGTACTGGCCTCAACCATTTGAGGTAGTGCTCATCCTTAATCTGCGATAAGATTTTGTCAACAGGCATAATTTTAGGGGTAAATTTTACAGTTCGAGGACCTTTATCGTCTTTCCTTCTGTTCCCGTCATTGGTCCGACGATCTGGACATTCCCTCTTTTATCCTCTACGCTTGTCTTCCTTCCTTCCTTTGTCTCCTGGTTTCTCTAATCTCTTATAGCTGCTAATGCGTCTTCAGCATTCATGTACTTCTGTGCTTTCAACAGCATTTCTGCTATCGTTTTTGGAGGATTCTTCACAAGCAAGGCCACGAACTCTCTGGACCTCAATCCTGCTTTGAAGGTTGTCAGCTTCATCTACCTCTAGGGTCTCCCAAGTGAAGCTTTTCACGTATGATCTTAGAGTTTCTTTCTCTCCTTGCCTAACGATGAGTAAGTGGTCTGCTGATTTCTTAGGGTGTTGTCCCCCAATGAAGTGGCGCAAGAAGGCATTGCTCAACTGCTCGAAGTTGTCAATGGACGATGTTGGCAAATTTGTGAACCATTCCCTTTGATAGGCCACAAACTGAATGACCCCTTATGATTAAACCAATTAATCAATTAGCCAAGTTATTAATTAATCAATTTATCATGCAAACACGTGGTAGCACAAACAAATCACCGAATAACTAAAAATGCAGCGGAAAATAAATAACACGGTGATTTGTTCATGAATGGGGAAAACCCTAACGGCAAAAGACCCACCGGGTGATTTTCAGGTCACCACTCCCGAAACTCCGCTATTATCAAATCAAGCGGTTACAAGTAAAGGAATCCCAAGTACCTTACCAACCTACAGTTGAACCCTTACCCCAATACCCAATTGGACTTGATCTGTAGTGACAGTTCCCACCTTTGATGCACGGCTCCCAAGTACGTGACTAACCAATGCGTGGATCCCAGTACGCGACTTCAAACACCAACTTAAAAGGAGAGGTTAGTTGCAAAGTTCTTCAGTTCATCCTACACGATGAAGATCAGGAAGATGCTTGGTCACAAAACCCTATGGTGCAAATACACAGTAACTTCTTTAGAGAAGATAAACTAGGTCAAGAACTTCGTCTTTGATCACAATTTGCTTGAACAGAGATTGCTCAATGCTTTTACAACTTGTGTATATTATGACGGCTCTTAAAACAATCCTTTTATATGTTTAGGGTTAGAAGAAAAGAATGCCCAAAAACATATTCACGGATCCCAAGAAATCAGATCAGAAAATCTGACTTTTTAATTCTCGACAGATAGCAGGTGTCAAGGAGCTATCGAGCAGGTGTCAAGCTTTAATGAATTTGCACTTCAACTTGTTTTTCTTGGACAGACTTGATAACTTCAACACTTGATCTTGAAACATTGTTTCTTAAAGTATTAAAAACACCTAGAACTACCCAATTACAAGTAGAGTGCGTTTTGTCAAAGGATTAGCCAATTTACATAAATAAGTATGACATATGTTCTTAACATGTGAAAACACATATGTCCTAACACCCTTGCAGCTCCTTTAAGAGTAGTGGGGAAGGAATGACATAGTATCTCGTCAAGGGCTGTTAAAGCCCCAGTGCCGTTTTGAAGGTATTAAGATGATCCTGAGGGTCCTTAAGCCTATCAAACAACTCAAGTTGAGGCAATCGAAATTTTGACGGCACCGGACATTCGAGGACTGCTATAGTGATAGGCAAATCTGTTGCCCTGACCATTCTATCCATACTTCGTTCTATTTTCTCCTTGATGGCGTTCCTTAGTTCATCCATCTCTTTCTTCATCTCTCGAAGAAGATCCGAATTTTGCTCAGTTGGAGTAGTAGGTCTTTGTTGGTCACTTCTTTTGTGGCTATCTCCCTAGTCATCCAGGTTGCCTTTGGATCGATTCTCCTCCTGTTGGAGCCATAGCTTCATTTCCTAATTTTGCCTAGTAAGTTCTTCGACGGTGGCCACAAGAGCCTGGACTTGCTAAGCTAAGGCTACAGAATCTTGATTGGATTCCATCTGAATGTAACAGTTGATTGGAAATTACCTTTTCGAGTCTGAATACGAAAATGTCGTTCCCCATAGACTGCGCCAAACTGATGAAGTGCAAATTCGTCAGTCCAAGTGAGTACGTCCAGATGGAGCCAAGATGTCATCTCTGAGATTGCAGAAGTGGTAGATCAGCTTCCTTAGAATGGTCACCGGTGTGATGCCTGCCACAACACCTTCAATGCCAAAGTCAGTATAAAGAAACTCTTTGGGAGCAAATAATGTAATGTAACAAAGCAAGAAAAGTCTCTCAGTGTCTATGTGTTAGGACATATGTGTTCACATGTTAAGAACATATGTCATACTTTATGTAAATTGGCTAATTCTTTGACAAAACGCACTCTACTTGTAATTGGGTAGTTCTAGGTGTTTTTAATACTTCAAGAAACAAGGTTTCAAGATCAAGTATTGAAGTCATCAAGTCTGTCCAAGAAAAAGCAAGCTGAAGTGCACAGATTTTAAAGCTCGACACCTGCTCGACACCTACCTCGACACCTGCTATCTGTCGAGAATTAAAAAGTCAGATTTCTGTTATGATTTTCTTGGGATCCGTGAATGTGTTTTTGGGCCTTCTTTTCTTCTAACCCTAAACATATTTAAGGAGTGTTTTAAGAGCCGTCAACAGAGACAAAAGTTGCATAAGCATTGAGCAATCCTTGTTCAAGCAAATTGTGATCTAAGACGAAATTCTTGACCTAGTTCATCTTCTTCAAGAAGTTGCTGTGTATTTTGCACCATGGGTTTTGTGACCAAGCATCTTCCTGATCTTCATTGCATAGGATGATCTGAAGAACTTTGCAGCCAACCTCTCTTCCTAAAGTTGGTGTTTGAAGTCGCGTACTGGGATCTGCGTATCTGGTTAGTCACGTACTTGGGAGCCGTGCATCAAAAGGGGGAACTGTTGCTACAGATCAAGTCCAATTGGGTATTGGGGTAAGGGTTCAACTGTAGGCTGGTAAGGTACTTGGGATTCCTTATTTGTAACCGCTTGATTTGATAATAATGGAGTTTCGGGAATGGTGACCTGAAAATCACCCGGTGGGGTTTTTGCCGTTAGGGTTTTCCCCATTCGTGAACAAATCACCGAGTTATTTATTTTTCCGCTGTATATTTAGTTTTGGTGATTTGTTTGTGCTGCCACTCATTTTGCATGATAAATTGATTAATTAATAACTTGGTTAAATTAATTAATTAGTTTAAATCACAAGGGATAATTCAATTTGTGGCCTATCAAGTGGTATCAGAGCAGGCACACACTGATTAGGTTAATCTTTGCTGTGATTGATCCATTGACCCCTGTTTGTCATGGATAGAGGACAATCTCTAATCATACCTCCTTTATTTGATGGAACTAACTATGCCTACTGGAAAATACGCATGAGAGCTTTTTTGCAGTCCTTAGATGAGAAGGTGTGGCAAGCTGTTGAGATTGGCTGGACCAAGCCAAAAGAAGCGCCGGCCGTTTGGGATGAAGCCAAGATCAAGGCGGCAAACTTCAACAGCAGAGCGTTAAATGCCCTATTTAGCGCAGTCACAAATGAGGAATTCAAGAAGATATCCTCAACAGAAACTGCTAAGGAGGCGTGGACCATCCTCCAGACAACCTATGAAGGAACAAAGGCTGTCAAAGATTCAAAACTACAGAGGCTCACCACTAGCTTTGAAGAGATTAAAATGGAGGAGGATGAATCATTTGATGAGTTCTATGCCAAGCTAAAAGACATAGTGAACTCAACTTTCAATCTTCTTGGGGAAACTATCCCTGAACCCAAGGTTGTAAGGAAGGTGCTCAGATCTCTACCTGAGAGATTTCATGCCAAGATTACGGCAATAGAAGAATCAAAGGATATTGATAAAATTCCTTTGACTGAGTTGGTTGGGAACTTGCAGACCTACGAGCTAGGGTTATCAAGAATAGGCAAGTCAAGCAAGGGCAAGAGCATGGCCCTGAAGGCAAAAAGCAGTGATACAGATGAGTCTTCCGATGATGAAGATTCCAAGATGAAGTCCTACATTACAAGGCAGTTCAAGAAGTTTATGAAGAATGCCAATGGGAGGAGCTTCGACAAGGACCGAAGGCAATCCAGTTCTTCACAATTCAAGAGCCAAAACAACGGAAGAAAGGATGCCAAGGATGGCGGTCAGTACACTGTTCCGGCAAGACCAAAGTGTTTTGGGTGTTATGGGTTTGGACACATGAAGAATGAGTGTCCTACATATCTGAAGAGCATTGGAAAGAGCAAGGCTCTTGCTGCAACCCTGAGTGACACTGAGCCTGAAGATGATTCCGACAATGAGGATGACGGAATCCTAAATGCCTTCACAGCCTCAGTCAATTCTACTGAAGGGATTGTTGAGGAAGAAGAAGAAGAAGAACTGGTGGACACTGAATGTGAGAAGATGAATGACAAAGATGATATCCATTCAGCCTATGAGAAGCTTTACAAGCTTTTTGAAAAGTATGAGAAGTTATACAGGCTGGCCACTAAGAAGCTCAATGATGTGGAACTTGATAGAGAAGAATTGTCCACAAAGTTTGATGAGGGGAATCAAACTATTGGAGCACTGAGGT
This sequence comes from Quercus glauca, assembly GCA_023736055.1. Classification (NCBI taxonomy): domain Eukaryota; kingdom Viridiplantae; phylum Streptophyta; class Magnoliopsida; order Fagales; family Fagaceae; genus Quercus; species Quercus glauca. The sequence goes on along the minus strand of CM043321.1, from coordinate 41,959,747 downwards.
TTGAAAACAACTTCCTGGCTGAGAAGACCAAGAAGCTTGAAGCAGAGCTGTTTCAAGTTAGAGCTCAACTGGAGAGGACTTCAAGTGCAAAACTTGATGAGATGCTCAACAACCAGAAATCTGCTTCAGATCGAACAGGTTTAGGGTATGGTCTTTCTTTCTCTAATTCTACTTCTACTAGTTCTACTGTTTTTGTTCCTCCTGCTAATACTGTTAAAACTGAGAACATTGATATTAAAACTGAGTTAGCTAGTGAGAACATAGACAAGGGTAAATCCATCTTAGGAGCACCCCCTAAGTTAGATAAGGAAGATGCTAAAAACCCTACGACTAAGAAGGCTAACTCTCAGAAGCCTAAACAAAAGAAGCAGCATCTCTGTTATCATTGTGGAGCTGCTGGTCATACTCGATCTAATTGCTACAAGTGGCTAGCTACCCAACAGAGCAACAGTATGACAGCATCTGGAAGCCAAAATCAGCTTCAATCCTCTCTTGCTCCTCTTGGAGATCTTCTTAAAGCCATCATGTTCCTTTCAAACTTGAACGGTTTCAATTCTTCCCCCTCACCGCCGGTTCAAGGTTTTAATCAAAGGAAATGCTCTTCCAAAGTGTGGAAGAAAAAGGACTCAAAGTGATTTCATCACTTTCTTCTCCCTTCTTATTTTTCTTATGTGTTGCATTGCTTGTTTGTTTTGCATTTTTTTTAGTCAGTCTAGTTTTGTGCATTGTTTTGCTTTGTTAACATGTTTTTGTGTGTTTACTTTCAGTTTTGTTTATTTTGTTTTTGATATAAAATTAAAAAAAAAAAAAAAGGAAGAAAGAAAAATTGAAAAATACAAAAACAGTGTGTGTTTTATACTTTGGTACTTGTGTACCTTGGATAGCCACTGAAACAAAGTTTTCTAAAACTTTGTATCTCTTGTAGCTTAGATGAGCATCTTTATGCACAACTAAGCAAGTGAGCTGTGTGGCTCATGTTTGTGATGAGTAAGATTAGGTTATTTCTTAAACTTAACACTCATATCACTCTTTTTGACGGGTAGGACTAGAAAATCCTAAGAGAAAGGCCTAAATAACCATCTCACCACTGTTGCCCGCCAATCATTAATAACATCTGTATGCTTCGGCATAGCAAAAGTGTGATGTCAATGACATTTGTGTGCTTAGGCATAGCAAAATTAAAATGTCTAATATCAATGGGTATTTCTTTTCTTTCTCATAAGCCCATGTATGATATGCTTAAAAAGAAAATATGCAAAGAAATAAAAAGCAAAAAGATTAAAAATGCTTTAAAATGGTTGCAAGCATGTATTCTAGGAGATGTGGGAGTTATAGGATGTACCTCGAAGGTGATAGTCCCCATTAAACAGTTATGATTGTGTGTGAGTTAAAGTTATTTTCTCATATCTCAGATCGTCATAACATGTTCACACATATGCAATCTTGCGAATGTTTTTCACACACAACACGCAATATTCTTTGCTACTTTTGATACATGTGCAGGTACAATGTGATTTGGCCATCACAAAGGTTTTACATGTGCTTTTGTATGCTCACTAAACTGTCATGACTTATTTTTGAAATATAAAATTGGTTAGACTTGTTTAGTGTGTGTGTGTGTTTTTGGGAGATCCATGTGCTTAAATTTTTCATTGAGAGATGATTTTGAGAGCTTTTTATGTTAATTGGATCATGGTTGAGGTGTTTGTCTTGATTGCATTCATGTCTGTGTTTTTCTCTTCTCGAGAAACTGCTTTTCTCTGCTGGCTCGACACCTCCTCGATACCTCCTCGATACCTGATCATCTGTCGAGTTTCTCAAGCCTTTTTCTTATCGCAATCTCGACACATCCTCGACACCTGGTGGATCGATCGAGATCTTCTCTGTCTCCTCGATACCTTCTCGACACCTAGTCGATCGATCGAGCTTCAGGTATCAGTTCAGCTGTTTGGTACCTCGATACCTCCTCGACACCTTCAGCTGTCGAAGACATATTTCTCGACACCTTTCTCGACAGCATCCTCGATGCCTCTCGACACCTCAGCTGTCGAGATTTACTGAGGTGCCTATTTAAGCTCTCGTCGCGATTTCTCTCTCATTTCTCAATCTCTCTTCGATCTATCCGAGGCTGTTCATCTTCCCAAACTACTTTTCTTCACCCCAACCTTCATCCAACGTGATTTTTGGCACTTCCTTGCTTCGAATCACCTGGTATGATCTTTTTATCCTTCATTCTTCATGCATTTCATGATTTTGAAACTTAGGTTTTGAAGTTTTTGAAAATTTTGGGGTTTTTCATGCATTTCATGATTTTGAAACTTAGTGTGTGTGTGTGTTTTTGGGAGATCCATGTGCTTAAATTTTTCATTGAGAGATGATTTTGAGAGCTTTTTATGTTGATTGGATCATGGTTGAGGTGTTTGTCTTGATTGCATTCATGTCTGTGTTTTTCTTTTCTCGAGAAACTGCTTTTCTCTGCTGGCTCGACACCTCCTCGATGCCTCTTCGATACCTTCTCGACACCTGATCATCTGTCGAGCTTCTCAAGCCTTTTTCTTATCGCAATCTCAACACATCCTCGACACCTGGTGGATCGATCGAGATCTTCTCTGTCTCCTCGATACCTTCTCGACACCTAGTCGATCGATCGAGCTTCAGGTATCAGTTCAGCTGTTTGGTACCTCGATACCTCCTCGACACCTTCAGCTGTCGAAGACATATTTCTCGACACCTTTCTCGACAGCATCCTCGATACCTCTCGACACCTCAGCTGTCGAGATTTACTGAGGTGCCTATTTAAGCTCTCGTCGCGATTTCTCTCTCATTTCTCGATCTCTCTTCGATCTATCCGAGGCTGTTCATCTTCCCAAACTACTTTTCTTCACCCCAACCTTCATCCAACGTGATTTTTGGCACTTCCTTGCTTCGAATCACCTGGTATGATCTTTTTATCCTTCATTCTTCATGCATTTCATGATTTTGAAACTTAGGTTTTGAAGTTTTTGAAAATTTTGGGGTTTTTCAAAATTGATAAGTTTTTCTTAAAATTTTGGGTTGGTCTTTCACTCAAATGATTTTAAAATGTCATACATTGCATTCCATATGCATTAGAATGATATTTTCATGCATTTAGATGTGTGTTTCTTGTATGTGTGATGCTAGGTTTGGATTGGGCTGAGCCCATGATGCTTTTTATGTTGACATGTCACATGACCATGCATTCCTATGCATACGTACATTTTGTTCAAGTTATTATATTATTTGAACTGTTTGGGACTTTTCTGATTGTCTCCCTCTCTATCTCTTTTCTCATTCTTTTACGTTAGTAGTGTCTATGGCACCCAAATGCAAATCCACTCCTGCTCAGAACCCTCTGCGTTCTGGAGCTTCCTCCTCTTTTGATACTGCTCCTCATACTCTTCGGTTCCATGATGTAGATGCCCAAAAGGCATTTACTAAGAACTTTTCTAGACGAGGTGTTCATTTGGAACGCCACGTCATTCTGGCGGACTTCGCCGACACTGACCTTCCCTCTGTCATTCACAGTAGGGGATGGGAGTCACTGTGTGACGTCCCGGTCACTTGTCCTCTTGTACTGATTCAGGAGTTTTACTCTGACATGTACGAGATTGATCGTTCAGTACCTCTCTTTCATACTCGCGTTCGAGGTACGCGCATTGCTGTCACACCGCAGCTGGTTGCGGATGTGCTTAGAGTCCCTAGGATAGAGTTTCCTGACTATCTTACCTGTGAGCGATTGAGGACTGTGTCCAAGGATGAGCTCATTTTTGCTTTTTGTGAGCGCCCTTCTGAGTGGGGTGAGCATCAGTACACATCATGTAGACCTTTTGCTAAAGGTCCTAGGTTCCTTAACATGGTGATGACTTTTGTACTTCATCCTCTCTCTCACTATAACTCTATCACTGAGCCTCGTGCTCGTTTCTTGCTATCTTTACTTGAGCATCTTATGATAGATTTTCCTTCTCACTTCATTTTCTCTATCATAGATGTTCATTTAGATGCGGCGTCCCGTGATAAGCTCATCTTTCCTTCCGCTATCACGAGGATACTACGCCATTTTTCCATCCCTTTCCCTGTGTCCGACCACTTCACACACATATCTGCCATAGATGCCGCTACCGTAAAACGTAGTGAGGCACAGTTTAGGTCGCGACAGCCGGATTCCACTCCTCCATCCTGTTCGGCTCCATCCAGATCTGCTCCATCTACATCGACTCCTCTTCCTTCTTCAGGCGATGTATCTCTTGGAGATATCATGGCGCAGCTGCAGCGCATGGATGCTCGCCTCGATACACTCACCACTGAGTTGTATCAGGTGAACGTTCGTGTTGGTCGTATTGCAAGACGACAGGCGACCATGGGTGGTTTTGCTTCTGAGGCTTCTCCTCTACCACCTCCTCCAACCGCTTCAGATTCTGATGATGAGGATGATGATGATGATGATGGTGATGCCGATGATGCTTCAGATGATGATGATGGAGATGCTAGCTCTACTGATGAGATGTCTACATGACACTCTACCCTTTGTCATTCGTGACAAAAAGGGGAAGTAGTTTTGGATTATGAAAGTAGTCATCTTAGGGGGAGAGTTAGTATAGGACATTTTTGATAGGGGGAGTGTTCATATTTTTGAGGGATGTAGTGAGGCTTATGATGTATCTTTTCTTTTCCATTCTTGTTAGATACATTGATCTTGTATATGAGGTCTTGTGACCAGTTTTACATACATTGTACTTATCTTTCTATATGTGGATGTATGTTTCTTATTCACCTATCTCTTCATGTGTTATTTCTTTTCTATCTTTAGACACATGTTCTTTATATTTGTATGCAATCTAATTATTTCTGTTTCACACAAGATGCCTTGATGAGTTTTGTTTCAAAGTGTTTCAGAAATACAGGTTGTCAAAGTCTACTTGCCATAAACTCTCTTCTTGCAAAGTTTTTCAAGAGTTTGTGTTAGGATAGATTTTATTGTATTTAACAAGTGAATATGAGTTGAGTGATTTATGACTTCTCTCATATGTTCATTTGTTTGTTGTGGTTTTGTCACGGATTGCCAAAGGGGGAGATTGTTAGGACATATGTGTTTACATGTTAAGAACATATGTCATACTTTATGTAAATTGGCTAATCCTTTGACAAAACGTACTCTACTTGTAATTGGGTAGTTCTAGGTGTTTTTAATACTTCAAGAAACAAGGTTTCAAGATCAAGTATTGAAGTCATCAAGTCTGTCCAAGAAAAAGCAAGCTGAAGTGCACAAATTTTAAAGCTCGACACCTTCTCGACACCTACCTCGACACCTGCTATCTGTCGAGAATTAAAAAGTCAGATTTCTGTTATGATTTTCTTGGGATCCGTGAATGTGTTTTTGGGCCTTCTTTTCTTCTAACCCTAAACATATTTAAGGAGTGTTTTAAGAGCCGTCAACAGAGACACAAGTTGCATAAGCATTGAGCAATCTTTGTTCAAGCAAATTGTGATCTAAGACGAAGTTCTTGACTTAGTTCATCTTCTTCAAGAAGTTGCTGTGTATTTTGCACCATAGGGTTTTGTGACCAAGTATCTTCCTGATCTTCATTGCATAGGATGATCTGAAGAACTTTGCAGCCAACCTCTCTTCCTAAAGTTGGTGTTTGAAGTCGCGTACTGGGATCCGCGCATCTGGTTAGTCACGTACTTGGGAGCCGTGCATCAAAAGGGGGAACTGTCGCTACAGATCAAGTCCAATTGGGTATTGGGGTAAGGGTTCAACTGTAGGTTGGTAAGGTACTTGGGATTCCTTATTTGTAACCGCTTGATTTGATAATAGTGGAGTTTCGGGGAGTGGTGACCTGAAAATCACCCGGTGGGGTTTTTGCCGTTAGGGTTTTTCCCATTCATGAACAAATCACCGAGTTATTTATTTTTCCGCTGCATATTTAGTTTTGGTGATTTGTTTGTGCTGCCACTCATTTTGCATGATAAATTGATTAATTAATAACTTGGTTAAATTAATTAATTAGTTTAAATCACAAGGGGTCATTCAATTTGTGGCCTATCACTATGTATCTTGTGTTGGCAATGTGAGGGCTTTATATATGTTGCCTTGGGTTCTAGCCATTGTGGTTGTTATTGTGATGTTAATGCCTTTCTTGATAACGCCTCCTGCTTAGTAATGGGGCTTTAATATGCTCCCAACGATCTGTATAGCTGGTTTTGTAACCATCCGAGGTATTATTGGCAGCATTGAATGGCCTACTACCCTCGTCGGTGACATAGGCACCTGTTTAGGCTCGTCTCAAAGAATGGTCTCATTTGTGTTATTAAGTTCATCTGTAGTTGATTTTGCCAGTCCCATCAGTTATCAAATTCAATCCGGTCTTGAAGTAAAACCAAGAGTTTATACCATCTAATAACAGAGTATTACATCAGCATTTTACCAAAATATGAATACAAGCACCTACACACAATAACAACTTACAATATCATATATATTAAAAACAAAATCAAAACTTAAAACCTAACCCACCTTTCATGTTGAAAACTAGACCTCCACAATTCTACCCCACCCACCCCACCACACATGCTGCCACACAAGGCAACGAAGTCACTTTCAAAGCCTAAAAAACACCAAAGTTGCGGCACCACATCACTATTAAGGGCAAATTCAAGAAAAGGAAACCTGGCTAAGAAATCCAAGCACCACCACTCCACTAAGCCTAATTTACACATAAAAATAGCAAAAACCATAAGACCCAACTCATTTCTATATATTGCTTATCTCAAATAAGTATCCAAAAACCAAAAAAAAGTAACCAAAAACCAAAAAATATATAAAAATCAATATTACTATTTGTTTCAACATTAACGTTTTCTAAAAAATGGTTCATTTTTCAAAAAACATTTTCTAGAAAACTATCTCATTTTCCGGTATTTAATAACGACCTTGAAAATGAGATTAATAATATTTTTTTTTGTGTTTGGTATGCAATTATCATTCATCATATAACAATATTATTAATTTACTATAAAGATTGTCCTATGTAAAAGCAATTTAGAGCCATATAGCCACGATATTTAAAATTTTCGTCTTTTACTTCATTCATTCATTTATTCATTCATTCATTCATTCATTATTATTATTATTATTTGCACTTTTATGTGCAAAAAAGAAGTAACTTATGCCTGGAATCCATCAAACCAGAAATTTCTTAGAGAAAAAAAAAATCAAGATTGAAATTCAAAGTAAAGAATTGAGATTTTGGTAGAGAGGAATGAAATAATTACCACTGCTAATCTGTTCTCCTTAGCAAGTTGGAACTATTGACCGATCAGTGAGAGGGAAAAAATCTAATCAGAGAACTATGTGATAAAGGGGAAGAGAAACATGTAGACAAGAGAGATGAGAGACAAAAAGAGAGAGAGAAAGATCTATGGGAGGAAGAGAGAGAAAGATCTATGGGAGGAAGAGAGATCAGAGTTAAATAGTGAGGGTGTAAGGACTGAGAGAGAAAAAGCAAAGAGAAGAGAGAAAAAGTGAGAGAGCTTACTGTGAGAGAGAGAAGGTGCCAAAAAATTATGTTTCTCGCGGCTATAGATGAAGATAATATTTATAGGAGATGCAACGCATGAGAGAGAGATTGTTTTCCAAAAACATTTTTTGGAAAACAACATATAGAAAATAAGCCTTATTTTTATTTGTGTTTTTTTTTAACTAAAGATAGTTTTTAGTTAACCATTTTTTTTTTTTTTGGGGGCTACCAAACATTAGAAAATGTGGAAAATTATTTTTATAGAAGGTTTTTCAGCAAAACAAACAGAGTGTTAGCTTATTTCAAAAACTAGACAAAACTCAAATGACAAAATCCAAAAAATAAAACAAAAATAATGGTTTTAATTTGGTTTGGTTGAGAAATTGCAAACCTTTGGATCATATTGCCCTTGCCAACCTGATACATGCTCGGGAGAAAGCATCAAAGGTGGATAGGAAGAGTGAGACTTTGAGGTTATGTGTTTGATCACTTTAAATGATTTGAGCTTAGATTTCAAAGAGAGAGAGAGGTGATGATTTTGGATTTGAGAGTCACTGTTTATGGTTTAGGTGATGGGCATAGTAAGAAAGCTCTGCCACAAATTCCAATCCATGGTGATTCCGATGGTGCGTGTGGAGGTGGGGTGAACGTTAGAGGAGGGTTGGATTTTGATTTTTCATTTTAGATTTGATATTATGAGCAACAATGCTAGTAACCAAAAAAAACTTCACAACTCTTGTCACAACTCATCTCCGCGTGGCGAGTTGTAAGTGGTGGAAAAAAAAAAAATAGTAAGGGTCCATTAAGGTCCACATCTCCATCACTCATAACTTGCCATGTGGAGATAAGTCATGACAAAAATTATGAAATTTTTTGTAGCACAAGCTTTTTTCATTGTGAGCCACTATTGTGTGTGAATATGCTTTTATTACTTTTCAAAAACACATACATTAAATTATCTATTTTATACTACATTTTTTATTCAAATATTATTTTTTATCAATTTTTTATTACTCTTTCTGTGAGTTTCGATTCAAAGTTTCAAACTTTTTATGCTTTGGAGGTAGTGATGACTAGCTCAATTCGATAAATTGTCGCCAACAAATGGCTAAAACTTTTCTGAGGTGGTATTGCGAGAAATTAATGTGACTTTTTGGACCAACATGGCAACAGGTGCTCGTCACCATTTTTTTTTTCAAAATTTATGTACAACGAAGCAAGCTTTTCCTAAAAAAGAAAAAAAGATGACTGACTAAATAAGTGAAAAAAACAACTGTAATTTAAAAAATTATGTCCTTAGAAAGCCTGAATTTTAGTTGAATAAAAAAAAAACTAATAATTAAAAGATAATTTTTAAATATTTTGTTCTATACTTCTATTTATATATATATATATATATATATATATATATATATATATATATATATATATATATATATATATGTATGTATGTATGTATGTACATATTAAGGCTGTCCATGGGTAGGTTTGGGTCGGGTTTATACCCAACCTAGAACCGACCCACCGAAATCGGGTGGCAGAAAATTGCACCCGCGCATCAATCGCCGGAGTAGTCGAGTCGGGCAAATTAGACCCTCAATGGGTGGTGGACGGGTTGGTCAAAGTCGTAGATCATAGAAGACGATGAGATAATGGCGAGAAAAACTCAGAGTCAGCGAAAATCTCATCGAATTCTATGAGATTTCACCAGATTCAGCTAAAATCTCATTGGATTCGATGAGATTTTGCCAGAACTGGCCAAAATCTCACCGAATCTAAGTGAAATATCGTCAAAATCTGGGTTTTTTCCCCGAAATCAGGAAAATTTCACCAGAATCTATGTATCTTTCTGTCGGTTCGGGTTTTTCGGGTTTTAGGGGAGGGAAACCGAAACCAAAACCAACCCGCCGAAGTCGGTTTCTAGTGGTGAAGACCCACTGCCGACCGCTGAGGTAGTCAGGTCAGCCAGCATCGAATCGAATCCGATCAGTTTCTTTGGGTGCGTCGGGTCTTAGGATGATTCTGGACAACCCTAGTATATATTATGAGCTTCAATTTCATAATATAACTAAAAGGAAGAAAAAGCAAAGTGTATGTCTACCTTACAAATAGTGGCCAAGGCTACTAGCAAATTATCCTTACTGAAACACAAAGACAAGCTAGAACCTAAGGCATGTTTAGAGCATTCACATCAAGGATCTCAACAAATATAGCATTTAATAACTCAAAAACCTATTTAATCAATTTTAACAACTCACTTTACAATTCATTCCACATCAAAGTTTCTATTTGTTTACCATGTCATTTATAATAATATAAACAACTCATTGAAATAATAAAAAAGCAATCGCCACAAAAAGCAATCGCCACAACCAACTACCACAAAATTATTTAAAAAATAATAGCAAGTTGCTACAATGAGTTCTCATTTATGAGAGTTCACTATAGCAAGATATCAACTTTTTTTTTAGATATGGCATCTTTGATGAAATATGATTTTTTGTAGTTTCAAACTCTAATAATAACTTTTGAGTGGGTTTGACACCCATTTTGTGAATGCTCTTAGCTATAATATAGGTAGCAACATAACCTGTTCTTCTAACCCAAATAAAAGAGCAACATTAGCATCAGCAGTGCCATGACAAATGCTAGTTTAACATATAAAACATTTTTTTTCTTAATTTCAACACACCACTTTACAATACACCTTACATTAGATATTATATTATTTCCTTCAACACATTAAAATAATATATACAACACATTAAAATAATCTTAAAAATCTCCTATATTATAATATATAAATAAATAAATACAAAATTCCTCACCACCCACAGCACACCCCATCACAACCCACCACCACACAAAATCAATCGCTGGCCACTAATATCAGCCCATTGAAACACCAAAAAAAAAAACACCACAATCAATATTAGCCCATTGTAACCACACACAAAAAAAAAAAAAAAAAAAAAAAAACCTACAACCATCACAAGAGAGAGATCAGTAGCAGCTTAGGCAGAGGAGGTTGGGCGAGATCGGTGACAACTTAAGGAGAGTAGGCTAGGCGAGATGCAGTTGGCCAAGGTTGGGGGCTTGGCGAGAGTTGTCTAGCGAGATCAATAGTGGCATCTGAGAGTTAGATCGGCGAGATTAAAGGAGAGATCAATGAATGAGAGACGAAGAGAGACTGAGAGAGTGAATCAAGCGGGTGAAAGCGAGGAAAGAGAAAAGTAGAATAAAAAAAATTAAAAGGTTTTAGCATTTCTATTAATACAATTCTAATATTAAAATTGTACTCTTAATCAATATTAAAACTTTTAGCATTTAGTACTTGTGATGTGAGAGATTTTTTGGTATTTTGTGTGTCAAATACCAAATATGCTATAATAAGAGGATTGAGATAAATGTTGCACATGATGCAATTGCTTTCAATCTTAGCCATTAGATTGAAAATGTTTTTATTGTTTGCGAGATAGAAAATGAGCAATTACACCTAGTAGGTATTGGACTATATTTCAATCCCTAATAAGACTAGACTATAGAGGACAACGATAAAAAAGGGTAAAAAGACTAGTAACAAGTAGATTTTACACTACATTTCAAAAAATCCGATATGAAATTATTTATTTTATATTACATTTTATTAAAATATGTTTTTTAATTTTTAATTACTCTTCTTATTTGTATATAAAAAAAATTAAAAACTAATTTTGTATATGAAATAATAATCATCTAAAATTTATGATGATTATAGCAAGAATTTAAATTTACACAAACTTATTACATGATATAAACGAACCTTTTTTTTACCATTTTACATTAATCCATACAAGTGCTGTACGCCTATACTTGATTTGTGAGGTGATAATTGGGGGTGTTTGGTACCGTAACTTAAATACATATTTTCAATTTTTAAATAGTATTATACACATTTTTACATACTTTTTCATCCATACTGTGGGGACTGGGTTTGAGCACTTCTTCTATTAGATGAGCAGACTCAAGCTCAACTAGCCCAATACAATAAATTTGTAGAAAGTGGGTCAAAGAGTTAGATTTTAGCGCATGGACAACGGTTAATATGGTGTTCATGATAATTAAACAGAAATGAACTGAGTTTATCACAGAAAAGTTGTTCTCTGCACAATCTAAGGGGCTTTGTTCTAAGAAATATTGAATGATTCTGATTATAGGAGTTTTTGAAATTGTTACAATCCTATATCCCTCCCTCCCTCTGTAGTGGGTTTCTCTCATTATATAGTCCTCTTTAAATGATCTTGGTCTTCCACTTGTTGATCATCCATGCTTATATTTGAGTGTCTATCCTATCAGACACTCTCTCTGGCATTTTGTGAGTTGTGGTAACCGAGGTAGCACTGTTCAGGGGTCATTTCCTCATCAATGCGGTGAGGACATTAGTTGTGGGCATTTAATGTGGAGGTGACAGTTTCTCCTTGAATTGCTCCTTCACCATGCTTCCATGGCTGACCCATTGTACTTATCTTTTTTCTTGGGATGGTTTGGGAGGTTGCCTTTGGTGGCGTGTTGCTCTTCCCTTCTATGATCTTGATTGGTCAAGGATAGGATCGTCCTCAGCGATGTTTCTTGGGAACTTGGGCTTCCTACTTTCATCCTCAAACGTTTCTACCTCCTTAGCACGGGCCTTTGGGCCTAATGTAAAGTGGGCTGGGGTTGCCAAATTCTTAGGCCTCACAATAACCCTTCAAAATCCTATTGTTCGGCTCCTCAAACGGAGAGGAGGATTTTGATGTTCTTGGGCCTTTGTCATGGTTTGTCAAGTATTGTCCTTCGTCAGTACTAGAGTCTCTTCACTTGTCCAAGGCACGTTCCTAGTGCTTCGGTATACGAGACGCGCCCTCATTAATATCTTTATGAAGTGACGCAGATCTAACGGTTGAGGATTTCTTTGGAAATTGGGCGGGATTTATTTTTCTTGTAACTCGTTCTTTAAATCACGTGTGAATTAATTTCCACTAGATCTCGCCTTATATATAAGGCACCTTGAGGAAATCGTTCTTTCTCATTTACAGATCCTGGATGACGTAGTTGAGGCAAAGAAAGCAAAGGCCAAAGGTGTTCTTACCTTTCAACCGAGTAAGAAAGAAGACCCTCCTCCTTCAGCCAAGAACCAAAGCAGGTGTAAATCGCATCAGACTTTTGGTGCAACAAAGTTTAGGTCTCACTTGGTGACATGTATCATGTGTGCACAGATGTGAAAGCAACCCTGGTTTGATCAAGCAAATCAACAAGGATAAGGATAAACGAGTTTCCTGTTTATCAGCCTTGATAGCAGAACATCTTGCAATTAGCATCCAGCATTTCTGCCTCTTTTTCTTTCTCATCGTCGGTACCACCCATGCTGGCTCGATTGTTGCTAGAACAAGATTGTGAATCTACCATTCCTATGGGCTTTCTTTTTGTGTAGTTAGCTTTAAAACAAGCCTGCTTAAGCCGCTTTATATATGATGTACCTTTCTTTTATTTAATAAAAAGGGTTGCACTCTTTTCTTTATGAATCTTTCCTTTCTTTGCAGTAATTATTTAAGTAATGGGTGTGTTGCTATTTTTCCCTCCAATAGGACTTAGAATTGATGCTGTCGATGGTAATGAGAAGTTGTTATCCTGACTTTAACAAAACCGACAATAGCGCCTGGCTGCTAACTTTAAATAAGTTAACTATATAGGAATAATCAAGAAAATAACCAGGTGCTCTATTCCGCAAATTATGCAACAATCAAAGAATGTCGAATTTAAAGTAAGTGATCCGAGAGGACCATCATGTATTAAGGCTCTGTTCGACATTTATAATGATGTCATACCGTTGGTTTCCCCCAAGCGCCTGGTTCGAGTGCCCAGGCCAACCTTAGGTTCTGTTTAAGCACTTAGCAGGAGGTCCGAGGGACCCGACATAGCTAAGGTTTTTTTATTGAATGGGTAACAAAAAATGTTAAACCCACAATGCAAACTTCAACTCATGCTTTACTTGATAAGGGAGTAATCTCATTTACGCCGTTCGCCACTCCTTTTTTTTTTTTAATGTACTTGGGACACCTTAAGTGATGTTCATGGACTTGCATTTGTTTACATCTTTGTTGAGTGGGGAAAGGGTAGGCGATTCGAAGAACCGGACTCCTTTTAGATTTTGCTCATCACTCAGATAGATGCTTGAAGTGGTTAATCCCCTCAAGGGCTATAGTCTAAGGACCCGTACAACACCCTGACTCGACTCAACCCTTAGGTGGTTGCCGCAAGTCATTAGTTTCCCCATAGGTTTGTGGTCTAAGGAGCCATGTGAAACCTCGGTTCGATCTAACACTTAGATAATTGTTAGAAGTTATTAGTTTCCCCATAGGTTCGTGGTCCGAGGAGCCATGCAAGACTTTGGTTCTACCTAATACTTTAGATAATTGTTAAAAGTTATTAGTTTCCCCATAGGTTTGTGGTCTGAGGAACCATACAAGACCTTGGTTCTATCTAATACTTTAGATAATTGTAAAAAATTATTAGTTTCCTCATAGGTTTATGGTCCGAGGAGCCATGTAAGACCTTGGTTCTGTCTAATACTTTAGATAATTGTCAGTGTCTGTTAATTCCCTCAAAGTAGGAGGTCCGAGGACCCGTCATAGCTAAGGTTCTGTTTAACCACTTCAATATATTAGAAGGTATCCATATGTACCCTCCAGAACTAGCCTCGCCGCGGAGCCCCTTTGAATCGCTCTATGTTGTTGCCACTTCCTCTAATGGAGGTTTAGCAAACTCGGCCATTAAATTCGCGAGGACCTAACTCCTAACAGAGGTACGAGGCATGTACCTGATGTCAGAAGCCCTTGGAATTGTGACCCATGTAATGTCTTACTAAACTGGCCACCATAATGGTTTTTCCTAGGGACTCTTGCTGATGGGGGCCTGATCCCACCTTAACTAACCGTTACACTAGCTATCACACAAGTTCTCCCCACAGACGGCGCCAATTGTAGGGACTGGGTTTGAACACTTCTTCTATTAGATGAGTGGACTTAAGCCCAACTAGCCCAATACAATAAATTTGTAGAGAGTGGGTCAAAGAGCTAGGTTTTAGCATATGGACAACGATTAATATGGTGTTCATGACAATCAAACAGAGATGAATTGAGTTTATCACAGAAAAGTTGTTCTTGGCACAATCCGAGGGGTTTTGTTCTAAGAAATATTGAATGATTCTGATTACAGGAGTTTTTGAGATTGTTACAATCCTATATCCCTCCCTCTCTCTGTGGTGGGTTTCTCCCATTATATAGTCTTCTTTAAACGATCTTGGCCTTCTACTTGTTGATCATCCATGCCTATATTTGAGTGCCTGTCCCATCAAACATTCTCTTTGGCGTTCTGTGAGTTGTGGTAACCGAGATAGCACTATTCAAGGGTCATTTCCTCATCAATGTGACCAGGATGTTAATTGTGGGTATTTAATGTGGAGGTGATAGTTTCTCCTTGAATTGCTCATCCACCATGCTTCCATGGCTGACCCATTGTACTTGTCTTTTTCTTCGGATGGTTTGGGAGGTTGCCTTTGGTGGTGTGCTGCTCTTCCCTTCTATGATCTCGGCTAGTCGAGGACAGGATCGTCCTCGGCGATGTTTCTTGAGAACTTGGGCTTCCTACTTTTATTTTCAGATGATTCTATCGCCTCAGTGTGGGCCTTTGGGCATAATGTAAAGTGGGCTGGGGTTGCCAAATTCTTAGGCCCCACACATATGTATTTTTAAAAAAATACAAATAGCGTTATTAGAACAATATTATCAAACGACACACTTTTTCACTTATACGTATTTTCAAAAAAATACAAATAACGTTACTAGAACATCATTATCAAACGGCCTATTAAATTCCAAATATGGAGGTAAAAAAGTGAAAAATGAAAAGCGAAATTCGAATAACATTCTGGGATTATTTAGAAAATAACCATCAAACCCAAACAATATCATTAGTTATGCAAACTTTCAAACTAATTTCGTTTCTAACAATTCGAGTCCTCTGGAGTCGAGTTCACTGTAGCTATTCCGTTGCTGAGGTGGCAGAAAACGAGTCCAATGAACTCGTTTTCTATAAATAGAAATCAAGTCCAAGGGACTCGGTTTCTATACAAAGAAATCGAGTCCTTTGGACTCGATTTTGACATTCCTCCTTTCCTACACAGCAAACCAACGGTGCTCTGTTTTACTCTCCACAAAACAGAGCATACCGACGGACTTGCATATTTCTGAAACATGCTGAATTTTCTCCTGTCATTCATTGCCTCTCTTAAAACACAGCTGCTAAAGACTTGGACGTTGCCAACGTTGACTGAAGCACCCCCTTCCATCTCGTCTTGGTCTGGTTTTTTTTTTTTTTTTTTTTTTTTTTTTTAATATTTTAATTTCGTAATAAATAATTTTCTTCCTAAATCCCATATAGATATTACAGTGTTTGATTTTGTTTCTTTATGTTCCTTCTCACAGGAGCTCAAGATGTCAAATTCATTAACATCGATCAGACCAGCCTCTCCTATCTAATTCTAATCTTGGTCAATTGTTTTTTTTTTTTTTTTTTTTTTTTTTTTTTGTGACTTTTAATTATCTAGAAGATCATGATTAGTGTTTTGATGTCTTTTTCCACCGATTATCTGTGCTCCCAACAAGTAAAAGGCAAGTTGCTGTTCCATTGGCTCGGGCAAAGGCAATATAGAGACGAGACTTTAGAATACCGACGGACATGCTCTGTTTTACTCTCCACAAAACAAAGCATACCGAATTTCAATTTTCTACTCCTTCCCTTATGTATTTTTGTTTCCGAAGCTCGTGGTTGGATTTCTATTCTTGTTTGTGCTGTGGCTTAAGTTGTGTGGAGTCCTACTGAAGAGCTAGTTGTGTGGAGTCCTCGTTGTTGCTGTGTCTTGTATATGGATTCTATTGTGATCTTCCTCTGTCATTGAATATTAAGTCCAATGGACTCATTTTTTATGCATAGAAATTGAGTCCAGAGGACTTGATTCCTATGGATAGAAATCAAGTCCAGAGGACTCGATTTCTCTGTATAGAGGACTCGTTTTTTGGCAAAACACAGAATAATTACAATGAACTTGACTTTAGAAGACTCGAATTGTTAGAAACGAAATTAGTTTGAAACGTTGCCTAACTAATGATGTTGTTTGGGATTTATGATTATTTAAAAAAAAAATCCTAACATTCTCACTCTTTTCCAAAAAAAAAAAAAAAAAAAAAAAGTTACACACAGAGACGGTAAAGGAGTTATTTACTGTTTAAGGTAAAAAAGCAAAATATACCGCTGGGTAAGAGCAAGGCTAATTGGGTAATTTCGATAATGGGCACAAAGTACAGTGTCAGTTCTACATCACATTGGCTTACGTGCGTTTGACTGCAACCCTAGATTTATTTTAGATTTATTGTCTACCCTTTTTTTACCTCTCTTCACAGTTCACATTACGCGTGTACTTTATTTTATGTCTCTCACCGAATCTTCCTTCTTTCATTCATTCAATCTCTTCCTCTTCAACCACTCCTCCGCCTCGAAAAACCACATCTCCACCGTCTGCTCTAAACACTATATCTTCTTCCACCCTCCCTTCGACCTTCTGTGCGTCTCTCTCTCTCTGTCGCAAGATGAGAGATCTTAGGTATGGCTTTTTTTTTTTTGTTAATTGTCATCAGATCATGTGTTCATCGGTGCGGTTGATCGTTTTTTGGAGGAATTTATTTTTTCACTGCACACAGAAGAGATGACATCTCTTTTCTCTAAGATGAAGAGCCTCCACCGCGAAGCCGAGGTTGCAGATCGGAGTGAAGCAAAGGGGGATGGGGTAGATCGGAACGCCGTGTCGAGATTATGTGTTCATGGCTGTTCGGTGTTCATTGGTGCGGTTGACCCTTTTTTTCAAGGAGTTATATTTGTACCACACACACCCCGTCGAGAGAGAGAGATATCATGACAACGGTTTCTCCAAAATAAGAACACCTCCAAGGTTGTTGGCGATGGCTGTCTGTGTGTTCAGACATCGGCCGATCTGAGTAGAGCAAAGGTGGATGGGTAGATCGCCGATCGATAAGGTGGGAACTTTTGTTGGTCGATCGAGACCTATCTATCAAAGGTATGCTTCCTTCTTATTCTTTTCCGTTATACCCTGAAAGTAAATTGAAGTTATTATTATTTTTCATATCTGCGGCTATGATGACCGTGTGTTTGGGTTATACTTATACCTGCGTTTCCTTATATTATTTTCCCTTATTCTTTGTTTCTTTCTTCTAGATCTGTGACGTTTTTTTTATATATCTTTCTTTGTTTTTGAAAGAAACTAACAAATTTTCTATCACCTTCGTAGGCCCTTTTTTTCAGAATGAAAGAAGGGTATGAAAAACTGGGGTAAGAGATAAGCTATTTCTTGGCTTCTACCCTTTTTTTTAACGTAATGTAAGCTACACACGTTGGGGGGGGGGGGGGTGTGGTATGGCTCCCCCAGAATTTTGAAATATTCTTTATTTTTTTTTTTATGTATATAAAATTATTTTACTATTTTGAATTTTTAGCCTACAAAAATGGCACAACGATGCTTTAAAAAAAAATTTGCCTTCCTTTATTTTTTTCAATTTCATTTTTTTTATAGGGAGATGGTTCTTTATTTTTCTCAATTTCAGTTTTTATGGTAAAATGTGATCTTATATTTGGTGAATTTTTTTCCTATGGATGTCTTAATGTATGACTTATATCCCACACACACATAATACATAATGTTAGTTATTTATTTATTTATTTTTTTTTATAAAAGTTTGGCACCTTGTGTGGATTTATCTTTTCAACCCATCTGTGGTGATGAAGTCATTGAATCATTAACAAAAAAAATTTTATTACTAAAACTACACAAGAAAAATCTCCTTAGTTGCTATATAATGGTTTAGAATAAGATAGCTCCAAACATATTCCTTCAAGTTTTGATCATTCATGTTTTTTGAAAATTTCATTAGTTCAATTGAAATATTTTTTACATATAATTTGAAACAAATGTATTTTTGATAGAAAATAATAAGTGTTTTTTTGGGTGTGTATATATGTAACTTATGAAATAAAACAAGTGTGTATATGTGTGTGTTGAAAACGTATTTTTTGGGTTGTCTTGACTAATATATTAGTGTCACAATTCTCCGTCCCTGACACTACAGCACCATAAATTTTCTGGAAAATTATTCATTCTCCAAAAAGCATTATCTAGAAAACCGTCTCATTTTCATGTGTTTGGTAGTGACCTTGAAAATGAGCTGAAAATGTGGAGAAATTATAAGGTTCTCATGGTGGACAAGTGATGTGGTCGTCCGTTCCAATAAAAGACTTTCACTTGTTTAAAATTGTGGAGTTTTAAATAAAAACTAAATACTGACTTAGAAATTTTAAATAGGTGAGAGTCTTTTACTGGAATGGTGGACAAATGACGTGGTCCACCATGAGGACTGTATAATTTCTCAAAAATGTGATTTTTCATTTTCGGTGAAATGCATTCAAGCTATAGAATATAATTTTTTTTTAGTCTCAAGAAATGTAAACCATAGGTCTTGTACGAGTGGAATGGTCAACTAGACCAGTTTCTGTGAAGTACATGAAATCCAAAACCAGTCTTAACACTCCAAAAAAAAAAAAAAGAAGTCTTTAATACACTACTACTCAGCATGTCAAGCCCCTGCATCTCCCGCCCCTCCATCAGCTGTTTCTGCTGCATCTCCATCTTAACACCCTACTACTCAGCATGTCAAGCCCCTGCATCTCCTGCCCCCCCATCAGCTTCTTCTGCTGCATCTCTAGCACGTCCAGGCTGCACATTTAGTCAAGTGGTAAGTTAAAGCATGCACAATATTTTGGGATAGCAAGATATTTTCTATTATGCTTCTATTAGGAATAAAAGCAACCAGAGCAGGGTCAATCAATTTGCTTAACATTGATCTGAGCCTACCCACATAATAAATCAAGAACCTTCTCCAATGATACTCACATAGTAAATCAATAACCTTCTCCAATAATACCCACTGAATCCCAAATGGCCCAAATATAAAACTCTGCAACTTAAAAGCTTCACTACAATGTATGAAAAGGTGGTCCACTGTCTCCCCAGTCCCCACTACAACAGCACATACAACAACAACTCACCATTGAAAACAAGAAAGAAGAAATTTTTCTTACAAGAGAAGTACCTCTAAAATGCTAATTACAGAATGCAGGTGTATAAGCTCTCATTAAGCCAACAAAACTTAGGTTATGTTTGGTAATCTATGAACTATATATTATATATTGCTTTTTAGGCTAATCTATGAACTTTCTTTTATTGATATAAAAAAAGACGTGTCTAAACAATCACATGCCAGCATGGCAGGTACATGCATTTGTTGCCAGACTAAAACACACTCACTAAAGTCTGAACACACAGGCATTGTATCTTTCAAACATAAAACCAAAACCTGAACATGAAATCTCATTTAACTCTAAGCTTGGGTCAATTCTTCATATATCATTAGTAATTGATGCTCAAGTTTGTCATGTCTGGAAATTCCTCTTGTCAGGCTGTGAACTAAAGAGGATTTCATGGATGACGAGAGGAAAGTGGAGGGAGGGAGGAGAGAGTGGTGGGTTTGGGTCTGGCCACAATTTTAATTTGGACTTTGTTATTGTGCTTTTGGTTTTACTTTTTTGCTTCAGCTAGGACTCAAAGCCTAGACATCATTAAGTTCTTTAGGCTTCTCCATGTTTTCATAATTGAAAACAGGTTATTAGCTATTCTCAGTTTCCTTTGGAAATTGAGATTTGGAAACCATTTTTGTTTTCTGTCTATTTTGAGTTACCAAACAATTCTTTTGGTCTAGAAAATAGAAAATAGTTTTTGAAAATAGAAAATTGGAAAAAAAAAAAAAAGAAAAAGAAAAAAAAAGCAGTTGTCAAACATACCCTTTGTGTTCTAATTGTTTAAAATCAAAATCTATTCAGGAACTTGGATATTATCTAAATTTATTTGCTGGACTAATGATTCTCGGGTTGGCTCCATCATACTAATGCCAGAGATTGATATAGTGGATGACAGGGTGTAATCTTACGGAAAGGATGCCCAGCATGCATAAGACAGAAAAGTGAGTGCAGGTGACTTAACTTACAGTTGGCTAGAAGTAGATGTTTTAACAGGAAAGGTTTAGCACTATCCATAGTAGTGCCAACCCTAACTTTAGATTGTTCTCCATTTCTGTCCTGGTCACTCCTACCGTATTCTAATGATACTGAATCAATTGATCCCTGAAGAGATGAAGGCAATGGCAACTTGTCTGGTGGGACATATATGAGTATGAATACAGATATTGCTACCATGGTAAATGCAACCCACACTGACATGGTTAAGAGAGCTATTGTCTCCACCTCACAACTGTTGCAATATTTGCAGTAAGAGGATAATCACCTGATGCATCCTCTTTTACAAGTAAAGGTTTATCACTATCCATGGAAGTGCCAACCTTAACTTTAGATTGTTCTCCATGACTGTCCTGGCCAGTCCTACCATATTCTAATGATACTGAATCAATGGACCCCTGAAGAGATGAAGGCAATGGCACCTTGTCTGGTGGGACATCTCTGAGTATCAATAGGTTAAGAGAGCTATTGTCTCCACCTCACAATTGTTACAATATTTTTAGTTTCCCACATATTTTTGCATATTTTTACAACTGTTACAATATTTTTCTAATATATCACAAAGTATGAGGTAATTTGGATATGTTTCCAATAAAGTAAGGCTTTGGTGAGTTTATCAGATAGGCCAGAATTGCATAGTCTAATGAAACGTGTTTTCCAGCTTTATTTCAGGAAGAGACAAGCACCAAAATAAAAGAAACGAAAGTAATGACAAAGAACAAGAATGCATTGGAATTGAGAGATGTTTGAGAGATCTGTTGATCTTCTAAAGTCTTTTCTAGTTGGGACTTTGTTTGTGTGGTCTCATACTGGGTTGTATTTGATTTCCTTCAATCTGCTTGCTTATGTTTCTCTTGTTTCAAAGTACACTTAGTAAACATGACGGACTTTTTAAATAATAAAATCATCCATTACCTATCAAACAAAAAGAAGATTGCACTGGAGTTGCTGAACTATGGCATAATAAAATATCACAACCCAATTCTACCCATTTAGAAAGCCATTACACTCTTCTAGCTAGAATGCTACCGTTAGGTTTCCTCATATATGTGAGGGATCATAGAGGGAACCTACTTCTTTCACATAAAATTCATGTGAAGTGTATGTAGGGTGGAGATCCCCTTTCTGGCAAAGAAAACTCAGAACAAATTGCCAACCAGTTCTATTCAAAATGTCTCTGATAGATCAATGATTTCAAATTGATATTATTCTAAAAAGGAAAAAAAAATGTTATCATACCCATTTCTGATTAATGATTTCAATCAAATGCAATGCATAAAGAAAATCAAATCAAAGTACAAATCTACTACCAGGAAAGAGTATAGAGGAAATCAGGAATCGGATTCAAGTAGATCTGGTAATTAATCACCTTCATCCTGCACTTATTCATGTGCTCTTTTAGCTCGGAGTCTCCCTGATAGATGTCTTTGCAATGAGGGCACGGGCCACGTTCTTTAGCTGACAGGTCTCTCTTCTTTCCTTTCAGATCGTACACCCTGGGTTTTTTGCTCTTCTTCCCCATCTGAGACCGCTGAGAAAAACAAGGAGCAGCTTGAATCACCTTTCAATGAAGAGACACAAAACCGGAAGCTGTGATTGCAGTGAAAAGACACGAAAGTAAGGGCTATCACTATCAGAGTATATTATTATTATTATTATTATTATTATGTTAAAATGCAAAACACATAAAAAGGGGTTAATTTTACGCATATTTAGTGTCACGGTAATCATATAAATTTATATAATTATATATTTATTATTGTGTGTTATTTTTAAGAAAAAATGTGTAAATTTTTTATAATTTTTTAATATACACCAATTGATGTGTGCTTTAAGTTTTTCTAAAATCTATTTTAGTCTCAACTTTTTTTTCATTTATTTTAGTTCTTTGAATTTCAAATTTATTCATTTAAGGCATTTGTCAACTTTAGTTTTTTTTTTTTTTTTTTTTTTTTTGAGGCGATAGTGTTATTAAACCCGGCCGGTTGGACCGGTGACCTAGCACATTGACCGAGTCGGGTGATCAATTGGATCGGAAAAATATGTGAGCCGGTTAAAACCAGTGCAACCCAGTGGGTTTTAAGCAACCCATGTGACCCAGTTGGATTTTATTAACATAGCTAGGTTTGTGAATTGTGTAAAATTACATTAATAGATTAACTTTATTGACTATTTTATTATTTAAATGTGTGATAATATGGTAATTTAAACAAAAGAAAATTTAAAAAATCCAAAGAAGGCATTGTTCCCTGCGCCCTGTCCTACAGATTCACACTTTGTACTTTATAGTTTGTACATGTACTATTACTTTTCCGTTTTCACAATTCTCAAAACTTGTTGCTACGGGCTACTATTGTGCATAAATATTTTTTATGCTTTGAAGTCTGAACAGATGTACTTGGCCAACAATTAGCATGTAAGTATGACCATATAACTCTATGCCATTGCCACCATCTTCTTTTGTTTAGGTTTTTTTAATATACTTTATTTTTGATTGCTTTTTAGTTTAGGCATCTTTGGTTTATTTATTTTTTTTTTTTTTGTCGTGTACAGTGTGAGTGTGTGTGACATTGTTTCTTCTTTGAGTTTAACTATTTTGTTGCTTTGAATTTGTTTGTTACTTTAGGTTTTAGCTGACCTTAACTTTACTGACAAATATAAATTAATTTGTTTGTTTCTTCTAATGCTATTGCTAATCAAGAAAGGCAGGGTTTCAATGTTGTAAAAGATTTTGATTGCAATTTGCAAAGAGCAATTTCTGAATTCTTGTACTTCTAAGGAAATGTGGTTTTAAGAAGAAAAAGAAGATCCTAAACGTATTTAACCATCATTGCCTGGTAGGTTTTCAAACTCACAATTATCACCATCTTCGTAATTGTCTGTCTTACTCTGAAGTGCAAATCATCACAAATGATATCAAGTGCTTACCCTTGCAAAAATTTGGCAGCATTTTCAAGGTAAACACAAATTGAATAAACCCCATCAGTATTTTGGATGAAATCTTAAAACCTTGCAGAATCCATTATAATGTTTTCAAGCTCACTCGTCACCAAAACAGCTACATTCATGATTTTGTCCTCAACTTTTGAAAAATATATTGCTCAAGTGTCTTATGATATGCCAATTGGTCCCTTTTCTTTAATGTTTCATGTGTAACTTCCTTCTCTCGTAATAAAGATTCCATAACACATTCATCTTGCAAACGAAATTTCTAATTAAACAGCTTTTTTCTATACATAATGTGGAAGGGCAAGAACTTTCATAAGATATTCAGATTGTATCAAGGAATTTTTAATTCAAGAGTTTTCAACTTAAATATTTATTTGTTGGAAAGTTACACATGCATCAGATGGATCTTGAGCCCTCTGACCTCACCCTCTACCTTGCTCTTACAAGGGGAGGAGGTGCCATTTGAGCTGAGCTGAGCTGAGCTGATTGGTGAGTTTTCTATTTATAATATAGAAAGAGAAATTTATTATCAGTTTTACTAAATATATTTGAACGCGTTGGCTTCGTATTACCTACCATTGAAATTGTTCTAAGCAACAAGTCAAGAGACTTACTAAGTCAGCCAAATGTGATCCTATTGAAACAAGTAGGCCTGATGCTCTTTGTCAGTCTGCAGACTCTGCATTTAGCTCCTAAATAAAAGAGAACAACCTAGGAGAGTAATAAAAGTTGTTCCAGGAATAAAATAATTGAGCATGTAAAAGAAACCTGTGAATCTGAGCACCAAGCAACATAATCTCCTGAAGTAACACCTTTGACAAAAATGATGTATGTGCATTATTGCATAAGATGTTGGCTATGGAGGCCCTATAGTTGCACAGGAGATAAGCTACACGCACTTAATGTGTCTTGAATCTATAACCTCACCCTCTACCCATTTTCTTATATAGGCGAAGGTGCCATTTTTGTAAAACTTCTTTTTTTCTCAGTACCATATTACAAAATGCCAATTTAAATTTATAATGAGGAAACAAAAGAGCGAGTTTGACTCAATACTCATTTAGTTTGCATGGTACTGGAAAAGAAATCCTTAACTATAACATTTTTATTTATTTTTTATTTTCTTATAATTAGATAGTTATAATGGGGTAGGGAATTTGAATTCTAAATGTCTTAGAAACATCAAGAGGTTTTTTTTTTATTTTTATTTTTTATATTTTTATATTTTATTTGTAGTTATCTTGCAAACACTAAGACTAAGGTGTCAACCAATTGAGTTACAAGGCTCTTGACATATAGCTTACTTTACCCTCAAGCATATAAGCTCATGGCCATGTTAAACACAAATAGTAGTTACCAATTGTTTGAGATGGTTATATTGTCTGCACCTGTCAAGCAAAATTCAACCCGAAAATCTACCTCTCTCGTTCAATGTCAACCTTATTCATCAATGGTTTAATGTGTAAATTGCAAGAAAATAAATGGTACCCGCAATCTCAACAGTAAATAAGAATCTCATATTTAAAAAATAATAATAATTTCCCAGACATAAGTCTAAGCACAATCTTACTAATCAAAAAAAAAAAAAAAAAAAAAAAAAAAAAAAAAAAGAAAAAGGAAAAAAAAAGGAGAGTCCAAGAAAAATATTGAGAAGACTCATTATCAAGCATGAAGCAATGAAAAGAAACCGATTTCCCTCATCAGCTCATGTTCTCCAACTTAAAAAACTACGAGATAGCTCAATCATGAATATCAAGCTACTATGTTCTAAAAGGGAAAGAGGACTAACTTGTTTTGCCTTCAACATAACATATTACATTAGTCAAATCTTTCAAGTGAGCATTCGACACCCTTCTTTGTCGGGTTTTTTTTTTTTTGGCATAGAAACAACAGATGAAACCCCGTCAAATGGTTCCAATTGCATAAAAAGCTTGTAAAACCCATCCAGAATTGGGAAAAATCAATATTATTCAGACTCATTCCTACCTATCTATTAAGCTTCAAGTTTTTCAACCCAAAAGGCAAAAAATTTACTTTAGCTTGAACAGGACGGAGTTCTTCACACAGTAATTCTAATCAACAAGATAAATTAGTACCTATCCCCAAAAGCTTAAGCTATAAAAAAAAAATATTAAATTTAATCATTTAACGAGAATTGTAACCCTCTATTTCACGTGTGGGCCCAAACTGCCTTTAAATTTTAGAGTCTAGCGTGTGAAATTTTTAGTTTTATATTATATATATATATATATATTTTAAATAGGACATAGAGTGGAGACATTTGCACTGATATCATGATAAATTAATTATTGTTCCAAAGAGACTAGCGTGCGAAATTTTTATTTATTTTTTAAATAGGATGTAGAGTGAAGACAATTGCACTGATATCATGATAAATTAATTATTAATCCAAAAGCTTAAGTTATTAAAAAAAGGGAAAATTTACACATTTAACGATAATTCTAATGGAGAATTATGGGTTTTGAACTAATTTAACATACTCAAAAAACTAATGCTAATAATAAAAAAACTAATTAGAGTAGTAAAGTAAGGGTTTTTGCCATCACTTGACAAAAACACTGAATCCAAAACAACATAACTACGCTAAAAAAAACACTAATCACGTTCCACATTTGAACACAGAAATGACAGAATCAAGCCCTAAAAATTCATGTAGAATTTAAAAAGAATTAGTACCTGTTGTCCTCCTAGAGATACAACCCAGCAACAATTGTAACTAGCATTAGCTTCAATTATTAACCAAATTCTCTCTCTCTCTCTCTCTCTCTCTCTCTCTCTCTCAGGTACAAGGTGGCAGTGTCCTTGAGGGAAGCAGAGGCGGCGGCTTTGACGATTGGGGAATCACCAGCTAGCAACGAGACGAGAACTTGAACGGCCCTCTCTCTCTCTCTCTCTCTCTCTCTCTCAGGTACAAGGTGGCAGTGTCCTTAAGGGAAGCGGAGGCGGTAGCTCTAACGATTGGGGAATCACCAGGTAGCAACGAGACGAGAATTTGAACAGCCTTTGTGTATGTATATATATAAAAGCACCGAACAAACCAAAATTTTGAAATTAAGCGAATTGAGAACTAGTGTTCTGGGTTTTTTTTTTTTTTTTTAAATATAATTTAATAGTTAGTGACCATTTGGCTAGAGTGATGATAGTTTCTGTGCGCGCCTTAGAACGAGGCTACTGGGCTATGGCTCGCTTGGGCTCACAATCTATTTGTATCGTGGGCTTGAATTTCCTACACTGGGTCGTTCTTGTGCTGAGACTAATCGAGAGCTCTTCTATTCCCTTCTCCCCATCTTTGTTTCTCTCTCCTTTTTTCTTTCCAGTTTTTCAACCACCTCCTCCCTCCCACAAGGTCCTTGTATTTATAGTGAGATGCTAGTGAGATAGTGATGATTACGCTTGACGCTAGTGCATTTGGAGGTCCAATAAAGATGATGATAGGTGGGTGTTTAGGTGGGAGTGGCCTTGGAAATGGTTCCCATTTTCTGATGTTAGGCGGATACAATTCTTGGTCGCAAATGCTCGGTTGTAGATTTCCCGGGCATAATAGAACTTCACCGGGAAGTATCCTCGGGGGATGACACAGCCTCGGAAAGCACGTGTGGGTGGCTAAGACCGAAATGCCCTCATCCGAGCGTGTGAAGAAGGCAGGACCCTAATAGGTCTTAAGGATCCAACAGGCCCAGGGAGTTTGGTGCCAGAGTCCGAACCAACCCAGTTACCGCTCACCCGTACAAATTCCCCCGCAGAATTTCTATTGGAATCAGGCAGGCATGAGATTAGCCGTACCCTCATATCCCTAGTTTTCAGATAATAATCTGAATTGATATTGCCGCATAGACTGTACATGAAATTAATATCATGCTGATTCAACTGTAGACCGAACAAATGGTTTAGCCTACTGACACAGCTCACTACCCTGTAAAAGTTGGGAAGGAGTTGGTCGGGGCAAAGGCCGTAAAACCTAAGGGTACTCAGGATAAGGGGATCGACCGGGAACCTAACCCCGCCCTCTAATATAGCCATTAATGGGAAGAAAACAGTATTGACGCCTTGGCGCTGTTGGATGTCTATATCACCCTCGGGACAATATGCAATGTCTACGTCCCCGGGCACATTGAAAGCGGCCCTAAAGGTAGCCAAAGATGCCTCAGAAGAAAGGAGATAAGAATAACCCATTTCCTATACTAAGATCTCTAAAAAGAAGAACTACGATTTGCGAGTACAAAAGAATGAAAAAGAGAATCAGAGAAGAGAGGGAAGAGGACTTACTTGGGGCTCTAAGGAATAGAGGTCCTGAACTAGAAGAAAGAATGCACAGGAAGAAGCGCTCAGCCAAACGAGAAATGAGGGATTAGAGGATGCAAAAAGTGAAGAGAAGTGACTGAAGGAGGTATATATAGGGGATGGGTGAGGAGTAAATGACAATTAATAAGCCGGCGGCGTGAAACCCAACGAGCCATCGCGTCAACCGCCACACGTGCGACGCCTCGGTTCGCGAAACGTTGGGCAATAATGACAGCCTATCAGACTTAATGCGCCTTTTGAGAAACGCGTTGATGACCGAGGAAATCTCTCTGGCCGGGCCATCGACCCCTCAAGTTCCTTGATTCCCCACCCCCCCCCCCCCCCCGCCCCCCGAGAATGGGGGTTGAATCAAGGAGGGGCTATAATGTACGGCACCAAACTCCCTGGGCCTGTTGGATCCTTAAGACCCATTGGGGCCCTACCTTCTTCGCACGCTCGGATGAGGGCATTTCGGTCTTAGCCACCCACACGTGCTTTCCGAGGCTGTGTCATCCCCCGAGGATACTTCCCGGGGAAGTTCTATTATGCCCGGGAAATCTACAACCGAGCATTTGCGACCAAGAATTGTATCTGCCTAACGTCAGAAAATGGGAACCATTTCCAAGGCCACTCTCACCTAAACACCCACCTATCATCATCTTTATTGGACCTCCAAATGCATTAGCGTCAAGCGTAATCATCACTATCTCACTAGCATCTCACTATAAATACAAGGACCTTGTGGGAGGGAGGAGGTGGTTGAAAAACTGGAAAGAAAAAAGGAGAGAGAAACAAAGATGGGGAGAAGGGAATAGAAGAGCTCTCGATTAGTCTCAGCACAAGAATGACCCAGTGTAGGAAATTCAAGCCCACGATACAAATAGATTGTGAGCCCAAGCGAGCCATAGCCCAGTAGCCTCGTTCTAAGGCGCGCACAGTTTCAAATTGTTATTTTTAGGCATTTGGTAAAATCTTCAAATTGTGCTTTTTAGTCTTGTAAATGTAAGAAAGTGAATTTTTGTAACAATTGCATATTGCCACTTTTTAAAAAATTTTAAATCAAAATATTGAACTAAACTCAGTATTAGGGGGAAGGATTTGAACATTGAACGCTTTTACTAGACTAGAAACATAAAAAAGGTGATGATACAAAGTTCTTAACTGTTATGATTATCACTAATTCACTATTAGGGTGAAGGATTTAAACATTTGACGCTTTTACTAGAAACATAAAAAAGTGATGATACAAAGCTCTTTATAGTTATGATTATCACTTATAATACATTTATGGGCAATGTCAAAATAGAAGATGAAACTTGAATTAGAAGGGACAATTTATTCATTCCAATAAGTTTTGGTTCAAACCAATAAGAAAATGACATGTCATTCATTTTAACCGTGTATATATATATATATATATATATATATATATATATAAAGTCAAACCTGAGATGAAAATTCAATTAGAATCCTCAATGTGTCCTATTTAATTTTTTTACCTAGTTTTTGTGTCAAATCTATATATAATTAAAGTCAAAGCTAAAAGAACATTTAATTAGATTTTAAATTGGATTCCAATTGTATATATATTCTAAATTCTAAATTAGATTCCAATTTTGCATCTTGTATCCTATTTATTTTTTTTTTTAAATGTTGCGCCAAATAAGCTAATTACATGCAAAACACGATAAGTTTGCTAGAAATTAGCCACAAAAAAGCCAAACATCGTTGCTGTCCTAAGTCCTCCTCCGCGTCCATAATCCACACGACCAAACTCACATTTTGTTTTTGATTAAATGAGAAAATTGAATATAGATATGTGAGATTAGTGACTAAAGTTTGTATCCTCCAATGGAGTAAATGTGATGTGAGTTTGGGTCAAATCGTAACACCAACGGATCCAGATTCATCTAGGCCGTGGTTACAGGTATGTTCTTTAAACCAATCCCTCTCTCCTATTTTATTTGTTTATTAGTTTTAAAATGATAATAATACAAGGCACCCCATGCACACGGCCAAATTTGTAGTATTTGCTTGCAACGGGGCTAGGTACTTTTGTTCTTCAATGAACAAAGAGAAAACAAAAGGGCTAGATACTTTTGTTCTTTATGAACAAAGAGTGAACATGATTGATGAAGCAGGATTGAATAAAATCATGAGTAGGATTGAATTTGTTTTCAAGGGATTGCAGTTAAAACATGATCAATCAGTCCAATCTTATGATTAATAGAAGTGGGAGAGTAGAAAATAGGGAGGGGATGAAAAAGTGGGAAGATAATTAGAAAATATTTTATTTTAACTCATTTATGTTTGGTTGGAGGAATGAAAAATTAGAGAGATGAAAAACTTTTTTAGTTTGGTAGAGAAGAAAAATGGTAGAATAAAAAATGTGATTTGTATAAATTTACTGTCATGTTCATATTAGATATAAAAAGTAATGATTTATACTTTTATTAAAAAAATGGAGTGCACTTCATTGTGAGAGAGTACAAAAATCTAAAATAAATGAGGAAAAAAAAAGGATTGAAAAAAAAAAAACCAAAATATGAAAGGGAAAACGGGTGAAAAGTGCACACACACCAAAAAAAAAAAAAAAAAAAAAAAAAGAAAAAGAAAAGAAAAGAAAAAGAAGAAGTATGAACGAAAAAAATAGGACAGGTGAGAAGAAAGAGTCTGGAAAATTTTTTTTGGACAAAGTGAGAGTGAACGTTTGTTGCACAGGGCAATTTGGCATCTCCAAGTGGGATTTTTTTTTTCCTCTCCATTTACTCTTCAAATTGGGGAGATTGCAATTTGGTGAGTCAGGAGAGAAAACCTGGACCCCAATTTTCCTTCCCATTTTTTTCTCTTACCAAATACACCAAAATATTATTTTCTCTTTTATTTTTTTTCCATCATTCTTAAAATCCACCAAACCACTCTTGAAAAGTCATCCACTTCTCTCTATTAATGGGATTCTAGAATAACAACAATGCACTCATGCATTCTGTTGGATTTCAATTTTGTTATTTTATCCAACTTGTAAAGCTTTATGGCCTGTCCCCCATATTCTCAGGCTAGGAGTGCATCACAAGGTTGACCAATATATTTATTAACATTATCCCTATCTGTCTCTTTTGCATCACGACTACGTGTATGGCGTCGGCCACCAACTAATCTAGTGCTATTCTATATCTACACCTATAGCCATTACTATTAGCAGCATTGTCATCATCAGATTCTAGACCTTGATCAGGTTACAAATGGGCCGGGTAACTGGGACAAGATGCTCTACATGGTCAACTACATCATTAGTGTGATAGTGTCTACCTCATCGTATTACAAATTTCCTTTGCCAACGTTGTTTGAATAACAGTTTTTGTTGTTTAAACAACATAACACGCATTTCTATAACACTTTTTCACCCACACGTATTTTTACAATACTTAAATAACGTTACTAGAACAACATTACCAAATGTGCAATCCCACAAAAAATGGTACTTAGCTCCTTCAAGTGCAACTGGACTCTCTAAATTAAGTTGACATAATTAGGATTTTCTTGCGTAGGTTTGTTCATCATATAAAATAGCCCCAATTTTTTGGATCCTTCACTACTATTACTATATATGTGCAAGTCGAACTTTCACCAACTACGAATTCTCTTCATAACTTAAAACTTATTCTTAAATGGATAATCAGGGTTTTTAGAACTGGACCGACCGGGAGGTCGGACTATGAAAACCGGTTTTTTAAGTCTAAAGAATCGGTTTTTTAGTTAATTCCGTGAACTCTTAAAACCGGGGTTGGACCGCACGAACCGGTGGCAAGAACCATGCGGTCCAACCCCTCAGCAATATTTTATTTATTTATTTATTTTTTATAAAAACAACTTAACACAATTTTATTCTACTTAATTAAATTATCTATCTCTTACAAGGAATAAAAAAAAAAATTATAATTAAATTCCTTCAAAGATATTCAACTTTACTTCAAAAATTAATCATAAATTTTAATATTTTCACGGTTATTATTTTATTTTATTAACTTTATTATTTAATTATTAAATATATGCTTGAAAATCATTAAATTTCTCTCACATATATAGATATATTAGTCAATTTTGCAAGTTTTATAAATTTAATATCTATATTTAGGTTTTAATTAATTATTAAATTAATTATGACGTCATCACGGTTTAACCTTGGTTTGACCTCAAAAACCTTGAACCTCTTCCTTTTACGGTTCAATGAACGGTTCGAGTCTGAAAACCTTGTGGATAATCACAATTGCACACAAAGTACACACACGCTAATATGGCATTCCAACCACCGCACACCCTTGGTGCGATAGTTACTCTACAAGTATAAGTGCTTGTGGAATGTGGGGGGTAAGGGCCGGGGTTCAAGTCTCCAGGAGAGAGCTTCACACACATATACACTTAGATTAGGTTAGAGTAGAATTCTATCTTGTATAAAAAAAAATATATATGGCATTCCATTATTCCTCACTAATTTCATATATGTCTATTTTTCACCATTATTTTGCCATGCAGCATTTGTGTGTATGGATATGTATAATGGGGTGTGTGAAATAGACACCACCTTTCTTAAATTGCTTATGTTAATATTTTTAGCCTCCCTTTTTCCAAAAAATTTAAAAAAGTTTTTGAAATGTTTACATTCTTTCTTACTAAACTAC
The DNA here is from genome assembly GCA_023736055.1 of Quercus glauca. Taxonomy (NCBI): domain Eukaryota; kingdom Viridiplantae; phylum Streptophyta; class Magnoliopsida; order Fagales; family Fagaceae; genus Quercus; species Quercus glauca. The sequence goes on along the minus strand of CM043321.1, from coordinate 41,927,067 downwards.
CAGTTCACCTATACCGTTCAACACCTTATCATAACATATCTCAATGAACGCCTGAAACTGTCCATTGTGCCTTACCACGTACCCCCACCCCTCGCAGGACCTATATATGTAGGTTGCGTGGGAGGTTGTAATGCCAATTTATACTCTCACAATAAAATGTTAAACAAAACACATGCACCAGTATATTTTTTTGAGAAGGAAATAAGCTTCATAACATTACTCAAAGGGCTTTAAATCAGCCAAAATAACAGCATCTAAATCTGGTGGAACAGACTCCATTCAGACTTCAATGGGAAAGGAAAGTCTTGCTCTCTGAGCTAAGGCATGTGCGACTGCATTGCCTTGCCTATTGACATGAGAGAAAGAATAGCTTTTTAACAAACTAACATAAGACAAAGTGTCTTTTAAAATGTGACCTACAGCAGATTTTTCCATACCACTACCACGTAGAAACTTAACTACAACCTCCGAATCACCCTCAAAACAAGATTGCTGGAAACCTATTTCAGAGACCAAGATTGCTGCTCTTCTTGCTGCTAGTAGCTCCAAGGCCACAACTGAAGGTGGTTTTTTTATTTTTTCGGACAGAGCAACCATGACTTAACCCTCAGAATTTCGGATGACAACACCAAGGCCGGCTTCATCTGATTCATCGAACATTGCCTCGTCATAATTTGTCTTGAAACAATCCTGAGGTGGAGGACGCCAATGCTTTTGAGATGGATGCCCATTGCCCGTGGAGTGACTTTCTTGAACTCCCCGAGTTTTGAAGCTTCGAAGATAATCGTGTGCGAAACTCGCAATTCTGACCAACGGCATTGAAGGTTCCTAGAGGCGAGATTTGTTCCTGTTGATGTGCATAAAATATATACAATAAAGTACTCACATATCTACATATTTAGCCTTACTTTTATGTTATTTTGTTACTGATTATATAATATCTTTATGTTGCAGGTAACAAGGGTTTTACATGCAAAGTGGAGCTAAGCCAATTGAATCAAGCCAACTTACATCCAGCCATGCATGAATTCAAGAGAAGGCCAACTGAATTAAATTTAAGTCCAATTGGAGTAAGGAATCAAAGGAAATTTGCACCAAATCCAAGTCCAATTCGGATTAGGATTCCAGCCTGGACATCAGTTAGTATTTTCAGCATAACTTTCGGCTCAGATGTCCAATCGAGATGATTCAAGTTGGGCTGGAAAGTTAACTTAAAGGGCTACAACTTTGTAGTTTACCAAAAGCCCGAATTCTGAGCTTAAATGGGCCGAAATCGTCAGTTAAGTGAAGCCTAAAAATCTGGGATTTTCTCCAAACGGGAATTCAACTTGTAATAGGATTCCTTGACCTATTTAAAGGCTTTTTAGGGCAAAATTTAGAAAGGCGAGTGCTAGGGCTGAGATGCAAAACAGAAAATTGGAGCAAGAGGCAGTGCCGCATGTGGCTTCTCTGTAGCTTTTCTCCATGATAGCACTGTGACTATTTCTTTCTCTATTTTATTTGTCTAGTTTAATGTTTAGTATTTTATTCTTTTGTTTTATTTCAATTACCATGAGTAGCTAAATTTATAATTAGGGTTGAGGATGAAACCTTGTTAAGGATTATCGGTAATATTTATGTGATTTGATTTTTCCCACAATAATTGTTCTTTAATGATTTAAATTGTTCTTGCTTCATATCAATTGACTAAGATGAGATTCTAGATATGAGTTCAATCATGTTTTTCTCATGATTTAGGATTTGTCTTAATTAATTGAATGCTTGGTTTATTAATTCGTGATTATAAAATTGGATATCGTTTGTGATTTGTCTGCCAATGGATACAATTTATGATTTGATTTTTAGAATTGGATATATCTTGTGATTCGTTTGGCTACGGATACAATTGATGATTTGGTTTTATACTTAAAAAGCGAAGAAGAACATGCTTTAGATTTTTAAACATAAGTTTTAATGATGATATTTTCCATGATAGCAAGATTGATTTCTAGATTATCATGTAGTGGTTGGGAAAAATTAATGATCATAAATATATGTTGATATGAATTAACAAGGCAGATTCCAAAACCTTAATTCCTTTCCCTTGATTGTTTACATCTTTTTATTGCTTTATATTATACCTTTGCTTAGTTTAATTATTTTCTTAGTATATTTAATTGCAAACAACCAATTTTTATTAAACTAGATTAGGATTAATTTGGTTAAGATTTGATTAATTTTCCTACGTTCATTCAAGTCCCTGTGGGTTCGACCTCGTACTTGTCAAACTATACTTCGGTACGGTTCGTACACTTGCGAGTATTTTAAAATTTCACAACACCTGTGGTGCCAAATAGACCATGCTGTGATGCTAAACAGCGGAACTGTGTGAGGTTTTTCTTGAATCAGCTGCACTAAATCAGAGAAAGAACCCGAAACAACTTTGTTTTTGTCAACCCAGCCAAAGTCTTGTGCCCAAACCGGTTGCACCTTCTCACAACCCCATAAAGCGTGGAGAATAGATTCATTCTCCCTTGAGCAGAGATGGCAGATGGGATCGATAGGCATAACTCTTTTCTTCAGATTTTCTTTTGAGGGCAGAGAGTTTGTGCATGACCTCCATAAGAAATGCTTGATTTTCCCCGGCACGTTCAATTTCCAAATGTTTTTCCAAAAAAACTTCTGTTCGGCAGAAATTGTTGGTCTGACAGTATCAAGGGTAGCAATTTCCATAAGACTTTTGTAACCCGATTTCATGGAATAAGTACCAAAATTTTCTTTAGGCCAAATGAGGATATCGGGTTGAGGAACGGTACACAGAGGCAGGGACTTTATAAGTGTGGCTTCAGGCGAATAGAAACAAAGATTAATGAGATGAGTATTCCACTAACCTGTATGGGCATCAATGAGTGTATCCATCGTGGAGTCAGGTGCTAAAGAAATTTGAGGGGAAACCACTTTACCATCTGGTGAATTCAGTAACCATGAATCATGAAAAATCCTTATAGATTTTCCATCTCCAACCCTCCACCGAGCTTCCCTTTCCACAAGTTTTCTAGCAAATAAAATGCTTTTCTATGCAAAGGAACCCGATGCTACCTTTGCTTCAAAGATCGAACGGTGGGGGAAATATTTAGCTTTGAAAACTTTATAAAATAGGGAATCTATATCATGGATTAATCTCCACACTTGTTTTGCCAACATTGCTTCGTTAAACTTACATAGATCCTTAAAACCTAGACCTCCTTCCGGCTTTGGTTGACACAACACTTCCCACTTCTTCCAATGAATCTTTCGCCTATCACCCCTTTGTCCCTACCAAAATTTCTGAATGAGCATCTCCATAGCTTGACAAAGGCCAATCAGCAACCTAAAACAACTCATAGCAAAAGTAGGGATGGCTTGTACCACTGCCTTTAAAAGAACTTCCTTTCCAGCCTGAGACAAAAGTTTTTCCTTTCAACCTTGCAATTTGCTCCACACCCTATCTTTTATATAATTTAGACTTGCCTTCTTCCTTCTACCAACCACTGCAGGTAACCCGTGGTATTTCTCATATTCTTTAATCTCCGGAACTCCAAGAAAATTTTTTAATAAGTCTTTTGAGGATTCGAGTACACCCTTGCTGAAAAAAAGGTTTGTCTTTTTCGAATTTATCTTTTGTCCCGAAGCCCTTTCATACTTTCCCAAAATTTCTTGGATAGTATTGATATCCTCAAGCTGAGCTTGACAAAAAAGTAGGCTGTCATCTGCGAAAAACAAATGGGATATTTTAAGACCATTACGACAGAGAGAGACACCTTCAATCTCCCCTTCATCTATTGCATGTTGGATTAGTCCATTTAGGCCTTCTGAGCAAAGGAGAAAAAAGTAGGGAGAGAGGGGATCTCCTTGGCGAATACCTCTTGTTGGAATAATATGACCTTTTGCTTCCCCATTCACCAAGACAGAATATGTAACAAATTTTATACACTCCAAAATCCAACCAATCCATCTACTGTGAAAACCCATTTTTTCCATGATCTTTTGCAAAAAAATCCACTCCAATCTATCATAGGCCTTACTCATATCTAATTTCAGCGCCATGTGGCCCACTTTTCCATGCTTCTTTGTCTTCATGTGGTGGAGAGTCTCAAATGCAACCAAGATATTATCCGAAATTGTTTTGTCAGATTGAAAAGCACTTTGTGATTCAGAAATAATCTGAGGCAAAATTCTCTTTAATCTATTAGCCAAAACTTTTGAGACTAGCTTATATAAAATATTACATAAAGCAATAGGCCGAAATTCAGTAATAGTTTCAGGACTCTTTACCTTAGGAATAAGAGCGATGAAAGTATGATTCAGCCCGGAGAGATATGGTAAGAGTTGAGGCAAGAGAGGACTGCCTTGACCACATCATCACCGATACTGGACCAATAGTGTTGGAAAAAGATTGAAGGCATCCCATCCGGGCCGGGACCCTTTAGAGGAGCCATCTGTTGTAAAGCTATCTCCACCTCGGTCTTGGAAAATTTTGCAATCAAATCTGAGTTCATCTCCTCACTGACCACCCGTTGAGTGTGCTGCACTACATCTTCAATATTGCCAGGTGTTGAAGAAGAAAACAGGTTTTTGTAATACCCCACGGCCAAAGCTGCAATCTCGTCATTCCCCGAGACCACCACACCGTTTGAATCTCTAAGCTCTGTGATAGTATTTCGCCTAAATTTTTAGGAAGCCCTGTTGTGGAAATAACCTATATTTTTGTCCCCCGAAACCATCCAATGGTCATGAGCTCTTTGTTGCCATAATTTCTCTTCTATTCTGAGGAGATCATTAACTTCAGATTTTAATTGTAGGAAAACATCCATACTTCCCCCCATCATTGCTGCTGCTTCAGCCAATTCTAAGGACTTTTTCTTCTCCAGCAAAGTTTGTGAAATATTGCACACAGCATTTTTACTCCATCTATGTAGTTGATTTTGGCATTTTTCAATCTTTTTCATCACTTCTACCATGGGTGGACCCCAAGAGACCTCTTTCCAAGCTGCTGTAACAGTATCATGACAGCCCTCATTTTCAAGCCAGAATTGCTCAAATCTCCATGGCTTATGTTTCTTAAGTGTAATTCCATCAGGGAGAATAATAATAGGGCTATGATCCAAAGAAACACAAGAGAGAGTTCGGACCTTAGTTGCTGGTGAAAGAGAAAACCACTCCCCCGAGCACACCGCCCTGTCCAATCTTTCCCAAACTGACCCCCCATTTGGATAATGCTTGAACCATGTGAATTTTTTCCCAATGAAACTGAGATCATACAGGCCACATTCATCCAAGGCTTCACGGAAAAGCTGCATTTGCCTATAGGGACGTAAACGGCCACCCAATTTCTCATGAGACTTGAGGAGTTCGTTGAAATCGCCTGCACAAAACCAAGGTAGTGAAGACTGCCCATTTAAGTTCCTCAATAAATTCCAAGAATCAATTCGAAGCTGAGTTTCAGGTGCTCAATAAATCCACCTCCATGCATTTTCTTTGCCACCATTTATTGTGACATCGATATGATTTAAGGAAGATGATTCGACTGTTAAGTTGAAATCCCTCTTCCAAAATAAAGCCAGACCACTACCATGAGTAATTTTTGACACTCCATGATGATGATCAAACTTCAAAGTATCTCGTATAACTAGTAGCCTTGCTTCATCCAGCCATGTTTCGGCTATAAACACCACTGTAGGATCTTGTGCCTGGACTAAACACCCAAGCTCATGAACTGTCTGTCGGTTCCCAAGCCTGCGACAGTTCCAACACATAATACTCATAATTCTTGGTAGGGCTGGGAACCAGCCACCGCCATAAAAACTGAATTTTCCTTGTCACCCTAAGAAACTCGAAATTTCTTGTTTTATAGTTCAGGCTGATCCGAGTCCACTACAGAGCCTCTTTTTTGTCCCACATGTGGAAGCAAAGCTTCCTTGCTGCCTGGTGAAGAATGGAGAACATGAGACCATTTTTTGCCCAAAGCATGAGAGGCGTGTTTTATATTCTGATGATTAGAGATATGAGTAAGCTGAGGGTCCTGGGTCACGTGAGATTTTAAACTCATGAGGTGATCATGCTGTTGGCCCAGCTCGGAGGAGCCCGCTAAGGGGTTGGCCTGTTTTGCTCTAAGAGGGGGCTCATTGGGCTTCTTTGAAGGGGAGGAAATTTTCTCAGGTTTTATTTTTTCCACACTTTCACAATTCCCCTTGTACCCCTTAAACTTATCAAAGACCTCAGTCACAATAGTTTCCTTTAAATGTTAACCCCTAAAACCCGGAGGAATATCTTCCTCAGATCCCACAAGATCAGATACAGATGGAGAAAAAGTAAAAGTATGCGTGGATATGGGGTTTACCTCAAAAGGAGTCTTCCTCACAGCCTGTTGAAGCACTTTCTCCCACTGCATCTCCTCTGTAACTTCAGACTGAGTGCTGAACGTGGCAGAGGACTTATCAAGCTTAGAAGAAGTTTTTTTTTTTTTTTTTGACTTCACTCCTACACCTTCACCCTTTCCTTCTCCTTGTGGTGTCGCTGTCAGCTGTCTTGGCACCTCCAGAAATGCGTCATCTCGTGTCAAGCTACTGCTACCTAAGGGAAGAGACACAGGCATGTGATTCCCACCCACCACAGACTTCTCCCCAGGCAAATCGGACTGATCACGTGTCCGTTCCAGCCTCACTCCGGCGACCTCATCCTTGCTTCCCTGGTTTTCACCTCCACCGTATTTCATTGGTTCTTTTTAAATCCTTCCATATGGGTCGCCACGCAACCATGACCCATTTTGAAAGCCTTCCTCCACCGTTCGGCCCTCAACAGAAGATGCAGGGCAGTCTTTAAGTGCATGGCTTAACAGTCCACAGCGGTAGCAAAAATTTGGGAGTCGTTCATACTTGAACTGAACCCACCTGGACTCACCCCCTTCAATGGTGATTCTTTTTCCACGGATAAGTTTTTTGTAGCATCAATCCGAACATGCACCCTAAGGCGCTTACCCCAGTGCACTCCTGAATCAGGGACATCAACTTCCATAACAACCCCCAAAGAGGACCCAATCGCCTAGCCCATTTTCATTGTTCTACTCATTAGAGGTAAATTAAAAATTTGGATCCAGAACGGCGGCCATTTTAACTCCATCTCCTTTGGAGTTTGCTCACCTTCAAACTCTTGTAAAATCACCAGTTGTTTTTCAAAGCTCCAAGGGCTCATATCGAACACTTTCTTTTTATCTTTCCCATCTCCAAACTCCACCAGAAACAGTTCAGCTTCTAGTTCAGAAATGTTGACCCATTTATTTGTTTTCCACAACATTCTCAGGTTCTTTCTCAAATTATCTAAGCTTATGCTTTTAAGGGTCATAATCTTCATGACAACACAGTTTTTTCCAAACTCCTTTGCAGTTCTGGTGCTGTTGCTACCCAATTCAATACCTTCGCCCTCTTCCTCCGTAACAGATAACTTACTCCACATCGCTTCCAACTCTTCAGCCATATTGTACACTTCAAATAGTTTCCCAACCCAGAGGATGCTCCTGGTTTACTGAAAACCCAAACGTCCGCCCCAACCTGACCCACGGAAGGTCACGCTAACTCTTGCAAGGGCTGCAAGACAAAAACTGCTACTACGTGTGCAGAGACACGAGAGAACAGTATATAAACAATGTAAATGGACCAGTATATAAACAATGTAAATAGACAATAATGCATCACCAATAATAAGTATCATCAAGTACAAAACGTAACCCAATGAAACTAGAGCAATCATCCCAGCATTAACTTGAAAAGCAAACAAATTATCACAAAATAACAAATTCATTTGGTGTATTACATTTCTTGGCTATCATATATTTGGTGGTTTTAGGTTTGCTAATACCACCATGTCATTCCCCTGTGACATACTAAGTTGAGCCTTGTGAGCACCCTCATGTGTAAAGGTGCAATCCTGTATTAGTATGGGCCCATCCTAATTGGCACAGGAGTATGCCAGTAACCTTATGGGCGGGGAAGTCACCACTTAATTTAGGTTCAGAAACAAATTTGTATCTTTATATAGAGGTTTAACAAATTATAAATGTGTTTGAAAGTATGGTACTATGAAAAGGTACAGGGCACCCAAACCTCATGAAAGATAAAAAGCCTTGTAGAGGTGTTTGAGTATTGTTGCTCAAAATGATATAAAAATTGTGGTTTAAAAAGTGTTTTGAAAACACGTATATAAAGTACTCATAATGAAAAAAATGTGTATAATACTATATTTTTAATAACGTATTTTCAAAAGTAAAAAAATATAATTGTGAGTTTGGTTTTTGTGTGTGTGTGTGTGTGTGTTGTTTTTTTTTTTTTTTTTTTTTTTTTTAAGTTATGACATGTAGTCTAATCAGTGGGGTCTACAGTTTTTAAATATATACAAAAGTGTCATTGAGTAACGTTGTTCGAAATCTGAAAACTGGTAAAAGGAGTTTTTCAAATTCAATGTTTAAACGCCCTCAAATGAGCAATGTAACTCAAACACTTCTTAAAAAACATCCTTACTAAACGTTGTTGTTGTTTTTATTTATTTATTTTTAGAACCATAGTTTTCAATTTTTAAATACTGAAAACTGTTGTTTGGAATCATATATCAAACAGGCCCTACCTACGAATATATTTTTAACAAGATTTAAACATTCTAAGCACCCTAAGGCTGCATTTCTTAAAGAGCCTACCTACAAATGACTAGGGATGTGTACACATGCCTCCTAGCAGGGAGGACTTATACCCTGCAACAGGTATATGTTACCTGTGTCTCACAACTTGGGTCCCACTTAACATATACCCGTTGCAAGGTATATATTTCCCCTAGCAAGGGAGTGTATGTAAGGCAAAGGTTGCATAACACACCCTAAGGTAGAAATCCGTATTCTAGCCTAAACATGCTTCTAGTTAGAACACCTAAATCTAGAGAGGAAAAAAAAAAAAAAAATACCAAGGCTAAGAAAAATAAATAGCAAAACCCTAAAGAAGGCGCAATAAAAATAAAAAACATTTCTAAAAAAATTTAAAGAAAAAAAATTGTTAGATATGCTCAATAAGAAAGAAACAAAGTTTTGATTTGATCATTTCCCTTTTTCTATAGTGAATGGAAAAAAAGAAAAGACATCAACATCGGCGCCAATAATTTAAAATACAAAAATGATGATAGTTAATTTTTTTCTTTAAAAAAAAAATTGATTATATGATAAAATCTAATCCACATATTTAAAAATGTATAGATAAGAATTTATAAACTATTCCATAAAATTACTCTAAAAAATCTAGATCTTAATCCTCGTCTATGCTAAAATTTTATTTTTTAAAATTATGAAAATATCTTTTTGGCCGAAGGAATAGAAATAACCTATACTAGATACCGTAGTTCATCCTTTTTAGGATTAATAAAGCTTTAATGTAATGAGTGCTATCATCTAATAATTAGGTTTTTGAGCGACTCCAAAATCATTAGATAAACAAGAAAATGTCAAAAGGGGAAAATGAGATTGACTCCAAACCAATAACTACAAGATTCACACACGCTTACCGTCTATAAGTATGAGTATAAATGATTTATATATATAATTTAACCTTTTTGTGTATAGCTTAGTATCATCTTCAAAATACTATAATCTATTCCTCTTCCAGCTGCAGCCCTCTTACCCGTAATTGTAAATAACTCCAGCCGCCTCAATAATTCAAAGCATCAAACCACTCCCATGTTGAAATTAGACAAATTAGTTTTGGCACAACTTAGAGTTTGGATAGGGTTATCCTCAAATTTCCAAGATCATAAATCTCTATACGCAACCTTTAAGTCATGGCAATGTTGAAATCAGACTAGATGCTTCGTCTCTACCTCACATGCACGTTGTTAAATTTTGAATACAAAAGTCTATTGAACATAACAGTCAGACTCATACTACTATGACGTTTGAAAACCCGTGTTGTAAACGACTAATTAATTCCCACTGGCCACTGCTTCCCTTACCAAACACTGACACATGTAGATTAGTCACCGACTCACAGTAGCGGTAGCGACCCGATTCCGTAATGGAAAGATAACAACCAAGTGGGTCAATAATATAAGAATTCCTAGAAAATCCAAGTCCAATTTTCCGTATGTTTAGCCTTTAAATCCGTGTATAAACCACTATATATACCACGCCAAGTTCATTGGATTAGCACCAAGCCATACCAAACCCAAGTTCATCATTCATCATATATACTTGTTAGTTGTTACCACCAAATTAAGCAACAATGATGAAAATCCTGGCACTCTACGGCCTTACCTTGGCCCTCTTTTTCTTACCTGGTATGCCTCATTAATCACTATCTACTTCTGATATGAATTACCATATTGCTTTTGTCAATAATTTTCATCTTTTCTAATCACAATAATATTTTAGGTTGCAACACTTTTTTTTTCCTTGAAAACTCGTGGACATGCAATCTCATATCGGGCGGCTATACAATAAAGCCATGAACCACTCGGATTAAGATTTCGTTATTATACTCACTAATTTTTCACATGAAACGTATTTTAGATTTTATTTACTGGACCCTTGTTCTTTCTCTCTTGATCTCTTCTAACATATAGTCCTTAGAGGAATAGGCCTCTAATGAACAGGTCACATAGAGGCAAGTATACTAGATTTCATGCACATTCATATCATCGATGATTCTTATTATTTATTTATATGGACACCTCTTATATTTCAATTGCTCATTATAATTTTGATACCTACGGTTATAAACCTGAGTCGTCAGGTCTTTCACTAATGAAACACTTACAAACATAACCATCATCATGATAAGTGATTATATCTACATGTAAAAATTTCTGCTTACAAGTTAGGTTTTATTTTTCATGTTTAAAAGAGTTTGGTTTACTTGCATGCAGGTGCGCACTCTGCTAAAATAACTTTCACAAACAAATGTCCAAGAACCATCTGGCCAGGAACCCTAACTTCAGATCAGAAACCTCAACTACCAAACACTGGATTTGAGTTAGCATCCAAAGCATCTTTAACACTGAATGTTCAAGCTCCATGGAAAGGCCGGTTCTGGGCCCGAACCCGATGCACCACCAAATCAGGAAAGTTCACTTGCGAGACTGCTGATTGTAGCACCGGTAAGGTTGCATGCAACGGTAATGGTGCAATCCCACCAGCTTCTTTAGTAGAAATCAACATAGCAGCCAATCGTGGGAAGGACTTTTACGATGTTAGCCTTGTAGATGGCTTCAACTTGCCTGTTTCTGTAGCCACCAGAGGCGGCACTGGTGATTGCAAGGCCACAAGCTGTCCAGCCAACGTGAACGCGGTTTGCCCAGCGGAATTGCAAGTGAAAGGGTCTGATGGGAGCGTGCTTGCTTGTAAGAGCGCTTGTACTGCTTTCAATCAACCACAATACTGTTGCACTGGTGCATTTAACACCGCGAAAACATGTCCACCCACAAAATATTCTCGCATCTTTAAGCAAAAATGTCCTCAAGCTTATAGCTATGCTTATGATGATCCTACCAGCACCTTTACCTGCTCTGGTGCACCCGACTATGTTATCACATTTTGTCCATAAATTATAGAGAGGAATTATGCGTTCCCAAATTGGTAATAAGAAACAGATATGTTTCAAGTACTAAGGCACATGTATGTATGTGTCAACGAAATAGTTATTTGAATAAAACATAGACCAAATAAATACTTCAAAATTTTACATATCTTTTTGAGAAAAGTGTGGGTGTACTTATGAGTTATGAAAAGGAAGTTTTTTCGTGCTACTCTATCACTTGTTATTCATGTTGTACTAAAACAGAGGATTTTTATTCTTGAGGATAAGTAGTCAAATTTAAATTGATAGGCCAAGAATGTATTGATCATTTAGGTAAATAAATTAGTTAATTAGCTAAGTGAATTAATTAAGTTAATTTAACATATAATATGTGTGACACTACAAACAAATCAACAATTAACTAAATGCAGTGGAAATTAAATTTGACACGGATGATTTGTTTACTAATGGGAAAAACCTCCGAGGCAAAACCCCACCGAGTGAATTTAAGGTCACCACTCTTGAGAATCCACTATTATCACACAATTGGACTTGTAATGTAGTGACAATTTCTCATTTCAATGCATGGCTCCTAGTACGTGACTAACCAATTGATGCACAGATCCCAGTACGTAATTAATACACCAACTTGAGAAAGATGTTGGCTGCAAAGTTCTTCAGTTCATCCACACGATGAAGATCAAGAAGCTCATTGGTTATAAAACCCTTGGTGTACAAACGCAGCAGCTTTTTCAAGAGAAAGATGAACTAGAGCAAATTGTCTTCGGTCACAATTTGAGTAAATAATCACTTTGCATCAAGTTACATCACCTTTGACGGCTCTTAAAATAATCCTTATATATGTCTAGGATTATGAGAAAAGAAACACTACACAAATACACATGGATATGTGTGAAATTAGAAATGGAAATATGAATTTCGTAATTCTTGATAAATATAGTTGTCAAGTCATTTGTTGAGCTTCAAATATTAAACCTCGATAGATACATCTGTCAAAATATCTGTTGAGCTTTAATGAACAGAACTTCTTCATTTGATTCTTAGATAGAGCATGGCTTCAATACTTGGACTTGAACTCTTGTTTCTTGAAGTATTAAACACATCCTAGATCTACCCAGTTACAAGGAAAGTGCGTTTTGTCAAAAGATTAGCCAATTCTAAATGTCAAATGTTCATAACAAGTTTCACATATGTCCTAACAATCTCCCCATTTGGCAATCCGTGACAAAACTACAACAAACAAATGAAATATGAGAGAAGTCATAAATCACTTAACTTATATTCACTTGTTGAATACAATAAAATCTAATCCTAATAAAAACTCTTGAAAAGCTTTGCAAGAAGAGAGTTTTTGGCATGATAGATTTTGACAACCTGTATTTCTGAAACACTTTAAACAAAACTCATCAAGACATCTTAGTGTGAAACAGAAATATAAGATTGTATACATAATAAGAAACATGTATATAAAGAGAGAAAAGAAACAACACATGGAGAGATAGGTGAAATGATAACAACATCACCATATATATATATATATATATATATTGAAGATAAATACAATGTTTGCTATCACTAAATGGTCACAAGACCAATGTACAAGAGATAATGTATCTAAAAGAGAAAGAAAAGAAAAGATACATAAATCCTCACTACATCCCTCATATATAAACACTCCTCCTATCAAAAATGTCCCATACTAACTCTCCCCTTAAGTACAATACTACTCTCATACCTAAAACTACTTCCCCCTTTTTGTCACGAGTGACAAAGGGTAAGTCACTGAGAAGCAGTCATCTCCTCATCAACAGGAGAGCTAGCATTCTTATTCTCATCATTATCATTATCACTGGAGACATCATTATCGTCTTCGTCCTCTGAAGCCTGTGGAGATGAAGAGGGAGATGGAGATGCAGTGAAGCCACCCATGCGAGCCTGTCGTCATGTAATACGACTAACACGGGTGTTCACCTGATACAACTCAGTAGAGAGTGTATTGAGGCAAGCATCCATGCGCTTAAGCTGTGCCATGATGGCCTCTAGCATCACACCACCCCTAGAAGAAGAAGAAGGAATTGAGGTGGATGGAGTGGAAAGTGTCGCCGTCTCGGTCTGTGGCCACTTCGGTTGAAGCTGGGCCTCACTTCGTTGAACAGACGTCACGCTAATGGCACCCATAACAGTGAAATGAGCAGACTCAGGATAAGGAACAGAGGAGTGGTGAATGATCCTTGTGATAGCAGAAGGAAAGATAAGTTTATCATGGGTCGTTGTGTCTCTATAGACATCGATGAGAAAGAGAATGAAGTAAGAAGGGAAGTCCATGGTAAGATCTTTAATAAGGGAAAGCAAAAAGCGAACACGAGGCTCGGTAATAAAGTTATAGTGAGACAAAGGATGAAGAACGAATGTCATCACCATGTTAAGGAACCTTGGACCTTTTACAAAGCCCGAGCATGAAGTGTTTTGACGATCACCCCATGAAGAAGGTGTCTCACAAAAAAGAGACGAGAGTTCATCTTTGGATATAATCCGCAGAAGAGAACAGCCGGGGTAGTCACGAAACTCCACCTTTGAAACGTGTAGTACATTGGAGATAAGCTCCGAGTGACTACGATACGTATACCTCGAACTTGTGTAACAAACTGACGTACAGAGGTATCGAAACCGTGCATATTGGAGTAGAACTCCTATATGATCATGGTGGGACAACTCATGGGTATCTCACATAGAGATTCTCATCCCTGACTGTGAATGACAGTGGGTAGAGCAGTATCGAAAAAATCTGATAGAATCGTGCGGCGTTCTGAATGAATGCCACGTCGGGAGAAGTTCTCCGAGAAGTCCTGATGGGCCTTCTCATCACAGAACTGGACAAAGAGAGGGGTAGGATCAAAAGATGATGCTCTAGAATGAAGAGGGTTCAGGGACAGAGCGGATTTGCGCTTAGGTGCCATACTCGAGAGAGAAGGAGAAAGAGAGAAACAAACAGAAAAGCACCAATCAACATATAGTACCAAAAGGAAGGAAATGAAAGGTACGTATGCATGAATAATGCATGATCACGTGACGTGCAAAGAAAAATTCATCATGGGCTTAGCCTAATCCAATCCTATCAACACACAAGTTTCCAACATAGTAACACACATCTAAATGCATGAAACATAGTTAAGAATGCAAAGGAAATGTAATGCATGAGCATATAACATTATTTAAGCAAAACCCAACCCAAAAATTCACAAAATACTCATCAATTTTCAAAAATCCCAAAATTTTTCAAAAACCCAAAACCTAGGTCTAAAAACGTGAAATGAATGAAAAAAATGAGAAAAAGAGAGATCATACCAAGTGAGAAATGATCAACTTTGGCCAAAAAACAAGTGGGTTTGAGGTTTAGAGGGAGTAGAGAGTGTTTGGGAGGAGAAAAGGCAAGTTTTTGTCGAGAGAGATAGGAGAAAATGAGATTTGATTCACGCTGAAGCTATTTAAAGAAATTGCATCTCGATGGATCGAGGATCTGTCGAGCACTAATTCTCGACAGATAAATCTGTCGAGGTGCTATTGAGAATCTGTCGATGGCAAAAGTTCCTTGATGGATCGAACAGCTATCGAGAAGCTATTGAGCAGACAAAAACTTTCTCGATGGATCGAGAATCTGTCAAGAAGTTATCGAGAAAAATTCTAGAAACTTTTGATGGATCGAACAGCTATCGAGAAACTATTGAGCAGACAGAAACTTTCTTGAGGGATCGAGAATTTGTCGAAAAGCTAACGAGACAAATTCCAGAAAGTTTTGATGGATCGAACAGCTATCGAGAAGCTATCAAGCAAATAGAAACTTTCTTGATGGATCGAGAATCTGTCGAAAAGCTATCAAGACAAATTCCAGAAAGTTTCGATGGATCGAAGATGCGATAAGATCTATTGAGAAAAGAAGTTCAAGGGTCTCGATAGATAGCTATCTGTTGAGAAGCTGTCGAGTTTGATAAAAATAGTTTTTCAAAGAGGAGAAAAACACATAAATGAATGCAATCAAGTAAGTTATTCAACCAAAGATCCAATCAATATTTTAAACTCTTAAAAACATCTCTCTACAAGAAAAATGCAAAGCATTTAGGATCCACACACACACACACACTAAACAAGTCTAACCAATTTTATATTTTAAAAACAAGTCAAGACAGATTAGTCAGCATACATTAACACATGTATTCCTTGTGATGGCCAATCACATTGTACCTGCACATGTGTCAAAAGTGTCAACATGTTATGATGATTCCAGATATGAGAAAATCAATTTAACTCACACACAATCATAACTGCTTGATGGAGACTATCACCTTCGAGGTATATCTTATAACTCCCACATCTTCTAGAAACACGTTTGCAACCATATTTAAAAGCATTTTAATTCTTTTTGCTTTTGATTTTCTTTGCATATTCTTTTTTTTTTTTTTAACATATTATGCATGGACATATAAGAGAGAGAAGAAATACCCAATTATGTTAAGCCAAAAACATCATAAGTTTGCTATGCCTAAGCATACAGATGCTATTCATGATTGGTGGACTTTAGTGGTGAGATGGTTATTTATGCCTTTCTCTTAGGATTTTTTAGTCATTCCCGTCAAAAAGAGTGATATGAGTGTTAAATACAAGAGATTACTTAATCTTACTCATCACAAACACAAGCTACAAAGCTCACTTGTTCAGTTGTGTATAGAGATGCTCATCTAAACTATTAAAGATACAAAATTTAGAAAATTTTGTTTTAATGGCCATCAAAGGTACACGTGTACCAATGTACACAAAACACACATTGTTTTTGTATTTTTCTGATTTTTTAATTTTTTAATTTATTTATTTTTATGAAAAACAAAATAAAGCAAAACTGAAAAAAAAAACCAACAAAAACATGTTAAACAAAGCATAGCATAAAACTAGACTGACTCAAAAACAAGGAAGCAAAACACACAAGTAATGCATAAACAAAAAGAGAGGGAGAGAGAAAAAGTGACTGAATCACTTTAAACCTTTTTCCTTCCACACCTTGGAAGAACCTTTCCATTGAGCAAACCTTTGATCTGGCCATGAGGGGGAAAAATTGAAATTGTTCAAATTCAAAAGGAACATGAGGGCCTTAAAAAGATCTTCAAGAGGAGCAAAAGAGGATGGAAACCGATTATGGTTTCCAGATGAGATTATACTGTTACTCTGTTGAGTGGCTAACCACTTGTAGCAATTAGGTCGAGTATGTCTTGAAACTCCATAGTGATGACAGAGATGCTACTTCCTCTGTTTAGACTTTTAATTATTTCCCTTCTTAGTCCTAGGGTTTCTAGTCTCTTTCTTATCAAGCTTTGGGGGTGTTCCTAAGATAGATTTTTCCTATGTTCTCACTAGCTAAAACAGTTTTAATATCATTGTTCTCAGAATTAACATTATTAGCAGGTGAGACAAACACAGTAGTACTAGAAGAAGCAATATTAGGAAAAGAAAAATCATACCCCAAACTGGTTTTATCAGAAGCAGATTTTTGAAAGTTGAATATCTCATCAAGCTTTGCACTGGAAGTCCTCTTCAATTGAGCTCTAACTTGAAATAGCTCAGCTTCAAGTTGCTTGGCATTTTTAGCCAAGAAATTGTTTTCAAACCATAGTGCTCCAATAGTTTGATTAGCTTCATCAAATTTTATGGAAAGCTCTTCTCGATCAAGTTCCACACCACTCAGCTTCTTAGTGGCCAGCCTATATAACTTCTCATACTTCTCAAAAACCTTGTACAATTTTTCATAGGCTGTATGAATATCATCTTGATCGTCCATTTTCTCGAACTTAGAGTCTAACAAGTCCTCTTCATCATCTACTGTTTCTGAAACCCCATCAATAGGATTAACTATAGCAGTGAAGGCATTCAAGATTCCCTCGTTATTATTGTCATTTGAATTATCCTCAGGCTCAGTGTCACTCAAGGTAGAAGCAAAGGCCTTACTTTTCATAATAGTCTTGAGATAAGTTGGACATTCTTGTTTCATGTGTCCAAAACCTTGACATCCGAAGCATTTTGGTCCGGAGGGAATAGTGTACTGATCGCTTTTCTTAGCATCCTTCTTTCCTCTGTCTTGGTTCTTGAACTGAGACGAATTGGACTGCTTATGGACTTTATCAAATCCCTTTGCATTGGCATTCTTCATGAACTTTTTGAACTACCTTATGATATAGGATTTCATTTTAGAATCTTCATCATCAAAAGACTCATCAGTATCACTGCTTTTGGCCTTCAAAGTCATGCTCTTGCTCTTGCTTGATTTCCCTATCCTAGTCAAACCCAATTTATAGATTTGCAAGTTGCCAACCAACTTTGTTAAAGGAATTTTGTCAATATCCTTCGATTCCTCAATAGCGGTGATCTTGGTATGAAATCTCTCAAGCAGAGATCTGAGCACCTTCCTTACAACCTTGGGTTCGAGAGTGGTTTCCCCAAGATTAAAGGTAGAGTTCACTATGTCCTTCAGCTTGGTATAGAACTCATTAAATGACTCATCCTCTTCCATCTTAATCTCCTCAAAGCTCATGGTAAGCCTTTGAACATTTGAATCCTTGACAGCCTTAGTCCCTTTATAGGTTGTTTGGAGGATAGTCCATGTTTCCTTAGTAGTTTCAGTTGAGGATATCTTCTTAAACTCCTCATTGGTGACTACACTAAATAAAGCATTTAATGCTCTGCTGTTAAAGTTTTCCACTTTGATCTTAGCATCATCCCAATTAGTCGGCGCTTTCTTTGGCTTAGTCCAACCTATCTCCACAGCTTGCCACACTTTTTTATCTAAAGACTGCAAGAAAGGTTTCATGCGTACTTTTCAGTATGCATAGTTAGTTCCATCAAATAAAGGAGGGATAATTAAATATTGTCCTCTATCCATGACAATTAGGGGTCAATGAATCACTCAGTAAAGATTAACCTCAATAAGAGTGTGTCCGCTCTAATACCACTTGATATGTCAAGATTGTATTGACTCCTTAGGTAAATAAATCAGTTAATTAGCCAAGTAAATTAATTAAGTCAATTTAATATACAATACGCATGGTAGTACAAACAAATCACCAATTAACTAAATGCAGTAGAAATTAAATTTGACACAGGTGATTTGTTTACGAATGGGGAAAACCTTCGAGGCAAAACCCTATCAGGTGAATTTAAGATCACCACTCCCAAGAATCCACTATTATCAAAACAAGTGATTACAAGTAAATGAATCTCAGTACCTTATATGAACCCCTACAGTTGAACCCTTACCCCAATCCATAATTGGACTTGTAATGTAGTGACAATTTCTCCTTTCAATGTATGGCTCCAAGTACGTGACTAACCAATTGATGCACGGATCTTAGTACGTGACTAACACACCAACTTGAGAAATATGTTGGTTGCAAAGTTTTTCAGTTCATCTATACGATGAAGATCAAGAAACTTCTTGGTCACAAAACCCTTGGCGTACAAATACAATAGCTTCTTTAAGAGAAAGATGAATTAGGGCAAATTGTCTCCGGTCACAATTTGAGTGAATAATCATTTTGCATCAAGTTGCATCACTTTTGACGGCCCTTAAAATAATCCTTATACATGTCTGGGATTGTGAGAAAAGAAACCCTACACAAATACACATGGAGATGCTTGAAATTAGATCTAGAAATCTAAATTTCATAATTCTCAATAGATACAACTGTTAAGCTATCTATCGAGCTTCAAATATTAAACTTCGATAGATACATCTGTCGAGATATCTGTCGAGCTTTAATGAACAACACTTCTTCACTTGATTTTTGAACAGATTTGCATGGTTTTGATACTTGGACTTGAACTCTTGTTCCTTGAAGTATTAAACACGTCCTAGATCTATCCAATTATAAGTAAAGTGCATTTTGTCAAATGATTAGCTAATTCTAAATGACATATGTTCTTAACAAGTTCCACATATGTCCTAACATAAATTAAAGAGTAAATTGCAAATCACACCTCTCAAGTTTGAGGCCATTTCGATTTTTTCTTCTAATGTTTCAAAGTCTAGATCCACTCCCCCAATGTTAGGGGTCGTTTTAATTGACAGTCTTAATTGTGCAAATGTGTTTGTTAAGTGTTAACTTACTTAACACATTTTAATTGATTCAAACATGAATGGATTCTCAAAGAGTTGAAAAATCATTTGGTAGAATTTTTTGCCAGCTTTCTCAACTCATTAATTTATGTACAACTTTTGAATTTGTAAGGTAAGCCAATCAAGGAAGTCAATACCATACCGAAGAACAAAATGTACCGGAAAAAATACCAGGTTGTACTGACCAGTACCAGCTGGTATTGGCATTACGGCCGGTACAATAAAAAATATAAAAAATTATTAAAAAAACATTTTATTTAATCTAATATATAGGTTAATGTACTTAAGCTAATATGTAGGCTTATAAAAAATATGTGGATTTTAACTTTTATGTTGATAAACATAAAATTTTATAAATTCAACTGGTATTAACTGGTACCAAAATATTTTGTTTTCCTGACCAAACTGAAATAGTCTATGGTACGAGATTGACTCCCTTGAAATCAATACGAATAAGCTCTCCTTAACAAGCACTAAAGAAAGAGTGATTTGGCTTAGATTTGGTAAGTGACAACTTTGACCACTTCAACATGATAGTAATATGTGGAATTAATTTAGGTTGAGACTAGGTAGGATTAAGAATTTATAATATATATATATATATATATATATATATATATATCACTATAATTTTAATGCAGCATATTTTCTTTGAAGGGTAGAATATATAGTTTCATATGCAAATACAATCATAATAAATGCTTAATGGTAGAATATATAATTTTACCCAGTTATAATTATCACATATTAATAACTATCATAATTTTCATATTTCATATTTTTGACAAAAATAAAATTCATATTATATAAAACTTTCATGTGCATTGCACAGGTTACCAATAAGTTTTTTTTTTTTTTTTTTTTTTTTTTAATTTCAAAGTAATTCTACTAGGAATTTTTTTAAAAAATCTTATCAATTTTGAAATGTGTAAATTAGATTTTGCAACCTCATCAATAATCTATGAAATAAAACAATTGCAATAATCAGGATTTCTTTTTTTTTTTTGGAAAATTTTAATAATAAAATATTTAATAAATTAATCTGTTGAATTAAGTGATAAAAGTGGGAGATTTGTGTGGTTAATGAGTCATAATTGAGGAGCTAATGTTTTTATAGAAATCCTTAATAATTAGTGTTTATGAACTTTATGGAGGAGTTATCTTAAAAACTCTAAAGAATCTTAATTCTTAAGCCAACTCTTCCTTGATAGTAATAAATAGATATTACGTTACAGACTTACAATAGTTATGAACTATATAATATATGTGTCAAATTATTTTAATGATATATTGGTTAGTATACATAATTTTTTTTTTTTTTTTTTGAGTAAAGGTATGCATAAATTTAAGATGATTGTTTTTTTTTTTTTTTTTTTTGCAATATTTATGAACAAATTGACTTTATTTCTTAAAAAAAAATAATTAATTATTTCTGAATATGCCTTTAATTTATGCATATTCTTGGATTTTGATAGGAAATGGTTAAATTATATTTAATGCTTTATTAATGTTAAATAATATATTTAGGAAAAAATTAACTGATGTCTTAAGATATTGGTTTAAGAATTTTTTTAAAAAATTTTTTATGATAAAAGAATAAAGTCAAACTATACATATATTCAAAAAACCACACATTGCGGTTGTAAGTCAAGAAATTATTATCATTTGAAAAATGTGTTTGTAAGTCAAGAAAATAATCAGCGCACATGAAAGTCTGAAAATAGAGTCAAGAAATTTGAAATAATCAATCATGTAGATATTGATTGGTAACTCATAATGAAACTTTGACTGATTACTGATCATCAACCTTGTGAAAAATGTACATTACAACTCATAATTGAGCATTTAATAGAGTCAATAAATTATTATCATGCCAATTATCAACTTATCAATAAATTATGGGTCATACTAACGGTTGCCCTTAGGACAATTATTAATAATTAATTAATTTTAGGAAAGTTTTAACACTACTTTTTGTAAGAAATGGAAAAACCTGTTAAAACATTAATTTTTTTTTTTTTCTTTTCCCATAATTTTTTTTTAAAATAGATTATTAACAATTGTCCTGAGGGTATCTGTTAGCATTTTTCATAAATTATTAATTTTTCTACTGAGTATGTGCTTAGGTTCAGCGTTTCCTGCGTTGGCGTTTCACGTTTTGTCTTTTTTTTTTCCCCTATGCGTGAACAGTAACATCACATGGGTTCACTGTGTAGGGGACAAAAATTACTATTCACGCACTGTTCATGCACTGTTCACGCATTAAAAAATATTAAAAGTGGGTCTCACGGTACTATTCATACATTTAAAAATTATTTTGCTACAGTGTTTTCAGTTTTCAACAACTTTCAGCAACAATAAGTTATATTCAAACGGACCCTGAGTATCTTAGATGTGATAGTTGCTCCACAAGTACACCTTCTTATAAGGTGAGGGGAGCAAGGTTAGAAATCAAGTTTTTAGAAAGGATTTTCACACACATGTATTTCTCTCTATTGAAAAAAAAGAAAAGAAATAAAAAGAAAAGGAATTATTAACTTTTATAAAAGGAAAATAGATTCATAGAATCAAAAAATTATTAACGTGCTAATTGGTAACTTCCAAATACAGTCCCTACCTTTGTAATAAACACTCCAAACCCTTTTTTTTTTTTTTTTTTGATAAGACTCCAAACTTATTTATTTAATTGGTTATTCCAATTTACATATTTTAACTGAAAAACTAAGTTTCAATGGCGGGTGAAGCTCTCATCATCCTTCTTCTCTTGTACCTTAATATTGATACTCATGAGGAGAAATTGTAATTGAAATTGTAATATTTATACGCCCTTCTCTTTTCTTTAGCTAAAACGAATCTATAAAATGGCACTGTATTACAAAAAAATATCACAAGAAATTGTAATTGTCAACTTGCCTTAATATTGATAATCACAAGGAGAAGCAAGGAGCTGAATTCGTTCTTACTCTTGCAATGCTAATCGTTCTTGTTATCTCAACTAGGAGTATTGATTCTCACACACTTTTTATTGTATATCATTTGAACATATTATCCACTTCTCTTTTTAAATGTAAAATCACGCATAAAATTATGAACATTATGTGTATAGAACATACATCAACAAGAGAGAACAAATACAGTTTAATTAAGTAATTAACATAATTTTATTTTGTTTTATCGTTTTTCAGGTGGGCAATCTGGGGTAATCTTCAACTACGAGAACAAATGCAATGGCCCTTTATGGTTAGGTGCAAGCCCGTCAATTGGTGATTCTGATCCTCAACAAGATACGGGGAACTTTATACATATTATTATGAATGGCAAGGTAGCATTTGGGCTAGGAACAAGTGCACCAGCAATGAGTCATTCTATTTTTCATGTTAAACTGGAGACTCTGGATTAGGCACAATGAGTTGCCAATCTCCACCACCCACTTACCCAGTGACCTTACTCAATTTCAATATAAACCAATCTGTGGTGTCCTATGAAGTGAGCTTGAACCATGGGCATAATAATGTGGCAGTCCGGATCGAACCCATTGGTGGGACTCTAGTCGATGGGTCTGGGCCATTTCCTATTGTGAATTATGTTCAAGATATAAGCAATGTGTGTCCATACAATTAATTTACTGGCCACAAATAAGGATGGCAATATATATGTTGGTTGTTATAGTGCACGTGATGCGTTAAAGGATCCAAAATATTGTTGCACTGGGGATTATAGTAGTCCACAGGCTTGCCAGCCTAATGACTAATGAGTACTCAACTAGCTTTAAGAAAGTATGCAATCTTGCCCATACCTCTCCAGGTGATAATCAACCTCCAATTTATAGTTGCAGTGGGGCAGAGAGTTACAATATGACCTTTTGTCCCTCATAAATTTGCCCCGTCATTACGATGATAAAGTTAATGATTTCTGGATAAGATAATTGGCAAGATAACTTGTACTTGTGGTATGATTCGAAAATTGATTTGTACCAACATGGAAGCCAATTTAATAGACTCACCAATTTATTAACTTACCCATCATTCTTTTATATATATAAGATAAAAATTCTACTCTAGTCTAATGTGTGTGAAACTCCTTCCTAAAAACTTTAATTTTAGCCCTTGTCCCCCCCACAAGAACTTTGTACTTGTGAAGTAACCATCACGCCGAAGGTACACGGTAATCCCATAATTCTTTTGTAAAATTAAAGAATTCGTTTCAATTATATACGTAAGCCTTAAATCAATGAAATTAATCCTTCCAAATAGAATCTATTAATTTGTATATGCGACAACAATTGATTGAGATTCGGTGCAATATTACTATTGCACTGTGCAATTAACTCTTAGTTATGAGAGAGAAATTAAAAAAAAAAAAAAAACTAGTCTTAGCCTTACGCAATGCTTGGGAATAAATAATTATTTGTATTGCAATATAATGTATAATTTTTTGAAGATAATTTGTTCTCCCTAAGAATTGAACAATTTTTATTCAGTTTAATTAGGTCTTCTTCGGTCCAATTTGGTCCACTCGGTCCAATTCATTCCACTTGGTCAATTTCGGTCCCCCTTTAGTTTTTTGAGAGAGAGTTTCAACCTATGGCGTTCGCTCCTAATGATGCTCTTTATCACCAGACCAAGAAACCAATCGGTTTTTGGTGTAGGAAGGAATTAAACCCCAAATCTCTTATTCAACCATCATAGATTTTATCAGTTGAGTTAATTGGAACCCACGGTCTCCTTTTAGTTCATTTTAGACTAATTGGTCCTTAAATTGATTATTTTTGTAGGTTTTATTTTTAAGTTTAGCTCATAAATTTATTTATTTTCTTAATTTTAAGGTTGAAAGTATGAGATTTTATTATATTTAGGCTAAACTCTTTAGTTTTGAATTAAAAAAATACAAAGCTAATACTAAAATAGACATTAGAAATTAGAAATTAGAAATATGAGCAATAAAAATGACAAATATTCAAAAGTCTTATTCGGTCCATATTGGTTCTATTCGGTCTATTTTGTCCTCTTTGGTCTAATTTGGTCATATTCGGTCCTATTTAGTCCATTTTTCAACTAAAGTTCTATTCGGTCCATTCAGACGTATTCAGTCCAATTCAGTCCACATTGGCCCTATTCTGTCCACTTTAGTCATATTCAGTCCATTATATCTACTTTGGTTCTATTTGGTTCTATTATGTCCACATTGGTCCTATTCTGTCCATTCTGTCCACTTTGATCCACTTTAGTCCTATTCGGGCCATTTGGTCCTATTTAGTTTGCTTTGGCTTTATTCGGTCCATTATGTCCACTTCAGTTCTATTTAGTTCATACTGGTCTTATTCGGACTGTTTCGGTCCAGTATGTTCATTTCGGTCCGATTTAGTCCCTTTCAGTCCATTATGTCCACTTTAGACCTATTCGGTCATTCATTCTTATTCGGTCCACCTTGTTCCTATTCTGTCCATTTAGTCCACTTTGTTCCATTTGGTCCAATTAAGTCCATTCAAATTACTTTGGTTCATTTTGGTTCACTTCGATATATTTTTGTACACTTATATAATGGGAAAAAACATGTTTGGGTTAAAAGTACCTAATCTAAATCCAAATTTCTTTTATAAAAAATATATAAATCTCAAACTCGTATAATTTAGAATCTTAAGCATATCATTTATTGTTGCTGCGATTTTGTTGAGCTACATTAATGTAGCATTTTAGTCCACTTTGGTATCGGCTAAATTTAAGTGAAAGTCTTTCTAAATATAAAGGCTATAAATATACAAATGTAATCTTTAGGGCAATTATTCATTTCTTTTAACGTCGTTACTTTTAAATGAATTGCATGAGGTTAATTATACATTTAAGCAAAATAAATAAATATATACATATTTGTATGTATGTATGTATGTATGTATAATTTTTATTTAAATAAATTATTCATTCTCTTAAAAGAGATTATCATGATAATCAAAACTCATATCAAACTTATACTCAATATGTATAATTTATTCTCTAAAGTTTATTGTAGAGATAGAGAGACTACTTGTGATGGGGAATTAAAAAATACAATATGAAAAGGTATGAACCCAAAATAGGGTTTTAAAAATTACAATGATTCATCAATATAAAGTAGAGTTGTAAGAAAGAATAAAAAATCAAGAGAAAGAGAATAACCACTTTTTCAAGAGAGAATGTGAGAGAGAATAATAAGAAATTTATAGAAAATAATATGAGAAGAAAAAACGTAAAAATAACTAATAGTAAAACACTGAATCATCTAAGTCATGTTTTCTAATAAAATAAAATTACATTCTTACATACTATCTTTATAATGCAATATGATAACATCTATGAAATCAAAGAGAATAAAAAAGATAACAACTTAAAAATACAAAACTTAATCATATCAACCCAAAGTAGAGTTCCAAATAATACAAAAAATTTTCAACCTAAAATAGAGATGCAAGAAAAATATAATAAAATCCACCAAAAATGAAGAAAAAAAATGAGAGAGAGAAGAGAGAGAGAAATAACATTTTGTATGTGAAAAAACTATGAATAGAATGGAAAAGAGAATCATAAAAAATTTAAAGTAAGAGGAGGGGAAAAAGAAAAGCAAAAAATAAAAGAAGATAAAGGGATAAAAGAGAATTGATATTAAGGTAGATATATAATACGTAGTGGGGAGATGAAAATGTAAAAAGGAAGGGAAAAGTTAGAGAAAGTATAACAATAAGTTGGGAAATTAATAAGAAAAAAAAGAATTAAAAATAAGAGAGAATGTTAAATATGAATGAATGATGTGGCCGTTAACATAGCTCAACAGTAAGATGGTAAAAAGTTGAAGATTACAATTTTTATTATTGCACCGAATCTCAATCTTAAAGTGAATTTTGTCAATCCCATAAAATATATGGGATGGAAGCCTAAAATCAATCAAATATTAACTGCCCCTATAATGCTTCCATTGCCTTTCTTGTAAACAATCCCTTTCTTATAATTTGGCTATTTCAATTTACATTTTCAACTCAATTTACATATATATTATAAATATAAGTTGGAATTACCAAATAAGTTAAGCAAGGGAGAATTTATAGGACATTTTCAACTCAATTTACATATATATATTAAAAATATAAGTTGGAATTACCAAATAAGTTAAGCAAGGGAGAATTTATAGGAAAGGTAGGGTTTGAATTTTGAAGGAAAGCCAAGCGTGATTGGCAAGTTAAAAATTTATTGGTCCTATTAAAAAGTTTCAGTGTGTATATATATATATATATATATATATAAACTGAGTTGAAAATATAAATTGAAATAGCCAAATTAGTAAGGGATTGTTTACAAGAAAGGCAATGGAAGCATGATTGGCGAAGTTAATATTTGATTGATTATATATATATATATATATATATATATATGAATGATACGGGAATTGATTTGTATCAAGTCAACTTTTTTATAGAATCGACAAATATTTAACTTGCCAATCACGCTTGGCTTTCCTTCAAAATACAAACCCTACCTTTCCTATATATATATTCCCCCTTGCTTAACTTATTTGGTAATTCCAAATTATATTTTTAACTCAAAAGCAAAGGTTCAATGGCTGGCGAAGCAGTCATCATCCTTCTTCTCTTGTTCATTACAGGTAACTGATTGATACGCTCTTCTCTTTTCTTTTGCTAGATGATAGTATATCACAAAAATATCACAGATATGTGCGGCAAATTTTAATGCACTTTAATATTGATATTTATGAGTATCGGACAAGCAAAGAAGCTAGAGGTATAATTAACATGTGAATTATTGTTTTCATCATGAACCTTAAACGTGAGAATGACAATATATTGACTTTTATCAAGATCTCACTGTCTAAGTGGTTTAGGCAAACTGGCAAAGTGATATCAACTTATCACGTATAAAGTTCTTGAACGTATCAAGTTCAATAATCCTTGCGCCTATGTTTTATTTTATTGACTAATAGTGTGGTAGTTAAAGTAGGGGGTGAGGGTTTAATGTTCTAACAAAAAAAGAAGTATGGGGTGATGAGTAAAGTAGTAACTTTCACACATATTCCATGCACATTATTTATTTCTCGTTTTAATTGTGGATATCAATAAGAGATGTGTACATCATACATGAAATTTTAAACAATATATTTCAAAAGTAATAGTTACTGTCTAAGTTTGAAACAATATTTTTCAGGTGGACAGTCTACGGTAACCTTCAACTACGAGAACCGATGCACTGAATCTATATGGCTCGGTGCCACCCCATCAATTGGTGATAGTGATCCTGAGTTCACTTCAGGAACTTCAAAAACACTCCAAATGCCTGATCAATGGAAGGGTTTCATTTGGGGGAGGACCAAGTGCAGCCTCAATGCCTCAAATTATTTTTCATGTGAAACTGGAGATTGTGGTGGCAACAAAATTTGCCAATGGCCAGTACCCAATCCCCCAGTGACCATACTTAATTTCACTATTAACCAACCAGTACAAACCAATCCCCTTGTGGTCTCCTATGAACTAAACTTGAACCATGGGCATAACGTGCCGGTCCGGATCCAACCCGTTGGTGGGTCTCTAGTTGGTGGTACTGGACCATGCCCTGTGGTGGATTGTGCTCAAGATTTTAGCAATGTGTGCCCGCCTAACTTAGTGGCCAAGGGCAAGGATGGTCGCTATGTTGGTTGTCTTAGTGCTTGTGATGCTTTAAAGGATCCAAAACATTGTTGCTTTGGAAATTTTGCTAGTCCACAGACTTGCCAGCCTAATGAGTACTCAAGTATCTTCAAGAAAGCATGTGGTCTGGCCCACACTTATCCTGGTGATAATCAACCTCCAATTTATAGTTGCAGTGGGGCAACGAGTTTCAGTATCACCTTTTGTCCTGCATAAATTAGCCATGTTTGGTTTTTTTTTGGGGGGGTTTTTTTTCGGCTCTTTTGATGGAATAGAACAATGCGGCTGTTTTGTATCTTTAGTCTTGACAAAATAAAAATTCTTGAAAAGGAATATTGGGTAGATTCAAATATTACAATGGTGTGAATTGTGCAATTTCTATGCTTTTAATGAGATGAATGATGTCATATTCATGTGTCTGAGCAATAGTATTGAAATATTTTGAAACTTTACAACTTGTTCTTATTGGGAAGTATCGTTGGACTCAATAGGCATCAATGTGGGTGTGATAACCATGACGGCATGACCAAAGAAAATGCTAGGTCAAATGCATGTGTATCCCTAGATGAATACTCAATTGAAAATATTTTAATCATACATCTAGGGTTTTACAATTTGAAAGCACCACTTGTTTATTTAAGGATTAAATCAAGAAAACCACAATTTAATAAATTACCTTATTATTCAAATGAAATTTGAATTACATTGTCTTACAGAAAAATTACAATACTATGACTCTTAGTTACGTTTTAACAAAAAATGAAAACTAATTTAGTCCGAAGGAATTATGTGTTAGCTATCCCCAAATTGTGATTCACGCATTATGGCTTTCGGCTGTATGGGACTTTGATCCAACGTGGAGTTTTCGCCAAGTTAACCACTTCTCCAAGTTTTTAGATTTGGTGCAACACATAATTGAGGAAAAAAAAGGATCTGGATGTTTTTGCAAATGGTTCTGTAGAAATAGACTTCGGGTAGAAGAAAAATCCTTTCCTATTAATGATGTGATCCCAATGGCCAAGCAAATCCTCTCTGATTTTATTTGGGCCATCCCAGTAAAATTTCTCCTCCCACTACCCTAAAATACAGATCAGGTTTGTTGGTCTCCTTCGATAAACCCTTTAGTCAAAGTCAATTGTGTGATGGTTCAGTGTTTAAGGAGTCGAGAAGCATGGATTAGGGTGGTTGTTCGAAATTCTCAGGGCTTGGTTTTGGCGTCTATGAAAGAGAAAATACTCTTACCCCACTTGGTTGCTAATGTAGAATCCATGGCAGTAGTGAGGGCTTTTAAGTTTTGCTCAAGGCCTTAGTCTTTCATCCATTATTTTTGAGGGTGACTCCGAAGTTATCATTAAAGCTCTTAGTAATAAAGATGAATCACTCCTCTTATGGTCACCTCATTGCTGAGGCTAAATTATTTACACATGCCTTTGTTCTCTTGGTTTTTCTCGTACTTGTAAATAAGGTAATTATGTAACGCATAACCTTATTAGACATATTAGCGGTTTATCTGTGAAGATGGAGGATATTTCTCTACACATCAATAATGTACTCATAGTCAACTTTAGCTAATCTCATTTCTAATGACAATGCTTGGCTTCTTTCTTGAAAAAAAAAAAATTTTGAAAAGCGAACAAATTCTCACAAAATAATAAATTCATTTCCCCAGTCACAAAACTAACCACAATTAAATTTTAACAAAATCTATTTCCAATAGAACTAGTTAGAAATCAAAGTTCTAGTCCTATATAATTTCATTTTCCAGTCATAGAAACCACAACTAAATTTTAACAAAATATACTTAAACCAAACACAGCAACACTAAACAATAATGTACATTAAAGCTCCCATCACCACAATATCTTGGTTTTCATTTGGTGGCTTTTGGTTTGCTAACACTACCGTGCCATTCCCCTTTTACATACTAAGATTAATTTTAAGGCCTTGTGAGCACCCTTACGTGTAAAAGGTGCAATTCTATGTGGGTCCATCCTAATTGGCACAGGAGCATGCCACTCGCCTTATGGGGGGAAGTCGATCGCCATTTTTTTTTTTTTTTGGAAACCGATTTGAATCTTTATAAAGAGCTCTAACAAACCAAAAAATGGGTTCAAAATTAGGGTACGGACTTCGGAAGGTATAGGGCACCCAAATCTCCTTAGTTGAGTTGGCTGATCTTCACTTATGGACTTCATATTCATGTTTCAATAAGGATCCCCCTAAGTGGAACCTTTCCTATGCATGCAAGAATTAAAAGTAAGACACAAATATAAAAGCCCACATCCTAAGCACATCATTTGTGAATTAAAAAAATGAATATTCTATCCCTAGGGTTTTGAAAGCTGCCACGTTCTCAACACGTCCAAATTCTTAGCATGTTTCTAATAAGGTTCAATCATCTAACCTATTTCTGACAAGATTTAAACATTCTAAGCAAGTTTCTAGCATAGGTTGAAAGATAAATGACAAATAAACAGCATTAAAACAGAAGAAAAAAAAATTCCTAAGTTTCTAAAAGAGCCTACTTAGGGATGACTAAGGTTGTGTGCATACTGCATAGGCCTCCTAGGGTGCATATGTAAGGCCAAGGTTGCATAACGCGCCCTGAGGTTGAAACCCCTATTCTAGCCTAAACATGCTTCTAGTCATAACACCAAAAACTAGAATAATAATAATAATAATACTATGGCTGAGAAAAATATAGAGCAAAAACCTAAAGAAGAAGTAATAAAAATAAAGAAAATTTCTGAAAAATATAAAGAAAAAAATTGTTAACTATGCTCTAAGCAAGAACCAAAGCTTTTATTTGATCATTTCCCTTTTATGTAGTGAAGGACCAAAAACCAAAAGAGGTTTTCCACATCAACGATAATTTAAATGGGTAAAAATGATAATAGTTAACTTTTTATTTTAATTTTTAAATATTGATGATGTGGTAAAATCTAATCCACATATGTGTGGATACAAATTTTACTCTAAGAACTCTACATCTTAATCCTTCATTGGTTAAATTTTAATTTTTGGACAAAGGAGAAGAAACTAAACCTACTAGATTCTGGGATTAGATGACTTATGAATTGGCTCCATCTGCATGCTGCAGCCCCCCGACTCGTAAATAACTCCAGCCACCTCAAGTTCAAAGCATCAAACATTCCCATTTTGAAATCAAACGTATTAATTTTTGGACAAACAAAAACACACATTCGTTTTCAAATTAAAAAACAAATATTTCTATCTCTAAGGTTTTGAAAGCTACCACGTTCTCAATACATCCAAATTGCTAGCATGCTTCTAACAAGAGTCAATCATCCTAAGCATGATTCTAATACAATTTAAACATTCTAAGCCAGTTTCTAACATGTTTTGAAAGATAATGGGCAAATAAACAACATTAACATTAAAGATCATTTAAAAAAAGAAAAAAAAAAGAAAAAAAAAGAGCCTACCTATGAATGACTAAGGTTGTGTACACAAGCCTCCTAGGGTGCGTACGTAAGGCAGAGGTCGTGTAACGCGTCCTGAGGTAGAAATCCCTATTCGAGCCTAAACATGCTTCTAGTCATAACACCTAAAACTAGAAAAAAAAATTACTAAGGCTAAGAAAAATAATGAACAAAAACTTAAAGAAGAAGTAATAAAAATAAAGAAAATTTCTGAAAAACTTAAAGAAAAAAAGTTGTTAGCTATGCTCTAAGCAAGAACCACGGTAGGCTCATGGCATTTTGGGTCCTAAGGCAACTACTTTAAGTGTGATATATTCTTATATTTTGATTATTAAGAAAATATTTATTTAAATTTTGGTATTTTTGTCATTTAAAATCTATTTTTTTTAGATGTAAAATTACAAATTAAAACAAATCCATCGTATTACTCAATGACTATACAACTAAAATAAACACTATTTATCAAGTGAAGGAACCAAATGCTAAAATGTTATGATTAAAATTTTTAATAAACTATATATATTTGATATCTCTAAATAAAATTAGAGTATATATTTATTTACTAATAGGAGATTAATAAATTCTTTCAACATTTGTGTGTGGGAGATTAAAGTTGAGTTTGGATTGCATGTCTGGGTTTGCTTTTGGCATTTTTTCCGTGGGAACCATGCATTGTTCACGGGACTCACAAGTATGGAAAAAAACAAATTTTACTTTAAAACTGGATCCCACGACACTATTCATACATTTAAAAATTATTTTGCTACAATGTTTTCAGTTTTAAAGCAATAAGTGGTATCCAAACAGACCCTAAAATGACAATGACTAGTCATTGTCACATCTAATGCAAATATTTTTCTTTAACTGATTTTTATTTAATTAAAAAAAAAAACTACTTTTTATTTATTGGTGAATATTTAGCGCATAATTAATACTTTCATTAGTGTGTGTATATATATATATATATATATTGATAAAAGTTTGGAGGCATTTTTTCCATTAGAGGCTTTAGGCAGTTGCCTACTTGCCTTGCCTCACGCCCTCACCCATTGAGCCGGCCTGTAAATAACTCCAGCCGCCTCAAGTTCAATGCACCAAACCATTCCATGTTGAAATCAGACAAATTAGTTTTGGCACAACTTACAGTTTGGATAGGTTTGTCTTCAAATTTCTAAAGTCATAAAATATCTACACGTAACCTTTTAGTCATGCTGTACTGGACTGAATGCTTCGTCTCGACCTCACACGTTGTTAAATTTTGAATACAAAAGTCTATTACGTTTGACACCCGTTTTGTAAACAAATACTAACACTGTAACACGTGTCAGTCTCTTTCCTTCACAGTAGCAGTAGCGACCCGATTCCGTATGGAAGATTACCACCAAGTGAGTATATAAGAATTCCTAGAAAATCCAAGTCCAAATTTCATCACGTTTAGCCTTTAAATTAGTGTATAAACCGCTATATATATATACCATGCCAAGTTCATTGGATTAGCACCAAGCCATACCACACCCAAGTTCATCATTGATCAAATATACTTGTTAGTTTTTACCACCAAAGCAACAACAATGAAAACTCTAGCACTCTACGGCCTTATCTTGGCCTTCTTTTTCTTATCTGGTATGCCTCACTATCTACTTCTGATATGTATTACTACATTGCTTTTGTCGGTCATTTTTTTTAATCACAAAATTTTAGGTTTCGACAATCATCATATCGGCTACACAATAAAGCCATGAACCCCTCGGATTAAGCTTTCATTATTATATTCATTGACATTTCACATGAAACACATTTTAGATTTTATGTGCTGGACACTTGTTCTTCTCTCTTGATCTCTTCGAAATTTTAGTAGTCCATAGATGAATGGACCTCTAATGAACAGGTCACATGCATTGAGGGTATGTGCTAGATTTCATGCATATTTATATCATCGATGATTTTTTTTTCTTTCTTTTTTTTTAATATATAGACACCTCTTCTATTTCAATTGCTCAATATGATTGAATACTGTTAGGTTCTAAATGTTTAGAACAATTGGCAAATCTATAGGTTTTATTAGACAATGCTCAAGGTGATTCAAGTTAAGATTCAAGAATATACAAGCTGCAGGAAGAAGACTTCATATTCTACCTGGTTCGATCGATTGAAGAACAAGCTCGATTAATCGAAAATTGTATCTGCAGAATTTTAAGTCGGCCCAAACAACAGCTTAAGCCTATTAAGGATTAGGGTTTCAGATCTACTTCTCCCACTATATAAAGGAAACCCTAGCTACGTTTTTAGAGTAGCTCTTGTTGCTCATATTGCTGTTTATGTGAATCTCTTGTGAAATCTTTGAGGAGCTTTCCTTCACATGAACTTTCAACACCTTGATTATCAACTCAGTTGCTGCTATTGGAGTTTAAAAAAAAACAAGTGGGAGTGCTTGTATCTTATGGAGAATCCAAGAAAGAAGGAGTCCGTGAATTCGGAGTTTGCACGTGGTCGTGTCAGTAAGTTCTACTAGTGGATAGCAATAGGAAGTCAAGCGGGGATGCTTGTAAGTCTTATTGTATGAACTTCGATTCTTTCATATAGTAGATTCAAGTTTACCTTGAGGATAGCTAGGTCAAATCCTTCCCAGATTTTTACCGGTGTGGTTTCCTGGGTCCTCATATCTTGTGTTCTTTATATTTTCGCTGCTTTATATGCTTGATATGATTATATGCTTGTGTTAACCTAGATTTGCATAATTTGACTAAGTTAATCACTTGACTAATTTTCTAAGTTAATCTAATTGTTGTTTTAAAGGGTCTAAAAACCTAACAAATACTTACAGTTATGGCCTGAGTTAGGCCTTGCGCTAACATAATACTTACAAACATAATAAAAATACTATTATATTGTGGTTCATCGTTACAAGTGGTGGAGCAAGAAATTTTTTTTAAGGGGGTCATATTTTGAAAAATGCTTGACTGATTTCATTCGTTGATTAACAAAATATCGATGACCATAATCTAGTACAAAGTTCTAAGAACACAATATATATTTGCTTAATTTGACACTTTCACTTAATATATATATATATATATATATATATATATATATATATATATATATATTATAAGATTCACTCAACAATATTGTTAGTGTTAGAGCACCCACAGTAGATGTGGGATATGTGCCAAATGTTAAATATTTGGCACATATCCCACACCAATCACAAAAAAGAGCACCCCATCAGACATTGCAAATGTGGTAAAATTATACCACATATGTCCGTACTGTTGCAAATTTGCAACAGTACGGACATATGTGGTAAACTTGGAAATTATTATTTTATTTGAAAATTCTCTCTCCTCTCATTTCTTTATTTCATTTGCTCTCTCCGTTCTCAGAATCTCTCTCTCTCTCTCTCCCAAGTTCCCAGCACACCCTTCCTCTTCTCACAATCGGACGCGAGCAAGAAGAAGGTGGTGCAGAAGAAGGCGGCGGCAGCGGCGGCCAATCATCGTCATCCTCCACAGCCACCACCTCAGCCAACCACAACCACCACCGCAGCAACAAATCCAAATCCAAAACTACTCCATCGGAACCCACATACCCACGCTCTGTGGAGGCCGTCGGAACCCACAAACCCACAAACTACTCATCGGAACCCACAAACCCAAACCCACAACTACTCCATCGGAACCCACAAACCCAAACCCACAACTACTCCATCGGAACCCACAAACCAAAACCATAAACCACCGTAGACCCACGCTCTGTGGAGACCGTCGCCGACCATCGCCAACCACCGCAGAGACCGTCGACGACCATCGCCAACCACTGCGGAGACCATCGCCGACCATCGCCTTCAAGAACGTCGCTACGGCGTTAGAGGATATTGGTAACTGCAATTTGGGTTTGGGTTGATCTGATATTGGTAATTGGTAATTGTTAATTGTGGTTGGTTTGCAGTTTGGGTTGATATTGGTAACTGCATTTTTTTTTTTTTTTGCTGCAATTTGGGTTGATCTGATATTGGTAATTGTGGTGGTTGGTTTGCAGTAGAGGTGGTGTTGTAGTAGTGGATATTGGTGGCCGGTGGTTGTGCCGTTGATGGTGTGGCTGTTGTTGATGATAATGAGAATGAGATAATATATTATTTTAATGTGTAGTAAATATTATTTTAATGTATAGAATTGAAGGATAAAACATCTGATAAATGTGATGTTGTAAAATGATAAAGTAGGTGTTTGATGTTGCAAAATGGCATAATTTTTGAAACATCTACTACGGATGCTCTATATGTTCACTCAATAAGAAGTTATATATTATATTATATAAAATTATATACTGTGAAACGTAAAAGATTGCCAACCACAAGTTTTTATTATATAGCACTAGTAGCAGCCACAAACTGAAATTTAAAAAATTACAGAATCACAGCTGCATAACAGTATAACACACAGCACACAGTAAAATAGCCCACGGTAAACTAGCAAACTACTTCAGTCTTAGTTAATTTTTTGGTTGGTTCTACCGAAGTAAACTGCAATTTCTTAAGCATTAACAAGAGAGAGAGAGAGAGAGAGAGAGAGAGAGAGAGAGAGGGAGAGATACCAATGGTGGGGTTGCTGGTTTGGATTGAAGCAAGAGCCTGAGATGAGTGGAAACCATGGATTCATGCGAGGGGACTGGAGGCGCCACAGCACACAGGCAGTAATGTAGACATATTTGTTTTTTTAATTTTAATGTGGATCTCTGTTGATTTGGTGTGTGTTTAAAGGAGAATTTGGGTTCTGTTAGAATTTGCCATCTGGGTTTTTTATAATTTATTTATTTATTTTTGGGTTCTTTCCACTATTGCAGATTACTTCAAAAAGTTGATGGGCCAATTATAAAGGTTTAAGTTCTAAATTTTAGATTTTAAGAGGCGAGATTTTAAAATTTTTAAAATTTGAGGGGGAGCCGGTGTGTAAATTTTTGTAAAAGTTAGTAATTTTATTACCTACTCAAACTACAATTAAGGGAAAAATTAAAGATAACCATCATCATGATAAGTGTATCTACATGTAAAAATTGCTGCGTACAAGATAGGTTTTGTTTTTTATATTTTAAAGAGTTTGGTTTACTTGCATGCAGGTGCTCACTCTGCTAAAATAACTTTCACAAACAATTGTCCTAGAACCATTTGGCCAGGGACCCTAGCTTTGGATCAAAAAACCTCAACTATCAAAGACCGGATTTGAGTTAGCATCCAAAGCATCCTTAACACTGGATGTCCAAGCTCCATGGAAAGCCAGTTCTGGGCCCGGACCCGATGCTTCACCAACTCAGGAAAGTTCACTTGTGAGACTGCCGATTGTAGCACCGGTCAGGTTACGTGCAACGGTAATCCTGCAATCCTGCCAGCTTCTTTAGTAGAAATCAGCATAGCAGCCAGGGGTGGGACGGACTTCTATGATGTTCGCCTTGTAGATGGCTTCAACTTGCCTGTTTCTGTAGCCACCAAAGGCGGCAGTGGTAAATGCAAGGCCTCAAGCTGTCCAGCCAACGTGAACGCGGTTTGCCCAGCGAAGTTGCAAGTGAAAGGGTCTGATGGTAGCGTGCTTGCTTGCAAGAGCGCCTGTATTGCTTTCAAGCAACCACAGTATTGTTGCACTGGCCCATTTCACCCCCCAAAATCATGTCCACCCACAAACTATTCTAGTATCTCTAAGCGGCAATGTCCTCAAGCTTATAGTCATGCTACTGATGATCAGAACAGCTCCTTTACTTGCTCTGGTGCACCCGACTACGTTATCACTTTTTGTCCATGAATTATAGAGAGGAATTATGCGTTCCCAAATTTGTAATAAGAAACTGATATGTTTAGTACTAAGGCACATGTATGTATGTGTCAACGAATAGTTATTTGAATAAAACATATACCAAGTAAATACTACAAAATTTTACTCATTTTTTTGAGAAAAGTGTGGTAGGGCTCATGAGTTATGAGAAGGAAGTTTTGTGTGTGTGTGTGTGTGTGTTCTCCTAAACCATCACTAAAGAAAGAGTGAAGATCTGGTAAGTGACAACTTTGACCGATTCAACATGATAATAATACGTAAATATAGGTTAACATGATAATGATACGTGAATAAAGGTAGGATTAAGATAATGATAATGATTAACATGATAATGATAATGAGACTAGGTAGGATTAAGAATTTATAATATATATAAAAAAATAAAGCACGTATGTGTGTATATATATATTAATTGAATTAGATTTTATTTCATATTTAAAGCTACAGCAGAATTTTAACAC
Organism: Quercus glauca; assembly: GCA_023736055.1. NCBI lineage: Eukaryota > Viridiplantae > Streptophyta > Magnoliopsida > Fagales > Fagaceae > Quercus > Quercus glauca. The sequence goes on along the minus strand of CM043321.1, from coordinate 41,888,939 downwards.
ATGTTATATTTTCTTTGAATTTGAATGCTAGAATATATAGTCTTACATATAAACACAATTATAATAAAATGCTTATTAATAACTATCATAATTATCAAATTTCATATTTTTACAAAAAAAAAAAAAAATCATATTATATAAAACTTTCATGTGCATTGCAGGGGTTACCGATTAGTTTTTCAAAATTTTCAAGGGAATTCTATTAGGAAGTTTTTAAAATCTTATCTATTCACTTTAAAATGCATAAATTGGATTTTTCAATTATCTCATTAATAATTTAACTAATAAAAATTTGCAATAGTCAAGATTTTTTTGTTGTTGGAACATTTATTTAGTAAAATAAAAGTTTATTAAATTAATTTGTTGATTTAAATGATAAAATGGCCATGTTAACAGTTGCTCTTAGGGCAATTGTTAATAAACTATATTAAGAAAAATTTTAACACAATTTTCATGGAAAATATAAAAAGTTACTAAAAAAATTAATTGTTTTATCATTTTTTCATAACACATGTTTCAAAAAATAGTTCCTAAACCAATACTCTTAGAGCATTCGTTATTCGTTAACATTTCTCAATGATAAAACTGAGCTTTGTGTGGTTAATAAGCATAATTGTGGGTTAGTGTTATTATAGAAAATCCTCAATAAGTAGTGTTTTAAGAATTTTATGGAGGAGTTATCTTAAAATCTCTAAAGATTCTTAAGCCAATACTCTTCCTTGGTAGTAATAAATATATATGACATTACAATTATGAACTGCTTAATACAATATGTGTCAAAAAATTTTAATAATATATTGGTTGGTGTGCATAAATTTAAGATGATTGTTTGTGTTTTTTGTTGTTGTATTATTTATGTATAAATTGATTATATATATATATATATATATATATATATATATACACACACATACAAGATAGAAATTTTATTCTAGTCCAATCTGAATGTATATATGTGTGAAGTTCATTCTTAGAAACTTGAACTCTGACCCTCTTACACCTCACACTGCACAAGTACTTATACTTGTAGAGTGATCATCGCTTATAATATTTATGTACAAATTGATATATATGAACGGTTTTAGACCCCTTAAAACAACCAGATTGCGTAGCCTAGATTAATTAGCCAAGTTGTTACTTAGTCAAATTAAGCAGTTCTAGGTTAAAGCAATCAAATAATCATATCAAAAATATAATGCAACGGAATAATAAATAACACATGATATGATCACCCAGGAAAACCAAACCAGTAAAAAACCTGAGGAGGATTTGACCCACCGATCCTCAAGGCAAAACGGAATCTACTAAGAAAGAATTGAAGTTCTTACAAAAGGACTTACAAGCTCCCCGCTTGACTTCCTAATGCTACCCACCAGTAGTAACTTCCTGACATGACCACGCGCAGGCTACGAGTCCACGGACTACTTCTTTCTTTGAATTCCTCAATCAGCTACAAGCACCCACGCTTGATATTCTTTAAGCTTCAAAGGCAGCAACCAAGTTGATCATCAAGATGTTGAAGTAATCTCAATCTTGAAAAACCCTAAGTTTTGTGTAAAGGAAAACTCCTCTAGATCTCACAAGAGATTTACACAAAACTGTAATGTATGAGCAACAATACAACTTGTGCAACTCTCAAAGACGTGGCTAGGGTTTGCCTTATATACCTAGGGCAAAAACATAAAACCCTAAACGTTTAAAGAGTTAGGGCTGAGTTGGAAATTCTGCAGAAAATGCATCTGGGCCGATTTTCGATCGATCGAATCTATTCCTCGATCGATCGAGCCAGGCCGAAATGCCCCAATGCATCTGCAGTCACTCGATTCCAACTTTACAATATTTTATCAACTTTGAGCAAGCCTAAACAAGACTAAGTACATTGTTTTGATCATGGTTTGCCAACATTACAAATTAGAGTTCTAAATACATAAATTCCTAAACCTTTAGAACGTAACAAACTCCCCCTTTAGCAATCCGTGACAAAACACAAATTAAAAACTTAAAGTTTACAAGTAAAAAGCCCTTTACAAAAATAATGCTCATAAACTTAAATTCAACCCTAACTACTATCCATCAGTTGCAAGTGTAGACAGCAGCTCAATTGAATCAACACATCCAAAGAATGATTCTAACAAGACATGCTTCTAACATGCTTAACATGCTTCTAACAAGATTCAATCATCCTAAGCATGATTCTAATAAGATTTAAACATTCTAAGCATGTTCCTAACATGTGTTGAAAGATAAAACAAATAAACAATATTAAAATTGAAGAACAGTTTTTTTTTTTTTTTTTTTTTTTTTTTTTTTTTTTTTTTGAGTTTCTAAAAGCTCCTACCTATGAATGACTATGGCTGTGTACACAATCCTCCTAGGGTGCGTATGTAAGGCCGAGGTTGTGTAACACGCCCATGAGGTAGAAACCCCTCTTCTAGCCTAAACATGCTTCTAGTCATAACACCTAAAACTAGAAGAAAAAAAAAAAAATTACTAAGGCTAAGAAAAATAAAGATCAAAAACCTAAAGAAGAAGTTATAAAAAGTAAAGAAAATTTCTGAAAAATTTAAAGAAAAAAAAAAGTTGTTAGCTATGCTTTAAGCAAGAACCAAGGCTGGCTCAAGGCATTATAGGGCCTAAGACAACTACTTTAAGTGTGACATATTCTAATATTTTGAATATTAATGACAGATTTATTCAACTTTTAGTATTTTTTATTATATAAAATCTAATTTTTTAGATGCAAAATTATAAATTAAAACAAATCCATCTTATTATTCTATTTCTATACAACTAAAATAAACACTATTTATTAAGTGAAGCAACCAAATACTAAAAAATTATGATTTAAAATTTTAAATAAATTATATATTTGATATCTCTAAATAAAATTTGAATATAACTTTTTTTATTAATAAGAGATTAACGAGTTCTTTCAGCATTTGTATGTAGGAAATTAATAAGTTTCTAAAACTTAGAAAAACTTAACAAACAATAATTGCCACATCCAATAAAAAGTTTTTTCTTTAACCGGTTTTTTTTTTTTTTTTTTTGGATAAAAAACTACTAATACTTCTATTAGTACAGTTATATCTTTATTGATAAAAATTTGGGGGCATTTTTTTATTAGGGGCCTTAGGCAGTTCCCTATTTGCCTCACCCATTGAGTTAGCACTGCCAAGAACCAAAGCTTTGATTTGATCATTTCCCTTTTCTTAGTGAATGACAATAATTTAAATGGGTACAAAAATGATGATAGCTAATTTTTTTTTTCTTTTTTCTTTTTTCAAAATTTATGGATAAGAATTTAAAAACTATTCCATAAAATTATTCTAAAAACTCTAGATCTTAATCGGTTAATCCTTCACAAGTTTTTTTTTTCCCCCAAGTTAAATTTTACCTTTTGAAATTATTACAATATCTCTTCTAAAAAAAAACAATAATTATAACAATATATTTTTGGCCACAGGAGAAGAAACGAAACCTACACCAGGATTAGATGCCCTACGAATTGGCTACATCTGTAGCCCAACGACCCGTAAATATCTCCAGCCGCCTCAAGTTCAAAGCATCAAACCATTCCCATGTTGAAATCTCAGACAAATTAGTTTTGAATAGGATTATCTTCAAATCTCCCAAGTAAAAATTCTACGGACGTAACCTTTTAGTCATGGTGTACTACACTGGATGCTTCGTCTCAACCTCACACGTTGTTATATTGAATACAAAAGTCTATTGAACATAACAGTCATACTACTATTACATTTGAAAAACCGTTTTGTAAACGACTAATTCACACTGCTTCCCTTACCAAATACTGACACATGTATCAGTCTCTTTCCTTCACATTAGCCGTAGCGACCCGATTCCGTATGGAAAATAACTACCAAGTGAGTCAATAAGAATTTCTAGAAAATCCAAGTCCAATTTTCCGCATGTTTCGCCTTTGAATTGGTGTATAAACCACTATATATACCACGCAAAGTTCATTGGATTAGCACCAAGCCATACCAAACCCAAGTTCATCATTGATCGTATAAACTTGTTACCACCAAATTAAGCAACAATGATGAAAACCCTGACACTCTACGGCCTTACCTTGGCCTTCTTTTTCTTATCTGGTATGTCTCGATCACTATCTTCTTCTGATATGCGTTACCACATTGCTTTTGTCAGTAATTATTTTTTTTTAATCACAAAATTTTCGGTTGCGGCAACCATCTTATCGGCTATACAATAAAGCAATGAACCACATGGATTACGCTTTCATTATTATATTCACTAATTTTTCACATGAAACACATTTTAGATTTTATGTGCTGGACACTTGTTCCTCTCTTGATCTCTTCTAATAGTCCATAGTGGATTGTACCTCTAATGAACAGGTCACATTGAGGGCAAGTGCTAGATTTCATGCATATTTATATCATCGATTATTCTTATTTTTTTATTTATTTATATAGACACCTTTCAATTGGCTAATATGATTCATACTTACGGTTATAAGCCTGAGTCAGGTCTTGGTCGACTAATGTAACATTTACAAACAGAATAAAAATAATGTAGTGGTTCATAATTACATCCTGGTTACAAGATATGTTTTGTTTTTCATCTTCAAAAGCGTTTGGTTTACTTGCATGCAGGTGCTCACTCTGCTAAAATAACTTTCACAAACAACTGTCCAAGAACCATATGGCCCGGAACTCTAACTTCGGATCAAAAACCACAACTATCAAATACTGGATTTGAGTTAGCATCCAAAGCTTCCTTAACTCTGGATGTTCAAGCTCCATGGAAAGGCCGGTTTTGGCCCCGAACTCGATGCTCAACCAACGCAGGAAAGTTCACTTGCGAGACTGCAGATTGTAGCACTGGTCAAGTTGCATGCAATGGAAATGGCGCGATCCCGCCAGCTTCTTTAGTAGAAATCAACATAGCAGCCAATGGTGGGAAGGATTTCTACGATGTTAGCCTTGTAGATGGCTTCAACTTGCCTGTTTCGGTAGCCACAAGAGGCGGCACTGGTGAATGCAAGACCTCAAGCTGTCCAGCCAACGTGAACGCAGTTTGCCCAGCGGAGTTGCAAGTGAAAGGGTCTGATGGGAGCGTGCTTGCTTGCAAGAGCGCTTGTACTGCTTTCAATCAACCACAGTACTGTTGCACTGGTGCATTTAACACCCCTCAAACATGTCCACCCACAAACTATTCTCGTATCTTTGAGCAACAATGTCCTCAAGCTTATAGCTATGCTTATGATGATCAGAACAGCACATTTACATGCTCAGGTTCACCTGACTATGTTATCACCTTTTGTCCATGAATTATAGAGAGGAATTATGTGTTCCCAAATTTGCAATAAGAAACTAATATGTTTCAAGTACTAAGGCACATGCATGTATGTGGCAACAAAATAGTTATTTGAATAAAACATATACTAAATAAATATTGCAAAATTTTATTCTTTTTTTGTTGAGAAAAGTGGGGTTGTGCTTATGAGTTATGAGACGGAAGGTTTTTTTGTGCTACTCTATCACTTGTTATTCATGTTGTACTAAGACAGAGGACTTTTATTCTTGAGGGTAAGCATACTATTTAAATTAAAGAGTCAATTGCAAACCACACCTCTCAAGTTTGGGGCCATTCTAGAATGTTTCAAAGTCTAGATCCACTCCCCTAATGTTAGGGGTCATTATAATTGACAGTCTTGACTATGCAAATGTGTTTATTAACTGTTAACATGGACAAAATTGCCCTTTGCCATTTTCGGGCAAATTATATAGCTTGATACTCCATTTTCCAAACTAATTAGGAAAATGACCCACTTTTAAAACTCAATATGTCATAAATCAAGTTAGGCCCTATAATTGCGTTTTTAAGAAGCCTATAATGACGTTTTAAGGACCTATAGCGACGTTTTTTAACTCAACTTCAATGAAATCGAGTTATAGGCAATGAAATCAACCTATAGTGGCATTTTTTTTAACTATAACTCGATTTCATTGAAGTCGAGTTAAAAAAAGTCACTATAGATCCTTAAAACGTCACTATAGGCTCCTTAAAACGTCACTATAGGGCTTCAGAACTTTTTCTTTTTAAAACTCGATTTATCATAAATCGAGTTTTAAAAGAGATGCATTTCCCTAATTAGTTTGGGAATGAGGGTATAAAGCTATTTAATTTGCCCGAAAAGGGCAAAGAGCAATTTTGTCTGTGTTAACATACTCAACATATTTTAACTGAATCAATCATGAATTGATTCTCAAAGAATTGAACTCTTTGAAAAATCATTTGGCGAACTTGCTCAACTTGTTAATTTATGTACAATTTTTGAAGTTGGAAGGTAAGCCAATACAAATAAGCTCTCCTCAACAAGCGCTAAAGAAAGAGTGCTTGGGCTTAGATTTGGTAAGTGACAACATTGACCGCTTCAACATAATAATAACATGTGGAATTTAGGTTAAGACTAGGTAGAATTGAGAATATACATACATACATATATATATATATATATATATATATATATATATATATATATATATATATATATTATACAGTAATGATGTGCAAATTGCAAGGCTTGAAAAGCTATTTTATATTTAAAGCTCCATTGGAATTTTAATGCATAATATTTTCTTTGAATGGTAGAATATATAGAATATATAGTTCTATATGCAAATAAAATCGTAATAAATGCTTAATCAATAGTTCTCCAAAATAATAATAATTGTTAGATTATAAGACTTTAGAAACTAATGTATTAGAATTTCAATTTGTAATGTGTTGACAAACCATGATCAAAACGTAGAGTCTAGGTTTAGGCTTGATCAAAGTGTGTTTACTTGTAAAATTAGAATCGAGTGATTGTAGAAATTATTGAACTAAATTTGCAAGGCTTGATCGATCGAAAATTAGGCTCAATCAATCGAACCACATGTAGATTTATTTTTCTGCAGAAATTCCAATTCAGCCCAAGCCCGTTTGACGTATAAGGTTTTGTGTTTTACTTCAAGTATAAAAGGAAAAACCCTATCTACAATTTATAAGTCTTTTAAGAGTTGTGTGTTGAATCTTTTGTGAGATCTAGAGATGTTTACCTTCATACACACACTTAAGGTTATCAAGATCAAGATTTGTGTCAAGAACTTGGTGATCTCTTCAATTGCTGCATAAAGAATTTTAAAGAATATCTGAAACCTTTGAGTGGAGTCTCAAAGTCACAAGTAAGAGAACTTGTGGTTGCAGTAGATCAAAGAAAGAAGTAGTTCGTGGACTCAGAGCTATCACATGGTCATAGTAGTAAGTTTTCTACTCGAGGTAGCAATAGAAAATTTTTTTTAGGTTAGGTTTTTCTGGGTTATCATATCGTTATATTCTTTATATTTTCACATTATTTACCTGATATGATTTTATTGTGTTAACCTAGAATTGAATAATTTATCTAAGTGATCACTTGGCTAAATAACTAGGTTAAGCAACTTGTGTTAAGGGGTCTAAAAACAAACAATAGTAATAAAAATCCTATTAATAACTATCAAAATTATCATAATTCATATTTTGAAAAACAAAATTCATATTATTTAATAAGTGCATTGCACAAGTTACCAATTAGTTTTTCAAATTTTCAAGGTAATTCTATTAGGAATTAAAAAAATGATCAATTTTGAAATGCGTGAATTAGATTTTGAAACTTCATCAATAATTTAACAAATAAAAAAATTGCAATAGTCAAGATTTCTTTTTGTTGGAACATTTTAATAATAAAATATTTACTAAATTAATTTTTTGAATTAAATGATAAAAGTGCGAGTTTTGTGTGGTTAATGAGTCATAATTGAAGAGCTAGTTTTTTTTTTTTTTTTTTTTTTATAGAAATCCTCAATAAGTAGTATTTTAGGAATTTTATGGAGGAATTATCTTAAAAACTCTAAAGAATCTTAAGCCATCTCTTCCTTCTTCTTTTGAAGAGAGTTTCAACCTATGACATCAGTTTCTGATAATAGTTTTTTATCATCAAACCAAAACACCAATTGGTTTTTGGTGTAGGCAGGAATTGAACCCAAATCTCTTATTCAACCATCATAGATTTTACCAGTTGAGCTAACTGAAATCCACTAAGCCAACTCTTCATTAGTAGTAATAAATAGATATTAAGTTATAGTTATGAACTATTTAATATAGGTCCGTTTGGATACAGATGAAAACTGAAAACTGAAAACATTGTAGCAAAATAATTTTTAAATATGTAAATAATACCGTGGAACTTATTTTTAATGAAAAAGTTACTGAAAAGTGAAGTTTGTGGGTCCCGTGAATAGTGCACGAGATCCACTGATGTGCACTGTTCACGGGAAAAGTCAATAATCACCGCTTAAAAAATAAATAAATAAATAGACGTGAAACGCCAAAAATGCAAACACAGCTCATTTTCATTTGAATCCAAACGCTACCTATATGTGTCAAATTTTTTTAATGATATATTGGTTGGTATGCATAAATTTAAGATGATTGTTTTGTTTGTGTTATTTTGCAATATTTATGAACAAATTGACTTTGTTTCTTAAAAAATAATATTAGGTTCTAAGTACTTAGGAACTAATGTATTAGAACTCTAATTTGTATTGTTGGCAAACCATAATCAAAACAAGTGTTTAGTCTTATTTTAGACTTGCTCAAAGTATGCCTTTTATGTAAAGTTGGAATCGAGTTAACTGCATAATTGAGTGTACAGTTCTAACTGGCTCAATCGATCGAAAGTTAGCCATGTGAATCTCTTGTGAGATCTGAGAAGTGGTTGCCTTCACACATACTTAGGATTATCAAGAATGAGAGTTCATTGAGAGCTTAATGATCATTCAGTTGCTACACTAAAGAACTTAAAGATACACAAGCGGGCGTGCTTGTACTTGCGAGAGAATCCAAGAAAGAAGGAGTCTGTGGTCTCAGAGTTTGCACGTGGTTGTGTCAGTAAGTTTTCTACTAATGGGTAGCAATAGGATGTTAGTAGTCTAAGTCGCTATTGTAAAACTTCGATTCTTTCATTAGTGGATTCAATTTTACCTTAAGAATAGTTAGGTTAAATCCTTCCCAGGCTTTTTACTTGTTTGGTTTTCCTGGGTCATCATATCTTTGTTTCTTTACTTTCCATACCTTATATTGATATGATTGTATGATTGTTGTTGGGAAATTTAGACCCCGGTTGATAGAATTAACAAGTTTTAAATCCAAGTTGTTAATTAAATTTATTATCAATAAAACTTGTTAAACAAACAAACATCAATATCATGTCAAAATCATGTAGTGAAAAAATAAATAAGACAAGATATGATGACCCAGGAAAACCAATGAAACCAACTAGTTTCACAGTAAAAAACCTGGGGGGAAACCTTCCCGAAAAGCAATCCACTATAGAAAAGAGAAATTTCAGATCTAGTACAAAACCTTTGTCCCTAGACTCTACAATCTCCGTAGATAAACTCACAACAGAAACTTTCTACCGCTTCGGAACCTCTGAACTCTTCAATATATGAACGCCACCCTTTAATGATGCACGAATCCCAGTACGTGACTAACCAATTGCGCGGATCCCAATATGCGACTTAATCACCAACTAGAAGAAGATGTTGGCTGCAAAGTTCTTCACTTCATCAAGAATGAAGATCAAGAAGCACTTGGTTACAAAACCCTAAGGCGCAAAAGACGCAGTAGCTTCTTACAAAGAAAATAAGGCATTGGTCACCTTTTGCATATGTTCTCCTTGTATTCTCTTATTCCCTTATGTGACGGCCTCTAAAATAAGCCTTATATAGGTCTAGGGTTATGAGAAAAGAAACCCTACACAGATACATAAGCCTAGCCCAAAAATCAGATCTGGAAATCTGAATTGTCGTAACCTCGATAGATACCTCGATCGATCGGGAGGTGTCAAGTTTTAAACCTCGATAGATAGCTAGGTGTCGAGGAGGTGTCGAGAAAACAGAAGATTTCTCGATCGATCCACCAACTGTCGAGAAGGTGTCAAGATTGCGATAAGAAAACACCTTAAGAGCTCGATAGATAGCCAGCTGTCGAGAAGGTGTCGAGCAGCTGTCGAGCTACCTGTCCACAAGTGTCGGGCTATCTGTCCACAAGTGTCGGGCTATCTGTCCAGCTTTATTGAACATCTTTTCTTCACTTGTTTCTTGGTCCAATCTTCATGGCTTTAATATTAAACTTGAACAACATGTTCCTTAAAGTATTAAACACATCCTAGATCTACCAAAATACAAGTAAAGTGCGTTTTATCAAAGGATTAGCCAACTACATAAAATATGTCCTTAACAATTGTGTTAACCTAGATTTGGAATTTGGACTAAGTAATAACTTGGCTTATTAACTAGGTTAATCTAATTGTGTTTTAAGGGGTTTAAAAACAAACAAATAAAAAATTAATTATTTCTGTATTAATAAATATACATTTAATTTATGCATATTCTTGGATTTTGTTAGGCAATGGTTAAAGTAGTCCGAATCGAACCCATTGGTGGGACTCTAGTCGATGGGTCAGAGCCATGCCCTATTGTGGATTGTGTTCTAGCTATAAGCAATGTTTGTCCATCTAACTTAGTGGCCACAAACAAGGATGGGCAATATATTGGTTGTTATAGTAGTGCATGTGATGCGTTAAATGATCCAAAATATTGTTGCACTGGGGATTATAGTAGCCTAGGCTTGCCAGCCTAATGAGTACTCAACTAGCTTCAAAAAAATATGCAATCTTGCCCACACCTATCCCCTCCCCAGGTGATAATCAACCTCGAATTAATTTATAGTTGCAATGGGGCAATGAGTTACAGTATGACGTTTTGTCCCTCATAAATTTGCCTTGTCATTACGATGATAAAGTTAATAATTTCCGGATAAGTTGATAATTGGCACGATGACTTGTGCTTGTGGTATGATTCGGAAATTGATTTGTATCAACATACATGGAAGCCAATTTAATAGAATCAACAAATTATTAACGTGCCCATCATTTTTTTTTAATACAAGATAGAAATTCTACTCTAATCTAATTTAAGTATATATGCGTGTGAGGCTCATTCCTAGAGACTTCTACTCCAGCCCTTGCCCCCCTCCCCCCCACAAGAACTATATACATGTGAAGACACCATCACACCAAAGGTGCATGACGGTCCCATCATTTTTTTCTAAAAGTAATGAATTTGTTTCAATTATATGCAGAAGCATAAAATCAATGAAATTAATCCTTCCAAATAGAATCTATTAATTTGTATACGTGATGATAATGGATTAAGATCCGGTGCAATATTGCTATTGCACCATGCAATTAACTCTTAGTTATGAGAGAGAAATTAAAAAAAACCAGTTGCAGACCCAATTATTTTGTATTATAATATAATGTATAATTTTCCTCTAAAAATTTTTAACGATAATTTGTTTTACCCTAAAAATTAAACAATTTCTATTTGGTCCCATTCGGTCTAATTTGATTCACTCAGTCCAATTCGGTCCACTTGGTCAATTTTGGTTCTCCTTCAGTCCATTTTAGACTAATTGAGCCTTAAATTGATTATTTTTGTAGGTTTTCTTTTTAAGTTTAACTCAATTTTTTTTCTTAATTTTTGAGTTGAAAAGTATAACATTTTATTATATTCGGGCTAAACTCTTTAGTTTTGAGTTAAAAATAACAAAGAAAATACTAAAATAGACACTAGAAATTAGAAATATGAGCCTTAAATGCAATAAATATGATAAATATTCAAAAGTCATATTCAGCCCACATTGGTTCTATTCGGTCCATTCTATCCTCTTTGGTCCAATTTGATCCCATTTAGTTTATTTAGTCCATTTTGTCGACTAAAGTTCTATTCGGTCCAATTAAGTTAATACAGTCTTATTTAGATTACTTAGGTCCAATTCTGTCTATTCAGTCCACATTAGCCCTATTCTATCCACTTTGGTCCTATTCAATCCATTTTGTCCACTTTGATCCACTTTAATTCTATTTGGGTCATTCAGTCCACTTTGGTTTTATTCGGTCTATTCTATCCACTTCGGCCCTATTCAATCCGCATCGGTCCACTATGTTGGCTTCGGTCCTATTTGATCCGACATGGTCCCATTCGGTTCATTATGTCCACGTCGATCCTATTTAGTCTGTTCATTCTTAGTCGGTCCACTTAAGTCCACCTTGTCCCTATTCAGTCCTATTCTGTTCATTTGGTCCAATTCGATCCATTCAGATCACTTCAGATCATTTTGGTCCACTTCAATCCACCAAAAATGAAGAGAGAGAGAGAGAGAGAGAGAGAGAGAGAGAGAGAGAGAGAGAGAGAGAACATTTTGTGTGTGAAAAACTTATGAATGGAATGAAAAAGAGAATTGTAAATTTATAATAAGAGGAAGGGAATAAGAAAAGTAAAAAATAAAAGAAGATAAAGGGATAGAATAAAAGTGATATTAAGGTAGATAGTAGTGGGGAGATGAAAAAGTAAAAAGAATGAGAAAAGTTAGAGAAAGTATAATAATAAGTTGAGAAATTAATAAAAAAAATTAAAAATAAAAAAGAATGTTGGAAATAGGTGGATGATGTGATCGCTAATGTGGCTCAACAGGAGCGTAGTAACAATAGATATTATGCTTCAAATTTGTGTGTGTGTGTGTGTAACAGTGAAAAAGTCTAATGTTAATTTTTTTATTTTTTAAATTTAAGGGCTGAGATTAAAAGTAACTTTTGAAACTTTTAATCGGGCTATTGCATCGGACCTTAATCATCGAGTGAATTTTACTCAAAATAAAATAAATATATTAACTTCGCCAATCATGCATCCAGTGCCTTTCTTGTAAACAATCCCTTGTGGTCTGTTTGGATTAAGAGAGAGGAAGGGGAAGTACAGTAGATTTAGCACAAAATTAGCTTATTTTTAGCTAACTCTACTTTACTCCCCTCCCCTTCCCTCCTCGAAAAATTATTAGGTACTCCCGGAGTATCATAAATGCGTACTCTCTCCTCTCATATAAATGGTGGGTCCCACCATAAATTTAATTAGTAGGACCCACCATTCATGTGAGAGAAGGGAGTATACATTTATAATATTCCGGGAGCACACAATAATTTCCCCCACTCCTCCTCCATCCAAACAGGCCATTACTAATTTTTTGGTTATTCCAATTTATATTTTCAACTCAAAAGTTAAAAGCAAAGGTTTAAAAAAAAATATATATATATATATATATATATATATATATATATATATATATATATATGAATGAATGATATGGGAATTGATTTGTATCAAGTCAATTTTTTGATGGAATCAATAAATTTTTAACTTGCCAATCACGCTTGGCTTTCCTTCAAAATACAAACCCTACCTTTCCTATATATAAATTCCCCCTTGCTTAACTTATTTGGTAATTCCAACTTATATTTTTTACTCAAAAGCAAAGGTTCAATGCCTGGCGAAGCTCTCTTCACCATCCTTCTTCTCTTACTCATTACAGGTAACTGGTTGATTCCCCCTTCCCTTTTCTTTTTCTAAATGGTAATATATCACAGATATGTGTAAATTTTAAATGCACCTTACTATTGATATTTATGAGGAGAAACAAAGAAGCTAGAGGTATAAGAACCTTAATCGTGAGAATGACAGTGTATTGACTTTTATCAAGATCACACCAAGTGGTTTAGGCAAACTGGCAAAGTGATATCAACTTATCACGTATGAAGTTCTTGAACGTATCAAGTTCAATAAAACATAGGCGGTTGCGCCTATGTTTTATTTTATTGACTAATAGTGTAGTACTTAAACTGTTAAAGTATGGGGTGAGCTGGTGAGGTTTTAATGTTTTAACCCCCCCCCTAAGAAAAAGGTATGAGGTGATAGAGTAAAGTAGTAACTTTTACACTCATTTAGCGTACATATTCCATGCACATTATTTATTTCTCGTTTTAATTGTAGATATCGAGATGTATACATGAAATTTGAAACACTCTTTTTCAAAAGTAACATATATTTTTGAAACAATATTTTTCAGGGGACAGTCTACGGTAACCTTCAACTACGAGAACCGATGCACTGAGTCAATATGGCTTGGTGCCACCCCATCAATTGGTGATAGTGATCCTGAGTTCACTTCAGGACTTCAAAAACACTCCAAATGCCTGATCAATGGAAGGGTTTCACTTGGGGGAAGACCAAGTGCAGCCTCAATGCCTCAAATTATTTTTCATGTGGAACTGGAGATTGTGGTGGCAATAAAATTTGCCAATGGCCAGTACCCAATTCCCTAGTGACCATACTTAATTTCACTATTAACCAGCCAGTACAAACCAATCCCCTTGTGGTCTCCTATGAACTGTGTAAAAGTTTGGTTGACTGTACAGATGGGAAACAGAAGAAGAAGACAGATACAAAGAAGATAGATGCAAGCAATTCAAGTTAATTGGGTCGAAGAGTATTTGAAGATATGAGCTCAGGCAGAGAGGCAGAGCAACAGAACAGAGTATTAGAAGACTCATGTTTAAGCTTGAGCTAAACGACTGTGATGTTTCATACGACCTGTAGTTTAGACTTAGATCAATTAGAGGCTTAGATCAATTAGAAGCTATGTATATAAACCCGTGTACAGCAGTGATTGGTTGTAGAGGTTGAGCCCGTATAGTGTAGATTTAGTTAGAGGTTAGTTGTTTTCATTTTGGGATTAGTTCAGGTATATATACCTCTTGTACATTCAGTTTTCATAATTAATGCAATTACAGAAATTTCTACTTCAATCTTTTCTCTCTAGCTTGTTGTGATCTTCTCTATCCTCTAGCTCTCTGTTTTCTTATAAACTGAACTTGAACCAATGGCATAACGTGCCGGTCCGGATCCAACCCGTTGGTGGGTCTCTAGTGGTGGTTCTAGACCATGCCCTGTGGTGGATTGTGCTCAAGATTTTAGCAATGTGTGCCCACCTAACTTAGTGGCCAAGGGCAAGGATGGTCGCTATGTTGGTTGTCTTAGTGCTTGTGATGCTTTAAAGGATCCAAAACATTGTTGCTTTGGGTATTTTGCAGTCCACAGACTTGCCAGCCTAATGAGTACTCAAGTGTCTTCAAGAAAGCATGTGGTCTAGCCCACACTTATCCTGGTGATAATCAACCTCCAATTTATAGTTGCAGTGGGGCAACGAGTTTCAGTATCACCTTTTGTCCCGCATAAATTAGCCATGTTTTGTTTTTTTGGCTCTTTTGATAGAATAGAACAATGCGGCTGTTTTGTATCGTGAGTCTTGACAAAGTAAAAAATTCTTGAAAAGGAATATTGGGTAGATTCAAATGTTACTATGGTGTGAATTGTGCAATTTCTATGCTTCTAATGAGATGAATGAGGTCACATTAATGTGAATGAGCAATAGTATTGAAATCTTTTAAAACTTTACAACTTGTTCATATTGGGAAGTTTGGTTTGGCTCAATAGACGTCAATGTGGGTGTGATAACTATGACCAAAGAAAATGTTAGGTCAAATGCATGTGTATCCCAAAATGAATACTCAATTGACAATATTTTACCCAGACATATAGGGTTTTACAATTTAAAATCACCCCTTGATTATTTAAGGATCAAATCAAGAAAACCACAATTTAATAAAATACTTCATTATTCAAATGAAATTTGAATTACATTGTCTTACAAAAAAAAAAAAAAAATACAATACTATGACTCTTAATTACGTTATAAAAAAATGAAAACTAATTTAGTTCGAAGGAATGTGTTAGCTAAAGATGTTTGTGAACATTATAAGCAACTTCCCGAGAATGTGATTCACGCATTATGGCTACATCCTGGAGTTTTGGTTGTATGGGACTCTGATCGAACGTGTAGTTTTCGCCAAGTTAACCACTTCTCCAAATTTTTAGATTTGGTGCAACACATAATTGAGGAAATAAAAAGGATCTGGATGTTTTTGCAATTGGTTCTGTAGAAATAGACTTTCAAGTAGAGGACAAATCCTTTCCTATTAATGATGTGATCCTGAATCCTTGATGGCAAAGCAAATCCTCTTTGATTTTATTCAGGCCATCCCAGTAAAATCTTCCCCTCCCTCTGCCTTAAATCCAGATCGGGTTTGTTGGTCTCCTTTGATAAACCCTTTAGTCAAAGTTAACTAAAGTTAAATTTTGATGGTGCAGTGTTAAAAGAGAAGCAGGGATGGGGGTGGTTGTTCAAAATTCTCAAGGCTTGTTTTTGGTGTCTATGAAAGAGAAAATACTCTTACTCCGCTCAGATTCTGATGTAGAAGTCATAGTAGTAGTGAGGGCTTTAAGCTTTGCTCAAAACCTCAGTCTTTCATCCATTATTTTAGAGGATGACTCCAAAGTTATCATAAAAGTTCTTAGTAATGAAAATGAATCCTTCTCCTCCGATCCTATGGTCACCTCATCATTGAGGTTAAATTATTTACACATACCTTTGTTCTCTTAGTTTTTCTCATATTCGTAGATAAAGTAATTTTGTAACTTATAACTTTATTAAATATGTTAGCAGTTTATCTGTGTAGATAGAAGATGTCTCCATACATCAATAATGTACTCAGCCAATTTTGGCTAATCTCTTTTTTAATGACAATGCTTGACTTTTTTATATAAAACTTAAAAGAAATAAATAAAACTTGAAAAACAAACAAATTATCACAAAATAATAAATTCATTTCCCCAATCACAAAATTAACCACAACCAAATTTTAACAAAATCTATTTCCAATAGAACTAGTAAGAAACAAAAATTCTAGTCCTATATAATTTCATTTTCCAGTCATAGAAACCACAACTAAATTTTAACAAAATATACTCAAACCAAACACAGCAACACTAAACAATAATGTATATTAAAGCTCCCATCACCACAATGACTTTGGCTTTCATTTGGTGGTTTTTTTTTTTTTTTTTGATAAGAAACATGAAATATTCATTCAACTTAAAAGAGAGTTACAACAAAGATAGCATACAATCACTGGGAGAAAATCACAGACAATTTCACACCACACTCCTCAATGAACCTGAGAGCACAGCAAAATTTATGAGTTTTCTAATTAACCATTTTGGGGTCTCTTTGCTTGGGCTCTAGTGGTAGACTCATTAAGAGGAGAGAAATTACATGTGGTATTCGGACAGGGAAGTCCTTGGGCCAAAGAAGAAAACAATTGAAAGCCCAAAACCGATTTTTGGCCTAAGAGGACCAATGGGAACACATGCGTGCTCAACAGAGGAGGGTGCTGGGCTTAAGGAGCAACATACTGCCAGCACAGTTAAACTACTGGCTTTCTCCGTACCCAGGCTCGGACAAACAGCCACCGGACTCTGACCGATATCTTCCTCTCTTCATTCTTCCTCCGACCCGCCATGGCAAGCAGCACAATGTTTCACAATAACCCCCTTCCTCCAATCGGCTAAATCTTGAAATCCAGACCCGAGAAACCCACCAAAATCCAAAACACCACAAATAAAGCAAAAGGAAGGAAGCCACTCCGATTGAAGACTCGATCTGAAATAGAACTGGAAGATCATTATTCCTCTATTTACATACCTTAGATCCAAACCCATCTTCCAGGTAGATCTTGGAGTGGACTTGGAAGCTCGCACGTGCTCATCAAGGCTGTCCGATCTCATGGCTGCAGCAGCGCAAAAACTTCCTCAAACATGGTGAGAAGAAAAATCAGAAGTCCTCCAGTGGTAGCTAGATCCATGTTGCTGACGAGACCTTAAAGGCTACAAAGATTTAGACAACTACCCGAATAGGGAGAGAGGGCTTGTACCAAGCAAGAGAGAACAAAACTCCTACTGAGGGAGAGAGAAAAAACTTTCTCTCTCCCCAGCAAGAGAGAGAGACGGAACCATTTGGTGGTTTTCATGGGTTTGCTAACACTACCATGCATGTCATTCCCCTATGACATACTAAGTTGGATTTTAAGGCCTTGTGAGCACCCTCATGTGTAAAAGGTGCAATTGTGGGTCCATCCTAATTGGCACAAGAGTATGCCACTAGCCTGATGGGTGGGAAGTCGCCATTTGGTTTTTGTCCAAAAACCGATTTGAGTCTTTATATAGAGCTCTAACAAACCAAAAATGGGTTTGAAATTAGGGTACAAACTTAAGAATGTGTATTTGTATAGGGCACCTAATCCTCTGTTGAGTGGGCTAACCTCCATTTATGGACCTCATAGTCATATTTCAATAAGGATCCCCTAAGAGGAACCTTTCCTATGCATGAAAGAATTAAAAGAAAGGCACAAACAAATGCGCAAACACATCATTTATGAATTAAAAAACAAATATTCTAGAGTTTTGAAAGCTACCCCACATCCAAATCCTTAGCATGCTTCTAACAAGATTCAATCATCCTAAGCATATTTCTAACAAGATTTAAACATTCTAAGCAAGTTTCTATCATAGGTTGAAAGATATATAACAAATAAACAACATTATAAATAACACCATTTATACTCACTAGAATGGCTCAATCTCATAATTAAGATTCTAAAAGAGCATACTTAGGAATGACTAAGGTTGTGTACACAGGCCTCCTAGGGCGCGTATGTAAGGTCGAGGTTGTGTAACATGGCTTGAGGTAGAAACCGTATTCTGGCCTACACATGCTTCTAGTCATAACTCATAACGCCTAAAACTAGGAAAACAATATATATGTATATATATATATATATATATTAAGGTTGAGAAAAATACAAAGCAAAAACCTGAAGAAGAAGAAATAAAAATAAAGAAAATTTCTAAAAAATATAAAGAAAAAAAAAGTTGTTAGCCATCCAAGCAAGAACCAAAGCTTTGATTTGATCATTTCCCTTTTGTCTAGTGAATGGGCCAAAAACCAAAAAGTGGTTTTCCACAACAATAATTTAAATAGGTAAAAAAATGATAATAGTTAACTTTTTATGTTTAATTTTTAAATGTTGATGATGTGATAAAATCTAATCGACATATTTCAAAATGTATGGATACGAATTTTACTCTAAGAAATCTAGATCATAATCATTCCTTGGTTAAGCTTGTAAAGTTGTAATCTTCAATTATGTTTTGTTGGTTTTAATTTTATGTCAAATTTGGTTGTATTCAGTCAATCATTTTCCTGTATGTTTGTGGGATTCAATATAAGGGTTAAGTGTGAGAGTTTGGTGAAGAACTGTGAAAAACGGAACAACTCGCGACTTGCTCACGACTAGCTTACGAGTGGACAACTCGTGAAAGGTTATGTGAGGTGCATATGCTGAAAGCCAAAGAGTTAAGTGCCAGGAGGCATCTCATGACTCATCTCGCGATTAGGCCAACTATCAAGATGCACTGCCAGCTGTCAAAGTGTGCTTTCCTCATTTCTTTACCAACACTATAAAAGCCCATATTAATTACCCATGAAATTGTAAGCAGAATCTTAGAAAGACAACCCTAGAAATGCACTTGAGAGTTAGAGATTGTAAACCCACAATCATCTGCACATTTCTTTTAGTTTTCCTCTACTCCTACCTCTCTAATTACAAATCCTTGAGAGGTTCTTAGTCTAAAAATTTACCACACCCAATCTAAGTGTTGAGAGTTGTTTTGGTGCATGTGGGAAGTATTTGAAGAAGCCATTGTTTGGCGGATGCAATTTGGAGCTAATTGCGGGATCTAGATAATTAGTGAAGAAAATACTCGGTGAAGTCTGTTGGGAGCTAGAACTCGGAGGGTTCAAGTACATTGGGTAAATTAGACTTAGAAGGTCTTTTTGATATTCTTGTACTTCAACTTTATTCACTAATGGATCATTTTGGCTTGGAAGGCTGCAGAAAGATTTTTCTTCGAGTTTTTCGGTTTCCTCTTCGATAATAGATCTCAGTGTTATCTGAGTTTGTATCTCTTTTCCCCTTACTCTTTGTGCTTTACATTTACTTGTTTATCTTGGATACCTATACACTAGAGAGTAGATCTAGTTAATTGCGTTTCACTTACTCTTATTCCACACTTAGTTAAGTAGTTTAAAAGCAATTTAACTGTAAGATTAAAATTGGGGGTCTAAACAAGTTATAATGTTTTACACTATCAAGCTTTCAAATCTTTACTTTTTTAAATTATGACTATTTTTGGTCAAAGGAGAAGAAATAGAACTTACTAGATACCAGATTAGATGCCCTACAATTGATAATAAATAAATTAATTAATTAAAAACTGCTTTTATTTTATTGGTGAATATTTGGCGCTTAATTAGTACTTCCATTAGTACATGTATATCTCTATTGGTAAAAATTTGTGGGCCTTTTTTTCATCAGGAGCCTTAGGCGGTTGCCTATTTGCCTCGCCCAATGAGTTGGCACTAGCAAGAAGCAAAGCTTTGATATGATCATTTCCCTTTGCTAAGTGAATGACAATAATTTAAAGAAAAATACTATGTTCACAATGTTTTTACAACACTTTTACAACAAATCTTAAGGGACAAATTGTTTCAGGTGGCAAGTTGTTATGGGTTTTTAGTTTGAATCTACCATTGAAATTATTTTCTTACTTACCAATAACAACTCGTAACAATCTGTCATCTAGGATTTATTGTGAAAAAACTATGGACTTAGCACTTCTCCAATTTAATGGGTACAAAAATGATGATAGTTAACATTTTCTTTTTCTTTTTTAAATAATGTTGATGATGTAGTAAAATCTAATCTACATATTTCAAAATTTATAAATAAGAATTTAGAAACTATTCCATAAAATTACTCTTAAGAACTCTAGGTCTTAATCGGTTAATCCTTCCCTAGTTAAATTTTACTTTTAAATTATGACAATATCTCTTCTAAAAAAATAATAATTATGACAATATATTATATATTATTATTATCATACACCAGGATTAGATGCGCGCCCAACGATTCAGCAAAAAAACAAAAGATGCGCGCCTAACGAATTGGCAACATTTGCAGCCCTACGGCCTGTAAATAACTCCAGCCTCCTCTAGTTCAATACATCAAATTATTCCCATGTTGAAACTTTTAACAGTTTGGCCAGGGTTATCTTCAAATTGATGAAATCAGACAAATTGGTTTTGGCACAACTTATAACAGTTTGGCCAAGGTTATCTTCAAATGGCAACATTTGCAGCCCTACGGCCTGTAAATAACTCCAGCCTCCTCAAGTTCAATACATCAAATTATTCCCATGTTGAAACTTATAACAGTTTGGCCAGGTTATCTTCAAACTGATGAAATCTTTGGCCAGGGTTATCTTCAAATTGATGAAATCAGACAAACTAGTTTTGGCACAACTTGAGGGTTGTCCTCAAATTTCCAAAGTGAAGAACCTATACGTAACGTAACCTTAGACTGGATGCTTCGTCTATATGGACTAGGGAAGTAATGGCCCCCTCCTAAATTTTTTTTATAAAAAAATATTAGTATATTAATAGGTACTAATTTTAGTAATTTTGTTTAATAAAATTACATTTTGCCCTCCATAACAATGCTATCAATTATTTTAAGAGTAATGTTATAATCATAAACTTTTTTACAAACTATTGAAATAGTAAATTTTTATTAGTATACACATAACTTGCATCACTTACTTTTACTTACCAATAATCACTCATCACGTTAGCAATTTGTAAAAATTTGGTAGTTTTAGCATTTTCTACCTTTTAAAAATCATAAAAAATTAATAGATTAAATCTAAAGCAAAATATACAAACCCAAAAAAATTAACTCAACAACAAAAATTACCAATAATAAAACTAAAAAAAATTAAGCTCAATCATTAAAAAAAAAAATACCACATGTATCAGTCTCTTTCCTTCACAGTAGCAGTAGCGACCCGATTCTGTTTGGAAGATAACTACCAAGTGGGTCAATAAGAATTCCTAGAAAATCCAAGTCCAATTTTCCGCATGTTTCTCCTTTGAATTGGTTTATAAACCACTATATATACCATGCAAAGTTCATTGGATTAGCCCAAGCCATACCACACCTAAGTTCGTCATTCATCATATATACTTGTTACTTGTTTACCACCATAGTAAGCAACAATGATGAAAATCCTGGCACTCTACGGCCTTACCTTGGCCTTCTTTTTCTTATCTGGTATACTATCTACTTCTGATATGCTTTACCACATTGCTTTTGTCAGTAATTTTTTTTTTTATTCACAAAATTTTAGGTTGCGACAATCATTATATCCGCTATACAATAAAGCCATGAACCCCACGGATTAAGCTTTCATTATTATATTCGCTAATCTTTCACTTGAAACACATTTTAGATTTTATGTACTGGATACTTGGTCTTTCTCTATTGATCTCTTCTAATAGTCCATAGAGGAACGTGCTCTAATGAATAGGTCACATTGAGGGCAATTGCTAGATTTCATGCATATTTATAGCATCGATGATTCTTTTTCTTTTTCTTTTTTTTTTTTTAATTTATTTATATAGACATGTACACCTCGTCTAATTCACTTGCTCAATATATATGTGATTGATACTTACGGTTATAAACCTGAGTCAGGTCTTGGACTATGTAACACTTAAAAACAGAATAAAATAATGTAGTGGTTCATAATTAATACAACCCGGTTACAAGATAGGTTTTGTTTTTCATCTTCAAAAGCGTTTGGTTTACTTGCATGCAGGTGCTCACTCTGCTAAAATAACTTTCACAAACAATTGTCCAAAAACCATTTGGCCCGGAACCCTAACTTCGGACCAAAAACCTCAACTATCAAATACTGGATTTGAGTTAGCATCCAAAGATTCCTTAACACTGGATGTTCAAGCTCCATGGAAAGGCCGGTTCTGGGCCCGAACCCAATGCTCCACCAACTCAGGAAATTTCACTTGCGAGACTGCTGATTGTAGCACCGGTAAGGTTGCATGCAACGGTAATGGTGCAATCCCGCCAGCTTCTTTAGTAGAAATCAACATAGCAGACAATCGTGAGATGGACTATTACGATGTTAGCCTTGTAGATGGCTTCAACTTGCCTGTTTCTGTAGCCCCCAGAGGTGGCACTGGTGAATGCAAGGACTCAAGCTGTCCAGCCAACGTGAACGCAGTTTGCCCAGGGGAGTTGCAAGTGATAGGGTCTGATGGGAGCGTGCTTGCTTGCAAGAGTGCTTGTACTGCTTTCAATCAACCACAGTACTGTTGCACTGGTGCATTTAGCACCCCGCTAACATGTCCACCCACAAACTATTCTCGTATCTTTAAGCAACAATGTCCTCAAGCTTATAGCTATGCTTATGATGATCATACTAGCACCTTTACCTGCTCTGGTGCACCCGACTATTTTATCACTTTTTGTCCATGAATTATAGAAAGGAATTATGCATTCCCAAATTTGTAATATGAAACTAATATGTTTCAAGTACTAGGCACATGTATGTATGTGTCAAAGAAATAGTTATTTGAATAAAACATGTACAATGTTTGGGGTTGTGCTCATGAGTTATGAGAATAAAGTTTTTTCGTGCTACTCTATCACTTGTTATTCATGTTGTACTAATGCTGAAGATTTTTATTCTTGAGGGTAAGTAGATAAATTTAAATTAAAAAGTAAATTGCAAATCACACATTTCAAGTTTGGGGTCATTTTGATTTTTTTTTTTTTTTTTTTTTTTTGAGACGGTCATTTTGATTTTGTCTTCACATATTTCAAAATCTAAATCCACTCTCCTAATATTAGGGGGTCAATCTCTTTGCTAATACTTAATACCCTTGCCACTATGGTACACCCTTCCTTAGGCCAAGTGCTTATAAGGCAAGGGTGGGAAGCGTTTCTCCCCGATGTAGAATTGAACAAATTCGTGCGGGTGAGAACAAGGGTCGGCCCTGCCCATCCCAAATCGAATAATACCTGATTGGGAAAAGATTTGTTCCTCCAACAGAAGGTTTAATAGGAAATCCTTATAAGATTTAAACTCAATTTATATAAGAATAATGACTTGGTAAAATGTGATCTTTCAATAAAAAGAACTCCCTGTTTGTTTTGGACATTAAAGGTATGTTTGGTAAATATTTTTTCTTCTTCTCAATTTTATGTTTTTGAGAACAATTTTCTATTTTCTAACTCAAAAAACTTGTTTGGTAACCTAAAACAAGTAAAAAAAAATAGTTTTCAATTCTCAAAATACAAAGAAAAATGAAGACATGCTTCTACACATGTTTTCTATTCCCAGTTTTAAAAAAAAAAAAACGGAGAAAATAATTTGGAAACCACAATTAATGAACTTGCGCCCTAGTTCAAACTCCACTAGCGCAAACAGCAATAGGTTTCAGGGGGGCTTTGATGCCTGATGGCGAAGGAGCTATTAGTTTGGTAAAGCCGTGAAGTGGGTTTGCAAATAGTAGACCAATCTCCCTTAGTATTATTGAAACTTTAAAGGATGAACTGCGGCCTATGGTTTATCACTTTATCTGATCGATGGCTGTAATTTATTTAATTTGTGGCTTATCGTTTATCTGATATGAAGGCCTAGAGGCTTAGGTGGCGTTTGGTACGGGGTAATGTTTTAGGATTCCTAGGAATGTTTAAAGATTCCCATGTTTGGTTGCAAATCACGCTAGGGAATCAGATGCCAGGGAAATCTGGATTCCCCCCTTAAACCCCTCTCAATAGGAATGTGGATTCCTTTTAAAACAGGTGGGAATCCAGATTCCCAAGCTTAAAGGAAATTGTATTTTTTATAAATTGACAATTTTAACCCTTTTTTCTTATCATTTAAGCAATTAAGATAAAATATAAAACAAATCATCAATATCTTTTCTCTGGTCTTTATCTTTTCCCGCCAAAATAACATAAACAAGATAGACAACTCTGTTGATATATTTTTTAACAAAATTTTATTTAGGTTTCACGTGTGGAAAAAAAAAAGTTTGAAGGGGACTCTCCATTATGGATTAAATTCTTTTAAAAATTATTATTAAGAATAAAGCATTTGAGAATTTAAATAGTTATTTTTGTGTTGTACTTGTCATTTTGAAATGTTAGACTACAATTTTAATGAATTTGTCATAATTAATAGTTTATAATTGGCTTTTCATTATTTATTTAGAGGAATATTTTTTTTTAAAGGACTTGGTAGTTTACATTCAAATCTAAGGATAGAATGGGAAAAATAAATAATTCATTTAAGATTCCTAAGAATAAACCAAACGTTATCATCTCACATTCTTAGGAATCTTTAAAAAATTCCCAATGAAACCAAACATAGGAATAACTACATTGCTAGGAATGTGATTCCTAGGAATTACATTCCTAAGAATCTGGATGCCAAGAGTAATGTGGATTCTCCCGTACCAAACACCACCTTATGGTTTATTCAATGGTAAAGTGGAAGCCCATTTGTTTAACGTTTGGGTTTGCAAAATGCCATGTGTTAAGTTGGCACTATATACTAGAATGTTCTTCACCAAATTGACGGCCAAAATGGGCAAATGTCCTTTTCGCGCAAACAATCTAGCATTTTGCCTCATTTTCCAAACTAATTAGGGAAATATCCCTGTTTTGAAACTTGATTTTCTCAAAATCGAGTTAAGTCCTATAGTGGCGTTTTTAAAGAGCCTATAGTGATGTTTTAAGGACCTATAGTAGCATTTTGGAACTCGAGCTCCATGAACTCGAGTTATAGGTTTAAAAAATTGCTTATAACTCGAGTTCATGGAACTCGAGTTTCAAAACGCCACTATAAGTCCTTAAAATATCACTATAGGCTCCTTAAAACGCCACTATAGGGCTCCATAAATTTTTTTTTTTTTTTAACTCAATTTTTAGAAAATCGAGTTACAAAAAATGGGCATTTTCCTAATTAGTTTAAGAAAGAGTACAAAACGCCACTTTTTTGGAATGAAAAGAGCATTTGCCCATTTTGGCCCCAAATTTACTAAGTCACTGCTCACTAAGCATCATAGAACATTTGCTAATAGCTGCAAGTGACAACCATATATTACCATACTCCTACCAAATAATTTATTTGCTTGAGGCTTTTTTTTTAATGAAAGTATACTACCATATTTAACGAACAATTTTTTTTTTTTTTTGGGTTGAAAATATGTTTTATTTTTTTAAATAACCAAATGTGTTTTTTTATTTTGAAAACACATGAAAATTGTTTTTTGATTTTTTTCGTAAAAATAAGTTTTTGAAAACAAAAATAAAGAACATTTACCGAACATAACCAAAAATAAATGAATCATATTCCAAAAAGCAATTTTAGAAAACTATCTCACTTTGTCTCGAAGAAAAAAAAAAAAAAAAAAACTATTTCACTTTCTTATGTTTAGTAGTGACCTTAAAATCTGACTTCCTTTAATTAGCCTTTCATGAGATAGAATTGTTTTCTAAAAACTTTTAGTAGAAAACAATTCTATTTTGTGCTAAGCTAAATAAGGAAAATTAAGAGATATTTTTCTTTTGATCAATTTTTATTGAGAAATGATATATGCACAACATTTTCATAACATTTTTATAACAAATCTTAAGTGGAATGTTGTTACTGGTTGTTATTATTGGGATAAAAAAGTAATCTTAGTGTTAGGTTCAAATTTGAACCAATAACAACTAACCACCTATGATTTGTTATGAAAATGTTGTAAAAATGTTCTAGACGTAGCATCTCTCATTTTTATCGAATACTACCAAACACAAAAAAATGTAGAAAACTATTTTTACATAAGATTTTTCATTGAAACAAATAAAATGTAAAAGTCAAAGGATTTTATTTTCCAATTTTCTAATATTATAGATTTAAAAAAAAAATTATAGTTAGTGGTGAAAGATTTGAATACCGGATGTTTTCGTTAAAAACACTAGAAAATATACCAATTGAGTTATAAGGTTTTTGGTGAACATAAATTATAAATGATTATATATGTATATGATTCGGCAATTAATTTGTATCAACATATATACAATATTGAAGCCAATCTATTAGAATCACCAAATTATTAACTTGCCCATCATGCCTTAAATTCCTGTACGACAATGAATTTGTGTCAATGATTCAATATACCACTACAAGGCCTAAAATCAATGAAATATTAACTATGCCCCCAAATTATTAAGCTCCCCATCATGCTTTACCATACTTTACTATACGACAATGAATTTGTGTCAATATGCATAGAAGCCTAAAATCAATGAAACATTAACCGTGCCAATCATGCATTCATGCTTTCCATCCAAATAGAATCAATTAATTTGTATATGCGACCCCAACGAATTTCCGTCAACATACATAGAAGCCTAAAATCAATAGCGAGAAAGGAAAAAAATAAATGTCCTAAGGATATTGGTATAAGTCATTTAGGATATATTTTTAGAAATTTTTTATAAAAAAAGAAAAAAGTCATTTTCCTAAAATGATTATTAACAATTGTCCTAAAAGCACCTATTAACATTTTTTGCTAACTCTCCCACGTTAATTTGGTTATTTCAACTAACATTTTTATCTCAAAATTCAAAGGCAAAGTTCAATAGATATATATATATATATATATATATGTATGAATGATACGGGAATTGATTTGTATCAAATCAAGGGCATATTTGGTATACTGAATGGGAATTACAATAGAAATTGTAATTTTTATTATTGAAAGTAAATTATGTTGTAATGGAATAAAATTATATATATATATATATATACAAGATATAATTCTATTATAGCCTAATCTAAGTGTATATGTGTGTGAAACTCCCTCCTGGAAACTTGAATCCTTGCCCTTGTCCTCCACACCTCACAAGCACTTATACTTGTGAAGTGACCATTGCACAAAGAGTGTGCAGTGGTTGTAATGGAATAATTAAACATATTCATAAGTTTGGATGTGAGTTGTAGCATTAAAATAAAACTTGAAATTTATTTTAGAAAATATCTTACTCATACAATTATATTTCCTTAAATAATATTTTTAAATTTAAGAGAGAGGTGATTTATTTTTTATGATTTTTTATTTTTATAATTGTTATGTATATATGGAAAAATTGTTTATTTGGTATTAATTTTAGAAATTATTGCACCTATTAATGAATAGCTATTACAACCCTTTTAGAGATGAATAGTTATTCCTCATTTTGAAGAATAGTTATTCATAATAAATGACTATTCTCTGTAATAAAAACATAACCAAACTAAAGAATGACTAAACTATAAAAAAATTAAGAATAACTATCACATTACATTGCCCTTTACAATCTACCAAGCATGCTCCAACTTTTTAATAGAATCAACAAATTTTTAAATTGCCTAGCTTTCCTTCAAAATTCAAACTCTACCTTTCATATAAATTCTCCCTTGCTTAACTTATTTGGTTAATCCAACTTATATTTTTAACTCAAAAGCAAAGGTTAAGGTTTTCAGACCCGGACTGTTCAATGAACCGTAAAAGGGAGAGGTTCAAGGTTTTTAAGGTCAGACCGAGGTTGAACCGAGGTCGAACCGTGATGACGTCATAATTATTTTAATAATTTATTAAAATATAAATTAATATAAATAGAAAAATGAACTAAAATAGTTCAAATAAATATAGAAATCTAATTTTCAAATGTCTTTTTTATATCATAACTTTTATAAGGCAAATAAAAAAATATTAAATCCTAAGCAAAAATAAATATTTTTTTTTATAAAACTCAATATTGTACACTTTTAATCTTTTTATGAGAATTTATGTCTAAATTATCTCAAGTTATGCTCAAGCCCATTTAACTATCCAATAAATTGTTTCATGCCAAAGCCCAGTTGAATATTCAACTATTTATAAAAATTTTTAAAATAAAAAATAAACAAAAGCTAAAAGAGTGGCCGGATAAGGCATTAAAAAACTGATTAAATAAAGAATAAAGTACTATAAAATTTTGAAAAGAGTAGTACACTTGACAGCATGTATTTAGTTAAATTTTAAAAATAAAAAATAAACAAAGCTTTAAGAGTGGCCAGCCAAACCATTAAATAATTAATTAAACCCAATAAAACTTAAAGAAGAGTGGTTGACAGCTTGCATTGAGTGGGTGACAGAATGCAAGTTGTCAATCACCTTCAAAGAGTCCAAAAGACTCTAGAGTTCATTCAAAGGAAAAACGCAGAAGGTAAAAACTGAAGAAACAGCGAACGAAAAAAACGCAGAGAAAGAAAAAAGTGCAGAAACAGCAGTCGGCAAAAACGCAGAGAGAGAGAGAGAGAGAGAGAGAGGGCGAGCGAGACTGAAAAGAAGAATAAGAACAAATAGTGGTGCGATCTCAATGTCTGAGGTTGAAGCTTCATCAATGGCTGAGCTGTAAGTACCCAAAAAAAAAAAAAAAACTCTGAATCACTGAACCTGCAAGAACCGTGACAACTGTGAACGGTTTTCAAACCCGTGAGGTTGAACCGCGGTTGGCACGGTTCACTGAGTTTTTCATATAGGCCGGTTTTTGAGGTTAAAAGGACCGTTTTGGTGAACGGTTTCCGGTTATCCCGGTCGGACCGTACGGTCCGTTCAATGGCTGGCGAAGCTCTCAGCATCCTTCTTCTCTTGTTCATTACAGGAAAATGATTGATAAGCCATTCTCTTTTCTTTCACAAAAATATCACAGACATGTGCAAATTTTGATGCACCTTAATATTGATATTTATTAGGAGAAGCAAAGAAGCTAGAGGTATAAGTTAACATGTGAATTATCATTTCCATAATGAAAAAAACGTGAGAATGACGATATATTGACTTTTGTCAAGATCTTCGTGAACGTATCAAGTTCAATAATCCTTAAGTCTATGTCTTATATAATGAGAGATGCAATGTCTATGATATTTTCATAACAAATCTTAAGTGACAGGTTGTTATTGGTGAGACAAAAAAGTAATTTCAGTAGTAGGTTCAAATTAGAACTAATAACAACTTACCACTTATGATTTTTTGTAAAATGTTGTGGACGTAACACTTCTCTTTATTTGATAAACTATTAGTGTAGCAGTTAAAGTATGGGGTGAGGTTTTAATGTAAAAAAATAAAAATAAATAAATAAAAAAAAAGAATAAGTTTGGGGTGATCAAGTAAAGTAGTAATTTTCATGCTCACTAAATGTGGATATCACTATAAGATGTGTACATCATACATGAAATAAAATTATGGTTGTTTTGTTTCGTGTACAGAATGTATAACCACGAGTTTGAAGCAATATTTTTCAAAAGTAATATATCTAAGTATTGTTTTGTTTATATATTTTTCAGGTGGACAGTCTATCGTAGTTTTCAACTACGAGAACCGATGCAATGAGTCCATATGGCTTGGTTCTACCCCAGCAATCCGTGATGTTCATGATCCTGAGTTCACTTCAGGAACTTCAAATACACTCCAAATGCCTGATCAATGGAATGGTTTCATTTGGGGGAGAACCAAGTGCAGCTTCAATGACTCAAATAATTTTTCATGTCAAGCTGGAGATTGTGGCAACGAAGTTTGCCAATGACCAGTAGCCAATTCCCCAGTGACCATACTCAATTTCACCGTTAACCAACAAGTACAAACCAATCCCCATATTGTCTCCTATGAACTGAACTTGAACCGCGGGCATAACGTGCCGGTCCGGATCCAACCGGTTGGTGGGTCTCTAGTTGGTGGTGGTACTGGACAATGCCTTGTGGTAGATTGTGCTCAAGATTTTAGCAATGTGTGCCCACCTGACTTAGTGGTCAAGGGCAAGGATGGAAGCTATGTTGGTTGTCTTAGTGCTTGTGCTGCTTTAAAGGATGCAAAACATTGTTGCTTTGGAGATTTTGCTAGTCCTTAAACTTGCCAGCCTAATGGGTACTCAAGTATCTTCAAGAAAGTATGTGGTCTAGCCCACACTTATCCTGGTGATAATCAACCTCCAATTTATAGTTGCAGTGGGGCAACGAGTTTCAATATCACCTTTTGTCCCGCATAATTTTTGTCACGCCTTTTCCAAAAAAAAAAAAGTCTCTTTTGATAGAATAATAAACACTCATACAAAAGATTATAAACAATTCAAATTTCTAAATTGGAGAGAACTTGATAATGAATTGGCTTCAAGAATGGGTGCTACTCCACATGTGGGGATGCTGCTCCTACCCCTTGTCAATGCATTGATGTCTTTCGTACCCCACATGTGATAATGCTCCCCCAACTATCAAATTATTTTAAAAAATTGATAAATAATTAAATCACTCAATTATCCACTTGATTCCTCCCATGCATTATCAAAAGGTAGAGCTAAGTATTCAAAACTCATAGATGTCATGACCATATGAGCAATGTTTACTTGTATTCCTTCGTTAGTTTGTGTCAAGGATAAGAGCCAGCTCATAGAGTCCAAGAGTTCAAGTATTTATAATAAGTAATAACAACAATACGAAATACAAAACTCGACCAAATTTGTAGATTGTGATAAGATAAGGAGAGTAATTTGTATCTCAAACGTCTATGTATTTCAAATTTATTTTATCCCAAATACGTTGTATCTAACCTGAAAACTCGAAAATATGTTAAAAACACAAGAGCTGTTTAAACCCCCATATAACGGCTCGATTGATTTTACTCTAATTTATACTAAGTGCAGAATAAAGTAAATGTGAGTGGATAAACAAAATAACTACTCTAAGCCATACTCATTAAATCACAGTAGTAAAATGAAAGCTAAAAGAGTAGGGAAAAAGAATGCAAACACAAGATAACACGCCGATGTGTTATCGAAGAGGAAACCAAAGTACTCGGCGTATAACCTCTCCGCCGCCCTCCAAACAGTAAATCGATCCACTAGACAATCAGTTGGGATACACGAGTAGCAAGAGACCCTCCAAGCCTAATCTACCCAATGCACCTAAGCCCTCCAAGCTCCTACTCCAACAAGACTTCTCGGAACCGTGTCTTGTCTAACTCTTCAGATCTTGCAATATGCCCGATTGCATCCGCCAAAGCTTGGCTTCTTCCAACACTTCCCAGCAGCACCAAAACCTCACTTGATACTCTAAAAGGGTGTGGTAAGTTTTTGGGCTATCAACCTCTCAAGGATATGAAAATGAAGAGGTAAGAGTTGAGGAAAAACCACAATGGATTGTGTAGAAAAATGTGGGTATAACAATCTCTAACTTTTAAGGGTTGTGGTTAGGGTTTTCTCTCAGAAGCGCTCCTCAACATCTGTGGGTAATATATGTATATATAGTGTGGGTAGAGATAGTGTGTATCAAATATGACAGATTGGCAAAATAAAATGTTTCGCGGGTATCTCGCAGGAAGGCCTTACCCGCGAGACACTCGCGAAAACCAGATATCACCAACCTATCCTGACTTTTCACATTCCAGTCATGTGTTGGGCATATGCTTCACTTCGCGGGAAGCTTTCTTGCGAGCTATCCACGAAAAGTTCTTGCTCTTTACTTTGCCTTAAGTCTTCACACACTCTCTCTCTCACATAACCCTTACAAGAAATCCCACATGAAATACATGGTACAAAAGATTAAAAAAAATATATAATCAAATTTGGCACAGAATTAAAACCAACATAAAATAGTTGTAAATTACAACTTTACAATCTCCTCATTTGGCTATTCTGTGACAAAACCCTAAAACAGACTCTAGACTTAAACGTGAGTTTGGGAACAGTGGCAAAACTCACTCACACCTAATCTAGAAGCTGTGAAGTACTTGCATGTATATACCTGTAACCTAAAACTCTCTCACACAAACAAAACTTTCATTAAGCTTATGACAAGTTGAATACACATTACGTATATAAGCAAGTAAAATGCGATCAAGGTAATAAACACTATATGGACAGTTAAGCATATCTTGATCATACAAGAACAGTCATTGAAGAATGACTACAATGATCATTTAGCTAGTAAGTGATCATCCAGACACGCAATGCAATTAAGACCAACACAAGGATCAATTGGATGTCCAACACACAACCAATGCAAAATACACGAAGTATTTGCATCAAGGATACAAGATCCTACAAGGGTACAAGTGTGTAGTACTCAAGATAGTTTAGCAACATGTAAAAGTACTAAAAAAAATGCTACAAAGCAATGAAATAAACAACAGTACTAAATATTAAACTGAAATTAAAACCAATGTACTTAAGCATTATAAGAAAGCAATAAACTATCCAAGAGTTGTAAAAACTAATAAAGTTTAAACCAAACAAAGAAATGCTAAACCATAAACCACCAACAATAAACCAATACTATGTACTGCTCCCCCTCAACTGTGCATACTCCCCCTCAAAATTTTCTCCCCCTTTTTGATCGGAATGGCCAAAAAGGCTAGAACTGATCTGACTCTAAATCGGATCCTTACGCCATCAACATGTCCTCAATATGTGAAGATAGTGCAGTAATTTGCCCCTAGATGTAGGCAAACTGATTGAAGGTATGCTGCACATAGGATTCAAGCATGCCATACATCTGCTCTATCCTTGCCATGAGGCAATCTAGATGATCAGGTCCTCGTGCTTGTGCTTGAGAGGATGGTTGAGCAGAACTTTCTAGTGCTGAGGTGAATCTATCAATCTCTTCTTCGGTATCTCCACCCTCTTCCTTAACATTATCCCTCGGTATTTGAAAGACACCGGTTTTAGGTTCGGTGATGTGAGCTCTGCTTCTAGTCACAGTGTTTGCACTAATGGGATAATCTCTTGGCACAGTGGTGAGATCGCTCAGAATCTTGAGCTTTGTCTTGGCAAGGAGACCCATGATGAGAGTGGGGAAGGGCATGATAGTTCTGGAGTTCCTTTTTGTAATGCTCTTGGTCAGAAGATGGAAGATGTGTCCACAGATATCGATCTCTTTATGTGTGTAGAGATCATATAGGAAGATGGTCCTCAGTCCAGACAAAGTTGTCAAGTTAGTGACCGGATACAAGTTATGGATCATGACATATGCTAATGTCCTCATTTCAGCATTGAATGGAATGGTGTTCATTGATTTCTTGTGTAGTGAGCCACCAAGGACCTTCACCATTGGCTCAATAGATTCCAATCAATCATCATATTGCATGGTAATCGGCTGAGAAGGTGGACAAACTTCTAGGAAATCTTGGATTGAGTCCCTTATAATCACAAATTCCTTGTGACGCACCCAACAGTTAATGTGGTATCCTTCCACACTAGCATTTGAAAAGAACTCTTTGATGATTTCCTAGTACACATTGCCACTTGGATTCAGCAGCTTTGTCCACGTCCTCTCCTTGAACATATCAGGGATGGAAGTGTCCTCAAGAGTATCCAATCGAACAACTATTTCCATAATTATTGTTGCTTGTTTGTAGCAATCGTTATAAGCCATGCCTGCCTCAATGGGCTTGAAGTTGTCAGAGTCCGTGCGAGGATGCTTGGATAATTTCTTGGAAGCAGAATGCTTGGTGGGAGACATCTGCACAAGTAAATACAAAAAAAAAAAAAAAAAAAAAAAGGTGCAAATACACAAAAACAAAACACAAACTTGATTAGTGTCAAGTTAGTCCAAACCATAAGCATAAAGACTTAAAACAAAACACAATAGTGTCAAATGAACATGGTTTAAGTGCTAAAACATGCAATAAGCATTAAAATGCAAAAAAATAGCAATTGTGCATGAGATGTGCCTCGGTGATGCACGATAAGGCATGGATATGCACAATTGGGTCAAAGTGTGTAAAACATACACCCAATGATCAAAACATGTTAAACAACTTCAAACAAGGGTAATCCCAAAATTTTGAACTCATTTAAGTCCAAAACAACTCAAAAATACCACTTGAGCATTTTGTCAAACACTTGATATGCAACACTACACTTAGCATGTGGGCAATGCATGATCATGTGAAAATATGCCTAAATACAAGTTGAAATTGCCACATAGGGCCAACACAGACATAATCAAGACAAATGGGGCAAAGCCCAATCAAAATTTTGCCCAAAATCATGATTCCCAACCCCTTTTTCGAAAATCCCCAATTCAAATAACCTAGAACAAATTCTACATAATCTAAGAAAAGATTGAAAAGATTGTTAAGAAACATACCTTTGAAGTGATTTTGTAGAGATTTGAACTTGAAATCGATGGAGTTTTGAGTGAAAAAACAGTTTGGGGTTGAGAGAGGCTCGAGGAAGGTGAAGAAAGGGAAATAAGGATATGTTTAAAAACCTGTCACATCAACCCTATAAAACTGAAAACACGCATTTTTCGTGAGTTAGATACTCGCAAAATTACTCACAAAAAACAAATTTGAAGCACAAAACCTTTCGCGGGAAGCCTTTAATCACGAAATAGTTGCGAGATAGTCGCGAAAGTCTCTATTTGAAATTTTGTGTTTTCCAGTTTTTACCTTAACCTCTTTTCGCGAGAAGAGTTTAGTCGCGAGCTTCTCACGAAAATGCCTCTGAAGAAGTTTTTGAAGAACAACACAAAAATGCATTTTGAACAAAAACTTAAAATACAAAAGTATAAAAACACTTTCAAAAACATATAAAATACTCAAAAATCTTTTTAGGTTTAATCGACAAGCAATTAAGCATACACATCACATTTGATCATATACAATCACACAAATGAAATAAGCATTTGTTGAACATAAGTCTTGTGTGTTGTGTGTGAGTATCAAATGTGGAATAGTCCTTAGCCTAGAATGAAGGTTCAATGATCAATTCAATCAAGTCATACACAACTGGTACTAAGTCACGTGATCTATCTTAATTATAGAAATGAACATATATGACCTCTCACAATAAAATAATTATACATCTTTGAAGCTTTTCATTTGGCTTCTTTACAAATCATAACACTTGATCATTTTTTGAACAACACATCTCATTTTGAGATCGGTGCTTGAAATTTTTGATATTTCAATATTGAGAATAAGCATTTGGTTTTTTGAGTACCATACATTTTAATAAAAGTCGCTTTCCATTTTTCCTAGTCAAATACTAGTATGTACGACGGTTTTTGCAACTTATTATCTCTTTTCATTTTGAGATTTACATTTGTTGAGTTCTTTAAGCAAAAACATAAAAAGTGTGGAAAGATATATAGGCACAAATCTATGTATGTATCAAAACCATCAAGACTATTGACCAATCATTCATGACAAGTTTGAAGATCAATTTACAACAGTCACACATTGATTTCAAGATTTTTCCCACAAAGATAAATGTGCATAAAAACAAGCTAAGCTTGTAAATGCACTACGTTATAAGTATGAAAGTACTAGGCCAAACTCATATGAGATATGTGCTCACACATATACGATAAAAATTTTTGAATTTTTCACTTTTATGTGGTTTTGGATTTTTACACACACAAAATAAAGACATAAAAGTAAGATTAAAAACAAAAACATTGCAAATGAATAAATGCAAAATGCACAAAATGCATGAAGATATAACATTCAATGTAAGAAGTGTCCAACAAAGATCAAAAGAATTAGATCAAGGACCAAAAGAGCAGAAGCTCAACCATTAGAACCCTTTCTCATCCAAACGAAATGATTGTTTGGAATGAATGTCTCATGAGAAGTGAGACGAGGGTTGGAAGAATGAGAACTGGAGATGCACATAGACAAGGAGGTAATGAACATTAAAAAAAATTTTCAACAACTTACCATTTTCCATCAAATCCGGTTTAACTTGCAAAACACAACTTTCAAGAAGCTCAAGTTTCTCTTTTCTTTTAATTCTTTTAAGAGCTTGAAACTTAGAGCAATGAGATCTAAGATAACCAAAGGCACCACAATGGTGACAAATAATGTGTTTAGGTCCACTAGGCTTTTTGGGAAGGGATCTAGTAACATGGTTTTGTTCTCTTTTCAACTTGGAGCATTGAAGTCTTATATAACCGATCACACCACAATGGTGGCAAGTTGGAAAAAATTTAGATCCATCCAAAACCTTAGGTTGAGACCTAAACGGAGGCTTTGGCTTAAGAGTCTTTCTCTCCGCCTTTTGATTTCTTTTGTGTGGAGGAATGCACACTGATTTGTCCTTTGAGGTAGAACACACAATAGGCACAAAATTGGGTACCACAACATTATTGCAACAAATATTTTCATCCTTATTAGCAATAGATTCAGTAATCAAACACTTGGCATACATCTTAAAATATTCATTTTTACATTTAAGATCATCAACTAGTTTGTTAGACAAAACAAGTTTAGCATTCAAGTCCATATTCAAACATTCAAACTCTTTCAACTTTTCAAGAAAATTTTCAGCAAGCTTCTTATACTTTTCAACCAATTTACTAAATTCACTGAGCTTACTAATCAAATCATCATTTTCACAATGAAACTTGCTCAAATTCTTATGAAACTTCATAGCCTCTTTCTTCAAGAGTTTGATATTAGGAATATCAACACCACCATTCATGTAACATGTCATCACAATTATGAGGATTAATACTCATAGAAGCATTTTCACAAACACATGGCATGTTACAATCAACAACATCCGTAGAAACATACAAAGTACTATCCATGGCAAAACACACAAGGGGTCAAGGATCACACTTAGGTAATGAAACCAAAACAAGTGTACTCACTCTGATACCAATTGAAAGCTTAAAAATGTATTAAAAACACAAGAGCTGTTTAGACCCCTATATTACGGCTCGATTGATTTTACTCTAACTTATACTGAGTGCGGAATAGAATAAATGTGAGCGGATAAACAAAATAACTATTCTAAGCCATATTCATTAAATCACAGTAGTAAAATGAAAGTTAAAATAGTAGGGAAGAAGAATGCAAACACAAGATAATACACCGATGTGTTATCGAAGAGGAAACCGAAGTACTCGGCGTAAAACCTCTCCGCCGCCCTCTAAGCGGTAAATCGATCCATTAGACAATTAGTTGGGATACACGAATAGCAAGAAACTTTTCAAGCCTAATCTACCCAATGTACCTAACCCCACTAAACTCCTACTCCAACAAGGTTTTTTAGAACTGTGTCTTGTCTAGCTTTCCGAATCCTACAATACGCCCGATTGCATCCGCCAAAGCTTGGCTTCTTCCAATACTTCCCAGCAGCACCAAAATCTCACTTGACTCTCTGAAAGGGTGTGGTAAGTGTTTGGGCTATCAACCTCTCAAGGATATGAAAATTGAGAGGTAAGAGTTAAGGAAAAACCACAATGGATTGTGTAGAGAAATGTGGGTATAAAAATCTCTAACTCTCAAGGGTTGTGGCTAGGATTTTCTCTCAAAAGCACTCCTCAACATCTGTGGGTAATGTGGGTATATATAGTGTAGGTATAGATAGTGTGTATCAGATATGACAGATTAGCAAAACAGAATGTTTTGTGGGTATTTCGCAGGAAGGTCTTAGCCGCTTACCCGCGAGACACTCGCGAAAACCAACTGTCACCAACCTGTCCTAACTCTTCGCATTCCAGTTATGTGCTGGACACATGCTTCACTTCGCGGGAAGCCTTCTCTCTAGCTACCCGCGAAAACTTCTTACTCTTCACTTTGTCTTAAGTCTTCATACACACTCTCTCTCACACAACCCTTACAAGAAATCCCACATGAAATACAAGGTACAAAAAATTAAACAAAATTACAATAAAATTTGGTACGGAATTAAAACTAAAATAAAATAGTTGTAAATTACAACTTTACATGACCATTTGTATATTCATGTATAAATGAAGAGCCTTCATCGTATTATGGTCAGCTGAAAACAAAAATCAATTCTTACGTTTTTTTTTTTTTTTTGGCTTCATTGTCTCTCTCAGCCTCAACCACTAACACCACTATTGCCTCTCTCACCACTCTTACTAGTATTCATCATATAATTACAATCAAATTAACCCGTGTGGAAGGCTCAAATTGTTCCCTACTTGGAAGGGCAACATCTCTATGGCTTTCTTGATGGGACAACAGCTCCTCCATCACAAACTATCAACGTTGAATCCAATGGGTGAAACTCAAGTTCTTCAAAATCTAGAGTTCCAGCACAGGCATCTCCAAAATTAGATGATCCTTAGTGCAATTATCTCATCTTTCTCTGAAAAGATTCTCACTCATGTGGTTAAGTGTACCACTTCCCATAGTGTTTGACAAGCTTTGGAGTGCATGTTCGTCTCTCAATCTTGGGCAAGAACAATGCAGATTCATTACCAGCTTGCCACATTATAAAAAGGCAACTCTTCCATTGCTGACTACTTTCATCAGTTTACCAGTTTAGCTGATACTCTTGCCCCCATTGACCAACCTCTCAATGATTTTGAGTTGGTCTCCTTCCTTTTGGTTGGTCTTGGCTCTAAGTTTGACTCCTTTGTTAAAACTATCATTACTCGTATTGATCCCCTCTCTCTTGAGGACTTATATGGACTCCTGTTGGCCCATGAGATTCTCCTTGAGCAACAATAGCCCACTGTTGATCTTTCTCTTACTGGTGCGAACTTTGCTAACAAAGGGAACTCTGCTCGTGGTGAATGAGAGGTGGTAGAGTGGCGACCATCACGTCCACCACGAGCAGAGTTCCCTCTGTTAGCAAAATTGGCACTAGCAAGAGAGAGATTAATAGTGGGCTGTTGTTGCTCAAGGCGAATCTCATGGGCCAACGGGTGTCCATATAAGTCCTCAAGAGAGAAGGGATCAACACAAGTAGTGACAGAAGAAACAAAGGAGTCAAACTCAGCCAAAGCCTTCCAAAAGGAAGGAGACCAACTCAAAATCATTGAGAGGTGGTCAATGGCGGCAAGAGTATCAACTAAACTAGTAAACTGATGAAAGTAGTTAGCAATGGAAGAGTTGCCTTTTTTTAATGTAGCGAGCTGGTAATGAATCTGCATTGTTCTTGCCAGAATCTGAGAGGTGACCATGCGCTCCAAAGCTTGCCAAATATCACGGGAAGTGGCACACTTAACCACGTGGATGATAATCTTATTTCATGGGACTGTAAAAAGCAAGTTACTGTGGCTCGCTCAAGTACTGAAGCTGAGTACAAAGCTCTTGCCAATGCTGTCGCAGAGGTTAAGTGATTACCAACTCTTTTATCCAAACTTGGTGCTCCTGTGTCCAAATCACCCATTTTGTGGTATGACAACATTGGGGCTACCTATCTCTCGATAAATCCAATTTTCATACTTGCAACAAGCAAGTGGAAATTGATTTTCACTTTGTTTGGGATATGGTTGTTGATGGCTCACTTATAATCCGCTTTCGGTCTAGCCGGGATCAACTAGCTAATATCTTCACAAAGCCATTATCCTTATCTAAATTTGCTCTCCTTCGGTCCAACCTCAATGTAATTCCCATACAGTTGAGCTTGCGGGAGCGTGTTAAATATAAGAGTCAGCTCATAGAGTCCAAGAGTTCAAGTATTTGTGAGAAGTGATAGCTACAATACGAAATACAAACTCAACCAAATCTGTAGATTGTGATAAGATAAGAAGAAAAATTTGTATTTCAAACTCATTGTATCTCAAGTACTTTGTATTTGACAATCTGTATATTCATATATAAATGAAGAGCCTTCACCATATTATGGTCAGGCTGAAAACACAAATAAATTCTTACTTGTATATTTACAGTATGAGAGCCATAGGACTCATACCCAAGATTTCCAAGCTTATGACTCTAGATAAAAATTTCCAAACTTCTGCCATTGTAGCACTTCTGGGAGCTTCGCAATGGTGACTTTCTGGTGACTTTAAGGCAACACTACCACTATCAATAATCTCCCCTAATTAAATTCCAGGAATCCATAGGAACAAAAGGCATGTTATTTGGATATGCGTATCGAAATTCTTGCAATCAAACTTCTTGTAGTTTGAATATGTCTCTTAGATCAACACAGTTTCAGTGTTTCTTGATTCTAAAATGTAATTCTCAGAATAAGGTTTCCATCACTACGCCCAAGTGTTTGCTCGAGTGGTTGGACATTTGATAGCATTTAAAATTGAAGGCGAAAACCAAGTGTTCCCTAGCACTTTGGTAACAACTACCTGTTAAAACTTTGGACCACGTTTGCCAAAGTTTCTTCTATCGTAGTCGATACGTTTGTACATTGGAGCTAGAAGTATGACAACTCCTATTTATGAAATAGGATCTAATCCTATGTTTTTCCATCTAATTTATTATTTTAGCACATTTGTACACCTAGAACATATTTATTATTGATTTTAACCAGTAAAATGTTTGAATCATGAGTTATTGAAGAAACATTTCACATACATAAAGATTTTCCTGATTAAATAAACATTTTTTTAAATCAGGGACGGAGGGAGACTTGGACTAGGGGGCAATGCCACCCCCCCCCCCCCCCCACCCCTTTCTAATTTTTTTTTTAATTAATATGTATATATATAGTCACCAATTTTAGCAATTTTGTTCTATAAAATCACACTTTGCCCCCTTATCATTGATTCTTTTAGGAGTACTACTCTAGCCACAAAATTTTCTATAACATTTTTACAAACTGTTGTGGTAGTAAACTTTTATTGGTTTGCATATGGGCTTATCACTTACATCGCATTTTTACTTACTAATAACCACTCACCACATTAATAATTTTTTTTAAAAAGTTTGTAATTCTAGCATTTTCCTCATTTTAAAAGCCAAATCTAAAATCTAAAGCAAAATAAACAAGCTAAAAACAATTAAACTCAATCAACCAATTTTATCTAAAACAAAAAACTTGATCCTTTAAAAAATTTTAAACAAAATAATTTTGTCTATACCTGGATGCACACATAATAAAAAAAAAAAAAAAAAAAAAAACACACACACACAAAAAAAACTCATTAGCTATTAAGCAATTGACCCGAAAGCTAGAGCCACCACACGCAACTAATAGTAAAATTGCCCCCCTAATTTCAAGTTCTGGCTCCGTCCCTATTTTATATATATATATATATATGACTTTTTTTTTTAGGAAATATATAAAAGATGACTTGAATATATAATTGTAGGGGCGGGGTTTGAGCACTGTTGCGGTTAGACAAGTAGACTCAAGCTCAGTTAGCCCGATACAATAAATTTGTCGAGTATAGGTTCAAGAACTAGACCCTAGTAAGGATGGTAGCGACTAAACATGGTGATATGCAGATTGTATGACAAGAATATAATCTAAGAAATAAAATTCGACTCTTCGGCACTCCCCT
Organism: Quercus glauca; assembly: GCA_023736055.1. Lineage (NCBI taxonomy): Eukaryota > Viridiplantae > Streptophyta > Magnoliopsida > Fagales > Fagaceae > Quercus > Quercus glauca. Next base: position 41,846,850 of record CM043321.1, on the reverse strand, counting down.
AAGAGTGTATAATTTTTATTATTTCGTTGGTGCTTGGTTACAAAGATCCTACTAGTGCTACAGTGTTCCTTCCCTCTCAAAATCCAGTCCTTTTTTCTGGAGGACTTCTTACATTATATATTCCCCTTTGGTTAATCTTGGTCCTCCGTTTGTTGGTTATGCAGGTCACCACTTAAGTGCTTGTCCCATCAGTCACTTTCCCATTCTTTCTGTGGGTTGCAGCAACTATGGCAGCAATGTTCAGAGGTTACTTCTCCATTAATGTGCAAGAACGTTAGTTATGTGAATTTAATGTGGAGGTAACAGTTCTTTTTGGAATCGCTCCTCCACCATGCTTCCATAGCTAACCCGTTGTACTTGTCGTTTCTTTGGGGACGCTCTGAAGGGCTACCTCTGATGGTACTTTGCTCTTCCTTTCCATGATCTTGGCTGCCGAGGACAGGATTGTCTTCGGCAGTGCTTCTTGGTAATTGAAGCTTCCTTGATTCGTCCTCGGACATTTCTTTCTCCTCGGCACGGGCCTTGAGCCTAGCATAAAGTAAGCCGGGGTTGCTAAATCCTCCGACCCCACAATAATGTACACTTCATAATGATTGTTTATATATATATATATATATTTATAAATTTTATTATCAAGTGTCTATACCAATTAGTTTATTGGACCAGAAGTAATTTTATTAGTTGAATAAAAAAGGGCTAGAACATGGCAACTACATATCCTAACTCATAACCTTTGCACGAAAAAATTCATCCACCTTCAAAGCTAGCTCAAAAATCTTTTCAACTTAAATTATCATATGAATTGTTAATCCAAATTCTACTAATTTTCTTCATAGTTCACATATATATGGCTCAAGTTACATCATCCATAATGAATCAACTACCAACTTATTAGACGGAAAGGTACCTCCCCAAGTCTTAGATCTCCGGTTTAAACGAAGGTAGAGAGCTGTTCTAGTACCCGTAGAATTTCTAACCATTGTTTAAAAAAATTACACAATAAAAAACATGTAACATGCACCAACAAAATTACAATCTCTCTTTTATTAAAAATAAAAAATTAAAAATTAAAAAAAAAAAAAAACAAAAAAACAAAAAAAAAAACAAAAACTTAAACTTTCTTGGCCTACTACATTTTATGACAAAGAGATCACTTATTCTGTGCAAGGGTGTGAATGTTCAACATCCAATAGTTTTGTTGAAACACACAGTTAAGTTCCGTTAGGACTTTAAGATTGTCCAATAGCGTTGCAGATAACACAGAGAGAGAGAACACAGAAAGAACATCAAAGGTGTCCATATTGTAATTTGCGAGGTCTCAAAAAGTGTTTCTTTTCGTCAATGCCTGATTCCACTCTCTGTTTTCATCAATTTCAGAGACTTCCTCTTAGGGTTCCTATCATCTCCTTCTCTTCTTCTTCTTCTCTGAATTTCAATTCAACTCAGCCTCTGATTTCAATTACAAGCAATGGCGAAGAAGAAGAAGATAAAGAACTCAGAGAAAGCAGAGCAAGTTGATAACGTATCGAAGTATTCTCAAAAGCCCAGAAGCTCAAAACCCAGACGCCGTTTTGATTTTTCTTTCTTCTATTCCTTTCCTATCTCCAATTCAGGTCCTTCTCTTTCTCTCTATTATGGCATTAACGTTTTTGATATTAGTAACTAAAGTTGGTAGTTTGATTTTTTCTAAGATGGGAGTTATCATAGTTTTTTTTAGGAATTGATTAAGTTGTTCATGTTTCATTGCTTTTATCACTTTGAGTTCGGTTGAATTATTAATTGAGTAAATCCCATTTCTCTGATATAACTTTTATTATGAATTTGAATTGAATTTTGTCAATTTCTACTTTCTTAGTTGCAAAAATGGACTTAAATCTTCTGAGGGTATGTTTAGGATTTGTTGCAAACTAAGTAGCTTAGTGGGTTTTTCGTGGATTTCTATTTGTGGCATTGTTATAAGCTTGTCCCCATGAAGAATTAGGGGTTGCCTTATATAGCTCTAAAGATGTCAACTTGGGAATTAATGAATTATCTGTTCCTTTTGAAGATACTTATAAGGCTGATTGAGGGGTTTATGTTATTTTTTTCCTTCCGAAAGATCGCTGATCCATAGTAGCTCAGTGGGTTTTTCATGGATTGCTATTTGTGGCATTGTTATAAGCTGTGTCCCCATGAAGAATTAGGAGTTGCCTTATATAGCTCTAAAGATGTCAACTTGGGAATTAATGAATTATCTGTTCCTTTTGAAGATACTTATAAGGCTGATTGAGGGGTTTATGTTATTTTTTTCCTCCCGAAAGATGGCTGATCCATAGTGTGATTTTGTAGATGTTTATGTATCCGAGGTTTATATACCTTGTTCGATTACTTGCTGCCTATCCGAATTCAGAAGTATTATGAGTTATGACTGTGTATGGGTTTGGATATTGTAATTTATGATATTAGCTATAATAAATCAAATATATTCTTCACACTTATTTATGGGAAGAACAACTGAAAGTCAAGCGTGACCTAACTACCTACGGTTGTTGATTTTTTGTTTCTTATAGGCATTAATGGTACGGTGAAATTATGCTGTTTTTGCTAATTGGGTGGTAGAAGAAGGGGATTTCAAAAAAAGAAAAAAGAAAAAAAGAAAGATCGTCTCTGTTACTTACTAGAGCACGCGAGAGGATGATCCTTAGGATAATGCTTTGAGTACTCAAAGGGCTATTTAAGTTTGGAAAAATACTTCTTAAGTTTTTTTTAACTGTGTGTGGGCAATGGTCATTATAGTCTCATCTGTTCAACTTTACTTTGTCTCAGGAATGAATTATTATGTAACGAGTTTTTCAAAAAGCTTATTATTTTATCAACTTTTTCTTTCAAACAATATTTCTCCACAGGTTCCTCTCTGGGGTCATCCTGTGGTGAAGTTGGATTGTCCAATGTCACCACAAATAGTTTGCATGACAGGAATGCTGAGGGAAGGAAATTGCCTGAGCATTCTCTGGTTTGGTGCAGCAAGTCCCAGAATAAGGGACCACAAATTGCTTCCAATTTCTCTGAAACTACAGTTGTAGAAGTTGAAACAATTGTCCAAAATGAAAATTTTGGCTCCTGCAGTGATAGGTTTGTTCAGCACATTTTCATACCGTGCAAAATATTTGAATCCAGTTCCATTGCAATGATTATCTTTTTCCTTTTTTATACAGAAATGTTGGTGAACAATCAAGTGATACTGCAAGGTCACTGGAATTTACCCCCAAAAAATCACAAGTTACAGAAAGCAACAGTTTTTGCATTACACCAGGGAGCGTTGTGTGGGCTAAAACTGCTTACAAGACATGGTGGCCTGCTGAGGTATGTTATGCTACCATCTTCTATCATGCTTTCTTGTTATCATTTTTTCCCCTCTTAGATATAAGTTATATTTTCTTTCTGTAACTTGATTTAAGGAGCCATGTACAGCCTTTTAATGTAACTTAGGTGATATTTATGAAGGAGATTACGGGCTATCTCATCTAATGTGACACATGAAACATCCTTTTTCCCCTGGTACTTTCTTGTACACATCCTGTTCACTAGATTGTCCCATATTAGTAATAAAAGTCACATGATTTCTGAAATCTTATATTACATGTTTCAAACTTCCAATTTTTGAATCCTTCATTTTCCTCAGATCTGGAAAACAAAGTGTTTATATCCTCTTCTAGAAACTTTGGAGGTTGGAGGTTTGGCGACAACTTATTTATGGGCTGGAAGAAAACTTGTTGTACAATTGGGTTATGCTGGATCTAAGCAGATGATAGTTTGAACTATATAAATGATAACTATCACTTTTCTATTCTAAAGCAGAAGTCTTGTGTTAAATTCTGTTTGAGAGTCTGTTTAGGCTTCAATTTCATTCTATACTTCGAACTTTGTAGAGTTCCTGGATCATAGGAATTTTAGGTAATGTATGTAGTTAAGTTGTAAAATATGAAAATTTAGAGTTGAGTGAGAATAATGAGGAAGAGAAGAGAAGAGAGATAAAGAGAAGAGAAAGAAAAGGTTGAGGGCATCAACCGATCAAGCCCACACCTTAGCATATATTTATATTAGGGTTCATAACATGATTACAAAAATACCCTTATTAATATTTTGGAATAAATGACAACTAGAAGTAACTCTAACATATATTATATTGTATCTTTCCCTTTTTCCAGCACTTCCTTTGTATCTTGTGTACTAGGGTTGTGCCCCTTCTACGCAACCTCAATGAGTTTTTTACTTATCAAAACCAAGTGAAGATAAGAATTTTTTATTGGTAATTACATATACACACAGTGGGTCTTGAACCCATGAACTCATCCTCGACCTTGTTCTTACAAGGACACAAGTGAAGATACAAAATTTATATACTAGTTTCAATTAAAAAGTCAGTACTTCTGGATTGACAAAAAGTTAAGTGACATCTTCAGATCATGGATGAAAGATCCACTTCAGCTGACTCAAAGAACCAAGATACTGGCAGACATGTTTTAGTTGAGTTTTACGGTAGTCGTGACAAGTAATATTTCTAACCTTCTATGCTGATATTGATGTAGATCTTTTGACGGAAATTTTTTGGGACTCTGCATGGTCTTTGTCTTATGAGCTGACAATAAGCCTTTACTTTACAGTGCTTGGCTTGATCCTGCCAGAGATCTTTCCCTGCTTGAGGATGTGAGTAGGGTTACTCTAATAATTCATGTATAAGCTCAATAGATCTATCTTCATAAGTTTCTATGTTGATTTTGATTCTTGTAAACACCATTGCAGCCACTATTAAATAGATTTGTTTGTCTGTTTTCTTTTTCCTCTCTTATTCACCTTCCTGTGTTAATGATGGCAATTTCCAGTCTGTCCTTAGATATGTTGTTCACTGACCCAGCGGCTGTTATAATGCAACCTGAACAGAGGTTTTTCATTTGGAGGAAGGGTGGGGTGGGAGGGATGCTAGAAGATTTCTTCCATGTTCTAGACCATGATATGTAATGTGCAATTGATATATGCTATGCTTGCAACAAATTTTACATGAATTTATTGTAGTGGAGCAAAAATTTCAATTCGTAGAGCTGTGGAAAATCTCATCACATATAAACTCATTTTAGATTATTGAGGTCGGATCTTGGTGCGATGGCAAGTTCCTTCCACCAAAAGCAACTAGTCACAAGTTTAAGTTGAGGAATCAGCCTTGTTGGGGGGGGGGGGGGGGGGGGGGGGTTAAGGCTTCTTACCATGACCCCTCCCAGATCTTGCAAAAGTGAGAGTTTTGTGCACTGTATATGACCTTTATATAAACTTATTTTAGTTATGCTTATTCCTAGACCACCACTTGTCCCAAAAGTTTAAGTTAATGAGAAAGGGTGAATTTAATCACTTAATCATTATTCTTACACTTCCTTCATGTATGGGATTATAGTCCCCCTTAATGAGAGGAGTAAATTGAATATGGAGCCCTGTGGTGTTGGGGAGCTTCTAGAGTTGGTCAAGCAAGTCCAACAGACACAGAACTGAGGTGATTTGGAGTATGGTTCCTCATTGCCTAATGTGGGGTATTTGAAGGGAACAAAATGCGTGTACTTTTGACAGGAATGAAAGATTGATTCACAACTTGAAGCTCACAGCTTGAAGTTTTCTTTCTTTTAGACTCTGTTTGAGTGGGCAAATGCTACGAGTGTTTTAACCTTTAATTCTTTGCATAATTTAATTGATTTTTGTTCTTTCACTGCTAGTTAGTTTATATTTTTTACTTTTGTTATAGCACACTGCCTGTGTGCCTTGTATTCTTTCATCTATTTTTCAATGAAGTTAATTACTTATGAAAAAAAAAAGAAAAAAAATGGGGTACAACATGTGGAATTTGTAACTTTCAAATGAGAGGTAGAGTGGAGACATGACCCAAACTTAAAACCACTTGCTCTAATAGCATAATAAACTACCACTTGCCTCAAAATTCTAACTTGATAAGAACTGGTGAATTCGAATCTTTGCCTAATATCCTGCATGTTTATTGCTCCAGTGCTTCGAAGAAAGGAGTTGTAACCCCATGGAAGATTTTCAAGATGCTTTAAAACAAGTAAACTGACTCTAAGTCTGTAGTTATTGCATTCTCTGCCTAGTCAATGTTGTGTTCATATGTTCTCTTGTATTCTATCCTAATTGCAGGCCTTACAGAGGAAAGAATATCTAAGTTCATGTGGACAGTTGTTTAAGAGCCTTGATGGGCTGAATCACTCTGATCAGCAAGATCAGTCATCTGGTATGTACTTGTACTCTGCCTTAAGATTTCTTATTATCTACTATATCTGTGAAATGCCACAAAAAGAGATACAGGGAAGTCACTCTTAAGGTTAATATGGAAATAGTATCACATTCTTTTTCCTAGTGAATGAAACATAATTACAGTTATACATACAGCCAATAATATATTCTCTCCTTTGGGATCTTATATCTGCAATACTATCAGATAGAATTGGCAGAGGGGATAGCCTCTCTGTTTTCAAGAATTTGTCACCCTCTATCTTCATCCATCAGATGTGTGGTATAGTCATATAAACACCTGTTTAACTTTTCAATGTTGTCTCCTCAATCTTATAGTTAACAGGGTATCGGCATCTTTCCTTTTAGAATGATGGAAGATAGTTTTGGACAACTCAATATTTGTAATTTTTCTTGAATGACAGATTCCCACAAGGTCTAATTTTTTAGTACAAAGATAAAACTAAAAAGGAGTTTCTAATTTATTTAGGGACCTGGATGATTGAAAGATGCATAAATGTATCTTAGAGTGGCTAATTGGCGGAAATTTGGCTTTTAGATGTGCATCCTTACAAGTTTAACATGTTTAATGACATTCTATTTGTTACAGTTCTGCATCCCTCTAAGATATAACACCATTGTACTGTACTGCTTCATAGACCAGATTTTGGGTCTATAAATCAGTTGCCTTTTCACCTTCTTAGTACAACATTGCTTGGTTAGCCGTGTGCTCTCTTTATTTTTTCCTTTCCAATCTAAATTTGGCTTCTGGTTCAAACAGATAAATGGACTTCATCAATTTCAAGCAGAGCAGAGCATGATTTCCTTGTAAAAGGGAGAGGCAAAAGGGAGCGAAAGCGTAAACTACAATTCGATGTGAGTTTCCATCACCATTTTTGTTATTGGTGAGGGACTTATATTTCACAATTGTTGACATGATCTTATTATAACTGGAGCAACATCACTGTCATGGTTCCATCATTGACACCATTTTATTATGTTCCAATAGCAATATGTCATGTTATTGGTTATTAAAAAAAAATGATGAAAAATGTTGATTGTTAGATTCATTGAGGATGTATTGTTTGCAATCTAATGACATTCTTTTGCAGGAGGTAACATTTCCACTGACATCAACTAAGAAGGTTCGACGGTTTAGGATAATGCGGTACCTTGGCCTTAGTGCTCCTATTGGTTCTCCTTTTTGATCAATTCATCATTAGTAATTGTAGAACTCGCCCTCACTTTCCATCTGTAAACAAGACACTATCATTTGAATTAAATAATAAATATATCTAATTTTACTACAAGCATTTATAGCAATTTGGGTAATTACACAATACAACAATCAAGCATTTATTCTCAAAATAATAAATAAATAAATAAATGAATAACAAAGTTTAGCTACAAAATCGGTTGTAGTCTTAGGCTACAAACTCACTCAATATCTTTTTATTGGAGGTGAATTTTGACAAATTCATCATTGGATTACATCTTTTTCTTATAGCCTCTATGTTTGCAAAATTGTAAGAAAATTAAAGACCAATAGCTATGTCTTCAATAATTTTTAAATTGCAAGTTTTTGTAATTTAAAATTATGCATAAAATATAAGTTTATAGATTATATAGTATATAATATCTTATTGACACAAAATTTGACATGTGTATTAAGAGCGTAAAGAGCATGCAATTCAACGGTTAAATTTTCAAAATATGCAGTAATATTTATTTTATTGAGTGAGTTTGTAGCCTAAGGTTGCAACTAATTTTGTAGCTAAATTTTGTCCATAAATAAATAAAAAAAAAAATTCAAGCATTTTTTTCAAAACTGTTGGAGCCAACACCGAATCCTCACAAACTAATCAGGATCGATTATATGTATTCTTTTACGTTATTATTATTATTTTTTAAATTTGGTTTTAATTAGCTTCAAATTGAGCTCTAAATTTTCAATTGCATTAATTTTAATCCTGTAATTTCAAAAACGTCATAGTCTAGACCTTTAGCAAAACATTTCTTTTCTTTTTTTTCTTCTTCTTCTTTTTTTTTTTTTTTTTTTTTTTTCAGTATATTCTCATAAAATGTTAAAATTGTAATCATTTGAAGGTATACTATAACATTTATATGTTTGAAACTTCTCAGTTTAGCTTCAAAAAAATATTAAACATTTGGAGTAGTTGTATTTTTTATTCACAAATTTTTATGAAGGTGAAAAAATTATCACAAAAAGAATTTTAGATCCTAATATCATTTTTTTTATATAACTTTTGAAAGCTAACAATGGTGTTCCTTCATTTTTTTTTCCCTCTCATTGTTTAGAACTCTTGTTTTTATTTTATTCTATTTTTTTGTAATTTAACCCAATATTGTTTTTCTTTAATATATTCTTAAATCTTAACCGTAAGAGACATTGATAAAATATATTTCTTTCTACTTTTTAAAATGAAATTTGACACATGATGGTTTATTAATCATATCAACAAGAAAATCTAAGGTATAAAAAAAAATGATATGATATTATAGGTTCAGTGGGGGAGAGGGAGAAAAAGGGGGGGTTGTTTAATAGTAATTACTAATTAGTAAATATATGCTTGTCCTCTTGTGTGCTTTTGTCAATTTCCTCACAACTTTTCCAATAATTAATTAGATTTGGGTGACAGGGTTTCTGTAAGACAGCACATTGATTTAACAATCCTGAATATTTCTAATTGTTTCTTAGCTAGCATTTGGATACTGCTGAATCCCTCAACGTTTTGCGTCTGGCGTTTATGTTTCGTGGGATCCACGGTTATAGTAGCTAAAATATCACGCCCAAGACTGAAAAATGTGTCTGTTAGTGGGTCTCGTGCACTGTTCACGGGTCCCACAAACATATTTTTCAGCAAAATTTTCATTAAAAATGAGTCCTACAGTACTATTCATACGTTTAAAAATTATTTTACTACAGTACTTTCAGTTTTCAATAATAAACAGTATCCAAACAGACCCTTCTTGCCTATGGTCCTTGAGGATTTTTTGGGGATCTGTACTTTTTAATTTTGGTTTGTTTATTTGGTTGTTTATTGGCTTTGCAATTCGTTATTGTGCATAAGAGTAGAGTCAGCAGACTCAGCACATGTTATCTCTGATGGCTTTGTGATATTGTAGAAAGTTACTGTTGCATTTGTGAGTTGTGAGTTATAATAGCAGTAAAGCCAGTTAGTAATGTAAAACCATTTTCTGTCTTTAACAATTTGTCTTTGTTGCAAACTTGCAATACTTGGCTCTGTTATTGTTGTTTCTTTATGGAATTTTCTTTTTAATTGTGTGACACACATACCAGTAGGTTTTGAACGTAGGTGCATTTATGGCAAGCTCATTGGCATTGTTTCTTTCTACATTATTTGAATGTTCTGTGCATTGTCGGATTTCACATCATAATCCTTTCCCCTTGTTTGCTTTCATTTGGCAATTTATGAATTTCATTGATCAATATTATTGCGGTATGTGGTTTCAATCAGTGGCAATCTCTATGTCTGAATGGACAGTAGAAAAATGTAGATGCTGTTGATTAATGTAAAGCATGAAGGTATACTGACCTCTTACTGGTTGGACCGGTAGGCTTTGTGCTTTAAACAAGCTTTAACTGAACAACCTAATCTCATACTTATGCAAAGAGCCATCCATCCATAGTATTAGTGTATTACCGATAAGCATGTTTCTATATGAAACGCACACATTTGTGTAATTCAATAATTCAAAAAGTTTTTTAAATTAGGATAAAACTTTAGATACAAAACCTATTATATCTTAAGTTTGCTAATTGAATTCAATCACATGATTGTATTAACTAATACAATATATATATATATATATATATATATATATTATCTTTTGTAATGATAATTAAATTCAACTATGTAGCTCATTGGTCAATGCAACCATATTGTTTTTTTTTTTTTTTTTGAAATGCAACCACATTGTTAATTTAATTGGTAAAGTTAAAGCTATAATACAAGCAGCACTATAAGTCTATAACTAAGTTTTATCATTTAAACAAAATAGTCCTTAGCTGTCTGCAGATGGGGTGCACACATGATGTATAACATTTTCATCACTTCATGAGTCAGACCTCAACTAGTTGCTTCAAACAAATGCGTGTGATTACAACTCACAACCAATGCTTTTACTCAATTTCCAAGCCAATTGATTCTATTAAGTGTACTTGAAAATTTGTCAAAAATCTTGTAGCTCAACAATATTATTTGTGTCTTTTACAAGGAGGACCAATATATTTCTCTTGGTTATTGTAAACAGAATTACAGTGATGCAGAATCATATGGAGATTGATGCTGGTAATATTATTCATTTCTTCTAGGGTTTTGCTTCTTTGCCGTTTTACCAAGAATCACCTATTGGGATATAATGGTTTTTCTCTTTCAAATGAGAATAATTGAGATAATATTCCTGCCAGAGAGATCAACAGAATTTGAGTCCGGAAATGTTATAGGGGCGTTTGTGATTATTGGACAAAGACAAAAATAATACACCATAGCACTTATCTATGTGAGTTTTGGATAACTTTTGAGTGTTTATATTCCAAGTGACGCAATGGACGTTTGGCACGGTCTACTTCATTTCATTTTCTTCGAATTCGAATGGTAGGTACGTGTACAGTTAGACTAATAACATGATTGGTTTGTGCCAAACCATAATTTCTCTAAATTCTAGGGTCTGCTTGTTACACAATCTTAAACTCACATTTTTACATTTTAAACAACTTTACACATTTTTTCACACATTTGTTCACTCACACAAATTTAAAAAAAATACAAAAATCTCATCTCAAACTACTCTACCAAACACCCCCTTAATATCTCTAAGACGGTGACCTTCTAGTTCTAGATTATTATAAATGGAAAAAAAAAATTCTAATGTTTTGATAGCCGATTATGACTAAGTTTATTTTTCAACGAAAGTTCACAAGTTTTCTTCAGAGAGAGAGAGAGAGAGAGAGAGAGAGAGAGAGAGAGAGAGAGAGAGAGAGAGAGAGAGAGAGAGAGAGAGAGAGAGAGAGAGAGAGAGAGGAGTTTCGTCTTCTATTTTGACATTGCCTAAAAACATAGTATTATATAAGAATAGCAATAATCTTGTTACACATCCTTTTGACGCGCACACTATCTGCATTCTCCATAAAATTGTGAAATAATATTAAATTTTAACTTGAGTTTTAAAACACACAATCTATTTTGAAAACACCCGTTTGATAATGTTGTTATATTAACGTTGTTTAAGTATTGTGAAGATGCGTGTTGTATTATTTAAACAATACAATCAAATAAGCCCATAATTTCAATGCATGCCGTAGTGTGCGTAAAATAAATGTGCAATAGTTAATGTGAGATAATCATCACTTTGAGATATATATAGGGGTAGGTTTAAGTTATACCTAGTATAATTGTAAGCAATGTTACACCACTTAATAACCTATTATTGAATTCATATTTTAAAAGTCCAATCGTTGAATTACATGTTTTATATATTTTAAATATACATGTCAATTTTCATGCTAATTTACTGTTTGATTTATAAACTTATCTTTTATACATTATTTTAAACTACAAAAACTTGAGTTTAAAAAAATGAGTGATGATATAGTTATTGATATTTGATAATCTTTAAATTTTGTAAGTATGGAGAATATATAAAGATAATGTAATTTAGTAGTAAATTTATCAAAATTCACATATAATTAAAAAATATTAAACAGTGTAACATTATTTATATTAAGTGTAACTTTAACTTATATCATATCATATATATATATATATATGATTTATTGGACATAGATAAATATATATTATTTTCCCTCGTAATGATAATCCAACCGACAGTGACAGTACTCAAGCTGTGGCTATGTAGTGGGCCTCTATCTGTATTGGTGAGCTAGGGGCTTAAGTTCCACAGACACGTAAATTAGCAATGACTTGGGCCGACAAACTCGAAAAATAATTCACCTTTATATATTTCCAACCAAAAAGAAAAAAGAAAAAAAGCAGAGAATTACAAGACCCAGACCCACCACAGATCCCTTGACGCTGACGGAACAAGAGGAGGACCCACCACAAAACCCAAAAACCAAAAAAAAAAAAAAAAAAGGAAAAAGATAAGAAAAAGAAGAAAATAGAAAAATACATCCATAGTAGCAGAGAATTAAATTAAAATTCTCAAATTATTTTTAAAAAAAAAAAACCGGTTACAAAATTATTATTATTATTTTTTTAAATTCTGTTGAAACTTCGTTGAGGGCCCTCACCTGTCAGAAAAAGACGACCTTCTCACACCTTCACTGCGTTGTTGTTGTCTCTCAAACCCGCCTTCGTCATCTTACTTCTTTCCTACATTTCATTTTATTCACTTCCTCTCTCTCTTTCTCACTCTCATTCTCAATTTTTCGTTATGGCTTCTTCAAGCTCTGGAATCGCAATCCCTGCACCAGGTAACCTTCCATTTTTGCACACACTACTTCTCAATTCGCTTAATTTTTACTTCTTTTCACTCTCTTTAATTTCAAAATTTTGATTTGTCCGGTGCTTATATATATATATATATATATATATATACTCAGAGGCCGTTCAGGTTCTCGTCTCATTGCTAGCTGATGAATCCCCAATCGTCAGAGCCGCCGCCTCCGCTTCTCTCAAGGACATCGCCGCCTTGTACCTCTCTCTCTCTCTCTCTCTCTCTCTCTCTCTGTGTAGTGAATTTTGGTTGATAATTGAAGCTAATGCGGGTTGCAATTGTAGGAGTCCGCTACTAGTGCTTGACTGTTGCTGGGCTGCGTCTCGAGGAGGACGACGGGTACTGATTCTGTTTGAATTTTACTTGAATTTAGGGCTTGATTCTGTTGTTTGTGTGTTAAAATGTGGAGTGTGATTAGTGTTTTTCTTTTTTGTGTGTGTGTGTGTGTGTGAGTGATTCAGCGTTTTGGGAACATGGCTGGGATTTTTCAAGTGATGGCATTCGGAGTCCGAGCTATAGATAGTAATGATGTGGACCCTCCATTCATGGCGAAGCTCGCTAAGATTGCCACGGCAGAGATGATCTCCTCCAAGGTTCGGTTTAATTGCTCAATTCTCTCGTTTGTGTTGGTGAAAAAGCCTTACTTTACTACTTTGGTTGGTTTTTGGTTGTTAGCATTAGCTTTTTGAGTAGGTTAATTTAGTTCAAAAACCATAATTCTCGATTAGGATTATTGTTAAATGTGTAAATTTGCCATTTTCCAAATAGATTAAGCTTTTTGGACAATCGTTCAATGTTCATGAATCATGATATTAGTGCAACTGTCTCCACTCTACTTCCAATATAAAAAACTAAAAATTTCACATGTTGGGCCTCTAAAATTAAAGGGACTACTTCTTTGTGCTCCTTTGCATAATGAAGCTTTATTTATACAGATTTTTCTTATTTATAAAATAAAGGGGAGTCTGGGCCCACACTTGAGAGAGTGTTAGAATTTTGGTTAAATGATTAAATTTACTATTTCTTAATAGTTTAAGTTTTTGGGACAACTACTAATTTATCAAATTCGAAGTTTGGGTTGATACTTGGGTTGGTGGTAAACCTTGAGTAGCTTGTTGATTAGAATTACTATGCGAAGAACTTCATCTTGTTCAGGCTAAGTAAAATTTTGCCTTTAGAATTGAAAAACTTGAAGCTTAATAGAAAGGTAGGAATGAGTCTGAATAATATTGATTTGTCCCAATTTCTGGATGGGTTTTACAAGCTTGTTGTACAATTGGTACTATTTGACGGGGTTTTGTCTGTTGCTTCTAAGCAAAAAAAAAAAAAAAAAAAAAGACAAAGAAGGGTGTCGAGTGCCCTAACTTGAAAGATTTGACTAAAGTAATATGTTATGTCGAAGGCAAAACAAGTTAGTCCTCTTTCCCTTTTAGAACATAGTAGCTTGATATTCATGATTGAGATATCTTATGGTTTTTTAAGTTGGAAAAAATGAGCTGATGAGGGAAATTGGGTTCTTTTCACTGCTTCATGCTTGATAATGGGTCTTCTCAATATTTTTCTTGGAATCTTTTTTTTTTTTGATAAGTAAGATTGTGCTTAGACTTATGTCTGGGAAATTATATTATTATTATTTTTAAAGTATGAGATTCTTATTTAATGTTGAGATTGCGTGTACCATTTATTTTCTTGCAATTTACACATTAAAATTTTTATGAATAAGGTTGACATTGAACGAGAGAAATAGATTTTCAGGTTGAATTTTGCTTGACAGGTGCAGACAATATAACTATCTCAAACAGTTGGTAACTACTATTTGTGTTTAACATGGACATGAGCTTATATGTTTGAGGGTAAAGTAGTGCTATATGCCAAGAGCGTTGTAGCTCAATTGGTTGGCACTTCTTGGTGTTTCCAAGGCACATTTAAAAAAAAAAAAAAAAAAAAAAAACCTCTTAGTGTTTCCAAGACATCTAGGATTCTAATCCCCCCTACCCAATTGTAACTAATGAATTATTTAAAAAAAAATGTTATAGTTAAGGATTTCTTTTCTAGTACTTTTGCATACTACATGAGTATTGAGTCGAACTAGCTCTTTTGTTTCCTCATTATAAATTTAGAATTGTATTTTCTAATCAGTTTTACTCAAATGGTACTGAGAAAAAAAAAGTTTTGCAAAAATGGCACCTTTGCCATTATAAAAAATTGGGTAGAGGGTAAGGTTGTGGGTTCAAGATATATTAAGTGAGTGTGTAGCTTATCAATAAAAAAAGGGGGGAATGGCTTTTTGAAATTTGTAACTTTTGAGGATGTCATTCCTTCAAATTTGGTTTATAGTTATCTTATCTCACGTGCAACTATATGGCCCCCATAGCCAACATCCTATGCAATAATGCAAATACATAATTTTTGTCAAAGGTGTTACTTTTGGAGATTATGTTGCTTGGTGCTTAGATTCACAGGCTTCTTTTACATGCTCAAATGTTTTATTCCTGGAACAGCTTTTATAACTCTCTTTGGCCATTCTCTTTTATGTAGGAGCTAAATGCAGACTGGCAAAGAGCTGCATCAGGCCTGCTTGTTTCAATAGGATCACATTTGCCTGACTTAGTAAGTCTCTTGACTTGTTGCTTATTCTGAACAATTTCAACAGTAGGTAATGTGAAGCCAACACGTTGAAATATATTTGGTAAAACTGATAATACATTTTTCTTTCTATATTATAGATAGAAAACTCACCAATGAGCTTAGCTCAAATGGCACCTCCTCTCCTTGTAAGAGCAAGGAGGTAGAGGGTGAGGCCAGGGGTTCAAGATCCACTTGGTGCATGTGTAACTTTCCAATAAAAAAAAAAATATAGGTTGAAAACTCTGTTGAATTAAAAATTCCTTGATACAAGCTAATGTCATATGGAATGGTCTTGCCCTTCTACATTATGTATAGAAACATTGTTTAATTAGAAATTCCATTTACAAGATGAATGTGTTATGGAATCTTTATTATGAGAGAAGGAAGCTATGCATGAGACATTAAAAGAAAAGGGACCAATTGGCATATCATAAGAAACTTGAGCGACATATTTTTTCAAAAGTCGTGGATGAAATTACAGATGTGGCTGTTTTGGTGATGAGTGAGCTGGAAAACATTATAATGGATTCTGCAAGGTTTTAAGATTTCATCCAAGATGCTGATGGGTTTATTCAATTTTTTTTTTTTACTTTGAAAAATGTTGCCAAATTATTTTCATGGGAACCATTTGTTATCATCTGTGATGATTTGCACTTGAGAGTTAGGCAGACAATTAAGGTGGTGGTGATAATTGTGAGTTTGGAAACCTACCAAATGATAATGATTAAATACGTTTAGGATCTTCTTTTTCTTCTTAAAAACCACATTTTCATAGGAGTACTACAAATCAGCAATTGCTCTTTGCAATCAAAATCTTTTACAATGTTAAAATCCTTCCTTTCTTGATTATCATTTATTTACATTTTTATTTTCTGCATTGTTATTTTGTATAGTTCCTCATTTTTCTGTAAACTTTTATACATTTGGAATGAAGATTTGCTTGTATCAGAGTTAAGGGGCAGTAGCTTGAATAATTTAAAGGAAAATTTATTGAATTTCTTTTAGTTAAACAATTGAAAATGTAAAATCATGCAATTTTTTTTTTTCAGTAATTATTTAAAATAGATGAAGCATCTCAGAGAGGGAACTGTCAGTCAACATTTTAGAAATGCCGGTAGTTTGATTAATAGAATGGTTTGGATCAGCATTCAGTAGTTTCAACATTGCATATGTGTACTAAGACTATTTACCAACTAACTTAGTGATACTTTGGTGGGGCTATCCATACTTTACATTTATAGCTTCCACACACACTGAATATTATCTCCTAATATGCAATCAACTTAGCTTTTCCAAACATTTCTTTTTCATCGTATATGGATGATTCATAAGATATTCCTGATGTACAAATTAATATGTCCTCATTTAGTCCCTGTCTCTCTTCCCTAGCTTTTCACAAGTTCCGTCATTGATCTTTTTTATTTTCAATTAAATGACTATTGATTTTATTGGTTTGGCAGATGATGGAAGAAATATTTCTTCATTTGTCAGGGCCAAGTCCAGCTCTACCAGTAATGGTTCAGATTCTTGCAGACTTTGCTTCTGCCGATGGTTAATTATCACACTTCTCTGTTCTTTGTGCTTTAGACCTGCTTTGGATGTTTCTCAGTTATTACAATTTCTGCTTAAACTAAAGTGTCTGTCATACTTTTTAATTCTATTGAAGCATTGCAGTTCACTCCACGACTGAAAGGTGTACTTTCACGGGTTTTGCCTATTCTTGGAAATGTGCGAGATGCCTACAGGCCAATTTTTGCAAATGGTGTGGTGAATTTCTCTGACCTCATGAGTGGGACAGTTGATATCTGATGCAAAGTCTAGGAAATGCCTTAGTTCTTGATTTATTTTTTGTAATTTGTTGCTATATTTAGGATCTGTGTCTTCTGGTGTATTTAATAAGGATTGGAGTGAATGGCTTGTGAGGCTTATCTTTGGCAAACTGCGTGATGTATTCTGTGTTCTGGAACTGGTCAAACTTACATAACATGCGCATCGTGCAGATTGCACTGGCTAGGTTCTCTGCATTATATAAAATGGTTATTTAACTTTGTATCAAGTGAAAAGGGAAAAAAAAAGGTAGATTTCATATTGGCTTTCAGCGTTAGTCACCAAAATAAACTTTCAAAGAAAATATTAGATATTTTATTTAAATCTAAGAATAAGTTTGACCTTTATGTGATTGACTTAAATTGTCTTTGTCTATTTTGGAGAAGACTTACGCTACTTAAGGAAAAGACTATATATTAATAGGCTTGAATTTGTAGATATGTTTAGCATCAAACTAGACTTATAAAATACGTTGGAGGTTTTATCATAATCTGTGTTCGGTTTTCCCTATCCTAAACTTAAAACACTTTCATCTCCAAACCTATAAGTTAAAAATTAGTATTCATATCTAGTGATCTCATGGTTTTCTGGATCCACTACATTTCTTTTATTTCCAAAGTAAATCTAGGTCAAGTTTGAGCTTATGTAATTCAGTGCAAGCAATAATTTCATATTCCTAGCAAGATTAAAATTCTGTACATACAGAAATTACAAACAGATTCATTGGATGAATGTCCATCATTTTGCCATTCATGATATCTTCTTTTGGTTGTGTTACAACTCACAATATGCGAGTAAAATATTCTGAATCCTTTTCTTTTTGTTGTCTGATTTTGGTTTATGTAATTTTTTTTTTATCCTTTTTGACTCATATTAGCCTTGCAACTAGTAATATATGTTATTCTCTTTCAGCATTCAAGTGTTGGTGCCAGGCAGTATGGCAATATAGTGTGGACTTTCCATCGCATTCACCTCTTGATGATGGCGTCATGTGAGATCAATTTGTAGTTTTACTAGTTTTTTTTCCCCTATTCCCCATATCATATTTTCAGGTTGTTCTGTCTGAAGTAAATATATGTGTTTTAGTGCAGGTCGTTTTTAAATTCTGTTTTTGAGCTTTTATTGAGAGTATGGGCAGTTTCACGGGATCTAAAGGTTTGCATTTTTATTTTTTTGGTTCTTTTGCTGGTATTCTCTCACTCTATACTCTTTTTGAACCTTAATTGTGTAATTACAACTATACCTTGGTATTAGTTATGTTTCCATTTGTATTCGTTACTATATCTTACCTTGACAAATTTTTTCTCCCTGCTTCAAAACTGGTCTGGTGCCAAATTATTCTTACTCTGTTGTATTTTTTTGGATGGATCATCTTTCTCTGCTTAATGTTGAGTCATGCATCCACATTTGGTAGAGTTGAAATAATATCTCTTCCTCTTTCCTATCGCGTTATTTTAAAACTTTTTTTTATTTAAATTTTTTGTTTTATTGATTTTGCAGTTTGATGTTGAAAGAATACTTGTCTGAAAAGTTGAATTGTCACTAGAAAAAATGCCTTATATACATGAAATTTTAAGTGTGTATTATGCTTTTTTTTTTTTGCTTTAAATTTTCTAGCAATCTTTAGTGTTTTTGCCTGGTTGATTGGTTGAATTTTTTATACATGTCTTCCATTATTTTTTATTTACTTGGATTTTTTAGCAATTTACAGAAATGATTGGTTTTGTTATTTCACTTAATTTTTGTTTGAAATAGGTTCGCATATCTTCTGTGGAAGCCTTAGGTCAGATGGTTGGCCTTATCACCCGGACACAATTAAAGTCAGCTTTACCCAGACTTGTCCCTACAATTTTGGAATTGTAAGATTTGATATATTAATAATGCTTCAAGTTATATGTTTATGAGGCTGCACTGTGTATATGTTGTGTTCCTATCTTTGGTAGAATAGTTACCTGAATTGCGGTTGTACTAGACATTCTCAAAAACTTGTACATAGAAAACCCATTAATCATATGAAGTCAAAAGGGATGACATTAATATTTTCTGTTTTCTGTGCATCAGGTATAAAAAAGATCACGATATTGCCTTTGTGGCAACATGTAGTCTCCACAACCTCTTAAATGCCTCCTTGCTGTCAGAAAGTGGACCTCCTTTGCTTGATTTTGAGGTAATAGACTGCTCATTCTGCTTGTTTGTCCTCCCTAGTAATAGTTTTGTCCATGACTTGGCTTCTTTAACACCTTTCACATCCTGATGTAAGTGTACTGCATTCCTGTCCCTGCCGTGTACTATAGCAATATGAGTTTTAGCCTTTTAGGTAATTGGCCTTGTAACATATTTCCTTTTCAGGTGGGATTTATTTTGTCGGTTTAGTTTAATTTGGGAGAAGTGGAAGACTTTTGATAGAACTGTAGAGAATGTCCCTAGAAACATGATTCCTTGTAGCAAGTCCAATTATTACTTAAAATGTAATTGGATTGTTACTAACTCACTAAGATTTTCTGATCGTGTGACATTGTTTAGCAACCTTTCTCTTCACGTAGGAGCTTTTACTGTATTTGCCACCCCTTACCCAAAAAAAAGGAATAAAAATTTCTCATGAGCTCCTTTCGTTCTTACTAATGGGTGCTACATAGGGTCTTATAATCTCGTTTATGTTTTTATTTTATGATGAAATGATGGTCTTTTCTGTCTAAACTTTGTCATGTTGACACATCTGGAGGGAGAAAAACTTTGGATTACAATAGATATAGGTGGGTGTAGCAAAATTGGACATGAACTCGACACGACACGATACGAAATTAGCATATTATACGTTGAGGGTTAATGGATTTGTGTCATATTCGGGTTGACACGACTGATTCATTTAATAAACGGGTTGGGTTAGTGTTCAACCCATAGAACCCATCTGACCCATTTAATTAAATGACATTTTATTAATATACCCTTCAAACCCTAGGTATATAAACTTATTAGTTGTTGTGGTTTATTTTCTTTGACATATTATGATTGATTATTTGTGATATTGAGATATGCTTTTATTTTGAATGATTATTTGTGATGTAATTACTCGTTAGTTCTAAATTTTATATAAAAAATATTATTTGTTTGTTTTTTCATATTTTTTTTTTCATTTTGATAAAATCTGATAAATAGGTTGACACGACTGGCCCATTTAATAAATGGGTCGTGTTAGGGTTAAAGAATCTTGACCCATTTAATAAATATGTCGGGTTAGTGTTGACCCATATAATTGGATACTCATGAGTTGACACGACACAAACCTGACACGCCAACACGAATTGCCACCTTTATATAGGTGTTTTCTTAGGACTGGGGAGGATGTGGAATTCACATTGTGGGTTTTTGAGAATTTAGAGGATGCTCTATGTGCAAATACTTGGTATAAGCTATTGTTCTATGTCTTTCTTGGCTTTAACTAGTTTCTGTAACAATTTTGTTTTTAAACAGAAACTGTTACTAGTTTGTAGACTTTGTAAATATTATATGACATTAAACAGCTATTCGGTCTCTGAACTCTTTGCAAATATTACATACTGAAACAATTGTTTTGGTGCTGGTTTATTCTTCTGATGGGTTGCAGGAGCTCACGGTTATTCTATCAAGTCTTCTCCCAGTGGTTTGCATTAGTAGTGACAGCAAAGAGCATTCAGATTTCTCAGTGGCATTGAAGGTGTAATTACCAATTCCGTTTTGTGTAAATTCTTTCAATATAAGAACTTCCATTTCTTCTAGTTAGTGTTGAAGTCCACTACTTTTTCAAGCTTTCAAATTTGTTGAATTTATGAGGGTTTTTTTTTTTTTTTTTTCCTTTAAATTAGTTTTAGCCAGTGGTTTGACTTTGTTTCTTCTTCATAGGACTGGCAGCAAGTTATTCAGTTCATGTTCTGAAATTTTTGTTTCTGACATTTTCTTTTTTCAATTGGAAGGATTAACATCTCATTTTCTTCTCCTGGTTTCTGTGCTACCCCCCTTCTTGGCATTGTTATTACTAAGCGGTTGTAGAAATGCTGATGGATGTTATTTCTTGCCTTAAGCCGTGTTTATTATATCAGTATGCTGTGTCTCATATTTTGATGATGATAGCTATTCTAATTTGGCACTGGGCATCTAGATTTTTATGTTTGAATGCATGTTTGCTTTTTGACAGACATATAATGAAGTTCAGCGCTGCTTTCTGACAGTTGGTTTAGTATACCCTGAGGATTTATTCATGTTCCTTCTGAATGTGAGTCCCATTTTCGGTTTTCTTTGTTTTATGCCTTTAATGTATTATGTTCTGTAAGATTATAATCTTCTCAGTTACTTTTTTGGTGGATAGTGCAATTCTTTCTTTTTCTTTTTAAATTAAGACAAGTTTTAAGTTGGCATTTTTCCTGTAGGAGTTCTAAGATATAAATAAAATTTTAATGTGCTGCCTTTTCTATTTCTACATATTTCTGCTACCAGAAATGCAGGTTGAAGGAAGAACCTTTGACTTTTGGTGCACTTAGTGTTTTGAAGCATCTCCTACCCAGGTTTCTTCTCTTTCTGTTATTTGCAATGGTTATTCTTGATTCTCTTAAAGGATCTGTATTTCTTATGACCTCTATTTTCAGGTTGTCTGAAGCATTGCACAATAAAAGGCCTTTGCTTGTCGAAGCAGTGAAGTTGTTGCTAGATGAGCAAGATTTGGCGGTGCGAAAGGCGCTCTCAGAGGTAGTTAGTTATGAGCTGATAGTCTTAGAGTCTTTCTTTCATTTTCTAATATTTTTAGTAAAATATTCCTGTTTCTTATTAGATTCTGATTTCTTTGGTGGTAGTTGATTGTGGTTATGGCCTCTCACTGTTACTTGGTTGGTCCATCTGGGGAGTTGTTTGTTGAATATCTTGTACGGAATTGTGCTCTACCAGATCAGGACAGAAATGAGCTTGGGACCTCCAAGGAAGTCTTTGGGTCTAGCGGCACAAATGTTCCTTCCCAGTACAAGAGATTGGAGGTTTACATCTGACTTCTATAGATATGAAACTTCAAATTCATTGATTGATTTGATTTATTTGTCAAAAAGAGAACTTCATATTCACAATTTCAGATGGCCCAAGTGATGGGATGGTATACTTAAAAAAATGGTAATTTTTGTTGTTGACAAAATTGGTAAATCCAACACTAGTTAGTGTCACATTGTTTCCAGTTTTCCAGTTATAGTACTGTGAGTCCTAGTGGATGGATAGCACTTTAAGGGTCAGGTTTGTGGGTTAGAAGCTAGATGTTACCTTACAATATCAAAATTTTGCATATATCTAGTCATTTCTGCCTGTTATGGCCATTTAGTACTAGCTTGTGTTCTTCTCAGGTCAAAATTGGGGCAGTTTGTCCAACAGAGTTGAGAGCAATCTGTGAAAAAGGACTCCTTTTGTTGACTATTACGATTCCTGAAATGGAGGTATGCCAGATAGCTAAATCTTTAGTGGTGACTTACCTTTAGTGGGTTTTCTTGGTTTCTTCATGACTGGTAATGTTGAACCAACTATAACATCTTCCTTCTTCATCTTTTAATATATATCCAAAAATTTTGCAGCATATTCTTTGGCCTTTTCTGTTAAAGATGATCATTCCACGGGATTATATTGGTGCAGCTGCCACAGTAAGATTTTTTCTACAACTTGTTGCATATTCCTTGTATGTGGGGAAATATTTCTATTCCCATGCTTTCACTGTTTCTTTAAGTGTATGCTTTTGGTGTTTATGTGGCTTGTTGCATATTCCTTCTTAAATAAGATTCTGCCTAATTGTTGTTGGAAGTACAAACTGTGAATGTCTGAATTTATGATGCAATTATTATAAGAGTTGGCTGAAAGTTTTATCATTGTGACTTTTTTTTTTTTTTTTTTTATAATTTTAAAAAGAACAAAAACTCTTTGCACAAATTCACACACATGCTGCTTTTACAGGTTTGCAGATGTATTTCAGAATTGTGCAGGCATAGACCATCTCATAGTGATAATATGCTTAGTGAGTGTAAAGCTCATTCTGATATACCAAATCCTGAGGTAGGATCTTTTCTGGCGTCTATAAGGTATTTAGTTTCCTTTGTCCACTTTATGACAATAACATCAGCAAAATGGTTGGTGCACATGTTTAGGAGCTTTTAGCTCGCTTGGTGGTGCTTTTGCATGATCCTTTGGCGAGGGAGCAGTTGGCAACTCAGATTTTGACAGTAAGCATCACTTGGCCATAATTAGTGTAAATTATGTATAAGTTTCTATATGTCAAAACAAATATGTAAATTGAGGGGTCCGCTATTCTCTGGTCAAATTCATATAAAAATAATTGATAGGAATGATCTATTTCCTTATACTTGCGCAGAATATATCAATGTACTCTACTTTCTCCTGAAAACTGAAGTGTTTCAAGTTTTCTTTCTGGTGCTATCTCCTGTCTTCATACTGCAAATGGGTTGTTTTTACTTTGTTTGGGGTCCAATGGATGATGTCTAAAAGAGTTGTAGACTTACTTTTTGGATGGAGGAAAGGGTTTGGTAACCATAGAGCTCCTTTTGCCAGGAATCTGGCTCCTTTATGTTTAATACGAACACTTAGGAGGGAGATGAATAACTGTATTTTGAAGAAGTCCATGTTTTTGAGATCATTGTTTATGTGGTCTTGTATTACTGGATCTACTGATGAATGGTTGATTATAGACTTTATAGAATTTATTTCTGATTATAATTCTTTAGTAGGGTTTGCATCCACAACCTATGCATTCAAAGTATTTTCTCTTTTCTCTCTGATCAATAAAAAATATTGCAAGACAATAACACGTACACTTTGTAATTCTGAATCAAACTTGAAATGGGAGAAGAAAGGGGGGGGGGGGGGGGGGGTGGGGGGATGTGCTTAAAACCTAAAGAGAAAATTGGAGGTTTTTGTATTCAATGAGGGATGAGTCTTTGTCTCTGTATTATATGGTTAGTATTCAAAGACTAGAAATTTTGGTTAGAACTTTGACAATTTTCATGAAATTGTGTGGGTGTCTATGATGTGATGTTTTTTAAAATTATTTCTATGATGCTCCTTACATTGATTTTATTTGGTTTCAATTACAATACTTGAGTGGAAAAGTATGTGTTCATTTGTTTTCATTGACTTGCAGGTCCTTTGTTATCTAGCACCTCTCTTTCCGAAAAATATTAACTTGTTTTGGCAAGATGAGGTATATCGCTATGTGCACAAAACTGATTTGGGGTCTATTTGGGATCCGCTTTATTTACTAAAACTGAAAATTTTTTGTTGAAAGTACAGTAGATAAAGGTAAAAGTTAGCTGAAATATTACAGTAGAACCCATGAATAGTACCAAAAAGTGCAGTGAGATCCATGAATGGTAGCAAAAATAATCTGAATAGTAAAATAAGTTGGCAAAAATAATCCTTGCCAAACGGACACTTGGAATTGATAGTTCATATTTAATTGAAGTTTTGAAGCTTTCTAATGAGTACATACTGTTGTGTGGGAGTGGAAAACGAATGAAATGGTTTGGCCAGTAAGCTTAAATAGGAATCTATTCTTTTGTTTTTGGCTCAAAAAATGATCAGAATTAATATATATATATATATATTCTATAGATATATGAAAGTGGTAATTGTAAATTAAACATTGACTGATCTCTTTACAATTATATTGGGTAAAGTGGCTTATGTTCAGTTCATTAGTTGACGAACATTGTGGGATCAGGTAGATCTTTGTCAATGTGAGAAGATTTTACATACATTTTAGATCTCTCATCCAATCATTCATAAAAAAAGTTGGCAAAATTGTTTGGGGTTAAGCTTCTTCTTTTGTATAACTTATATTGTTTACAAAAGTATACAAAATGGTTTTTCATTAGAATCTAATTAATTGTAGTCTTTGCTAAGCTCTAGATTCCAAAAATGAAGGCATATGTTAGTGACACAGAAGACTTGAAGCAGGATCCATCCTATCAAGAGACTTGGGATGACATGATAATAGATGTAAGTCTCTTTGAGTTTATATTCATTCAGATGATATATGTTCCTCTTTCCATCGGTATATTTTGATTAAATAGTTAAACACTAACAATAAACCCCATGTGTATATTTTTCTCCTTTTATAAGTCCATTGTAGTTTTTTTTTTTATAAGCAATAAAGATTTATTTATATAAAAAAAGTGTCACTCAAGTATATAGGGAGTATATGACTGGAGACCATACAATTAATTACGCAAATTACATAAGTCTATTAAATCAATAATCGAACATAGAGAGTGACTACATAAAATAGATATCCAATCCAACAAAGTTTTAAAGAAAAAAAGCTTTAGCTCAGGCATAGTTCTCTTTGTATCTTCAAAGCTCCAGTTATTCTCCCTCCAAGGACACCACATCAAGCAATGGAGGGTAGCCATCCATATAGAATCATGTCCTATGACGCCTAAAACAACCTTGCCAACAAGCCAATTAATCAACCACAGACTTTGGCATCACCTAGCAAACTCCAAACAAATCCAATACCATAGACCGTAACTTCGAAGTAATAATGATCTACTGATTCCCCATTACATTTGCACATATAACACCAATCCAGAGGCCGCACATGTCTTCTTCTAAGATTTTTGCCAGTCAAGATTTTCCCTAGGGCTGTAGTCCAAACAAAGAAAGCTACTGTAGAGGGAATCTTCGGTTTCCATATGCTTTCCAAGGAAAAGATTGGATATTAGTATGTAGGAGGGCATGATAGAAACCACTAACCTGAAAACCTTCTTTCTTATCTAGTACCCAAGACATCTTATCTTCCCTACTCCCCCTCACTGAGGCACCATAAATAGTAGCCATGAAGTTTGACAATGGCTCCAATTCCCAATCTTGCATAGCCCTTATAAAATTGACATTCTAGTGGAGAATCCCATAGGTAAACATTAATAAATTAGCTACACTCCCCTCCTTTGCATGACTAATTGTAAATAATTCTGGAATACATATTGCAAGAGAGTTCTCCCCACACCACTGATCATGCCATTTCACCTTAGTCCATCCCTGATTTCAAATTGAATGTAACGTGAGAAAGTGGACCAAAGAGGAGCCCAAACTTGATTCCAATTAACCAAACAAAATTTCAACTCATCCCCCAAACAAAAAGTGGAACAAAGAGGAGCCCAAACTTGATTCCAATTAACCAAACAAAATTTTAACTCATCCCCCGAACAACTCCATAAGAAATTTTGTTGAAGTTGTTCAATTTGGTTAGCCACTTCAGCGAGAATGAGAAATAAAGATAGGAAATATGTTAGTTAGTTAGATAGAGTACTTTTAACTAAAGTGACTCTACCTCCTTGGATAAGTAAATTCGTTTCCATCCTGCCAGTCTCCTTTCTATCTTCTCTAAAATAGGATTCCATAATGTCTTCTCCTTAAATTTGGCACCTAGAGGAAGTCCTAAATATCTCATTGGAAGCGAACCTTGCTTGCAACCTAGAACATCCACCAACATCTCAATTTTAGGAACTGCTCCCACAAGCACCAATTCCGACTTGCCCAAATTTATTTTCAGGCCCAATACTCCTGAAACTAATTTTTCTAAATAAGCAACAAAGAGGAACCGCAAATTTATTTGTGAAAGTTGCACAATTTGTTTACTTGTATTAGGTGCATGAAAAAACAATATAACTCTAATTAAAAAAAAGTCTTTATCCTTACAAAAGAATTAGAGTAAACAAAAAATTGGTCTAAATTATTTCTGAAAGTTGCATAATTTGTTTACTTGTATTAGGTGCTTGAAAAACAATATAACTCTAATTAAAATTTAAAAAAAAATCTTTATCTTTACAAAATAATTAGAGGACATTTCTAAGTACCTTAAAAGTAGACAAGATGTGCTGGGAAACTATGGTATCCTGATTCTTACAATTATGCATAATATGTCTCTTTATTATTGGATGACAGTTTCTTGCGGAATCTTTGGATGTGATTCAAGACACCAATTGGGTGATATCTCTTGGAAATGCTTTCACCAAACAATATGAGCTTTATACTTCTAATGATGAACATTCTGCACTCCTTCACCGGTATTAAAAAATTTTAATTTAATATTGCTCCATTAGATTCAGGAAGCATTATTTAATCAATATTGCTTTCTTTTGCACTGGAAGTGATTTGATTTCTTATTTTCTTCAAGTTGTGAGTGTTTTTGAATACATGATGTATAGGTATCAGGGTATTTCCCTGCACATAGATCTTCGGTTCTAGATATACTAGCAATTTTATGAAACCTGTTTTGGCCATTGTCAATGGAAAGTGAGGTTACACAACCTCTAAACTTTGGGAGGGTAAACGTTTTTGTTTTTGCAGGTGCTTGGGTATTCTTCTTCAAAAGGTCAATGACAGGGTTTATGTTCGTGATAGGATAGATTGGATGTATAAACAAGCTGACATTTCAATTCCAACAAACAGGCTTGGATTGGCAAAAGCCATGGGACTGGTATCTTAAGAGTTTGGTGCGTGTTGTTTACTGTTTCCATTTGGTTATGTGTTTATAATATATATTGCTTTTGACTATTTTTAGGTTGCAGCATCCCACTTGGATACTGTATTGGACAAGCTGAAAGATATTCTGGATAATGTTGGGCAAAGCATGTTTCAAAGGTTTGTTACTATCTTGTAAGATAAATGTATTCTCTCTTTTTTCTTTTTGTGGTTGCATATATACACACGAATATGTACAAATGTACAAATATAGAAATATACATGCAAGCTATATATATGTAAGATGGGTTCAGAGTGACACTCTCTTCTCTATGCCCTTGGTTAGTTGCTTTTTGTTATGGCTTTCTTGATAGCATGACATGCAATATAATTTTTGGCTTTTTCATTATTGTTAATATGATTGAATTTAGAGCATCCGCATCAGTGCATGTAAAACTTTGCAAAATACAAAAAGCAACAAATTTTACACATTTGGCTCCAAAAATCTTCCACGTTAGTCCTAAAATTGTGTATATTTACATATTTGCTACAGTAACCGTGCATATATACATGGTTACTGTAGCTGTGTATCTTATTATTTTATTAATTTCACATTTCGCTCATTTTATTCTCTCTCTTCCCATCTGCAAAACCAACTCAGACTTCTTCTCTCCCTCATTATCTTCTTCTTCCTCTGATACGCACAAACACACCCGCACAGACGAACCAACACAAAGATGCACAAAAACACACGGACCGTTTGATGCTTGTGGATCGGTGCTGCAACAGAGATCGATGCTTGCTAGCGGCGGAAATCCGTTAAAACAAAACGCATAACCCACCATCTCTCACTGTCTCACAGAACCTGCAAGAGCACCACCACCACCAAAACATAGATCTCGCCATCCACCCAACACCGTCCAACCATCACCACCCAACCATGGAGCGATCAACCCAAAGTCCACAAAAAATCAACTCAAAATTAAACCATCAACTGAAAACCCATAACCCAAATCCAAAATCAAAATCAAATACAAACCCAATGGAGGCAAAACGCTTGAAATCAGATGAGAGAGATCCAACAATGCAAGCTTCAGTGATAGAGTGAGAGCAAGCTCAGAGAAAATATGTGAGTGTGTGGGTATTGGATGAGAGAAAACTGAGAAAAAAAAGAGGTGAGAGAGTTAAGGGATCTGAGAAGGAGAGAGATGAGGGATTTGAGATGCAGAGACTTTGAGGGATGAGAGAGAGGCAGAGATTGAGGGGTGAGTTTGTGGGTGAGGGAAAAGAGAGAGGCGGAGAGTTTGAGGGTTAGGGAAAAGTAGAATAAAAAAATATTATTTATATAAAATAGAGTGTATAATAGATAAACTGATGTAGGTGTTTTGTAAAAATAGGTGTGTAAAATAAAAAAAGTATGTTTTTTTTGGCAAAATAGACAGAAATTATGCACCATCTGATGTGGTTGCTCTTAGTACCCTAAGGAATTAATTGATAACAAACATTGCTAAAATGCCTTTTAGACACCGGGTTTATGTTTAATTTCAAAAGTTACGTTTGGTAGATTCTAACAGTTACTGCAGGTTTCTTATCAAAATTTGGGGCTGAAATTAGATTATATAGAAGTGCCGATGCTTTTGTTTCAAACAACTATGTTTTCCCTTTTTATTAATGAAGGCTGGATGCTTTAATTTCGCCTTAATTGACTCATTAGAAGGATCTAGAACCCCCCCCCCCCCCCCCCCCCCCCCCCCCCCCCTCTGCCCCAATAGAAAAGAAAAATAGTCACATTTTTTTTTCTTTTTTTTTTAATGGTAATTTTTATTGGGTATATAATATCTTCTAGGTCAGTGTAATACTTTTTTGGTATTTTAATTTTTTTAAACTAGGTCAGTGTTAGTCCCCACTGGCTCCCTTTTTTGTGTGTTTGTAATTTTATATGAAAAATGTGTATCAATTAAGGATATTCATGTGAACAAGCTTTTTATTTCATCTATTGCAGATTCCTATCCTTTTTCTCTGACAGTTTTAGAGCAGAAGAGTCTGATGATATACATGCTGCTTTGGCTCTAATGTATGGCTATGCTGCGAAATATGCTCCATCAACAGTTATTGAAGCCAGAATAGATGCACTTATTGTATGAGATCTTGTCTTTTCTCCTAATGCTTCTCCACGGAGATCTCAGTATATACTATAATTAATATATTCAATTTCTGATGTCTTGTATTTGTTTATTCCTTTTGCAGGGGACTAATATGCTTTCACGGCTTCTTCATGTGCGCCACCCTACAGCAAAGCAGGCGGTTATCACTGCCATTGATTTACTAGGTCTGTATAATTATGTGAAATATGGTGTCTTAATTTCCTCCACTGCAGTTTTACCCTTTTTTTTGTTGTTGGAAGGATTTTGAGTCTAGGAGTTCATAGTTTGAGTGAATAAGGTCTAGAATCCTTGAGAACCAAAAAGAAATGGAAAGAGAACCTCCAGAGGCTTTTATTGTTCTTGCTTTGTCTTTGAAACCTGTTGGATTTTCTTTTTGTGAATGTAAAAATTGTCCATTTCTTTACTTAACCAAAATAAATAAATAAATAACAATTGTCCAAAAATTTCTTTAAAAAGCTAGTCAAATTACACTTCACATGACATTTACGTTATATATGCTATGCTGCACTCTTTGCAATTGAAATTTGTTCCTTAATAACTAATTGTAATTTGTCACATGTTTTATTAGAAGGGTTTGAACTTATTAAAAAGATAAACATATCTTTCTTTATAATTATCAGCCTTATGAAGATTATGGCATTAATGTGATGGTGATAATGCAGGTTGTGCTGTCATTAATGCTGCGGAGAATGGTGCATCATTTCCTTTGAAAAGAAGGGACACAATGCTTGACTATATTTTGACCTTAATGGGCCGAGAGGCCCGAGATGACAATGAAGACTTTGTTGATTCTAATCTTGAACTTCTCCATACTCAAGTATATTACTTATCAAATCATTATGTCTTGTTCTAAAGCTATCAGTTATGGTTTACTTTTGTTGGAACTGTTTTAACTTTTCCTCTTTATTGGTGCTTTTGTAGGCCCTTGCTTTAAGTGCCTGTACTACCTTGGTTTCTGTGGAGCCAAAACTAACGGTTGAAACACGAAATCATGTGATGAAGGTACAAAATTTTGATAAATTGGATTATGTGTCATTAACAATGAGAATTTTACTCTATAATATTTGTTTCGAATTCATAATTTTTTTGACAAATTCGGCAGGCAACGCTTGGGTTCTTTGCTTTGCCTAATGATCCGGTAGATGTTGTCAATCCCCTTATTGACAACCTTATCACTCTCTTATGTGCAATTCTTCTCACAAGGTATTCTAATCAAAAGGTTTTTGCCTTTCCTGACTTGCTCATTCCTTTGAAAACATTAATGTTTCTTCGTCTCTAGTAGTTTTGGTTAAATGTATTATATTAATTGATGACATAATTTGCTTTTGCTGTTACTTTTTTCTAATATCTGAATGGAGTATTTTCATAGAGATAATATTTGGTTCCATTTTTTGAATTCTATATTTTGAACTGGACTTTAAAAAATTAAGCGGAAGTATGTTATTGAATTTTTCATGGTTGCTTTTTTTTTCAATAAGGAGTACTAATTCTATGGAAGCACTCCCAGTGGCTGAAGTTTCTAAACCATAACCGTGTAATATGTTAATTCTTGCATGCACTTGGTAGCTTTTATGTACGTATAAGTGATCCCTTAATACTGATCTATTTTTTTACTGAAAGAGTGAAGAACAGTGGGGCCTATAATACAATCCATTTGCATAGAACTGTATATATAACTCTATCTGTATGTGTATGTGCTAATTGATCTGTCATGTAAGATTTTACATTTATCTCTTCTAATTTTCAAAATTATAAAACTCAGTGGAGAGGATGGGAGAAGTCGGGCAGAGCAGCTATTGCATATGTTGAGACAAATTGATCAGTATGTTTCTTCGCACGTGGAGTATCAAAGGAGAAGAGGTTGTCGGGCAGTATATGAGATGCTTCTCAAGTTCAGGACGGTTTGCATCAGTGGATATTGTGCGCTGGGCTGCCATGGAAGTTGCATACATAGCAAGCAAGCTGACCGTACTGTGCATGGGAATTTTTCCAACTTACCAAGTAAAATTGTTTACCAAGACAGCTTCCTAATCACTTGTTTCTTTCACTGTCTTATGCCAGTTTTTAAAACATTTTGTTCAACTTTCAGCGGCATTTGTACTACCAAGTCGTGAAGCATTGTGTTTAGGAGATAGGGTTGTCATGTATCTCCCACGTTGTGCAGATACTAATTCTGAAGTTAGAAAAGTTTCTGCTCAGGTAAGTGATTGGCAGCAGCTTTAATAGTGTCAAATAAGTTGATTCTCTATGCTGCATCACGAACCATCATTTATAGGTTCAAGTGCGTAGGCTGTATAAGTATACTTCCCAATTTTCTCTTACATCTGGTAGAAAAATCTCATAAACCTTTGTTTGGGTAGATCCTTGATCAACTCTTCAGCATCTCTCTTTCACTTCCAAGGCCTGCAGCTTCCAAGTTTTCTGTGGACATAGAATTGTCCTATGGTGCTTTGTCCTCCCTTGAGGATGTTATAGCCATCTTGAGGAGTGTAAGTTTGTCCAGAAACTCTTTGTATTATTTTCATTGTTTATTCATTTTATTCTCTTTTGAAGCTGTGGAAGGGGAATTGTGAACTATGATGAAATTTTTGGTTTTTCTATATGTTTAATCAGGACGCATCTATTGATCCTTCAGAAGTATTCAACAGAATTATTTCCTCTGTCTGTATTTTGTTGACAAAGGATGAGGTAATTTTTTATTGAGAAATACAGTTGTTTGTGTTCCCAGATTATTGTACTTTTTAGTCATTATATTTGCCGTTGAGTACACTACCCGTATACTTGCCTGTAGTCTTTAATTTATTACAAAAGAAATTTACTTATCAAAAACAAAAGAAGAAAATTGAAAATTCAGAATCTATGCTGCAATTGCTTCTTCTTACATATCAAGAGCTTCTTGCAGCTTGTTGCTACCCTCCATGGTTGCTCATCAGCTATATGTGATAGAATCAAGCAGTCAGCTGAAGGGGCCATACAAGCTGTGGTTGAGTTTGTTACGAAGAGGGGGCATGAGCTGGTCGAAAATGATGTTTCAAGGTCTTCCTATTTAAAAATTTCTTTAGTTTAAAAAATTTCAGAATTTTGGAAGTGTGTATATCTTCTTGTTTTTATTTATTTATTTATTTATTTTATTTTTAATAAAAAAATTATGAATGAGTTGTGTGTATATCTTCTGATAAGTAGATTGCTGTATTTTTTAGAAAGACTGATGATTTATTGCCAACAGAACAACCCAATCTTTGCTCTCTGCTACGGTTCATGTAACTGAGAAGCATTTACGTCTGGAAACTCTTGGTGCCGTATCCTTCTTTCATTTAGATTCATTAACCTGCCTGATGCTATAGTTAGCACCTATTTTTTATGCAGTTATCCTTTTTCTTTTTGGTGGTTCCTTTGTCTCTTAAGCGTATCCTTAACTTCCAAAAGATTTCTTCGTTAGCTGAGAACACGAGTTCAAAAATTGTTTTCAATGAAGTATTGGCTACTGCTGGAAGGGATGTAGTCACAAAAGATATATCTAGACTACGTGGTGGTTGGTCAATGCAGGATGCATTTTATGTAAGTTATATTTGTTTTACAGTAAGAAAATTATTGTTCTTAGACATTTATTTTATATTGTCTGTGACATTACCAGTAACCATAAGTGAGTGTTAAGTTCACTAATAAGCAGACAATATAAAATAAATGCTCAAGTGACTTGCCTCTAGCCAGAGTACACTTAGGATTATGAATTGTGTTTGTATGTCTTTTCTTTTTTTTTTCTTTATTATCATAATCTTTGTTTTCTTCCCCTCAATTAAATAATCCATTTCGATGATTTATATACTAAATCAACTGTTTATTTAGTTATTTATTCTATACTTTTTGTAATAGGCATTTTCCCAGCATACGGTGCTTTCATCTTTGTTCCTGGAGCATGTGATATTTGTCTTTAGCCAGCCTCCAATTCTGAGAGGTGATTCCCGGAAAGGAGAGAACTCTAGCCATCTTGTTGACGGTCAGATGGAAGATGACGTTCTGCAAGCTGCTATTTTTGCTCTCACAGCATTTTTCAGGTCTGTACGATTGGATGCATTCATCAAGTCTCTACTGTATTATACAGTTGAACAAATTTTGCAATGTTTTATGTTGTTGCAGAGGTGGTGGTAAAGTCGGAAAGAAATCCGTTGAACAAAGCTATGCTTCTGTTCTTGCAGAACTTACTCTCCAGTTGGGTAGTTGTCATGGTATCGTGAGCACTGGTCAGTATGAACCACTACGGTGAGGACCTAGCTTATACTACCTGGTAGACCTATCATCATTTAATTTTCTGGTTATAAAGGTCACTGCTTTTCTTTCTTTCTCATTATTTATTTATTTATTTATTTTATTTAAGAAAAAGAGTCTTGTAAACTGTAGCTCGGTGGCATTACTTGATCTCTTTTATTAAGAGAACCAGGGTTCAAATCCCCCCACCATCACTTGTAACAATGAATTTGCTTTTCTTTTTTGGCAGGGCTCTTCTAATTGCATTTCAGGCATTCTGTGATTGCGTTGGAGATCTTGAAATGGGAAAGGTAAACAAGCGTATGGGCATCGTATTCTATTATAGTGAAGGGAATTTCTAGTATTGTGATTTGTAATATTTAGGGAAAGAAAGATAATATCAGCTCTTCTTTTTGTTTATAGATTTTGGCCAGAGATGGAGAGCTAACTGACAATGAGAGGTGGATCAATCTTATTGGAGACATAGCCTCCTGCGTTTCAATAAAGAGACCGAAAGAGGTAATATTCCACTTGGGATATTATATAATAATGTTATATATATGTGTGTGAGTATTTGTGTCTACATTTATTTTTAGTATGACAAATGAAAAATTCTAACAAGCGGTGGAAAATGAAGTATGAGAACAAGGACACTAGGTATAGGGAATAAAACAATTCAATCAGATTCTATTATACTCATGGTCAATTTCATGTGAAATTGGTGACTTGGCAATGAAAACTGATAGGACATATGATTTCTTATCTTTCCATTACATCTATTAAAGCATCAATTTCTTCTTTGGGGCTATAGAGAGTCAGGATTTTGCACTTATCGTCACTCCAGCCTAGAAGTGGTTTATATGATGGAGATGGGAACTAAAATTAGAAATGAAGTTGATACTCATGGTTAATTTCATGCGAAAATGGTGACTTGACAATGAAAAATGATAGGAAAGATGACTCCTTCTCTTTCCTTTTCTTTGGTTATATAAAGAATCAGGGTTTTGCACTTTTGATCACTCCAGCCTAGAAGTGATTTACATGATGGAGATGGGAATTGAAATATGCAATAAAGGGTTTGCAAGAAAGATGCTATAAATTCTAATTTCTTTACATTTAGAGAATATGTTATTTATAATTTTTGCTTGAATTTACCTTCAAAATGATAGTAACTGCAGTTCAATTATTATTATTATTTAAAAAATATATATATATATATATATATATTTATATTTAAAGTAACTTCAGTTCTTCTGTTTATTCCTTTATTGAGTTCCATAACCTTTATTGAAAGGTTTTAAGTTAATGCCTGAAGCTTTAATGGGGTAACAGTATTCCCATTTTTAAATGATTGGACTTGAGCGGTGTAGCTCATTGGTGAATTTACATTTGAGATCTACACCAAATTTCAACTTAATATTGTTTTTTATAAAAAAATTCCGTTGCCAGTTTGTAACAGCTAGTATTTTACTGATTTTGGATTTATCTGGAATATTATTTATGTTTGTTATCTTGTGGTAAATTTTATAGGTTCAAAGTATTTGTATAATTTTGAGCAAATCTCTAAGTCGACAGCAAAAATACCAAAGGGAAGCTGCAGCTGCTGCATTGTCGGAATTTGTTCGTTATAGGTATATATAGAAGAGTTGACATACACGCTGGTGCTCCCCTAATTCTGTCTAATTTTTGGTTAGGAGTGAGACATGTGGCATATATTTGATTTCATGTAGTTTACATGAAATTTCTAAGACCATTGGATTTTTTAAATGCCACGTATCTCACATCTAGCTCAAAATTGGAGGAAATTGGAGGATTTAAATTGGAGGGGGAGCCTCTCCCAAGCCAGTGCTCTCTTTTTTGCACTGTTTTGTTTTGTTGTATTTTATGTAATTTTGTATGGAATGTTGCTGCTATTAGTATTTTAATTCTTCCATTGGTGGTGTGATGGTTACTATTTACCTTGCAGTTGCAGCTGTCTTTTCCCTTGTTTTTATTTATTTATAAGTTTGTAAAGAACCAATTGTGTTTAAAGAATATAAGGATGGAGATGATAACAGACACTGGACAGGGTTGGAATCATATTTGTCCCAATATGAGCCTTCCTTTTTTTCTTTCCAAAAAAAGGTGGAAACAGTGGAGACCCTCTGTGTTTGAAATGGTCTAATTGATGAAGGTGAATAAATTTACTGCCTTAGGTAACTGAAGAAACAAAAAGGGAGAAGGGAGAGGGAAAAAAAAAGGTTGGGGGGGGGGGGGGGGGGGGGAGGTGTGGGAAGGATTTCCTTACGGTAAAGGGCTTCATTAATACGTGAATCTCTTGTCGGCATTTTTGTGATTCAATTCTTTTGGGCCAGATAAGGATAATGTTCTCCAATGTTATTCATTTTTATATTGATAAATTGTGTACCATGTAGATAGCTGTCTAGCCCCGTGTGTTTGATTCAAGTATTTTGGCCCAACTATTATCTTGATTTTGTCAATGTACCATTTGGACTCCTTTCCTATAAAGTGGGGCCCCACTAAATGTTTGGAACCTGATGAGCAAGTTTAAGTTATTGAGTACTTTCAATTACTTGTGATTTTTTTTTTTTTATAGATTTATAAGAGAGGTTTGCTCTTTTTGTTTCTATCTTTTTTTTTTTTTTTTTGAGAATCATTCTGTTTCTATCACTTGATTGTTGTTAGTTTAATGTCTTTTTTTTTTTTCCTTTCATTAATGTGTTTAATTGATTTTAGCTTATCGATGATTTCAAGTTCTTATAAACCTTAATGTTCTCAATAATGCAGTGGTGGGCTTGGTTCCCTATTAGAGCAAATGGTAGAGGTGTTGTGTCAACACGTATCAGATGAGTCTCCAACTGTTAGACGGCTATGTTTGAGAGGACTAGTACAGGTTTTATATTTTATACAAACTTTAAAATTGTCATGTGGCATTGATTTTCTCACAAGTAGATAACTGTCAAACTATTTGTATTGTTTTTTTCCTTTTGTTTTTATTTTTTATTTTTAAAAATTGGTTCCTATCACTATTTTTCTTTTTTTTTTTTAAGTGTTGAAAACTTTTCATGCATTGTTGTCTGATCCCAGTTCTGAAATAGGAACCTATAGTGTTGAGACTAGCATGATAACCGACTACACCATCCAGACATTCCTATCATTATTTTTAATAAATTTTCAGTGATCAAATTATTTCTTTTTGCTGAATAGTTGAACACTGCATATACACTTGCTTGCAAATTTTCTGGCAGGCCCCACAGAATCATGGACGGCCAAGTACACTCACATGCCTTTTCTAGGCTCCATTTGTTTTGGCTCTGTTTTATATGAAAATGGGCTTATGCAGATAACTTTTTATGATGTAAACTGTTTTGTATTGAGAGAAACAGAACCTTAAGAGAACTGTTGCGTTAATTTGGTATCGAAATTTGGAAGATGCATTGTACAAGCTGAGTTCCATACTAAAAATTTGATGCATAAACAACAGCATATTGTTGGGTTTAGTCCATTATATTTTATAAAACTGGATTTGCATTTGTGTATATGTTTCTCATTTTCTTTCTTCTTAACTGTTAAGAAGTGATTTTTGCAAATTTTGCATTTCCAGATACCATCTATTGATATTCTACAGTATACAAGTCAAGTCGTAGGGGTAATATTAGCTTTACTTGAAGATCCAGATGAATCCGTTCAATTGACTGCAGTGTCATGCTTACTCATGGTGAATTCCCTACATTGTGTTTGTGTTTCATAAAATAATCTCAGTGATTACATGTTTATTTATCTTGTACACTGATATCTTGATTAATTTGTTTTGCACTCTCTTTTGACACGTCTTAGATACTTGAGTCATCACCCAATGAGGCAGCGGTGGAACCCATTTTGCTTAACCTTTCCGTACGGCTGCGCAATCTTCAAGTGCGTTCCTCTACTCTTTGGCATGTTTACTGAAATAAATTGTTATTTTGGTTCTTGGTATCTCCATTGTTATTGTCATATCGTGATTATCTGATGATATGTTCATATAGACATGCAATTGAATAAAAACATTCTATTGTAATTCTAGTTGAGAAACAAAGCTGCAAAGATGTCATCTTATATTGCAGATTTGCTTACTTTCACTGCTATAATCTTCTGGTTAATTGATAGGATGTAAATGTGCCTTTACTACTATTTAATATTGGGGTGCGGGGTAGGACTAGGGATGGCAATGGGCCACGTATTTCTTGTTCCCACCCTGCCTAGAAAAATCATTTCCCCTTGGAAGAGTAAGGTGGAGGAGAGGTCATGGGTCCAATTTGTGTAACTAACCAATAACAAAGAAATTAAATTCTTGGTGGATGTAGCTTTCCCACAATGCCATTGTTGAAAGAGCTATGTGATGACTGATTAAGATCGCACTTGCCTGAAGGTGTCCATCCCACCCAAGTGACTTTTTTTCCTTCAAAAGAATATCCTTCATATACAATGTATTGAACTGACCCTTGCTAACCCTTGGTTAGTTTCTAACATTTTATCATCCTTGGTAATAGTCATGAACTTCCTTTTTATATAGGTTTTTGGTGTCTTATGTTTTGATGTGTGTACTCTGCACTGTTTGGAGTAAGTCAGAAGTTAACTACTTTTTTTCAAGAATAATTAAAAATAAATGCAAATACTGATAGTTAACTAAAATGTGATTATAAATAACAGTAGATCATTAGAGTTACATAATGGCAATATGTCCCTTTAAGTCTTTTTCACTTGTAAGTGGAAATTTAAATGGAATTAATCTTGAAGTGGAAAATGTGGCGGTTCATGGAAATTTCCTAGATAAGGTTCATACACAGGCAAAATGGCAGCTGCGTTTATATGCAAAATGATAGGTAACAACCAGCGTGTTTATCTATATTCAAATTCTGAAAGAATATCCCATGAGCACCTATTGCCCGTTTATGAAGTGATTGTGCAACAGGAGCTAGCAGCTTTTAGTTTATTTCTTTTATACAATGTTGGGCAAGTATGCAAATTGAGGCTATTGATGGTTTCAATGGTTTGTAGTATCTGTATGTTAGTAATTTTCACTTAGTGGACTAGAACATAGAAACCTTGTGTCATCATTGGATACTCTAGGAAATTGGAATGTTTGCCTTTTCTTTTCTTTTTCTCTTTTTTATTTATTTTTTATTTTTTTGTTTTATTGTTAGTTAAAAACTAACTATAAATCTTCTTTAGGAGAAGAGGAAAATCTCCAAAATATTTAAAATTCTGGGACATATAGTTTTACATTTATAGTAGTAGAAATGAATCAATTCATAGCTTTTTTTTCCCTCATCCTGTCATCCAGATCAGGAAATGAGGGTATCAACGTCAGAAGTTCAGAACATGAGTAGATCTAAACCAGTGAATCATGTTGCATTTTCTATATGCACTTAATGTTAAAGTAATTTTGATTTTGATACAAGATTGAATCTTGCTTGGAATATGCTTATTACTATACAAAGATAAATAGAATCCTAATCTATATGTTGGGTACAGATGTGCATGAACATGAAGATGCGAGCCAATGCTTTTGCAGCATTTGGAGCATTGAGCAACTATGGATTTGGGGCACAACATGAGGCATTTGTTGAACAGGTCTTTTATTGAGTTTGATTTTACAAGTTAATTTCTTTTATGTGTGCGTGTTGTTGGAGCTGGATATTGTAAATCCTAGTGGAATGTGTGTTTTCACTGTTTTGTTTCATTGAACCCTTGATCCATATTGTTCTTTTGTAATTGGCAATGACATATTTCCAATGATTGTAATTCATTGTTCTTTCCTTTTTTCTTTTTTTTTTTTAATTTTTAATTTTTAAAAGTTAAAAAAAAATGGTAAGTTAAATGTGAACTCATGCTTGGTCTTGATTCTTAAGACTTCTCCCGTCACCCTCTTCATATAGATAGGAAAGGCCATTTGAACTAGAGCTTAACGATTGGTTTGAGCATAAAACATGTCTGCACGGGGTATTGTAAAAAATCACTATTATGAGTTTCTATTATTATTACCTTTACTGTTGAACTTATTTTTGACATTTTCCTCATTGATCATATTTTGAATTACAAAGAACATGCTATGTTTTTATTTTTCTACACTTTCTTACCTTGATGTCAATCATTTGTAATGCATGGTGGATATAAACTTCAGATTTTGCATTTTTTTCACCTGCACCATTCTCAGGTACATGCTACCATCCCTCGATTGGTTCTACATCTTCATGATGATGATATTAATGTTCGCCAAGCATGCCGGGTATTGATTTATTTTTACTATTCTTCCTCTTTTCTCTTGGCCTGAGGCCTGTTGGAGATTCTTTAACATAACCTACCTCTCTCTATCTCATTAACAGAGTAATCTTAAACGAATGTTCAATTTGATGGAAATGGAAAGATTATCTGCTCTGTCTAATACACATTGTTTCAATTCTGATCACCGGTACGCAATACCTGATCCTAAAATGGTTGAGTTTTAAATGAAATATGAATACATCATTTAATGCTTCATTGTGATGGAAACATAACATTATAGTTCCTCATCTATTTCAGAAGTGACTATGAGGACTTTGTCAGAGATCTATCAAAGCAACTTACTCAACATCTTCCCTCAAGAGTTGATACTTACATGGCATCAACAATACAGGTTCGCAGCTGAAATAGCTCATATTAAATAGGATGTAATACTGCCTTTGATCGTATAGTATTTGATTGTAACGTGATGTTAGCTCAAATTCAGACGACCTCAGTCTTAGCTCGGGTTGGAAACAGTTAAATCCTCCCTCTCTCTTCTTGCTTCTCCCATATCTTATT
Source organism: Quercus glauca (assembly GCA_023736055.1). Taxonomy (NCBI): domain Eukaryota; kingdom Viridiplantae; phylum Streptophyta; class Magnoliopsida; order Fagales; family Fagaceae; genus Quercus; species Quercus glauca. The sequence continues at coordinate 41,805,922 of CM043321.1, read as the reverse complement.
TTAGATCCTGCAGCTTCATGTTGTTCTTAAAACACTTGACTCATTTTCTTTTCAGTTGCTCAAACTTGAATTTCACCTCTTTGGTGCAATCATTGTTCTATATGCAAAGCACCCACAATCTTAGCTCACTCATCTTCGATTGATGTCACCTCTAGCTTTTCGTGAATGTACATGTTTCAGATATTATCTTCTTCTTTTTTTTTTTTCTTTTTTCTTTTTTTTTCATAAGACTTGGCATCTTAACATTTAGCCCTCCCATGTTATGGATTTTAAATGCTTAGGATAAACATGACCAAAGAATATTTAATATTTAATATCTCACCTGTAGCATACTCACAAATATTCATTGATTGAACTTCATAACTCAGTCATGATTGCTAGCCTATAGCCTTCTTGTAATTTTTTTCCTTTTGGTTTAAGAAAATTGTGCTTTTTATTTTATTTTATTATATTTATTTTTAGTTGCTTTCCTATTCTTTTTCTTCATTCCAATCATTTCGGTATATTTATATATTTAAGAAAAAAAAAATCTGAAATCTAAGTTCATCAACTTTGAGATATAAGTTTATGCCGCTCGAACCAGGGAAAGTGCGTAACTAATTAACTTAAATGGTTTTTTAGGGTTGTCTTACCTTTTGTTTAAATGTGAAGCATATGCATATCTGAATTGTTCACATTTTGCTGTGGCAGGCTTTTGATGCACCTTGGCCAATAATTCAGGCAAATGCTATTTACTTCTCCAGTAGCATGCTATCTTTATCAGATGATCAGCACATTTTAGCTCGATATTATACCCAGGTATTCTCAGATGTAGGTACTAGCTGTTAGGTGTTATGATTGAACATATTTACAGAAATCGATTCCTTTCTTTCAGGTGTTCACAATATTGGTAGGGAAGTTGAGTCGCTCAACGGATGCAATTGTTAGAGCAACATGCTCTTCAGCTTTGGGTTTGCTACTAAAATTCTCCAATCCACTCTCATGGAGAGTTGATAGCCTTGATCGCGTGGACTCAAGTCGAAGAGGTCATGATTTGTAGTCGACTAAGTAGCAGCAATGTACGATGGAAGTGAAAATGATAGGCTTGACTTGCCAGCTCTGAGACCTGCACCATGTAGATAAATGCGCGGTGATTAATTTGTCTAATTCTCTATTGACCACAAGCCAAGCTCTGTAGTAATGTTCATAAAATGTACAATTGTATGCGATTTAAATTCATAGTGAGCTTAAGTCGGGCGTGGGTGTATTTAGGTTTGTTGTATGTGTAACTATAGTGTTGTTATAAAATTGCATAAGGTGTACACTGGGTGCTCCAAAATAATTTCACCTGCCTGTGATTGTGGGTTGTGATATTTTGTTTTATTTTTCATCTGTTGTATTTCTTTAATTTGATTAAATAAATTATTATTCATTGAAAAAAAAAATTGGACTGCAGTTTCTCAGGAATTTTAGATCACTTGATTATACTTTTTTATTGGACGTGTATTGGATTATTCAATTGTCCTCTTTGCAATCTTAGAAAGCTTTGCTTTCTTTCTTTCTTTACTCCATTGTTTTCTCTTCCAACAAGATCCTCTCTAATTCTTCCTTTTTTTTTTTTTTTTTCATTCAATAGTTGAGAGATTTGAATCAAGCATATCCTCATTTTAAATGCTAAGTAGTGTCAATTAGTTAAGCTATGAGACTCTTGACAGATTTTTTTCTATTTCAAATTTTCTTTATTGTGTTTATTTCACAATAATATATATATATATATATATATATATATATATATATATATATATCTATTTCAAATGAGGAGGGCCTGTATAAAACATATTATGTAACCTTTACTACTTATAATAATAATAATAACAAACTTGACAGGTTTTCCTATAACAGACATAATAAAGACAGCTCCCCCTTTAAAAAAAGAAATTTCACATGATAAAGAAATTGATCATAGTAGACATAACATTCTGAGTTTAATTGGCAGAGTTATTTTTCAAAAATGGCATACAAAAGTCACTCTAGTAATTAATAAAGAATTCTCTTTGACAGAAGTTTCTTTGATAGATTTTGGAGCTGACATGAATTGTATACAAGAATGATTAATACCTTTAAAATATTATGAAAAATCATTTGAAAGATTAACTCAGGCCAATGGAGAAAAGTTGATAATTAATTATAAATTACCTAATGTTCACATTTGTAATGACGGATTATGTTTTGAAACTATTTTTAAAGGCCTTTCTTCTAAAGTTATTTTAAGAAATCCCTTTATGGGTTTACTTCACTCCTTTTTTTATGATAGATGAAGGAATTAAAATTAATATGTTAGTTTTAAGATTCACCTTACCCCTAATCTCGAAAGAAATTAATTTGTTCTCTTAATAAAGTCATTATCCTAAAAGATATTAATAAAGAAAGAATCTATAGAACAGAAAGACATTTGTCATCTCTGAAGACAGAAAAATCACTTGTTAACCAATTGATAGATAATGTTATAAAGAAGTTTAAACCGGATATAGAGATAGAGATTTATTCTAATTCTCCCACTGCTTTTTTGTGTAGGCACCGACATATAGTCCAAACACCTTGTGAAAAAGAATTTAGTGAAAAAGATATAAAAGATGGAACTATGCTTACAATTTTTTTTTAGTCAATATGAATGAACTGACAGTTTGACAGATGTACCAAGCAAGATTGTGATAAATAACATACTCGTACTATTTACAATAATTTCAAATATTCATACAAAAGAGGTTTTAATAACTAAAATCAACCAAACCACTTAAAGTCAATAATAGAAAGAAAAAGCAAAAAGACATAATAATGAAATTGATAGACAACCTACCTGACCATTTAAAAGACAAAAAAAAAAAAAAAAAAAAAAAACTATTTACTAAAATTGAAAGATTCTATAGACATACCTCTTGCTTGTATTAAGTGTAGAAAATATGAACATCGTGTAACAGAATATGGAAAAGAAGAAAAAGCTAAGAAAGGAAAAGATAAGAAAAGATAGCACTTAGCCATTTACTCTTCGTTCAACCTCAATTCAACTATTAAAGTTAGTTATTTCCAATCTAAAGTTAGCTGTAAAAAAAGGTTACTTCAAATCCCTGAATTGGCTAAAGTTAGCAGCTTTAGCTATACCTTATTCCAACCTTCAATTCTCCTCTCTATGTTCATCAATATGAATCAATTGAATGAACTTCTAACTCTTCTGACACTTATTCGATTTTCTTTTTTTTACGTAGTAAGTAGAGAGAAGCAATTCTTAATCATAGGTACCAAAAACAAAGCAACTAATCCAATAGACAGAACTGCAATAGAGCTTTGTTAATAATAAGACCATTTCTTTTCTTAGAGCCCCATAATCTTCTCAATATGTTGGCCCTAGTTAGTATTAAGCCCAAACCATATTAATGGAAGCTGAATAAGCTATTCGGCTTTAGAAGTTAGAACCAGCCCAACTCAAGCTGAATAAAACTGTAAAAACTCTGGACTCTCTTTCTTCCTCTCTCAACGTCTACAATGGCCACTTCTCGCTCCTTGTACCGTACAACCACCCAATTCTCCCAAACCCTTCTTCACACTTTCTCTACCACCCCCAAACCCTCGCATCACAACCACCACCAACAGAGCCACAAGTTCCTCGAGTCCCATTCCTATGTCGGTAGCTGGTGGCACTCCGATCCGCCACGGGACCCCAAGGCCGCCGAGCGCAGGCTCGCCATGCTCCGCCGCGACTACGCCAAACAGGTCAAGCTTGTCCGCAAGGAGTACATTCGCGAGGTCGAGCTCATGCGCCTCGAGCAGCAGCGCAAGGACGAGGCCAGGAGAGAGGCACTTCGTTTAGCCAATGAGGAAAAGAAAAAGCTCAAAGCCGAGGCCGCTAAGCTCCGAGCTCATGAGCGCGAGCTCGCCGAGAAAGAGTTCCGCCAAACCCTAGTACGTCTTCTCTCTCTGTCTCTCTTACTGTTTTTCTCTTAGATTCTTTATTTTTGCGTTCGGTTGCCAAGGAAATGTTGAGTTTCTTGTTTTTTTTTTTTTTTTTTTTTTTTTTTTTTTTTTTTTTCTGATTTATGTTTGGTTGCTGAGAAAATGTGGGAAAAGAGTTGTTTGAATAGTTGAGTTGCTAAGGAAATGTTGGAAGATGTGGGGGATATGAGGGTCTTAAGTTTTAATTTTGTTGTGATTTATGTTTGGTTGCTGAGAAAATGTGGGAAATTTTTTTTGAATAAGTTGAATTGTAGGACTGCTCATAAGTTGGGACAGAAGTTTTCGAAAATAATTCAGTTGCCATTTTGGAGTCTTTACAAGTGTTTGTTGTACAAATGCAGTTGAAGGAAAGAGCTGAGAAGCTTGAAAATTGGAGGATGAAAGAAACAAAGAGGGAAGAGAAGAAGAAAGAGAAGAAAGAGTTGCTGCACCGGAAGAGTTCCTTGTGGATCGATGAATCTGAATTGGAAAAGAAGATACTCGAGGCTATTGTTGATACTACACCCCTCTGATTCTTTCGCTTTCGTTTTATATTTTTTTGATGGGAATACCTTTTTATCTTTTATTTGGAATAATCTTTAAGAAGATTTTGACGCCTCGAAGCATTTTTTGTGCTAGAATATGTAGCTTAGACAGGTTTTGTGTATTGGTGCTTATCAATGTAGCCTTTTTAGTTTGCAGCTTTGTTTGAATGGTTACTAAAAAACTTAAGAGATTAAATAGATTTCATTTTGAGCTTTCAGCGTGAGTGCATGCACTTGGTAGCTTTTATGCACATAGAGATTTCATACTGATTTAATTTTTACTGAAAGAGTGAAGAACAGTGGAGCTTAAAATACTCGATCCATTTGCATAGAACTGTGTATAAAACTCTATTTGACTGTGCATGTGCTAATAGATTATGTAAGATTTCATATATACCTTTTCTATTTATCAAAATTATGAAATTTAGTGGAGAGGATGGGAGAAGTTGGGCAGAGCAGCTACTGCATATGTTGAGACAAATTGATCAGTATGTTTTTTTCCCCTGGGGACTATCAGAGGAGACAAGGTTGTCTTGCAGTGTATGAGATGGTTTGCATCAGGGGATATTGTGAGGTAGGCTGCCATTGAAGTTGCATGCATAGCAAGCAAGTTGACTGTACCATGCATGGGAATTTTTCCAACTTACAACATAAATGTTTTTACCGAGAGAGCTTCCCAATTATTTGCATGACCCTTTAGCAAGTGAGCAGTTGGCAACTCAGATTTTGACGGTAAGCATCTCTTGTCCATGATTAGCGTAAATTATGTATAATTTTCTTTATGTCAAAACAAATATGCAAATTGAGGTGTGCACTATTCTTAAGAACCAAAAAGAAATGGAAAGGGGGCCTCTAGAGGCCTTTTATTGTTCTTGCTTTGTTTTTGAAACCTATTGGATTTTCTTTTTGTGAATGTAAAAATTGTCCATTTCTTATAAAAAAAATTTGTCCAGTTCTTTGTAAGAGCTGCAAAGTTAGTCGAATGACACAAATTACACACCACATGGCATTTACATTATATACCTATCAAAAAAAAAAAGATTGCTATGCTGTACACTTTGCAGTTTAAATTTGTACCTTACTGACTAATTGTATTTCATCATATGTTTTATCAAAAGGATTTAAACTTATTGAAGAGATGAACATATTCTTTCTTTTGATAATCAACCTTGTGAAGATAATGGTATTATTGTGATGTTGATAATGCAGGTTGTCTATCATTAATGCTGCGGAGAATGGCTCATCATTTCCTTCGAAAAGAAGGGACCAAATGCTGAGAGGCCCTAGATGACAATAAAGGCTTTGTTAATTCCAATCTTGAACTTCTTGATATTCAAGTATATTACTTATTTTCTCAAAAATAGTAAAATTAAAAATTTACTTATCAAATCATTATGTCTTGGTCTAAAGCTATCAGTTATGGATTACTTTTGTTTGAACTCTTTTGACTTTTCCTCTCTAAGGGTGCTTCTGTTGGCCCTTGCTTTAAGTGCCTGCATTACCTTGGTTTCTGAGGAGCCAAAAGTAATGGTTGAAGCGTGAAGTCATGTGATGAGGATATTAATTTTTTGTTAAATTGGATTATGCATAACTAACAATGGGAATTTAATTCTAAGAAATTCGTTTTTTAATTCATAAATCTTTTGACAAATTCGACCAACAATCCTTGGGTTCTTTGCTTTACCAAATGATCCGGTAGATGTTGTCAATCTCCTTATTGATAACCTTGTCACTCTCTTATTTGCAATTCTTCTGTCTTCTCACCTGGTATTCTATAATCAAAGGTCTTTGCTTTTCTGACTTGCTTATTACTTTGAAGCATTAATGTTTCTTTGTCTCTAGAAGTTTTGGTAAAAGATGCATTATATTAAGTGATGACATAATTTGCTTTTGCTGTCACATTCGTCTATTATCTGAATAGAGTATTTTCATAGAGATAATATTTGGTTCCATTTTTTGAATTCTATATTTTTAATGAATTTTAAAATTTTAATTGGAAGTGTATTATTGAATTGTTCAAGGTTGCTTTTCTTGAGTAAGGAGTACTAGTTCTGTGGAAGCACTCCTAGTTGCTGAAGTTTCTTAACCATAAGTGTGTAATGTGTCACTTCTTGCATACTAATGCTTTTGAGCTTGAACACTATGGCTGTTTCATAGGTCTTTCAGCATGTGTATGCATGTACCTTGTAATTTTTATTAACATAGAGATGATCCCTTCGTACTGATCTAATTTTTACTGAAAGTGTGAAGAACAGTGGGGTTTATAATACGATCCATTTGCACAAAACTATGTATATAACTCTGTCTGATTGTGTACATGTTAATAGATTTTTCGTGAAAGTTTTCATATATACCTCTTGTAATTATCAAAATTATAAAACTTAAATGGAGAGGATGGGAGAAGTCGGACAGAGCAGCTATTACATATGTTGATTGTATGTTTCTTCACCTGCGGAGTATCAGAGAAAGGGTTGTTGTCATGCTGTGTATGGGATGCTTCTCATGTTTTGGATGGTTTGAATCAGTGGATATCACTTCCCAATTATTTGTTTCTTTCACTATCTTTTGTTTCTTCTTTTTTTATTTTTTATTTTTTAATCCTTAAATTGTATTCAACTCTGTACTGCCTAGTCGTGGAGCGTTGTCATGTATCTTCCACATTGTGCAGAAACTAATTCTGAAAATAGAAACGTTTCTGTTAAGGTAAGTGATTGGCAGGCAGCTTTAAGTTGGTTATCAGTACTAGTTTACTGACAGTCATTTATACGTGCAAATGTATAATCTGTACTAGTACACTTCCTGATTTTCTCTTACTTCTGGTAGAAAATGTCATAAACTTTTGTTTAGGTAGATCCTTGATCAACTCTTCAGCATATCTCATTTATTGAAAAACTCTTCAGCTTCTCTCTCACTTCCAAGGCCTGCAGCTTCTAAATTTTCTGTTGAAATAGAATTTTCCTATGATGCTTTGTCCTCCTTGAGGCTCTACAGTCTTCTTGTGGAGTGTAAGTTTGTCTGGCATCTCTTTGTATTATTTTTATTGGATTCCCATTTTTCTCTTCTGAAGCTGTGGAAGTAAAAATGTGAAACAAGGATGATATTTTTTGTTTTTCTTTGTGCATAATTAGGATGCATCTCCATCAGAAGTATTCAACAGAGTTATTCCCCCTCTGTTATTTTGTTGACAACGGATGAGGTGACTAAAAAAATAATTTATCAAATGATCAGAAGGAAGTGAAGGAAACTTGTGGATGAAATGCATCCGGATTAGTGTGAATAATTCATATTTGTCCTCTTCCTATTCCACACCAAAAAATCTTTTTCCAGTATAGTGTAGGAAACATGGTACGAGTAATGCTTTATGTTACCATTTACTGCGGTTGAAACTTGAGATGTTGCGTGTGGGATAGCTCCAAAAGGAAAGAGGGCGATGTGAAGAGAAAGACAGCCTGCAGAAGTGAACTGTATCCACAGAATTGTAAGTTCTATCTCTAACCTCATCATCTCCGAATGAGCCAGAATGCTTATGTAGGCTCTTACGTCATAAGCAGGTGCCATGTCTTTTGTCATATTTAAAAGAAACTAGGAGCCTACTTTATGGAACAAACTCTTAGTCTATATCCCCACAATTGCCATGGCTTCCCAAGCCCACCAGATTCACGTTGTCTTGTTTCCTTTAATGGCCCAAGGCCACATGATCCCCAAGATGGACATTGCTAGACTGTTAGCTCAACAAGGTGTGATAATCACTGTAATCACAACCCCACATAATGCAATCCGTTTCAAAACGATTCTTGCTCGTGCTGTTGACTCTGGGCTCCAAATCCACGTAATTCAACTCGAGTTTCCAAGTGAAGAAGCAGGATTACCAAAAGGGTGTGAGAATATCGACATGCTACCTTCGCCAGACTTGATCTTTAATTTCTTCATTGCAACTAGCATGCTACAACAGCCAGTTGAGAAATTGTTCGAAAAGCTGACACCCTGGCCAAGATGCATAATCTCTGACATGACGTTGCCATGGACAGTGAATCTTGCTAGCAAGTTTCATATTCCAAGGATTTCTTTCCATGGAACATGTTGCTTCTGTCTATTTTGCTTGCGTAGTTTGCACATTTCCAAGCTTCTTGAGAGTATATCCTCTGAAACTGAGTACTTTGCTGTGCCTGGCTTGCCTGACCAGATTGAAATTAAGGTAACAAAAGCCCAGTTACCAGGAGCCCTCTCTACAAGTCTGAAAGATTTTAACGTACAAATGATGGAAGCTGAAATGGCATCCTATGGGATAATTATGAATACATTTGAAGAGTTGGAGCCTTGGTATATCAAAGAGTACAAGAAGGCAAGAATGGACAAAGTTTGGTGTGTTGGCCCTGTCTCACTATGCAACAAAAACGACTTGGATAAGGCTCAGAGAGGGAACAAAGCCTCAATTGATGAGCACCAGTGCTTGAAATGGCTTGATTCAAGGGAACCAAACTCTCTAGTCTATGCTTGCCTTGGAAGCCTTTGCAATCTAATATCTTCCCAATTGATAGAGCTTGGGTTGGCCTTAGAAGCATCAAAAAGACCATTCATTTGGGTTATAAAAGGGGGAGATAAGTTGCAAGAATTGGAAAATTGGATTGCAGAAGACCAATTTGAGGAAAGGATCAAAGGAAGAGGCCTTATAATTCGAGGTTGGGCTCCGCAAGTACTTATATTGTCACACCCTGCTATTGGAGGATTTTTAACACATTGTGGTTGGAATTCAACTTTAGAGGGGATATGTGCAGGCATTCAAATGCTTACTTGGCCCTTATTTGCAGACCAATTTTTGAATGAGAAACTTGTTGTACAGGTACTAAAAATTGGTTTTAGGATTGGGGTTGAGGATCCTTTGAAGTGGGGGGAGGAGGAGAAGATTGGTGTGTTGGCGAAGAAGGAAGACATTAAGATGGCCATAGATAGGCTGATGGATGAAGGAGAGGAAAGAGAAGCAAGACAAAAAAGAGCCAAAGAGCTCAGTCAGATGGCAAAGGGAGCTGTGGAAGAAGGGGGGTCTTCTGATGTCAACATAAAACTTCTAATCCAACATATCATGGAACAAGCAAGAGGTGGAAATCCAAACTAATGTATCAATGTAAAAGTCAGGGAGGGATTTTCTTCATTTCATTTTAAACTGCTTTTTGCCGTCCGTTATATTACCAAGTTTTTTATTTATTTATTTATTTATTTTTTATATTGGAATATTACCAAGTTTTGTGACTTAGGTGTCACAACAAGCACATCGTAGTCTCAAAGGATATTCCTAATAGTATCACTGACAGTGACATCATAGTTGGTATTTGCTATGAGGTTGGAAAGAAGCTCTTTTATGCGTATCCGACTTTTATGCATATCCGAAATATACATTATAAGTGTCAAGAGTCGTGTAATTTTCTGACATTGCTTAATTCTCCCGTATGAGAAAACTTGAATTCAAATCCACTCTCCCATTTAATGTAAACCAAAAAAAAAAAAAAAAAAGAGCAATCAAGTGCATTTTAAATATAGCATGCAGCTATGCAACAGCTTGAAAGGACATCTTTGTTGCATAACGGTTAGTATTTATCGCTGGTACAAAATTTTTTGTACCACTTCCTCCATAGTCTCATCCAAAAAAAAAAAAAAAAAAAAACAACTATTTTGTCATTATGGTAACAAAATTTATGGTTTGCAATTTTTATTGTTAAACACTCCACTATTTCTGCTTTCTATTAAGGACAAAATTTTGCTACCAAATTAGTTGTAACCTAAGCCTACAACTTTACTCAATATCTTTTTATTGAGGTGAATTTTAACAAATCTACCATTGGATTACATTTTCTTCTTATATCTTTCATACTTGCAAAATTTCTAGAAAATTATAGATATCAATAAATTGTTTAAATTGCAAATTTTTGTAGTTTAAAAGTGTGCAAAATAATATTTGATTGGCACAAAATTTGACATGTGTATTAAGAGCATAAAGAATATACAATCTAACGGTTAGATTATCAAAATATGTAGTGTGGAGCCAAGGAATTAGGCAACCCTGGCCCACTTCGTACCAAGCCCAAGGCCCATGCCGAGGAGAAAGAAACTTCCGAAAACGACGAAAAAGTTCAGATCACCCTGGAGGACTACCGAGGATAACTATGTCCTCGGCCAACCCTAATCAGAGGAGGGAGAGTCAACACCCCATCAAAGGCAGCCTCCCAGAGCACTCTAAGAGGAAGAACGAGTATAATGTGCCGATCATGAGAGGACGGTGGAAGAGCAAACCTGAGACAAATTGTCATCTTCACATTAAATGTCTGCCGTTGGCGTTCTGGCCGCATTAATGAGGAAATGACCTCTGAACACTGCAGCCTTGGTAGTTGCAACTCACAGAAGGATGGAAAAACAGCTGATGGGACAAGCACTCGAATAGTGACCTGCCTAGTTGACAAATGTAGAGTTAGGATCAATTGAAAAGAGATATATAATGTAAGAAGTCCTCCAGAAAGGAAGGGGGGCATGAGAGGCAAGAAATGTTGTAGCACTGGTATCATCTCTGCAACCTAGCATCGAAGAAACAATAAGAACTTCCAGCCCCTAAGAGGAAGGTTGAGGAGTAATATTTCATGCTTCAGCCTACATTCTTGTCGTTTAACCCATTCACTACCATGTTTAATTGTTACAATCCTTATTAGGGCCTAGTTCTTGAACCTATACTCTACAAATTCATTGTATCGGGCTAACTGAGCTTGAGTTCACTTCATCTAAGGAAAAGTGCTCAAACTCGGTCCCTACAATTAGCGCCGTTTGTGGGAAGAGCTTGTACGTTAGCAAGGGCAACGGTTAGACACGGCAGGACTAAACTCCCATCAGCAGAGAAGGCCATCTTGGCGGCCATAACTACTACCACACATGTGAAGTAGAGCAAGTCCCAAAAACTGTCACCTCATGTTGTGGTAATACACTCAGAGCTGAGCCTTTTAAGACACCTGGGCCATGTGTTTAAATGTGAACCTTAGTCATGTCTGCAGTCCTCGGACCAGATGCTAAGGGGAATTTAACATTCCATGACTACTACCACACATGCGAAGTAGAGCAAGTCCCAAAAACTGCTACCTCATGTTGTGGTAATGCACTCGGGGCTGAGCCTTTTAAGGCACCTGGGCCATGTGTTTAAATGCGAACCTTAGTCATGTCTACAGTCTTCGGACCAAATGCTAAAGGGAAGTTAATATTCCATGACTACTACCACACATGCGAAGTAGTGCAAGTCCCAAAAACTGCTATCTCATGTTGTGGTAATGCACTCGAAGCTGAGCCTTTTAAGGCGCCCGGGAAAAGTCCTAGACAGAACCAAGGTATTGCATGGTCCTCGGACTCAAACCTGTGGGGAAACTAGGTACTTCAGAAAAAAAACTAAGTCCTATGGGAAAATGGTCCTCGGACTCAAACCTATGGGAAAACGATCCTCGGATCAGACACTTGGGGGAAAACGACGCCACAGCGTCACTATGAACGCCGAAAGGAGCCTTGGTGCACGGAGGTTTCCCCCCGTATCGCTTGTTTAAATCCAGCGTGCTTGGCTAGTCGCACAGTCCACGGGGCAGAGCACCCGATTATTTTCCTGGTAATTCCTATATCGATTAGCTTAGTTAAAAATAGCGACTAAGGGCTATCGCCAGCTTTGTCGAAGTTAGGGTAACAATTCTTCGTTACTACTATCTACATCAATTCTAAGTCCCATTGGAGGCAAAATAATAATAATAATAATAATAAATAAATAAATAACACACATTAAAATATTATCGCAGAGAAAATAAAAGATTCGTAAAGTAAGAAGAACAACCTTTTATTATTATTATTATTGAATAAAAGAAAAATACATCATACATCAAATGGCTTGTCTTAAAACTTACTATAATAGGAGAGGCTGAGGATGACTTGTCTTAAAGTTAACTACAATAGGAGAGATTGAGGCAGGCTTGTCCTAAAGCTAACTACAGTGAAAGAAGCTGAGGCAAGCTTGTTTTAAAACTAACTCTAAAAAGAGAAAACTCATGGGAATGGAAGATCCGCAGACTCGTCCCAGCATTAAACGAGCCTATGGGGATGGCACCGGTGATGAGAAAGAAGAAGAGGCAGAAGTGCCTGAGGGCCCCATCCTAGGATGTCCCCTTGATTCTCTCCCAGTTTCATGATAATTAGGCATTGGTAGAGGGCAACACTCGGGCGTCAACCGTTCAGCAATCTCGCAAACCTCCATTGGGGTCCCATCATCAACGCGAGACCCAAACTTTGTCACGCCGAAAGACTAATGCGACTTGCACTTACTTCGATTATTGGCTGAAGGAGGAAGGCCTCCTTGCTTACTCGATTGAAGGAAAGGAACACCTTTTTCCTTTGTTTCCTTTGCCTCAACTGCTTCGCCCTTATCTAGGGCCATCTCATTCCCTACGATCACGACCTTGGCAAAGTCCTTGGAAATGCCTAAGGTGTTGAAAGTTTGAAGTTTTTGCTGAGCGTGGGGATATGTAAATGAGAAAGAGCAATTCCCCTAGAGGGCCTTATATAGAAGGCGAAGTCTAGTAAAAATTAATCCGCATGAGATTCGAGGGGAGAGATACAGCGAAACAAATCCCGCCCAATTTCCAAAGAAATTCTCAACCGTTGGATCCGCGCCACTTCACGAGGACATTAATGAGGGCACGCCTCGTGCACCGAAATGTCAAGAACGTGCCTTGGACAGGTGAAAAGACTCTGGCACTAATGGAGGACAAGACTTGATAAGCCATGACAAAGGACCGAGGACATCAAAATCGTCCTCTTTGCCCGAGGAGCCTGACAGCAGGATTTTAAGGGGCTATGGTAGGGCCAAGGAATTAGGCAACCCTGGCCCACTTCGTACCAAGCCCAAGGCCCATGCCGAGGAGAAAGAAACTTCTGAAGACGATGCAAAAAGTCCTGATCACTCAGGAAGACCGCTAAGGATAACTATGTCCTCGGCTAACCCTGATCAGAGGAGGGAGAGTCAACACCCCATCAAAGGTAGCCTCCCAGAGCACTTCAAGAGAAAGAACGAGTATAATGTGCCGATCATGGGAGGACGGTGGAAGAGCAAACCCAAGACAAACTGTCATCTTCACATTAAATGCCCGCCGCTGGCGTTCTGGCCGCATTAATGAGGAAATAACCCCTGAACACTGCAGCCTTGGTAGCTGCAACTCACAGAAGGATGGAAAAACAGCTGATGGGACAAGCACTCGAATAGTGACCTGCTTGGTCGACAAATGTAGAGGTAGGATCAACTGAAAAGAGATATATAATGTAAGAAGTCCTCCAGAAAGGGGGGGGCATGAGAGGCAAGAAACGTTGTAGCACTGGTATCATCTCTGCAACCTAGCACTGAAGAAGCAATAAGAACTTCCAACCCCTAAGAGGAAAGCTGAGGAGTAATATTTCATGCTTCAGCCTATATTTTTGTCGTTTAACCCATTCACTACCATTTTTAATTGTTGCAATCCTTATTAGGGCCTAGTTCTTGAACCCATACTCTACAAATTCATTGTATCGGGTTAGCTGGGCTTGAGTCCACTTCATCTAAGGAAAAGTGCTCAAACTCGGTCCCTACATGTAGTAATGTTAATTTTTTTTGAAAGGAAGTTGTAACCTTAATCTACAACCAATTTTGTAGCTAAACTCTGTCTTTCTATTAATGGTATATTCATTTCTTATATATTCTAAACTTTTTTAGTGTGTATTTGTTAATAAATTGAGATATACACAGTTAAGTTAATTTAGTCCTTGAAAATTTTAAAATGTACCAACCGCGTCATATATATACTTAGAAAAGTATTATAGGTGTTATATCAATGAACTAGCATACTACGAAAACGATACTTCATAAGTTCAATATGGGAATTGATAAAGCATTTACAATTTTTATTGCTTAATGTTTTGATGTACTTTTTAAGTTATACTAGTCACATATGGAAATTTTAAAATTTTTTTTTTTTTTTGTTAAGTGAAAAATGAAATTAGTAGATGAGATTTATGTGTTAGTCCTAAACTTTTCTTAAAATGGACCTAAGTGGACTGAATAGACCAAAATGGACATAATTGACCATAATGGACAAAAATGGACTGAATTGGACCAAAATAAACCAAAGTGGACCTAAATGGACCAAATAGACCTAGATGGACTACAGTGAACCTAAATGCATTGAATTGACCAAAGTGGACCGAATTGGAACAAATTGACCAAAATGGATAGAATGGACCGAAATGCTATGTTGATGTTGCTCAATAGGAGTATATCAACAATTAATGCTACTTTTAGATATTATATGAGAATTTTCTTTTGAGAATTTTTTATTGTTTTAAACATTTTAATGCAATTTTTCAATTATACAGGAAATTGATAAAACAAGAAATTTGGCAATCTTTAGTGTCAAAATCAACCGTGTCACCCCATAGTTGTTTGTATATGTTTATAGTTATGAGTGATTCGGAGTATGGTGGTTTGTATATGTTTATAATTATGAGTGATTCGGAGTTAGAGATGATGAATTAGAACAATAATGCGATAGTTAGAATGGAAAGAGAGATTTAAATCCAAAATGTTTTGAAAATAAGGTGCCAACCAGTTGTCATGTTATAATTTGGCACTAAAGAGTTCCAAATTTCTCTCCTAAAGCAGCCCACCATTTTAGCTTTGTTTTTCTTGATAAAATTAAATGGGTGTCCACTGTCCCGTGCCCACTGGCCACGCCTAAAAAGTAAATAAATAGACAACCCAAAAAAAAGAAGTAAAATAAATAAAATAGTTGTCGTTTTCTCAAAAACGGTTTGTCTTATTTTCCAAAAACCGTTTCGTTTTGTCATTTTGCTCTCCAAAATCATTGACTGAAAGCAAAAGCAGCCAACCCTCTTTAACTCGGTTGTCCGTTCTCTACTTTCTTTAGCATTGTTCCTCAGTATTCAATGGAGATGGCAAAGGGTTATTATTATTATAACTATCCACAAGAAACTACTTCTAAGTTCTACCTATGAGGTCCACATCGAATAAACCAATTAATATGCTTATGTATTCTCTTGCATCACTCACGCAAAAAAAAAAAAAGTATTCTCTTGCATCAACAAGCAAAACTTACTCAATAAAGAGAAGCTTATCTAGTATTATATATATATATATGTGTGTGTGTGTGTGTGTGTATGTATGTATGTATGTGTCGGTCACTTAATTTGTACGTCTACCCCTAGATCATGCCCATGGCTTCTCAATCCCAACCGCTTCACTTTATTTTGTTTCCTCTCATGGCTCAAGGCCACATGATTCCTATGATAGACATTGCCAAATTGTTGGCACAAAGAGGTGTGGTTGTCACTGTGATCACCACAACGCATAACGAAGCCCGTTTCAAAACATGTTTAGCTCGAGCTATTGAATCTGGGCTCCAAATCCGAGTGATCCCACTTCAATTTCCATGTGAAGAGGCAGGAATACCAGAAGGGTGCGACAATCTTGACAAGCTGCCTTCATTAGAGTTGGGCACGAATTTCTTCACTTCAACATGCATGCTACATCAGCCAGTGGAAGATTTGTTTGAGAGGCTGACACCACAGCCAAGCTGCATAATCTCCGACATGTGCTTGCCGTGGACAAGTGATATTGCTCGCAAATTTCACATTCCAAGGATTTCTTTCCTCGGAGGAAGTTGCTTTTGTCTCTTGTGCTTTCACAATTTACGTGTTCACAAGGCTCAAGAGAAGGTATCCTCCGAGTCAGAGTATTTTGTCGTGCCTGGCTTGCCTGACCATGTTGAATTTACTAAATCCCAACTACCTTTTCCTAGAGATTCAAGGATGAAGAAACTTAGTGAGCAAATAGCAGCAGCTGACTCAGCCTCATATGGGGTCATTGTAAATACTTTCGAAGAGTTGGAATCAGCATATGTCAAAGAATACAAGAAAGCATGGGAAGATAAAGTCTGGTGTGTTGGCCCTGTTTCGCTTTGCAATAAGGATCGCTTAGATATGACTGAGAGAGGTAACAAGGCCTCTATTGAAGATTATCAATGCATGAAGTGGCTTGATTCTCAGGAGCCCTGTTCTGTAGTCTATGTCTCCCTTGGAAGCCTATGTAACCTAACACCTTCGCAATTGATAGAGCTTGGGTTGGGTTTAGAAGCGTCAAACAGACCATTCATTTGGGCTATAAGGGAAGGAAATGAGTCAAAAGAATTGGAAAAGTGGGTTTTAGAAGAGAGGTTTGAAGAAAGGATCAAAGGGAGAGGCCTTTTGATTTGGGGTTGGGCTCCACAGTTACTCATATTATCAAATCCTTCAGTTGGAGGGTTCTTAACACATTGTGGTTGGAATTCAACCATAGAAGCAATATGTGCTGGGGTGCCAATGCTAACTTGGCCACTATATGGAGACCAGTTTATCAATGAGAAATTAATAGTGCATGTACTAAAAATTGGTGTGAGGGTTGGGGTGGAGGATCCTTTGCAGTGGGGTGAGGAGGACAAGATTGGGGTGTTGATGAAGAAGGAAGATGTTAAGGGGGCCATAGACAGGCTAATGGATGAAGGAGAGGAAAGAGAAGAGAGGAGGAAAAGGACTAGAGAGCTTGGGGAGATTGCGAAGAGAGCTGTTGAATTTGGGGGATCTTCTTACTTCAACTTGATACTGCTAATTCAAGATATATGCAACAAGCAGAATATGGCAAATCAGCCTAACACACTTCCATAAGTGATGGCCATCTAATGTAAAGTGCACAATTTGTTATAGGTAATTTGTTTACATCATAGCTGGTGCTTATCCTAGATATGAAAGAAAATTACAGTGCAATAATCTTTCACTTCCCATTGTTTCACCAACAACTTAGTGCCATAGTCATATACTCAAATTATTAAAAAGAACTTTCCGTTTTTTTTTTTTTTTTTTTTTTGGGTTTGAAACCTGGGTTTTTTTTTTTTTTTTTTTGCTAGGTGACAATTGGCATAATCTTAGTTCAGTCTGTTCACATCTATCAATATAAAACATACTTGTTGTAAATCTTGGTCAATTCAACATTAAGTTTGCTCTACGTAATGTTAGTTGGGTCCCCTTAATTAATGAGTCATGATAAGATTGAAATTTATGATGGAATCAATTGACTTTTTAGAGGAAGTTGAACCATTTTTAGTCATGAATTTTTTTTTAAAATTAAAATGCTTACTTGATGTTTAAAAAATACAAAATATTTTTTTAATAGTTACCTCAGCATTTAATATGTTAATAGTATACTTCGTCTACGGCAAAATTTGCTTAACAATACATTTTTAGAAAAAATTTTGGTGGCTGGCATGCGTTTGAATTTAATTAGTAAGTTGGACTGTTTTTTAAAAATCGAGTTTGCGAAACTCGATTTCTAACCCAAAATCGAGTTTCTCAGACTCAATTTACGCCTGAACTCAATTAAAAAAAAAAAAAGAAGGTGGAACTCGAGTTTAAGAAACTCGAGTTCCATGCTTTTAAAAAAAAATAACACAAATGAAACTCGAGTGTACGAAACATGAGTTCTGTTATTTTTTTTAAATGGAACTCGAGTTCCGCTTTTTTTTTTTAATTGAGTTCAAGCATAAATCGAGTTTGAGAGACTCGATTTTGGATTGGAAATCGAGTTTCACAAACTTGATTTTTAAAAAACAGTTTACCTTACTAAATAACTTCAAACGTGTGCTAGCTATCATATTTTTTTCAAAAAATATACTGTTGAGCAAATTTTGCCCTTTGTCTACCATGTAACAATTTTCATTAGTGAGATGACGGTAAAGACCTAAATGAAATGCATTTTTTATTTTAAGGACTAAATATAGTAAAATTAAAAAGTAGAGACCAAAATGAGAATATTGTCAAATGTAGAGAACAAAAATACATTTCAACTTTTTTTTTTTTTTTTTTAATTAGTTTCCTGTACTTCTTAATACAAGTAAGACAATTCAGCCAAAAAAATAAAAAACTATTTTGAAACCTGTGCACAAAGCACCCATTAATCAAAACCTCGTTAATTAAAATATAGGACCCCATTCAACTCCATATTAAGGGCACAATTAGCTTACAAACAAGTCATTTCCTTAAAAGCAGTAGCTTTAAACATTGGCAATGTGCTTCTATAAAAAAAGGGAAAACAAAGAAAGACTGGCAATCAATTGCAACTTGCTCTTCTACAGCAACCAAAACACGAAGCCAAAAGACATAAAAGTCATGGCCGACATATAAAAGCATGATATGGTATATTAGTCATAGGTATGCTCATCACGTACGTCATCTGCACGATGAGCAGATAATACAAACAAGTAATAAGAATAATGATTTTACTAATGCATGCTCATAATAATATATCATTTTTTTTTAATTAAAAAATAAATTTGTTAATGTATACATTAACCGGACCCTAAAAATAATACGAAAGAGGCACAAAAAGAATCTCTATGGTACTTTGAACCTTAGCCATTTCAATTTCTCCAACACTAGCTCACAAAAACATTAATGGCATTTCAAACCCACCAGCTTCACTTTGTTATGGTACCACTACCGTGCCCAGGACACCTTATTCCCACAACTGACATGGCCAGACTATTTGCACAACGTGGTGTTATCATCACGATTATAACCACACCTCTTAATGTCATCCGAATCAAACCAATCATCAACCGTGCCATTGATTCTGGACTCTCTATTCGACTAGTCCAACTCCAGTTGCCACTCCATGAGGCTGGCTTGCCAGAAGGATGTGAAAACATCGATACAGTCCCCTCGCGTGGCTTATTTAGGAACTTCTTTGATGCTGTTAGTAAGCTACAACAACCACTAGAACAATTACTTGAAGAGATGGAACCTAGTCCAAGCTGCATAATAGCTGATAAGAATCTTGCTTGGACAGGTGACATTGCTACCAAGTTTCATATACCAAGAATTTTATTTGATGGAACAAGTTGTTTCAATCTCTTATGTTGTCATAATATACTTGCATCCAAGGTCAATGAGAGTGCTAGTGTCTCTGATTTAGAGCCCTTTGTTGTTCCTGGTTTGCCTGATCAAATTGAATTAACTAGAGCACAGTTACCTACGAACTTGAATACAAGCTTGAAGGATTTCAAAGATCTTCATGAAAAGATAAATGCTTCTGATGAAGGAGCTTATGGGGTCGTGGTTAATAGTTTTGTTGACTTGGAACCAGAATATGTTAAAGGGTATCGCAAGGCAAAGGGAGATAAAGTTTGGTGTATTGGGCCGGTGTCACTTTCCAACAAGGCAGACTTGGACAAGGCTCAGAGAGGTAACAAGTCCTCGATTGATGAAAACCAGTGCCTCAAGTGGCTTGACTTGTGGCCTCAGAACTCTGTTGTTTATGCTTGTCTTGGAAGTCTTTCTCGCCTTACATTGTTGCAACTGATAGAGCTTGGGTTAGGCTTAGAAGCTTGTGACCGGCCATTCATCTGGGTGATTAGAGAAGATAAAAATGGGGAGATTGAGAAGTGGATAATTGAGTATGGCTTTGAAGAGAGGACAAAAGGGAGAGGCCTCTTGATCTGGGGTTGGGCTCCACAAGTACTAATCTTGTCACACCCTGCAATTGGAGGATTTTTGACACATTGTGGTTGGAATTCAATGCTAGAAGCGGTTTGCGCTGGTGTGCCAATGGTAACATGGCCTATGTTTGCTGACCAATTTTTTAATGAGAAGTTAGTCGTTCAAGTACTGAAGATTGGCGAGAGAGTGGGGGCTGAAATTGCTATTCCTTTAGGGGATGAAGAGAAGTTTGGGGTATTGGTGAAGAGGGAGGAAGTTAGGGATGCTTTAGGAAAGATAATGACTGAAGGGAAAGAAAGGGAAGATAGACGAGAGAGAGCAAGAAAGCTTGCAGAGATGGCAAAGATAGCAATAGAAGAAGGAGGGTCTTCTTACCTTGACATTGCATTGTTAATTGAAGATATTAGGAAACTATCCATGGGACTTAAAGCCTAAGTCATGAGACATTTGTGGCTGCACTATCTAAAATATAAGTAGCTTGTGAACTTTCCTTTTCTTTTCTTTTTTTTTTTCTTTTTTTTCTTTTTTTGGTTGTGATCATAACTCATTATCAACTTGTTGCCTTCATTTGTTGGTGTAATATTATAACTTATTAGATAGAACATATGTACAATTCTGTAGGTGCAGTGACTTATGATTTTGAATTAAATTTAAACATGTGTATTGAATTTAAATTTTTATTGGGAAAGATAAAATTGTTTGATCTGCATTCTCAATGTAGTCATGAATTTGAAATTAATTGGAAACTAAGGCTATGTTTGGTTCTCGTAAAATATTTGTTGGAAAATAAATATTTTCCGGAAATACTATTTTCGGGAAAGGAAAATATTTTCAAGTGTTTGATTGCATTATGAAAATTGTTCTAGAAAATATTTTCATGTGTTTGGTAACATTCTAAAAATGCTATTTTCCACCACCACCCACACAAAACCCACCACCACACAACAGGGAAACCATCAAAACACCACCACCCACACCACCACAACAACAACAAAAATCAAAATCACACATAGAGAGAGAGAGAGATCGATTCGTGGGTTTCCGGCGAAGTCGAAGGCTCTGGGTCGTCGGCGAAGTCGAAGGCTCGTGGGTCGAAGATCGGTGGGTCGAAGGCTCTGGGTCGAAGATCGGTGGGTCGAAGGCTCTAGGTCGAAGGCTCTGGGTTTGTGGCGTGATCTGGGCTCTGGGTTCGCCGGCGAAATCGAAAATTGGTTCGTGGGTTCGTGGCGCCGGCAATGGGCTCTGGGTCGAAGGCTCTAGGTTCGTCGTGCTTGTGGGTCGTCGACGATGGGCTCTCTCTTCTTCCTCTCTCTCTCTCTCTCACTCTCACTCTCTCTCTCTCTATTTTTCGGAAAATGAGATTTGAAGGTAAAATAAAAACGGGAATGATTTTACACCCAACACACAGTCAAGTGAAAAGGATTTACGGAAAATTTATTTTTCATGCGCAATCAAACACCCGCATTTACAGAAAAACATTTTTGGAAGTGGTTTTCACTTGAAACAAACACAGCCTAAATGTACTACACCTAAAAGTTGTATCTAAGTTTTATCCTATAATAACTTTTATTTGGCCTATTGGCTAATATTGGAGGGTTCACCACTAGCATCCCAAATATGTAAATGTCACTATTTACGACAAGGTAGGAATATGATCCTTTTCCATTAATTATAATAATCTAAAACAAAAAAACTCTATCTTCTTATTTATCTTAAAAAAATTATCCTCTCAATCTATTATAAAATGGAGGGATCATCTTATGGATAGAATTTTCTTTTAAATCTTATAAGTGAAAACCTATTAAGAACCAAAAGTTCACAAGAAAGCTCATTCCATGAAAAGTAAGGAAAGACTATAGGTCTTAACAAAAGAAGGCCCAATTCATGAAGTTAAGAAGGACCATGAAAGCCCAAAATCCCAAAAAGAAGAAAAAAGAAAGAAACAATAATAATAATAAAGAAAAAAGAAGAGGATCTCGGTAAGAGGACATGCAGCAAGGATCTCGGTCAGAGGATACGCAGCAAAAAGAGCATCAAAGCCCTAAGACCTTAATGTGTCCTTTTGAACCTTGAGAAAAGGACCTTGGCTAGCACATGGGAAAACCAAGATGTATGTTCAGGTTTCCAGCTAAAAAGCCATTAAAAATCCAACAAAATAGGTATTTTTTTTGTAACCCATGGTCCAAGCCCATGGGATCCTGAGTGAATAGTAAGGAAGAAGTGGTTTGGTCGGTAGGGGAGTGATTTCTGGTGAAAGGAGGATCTCGAAAGTTTCCCTTGGTTCATATATTTGCTTGGAATGCTTGAACCAATGGAAAACTCAATTCCCCAATGTGCATAACACCTCCCCACAATTTTCTCTCAATTGTCATTTTCAACTAAAGTTATCATCAAGTACATTGAGTAGCCCACTTACTCGTTTGGCTTTCCAAGAAGGAATCTTTTATTTATAGTTGAGTCCAAATACCCATTTTGAGTTATAATTGCCTAAATAAACTAAACATTTTCCCAATGCACATTTTTAGGTTCCAGAGGACATGGTTTTACCCAGCAGACCAGGGACGTCCTCGCCCAGGGTACCAGACCATGTCCACTATGAAAGGAATACTAAGGCATAGCAGAAAGAGGGGATTCAGATGGAGGAAAAAGGGGAGAGTTGAGAGGTTCAAAAAATATATTCTTAGAGCTTTAAGAGCCCTAAAAAGGAAGGGAAAGAAAAAAAGGGACAAAACAAGAGAGAGCTAAGAAGTGGGAATTCGTCCCATATCCTTAAAATTATTCAAAATTCCACTTAATCTCCAAAGAAACATATGCCAAAACATGCATACATCAGATGTCACTCTCTCCCACAAAATCCTTCTCACCTAACTATCTTGGAAGGCAATGCCTAAGCAAAGCTACTTGGACTTGAGTTTCAAATCCCACAAGTCTTGTGCAAAAGCACTAAGTCTGTGAAAATTGGGGCCATGATCCTCATAATTGACTCATTCTCATGAAATTCATCTATATATATGTATATGTATTAAAATGTATATCCTAATCTAAGAAACTAACAATTATTTGAAGATATATGTGAACGGTTTAGACCCCTAAAACTATAACCAGATTGCGTAGCCTAGATTAATTAGCCAAGTTGTTACTTAGTCAAATTATGTAATTCTAGGTTAAAACAATCACAAGATCATATCAAGCATATAAAACAAATAAAGCAGCGGAAAATAAATAACACAGTGATATGATCACCCAGGAAACCACACTGGAAAAACCTGGGGAGGATTTTACCCACCGATCCTCAAGGCAAAACGGAATCCACTAAGAAAGAATTGAAGTTCTTACAAAAGGACTTACAAGCTCCCCGCTTGACTTCCTAATGCTACACACCAGTAGTAACTTCCTGACACGACCACGCGTAGGCTCCGAATCTACGGACTACTTCTTTCTTTGAACTCCTTCTTCAAGTACAAGCTCCTCACTTGTTTTTCTCTTTAAGCTTTAATGGCTGCAACCTAGTTGATCATCAAGATGTTGATGTGATCTCAATCTTGAAAACCCTAAACTTTGTGTAAAGGAAAGCTCCTCTAGATCTCACAAGAGATTTACACAAAACCGCAATGTATGAGCAACAATACAACTTGTGCAACTCTCAAAAACGTAGCTAGGGTTTGCCTTATATACCTAGGGCAAAAACATAAAAACCTAGACGTTTAAAGAGTTAGGGCTGAGTTGGAATTCTGCAGAAAAACACATCTGGGCCGACTTTCGATCGATCGAGTCTAACTTTCGATCGATCGAGCCAGGCCGAGAAGCCCCAATGCTTCTGCAGTCACTCGATTCCAACTTTACAATATTAAACCAACTTTGAGCAAACTTAAATAAGACTAAGTACATTGTTTTGATCATGATTTGCCAGCATTACATATTAGAGCTCTAAATACATAAAATCCTAAGACCTTAGAACCTAACAAACTCCCCCTTTGGCAATCCGTGACAAAACACACAATAAAAGCTCAAAGTTTACACGTAATAGCCCTTTACATAATAATGCTCATAAATAAAAGTTCAACCTAACTACTATCCATCGGTTGCAAGTGTAGACAGCAGCTTTGTCGAATCAACCTGTATATTCCTGAAATACTCAACAAACACATAAACGCATGTGTGGCAGCAAATAGTATATAAACAGGTATAATATTCTTGTAAGATTCACACAACACAAAATAAAGAAATATATTAATGAAGCAACTCATAAATATATGTCAATAAGCAGTGAATCATAAAGACAACAAGAATCAAAAGAAACATGTATATCAATATATCAATCAATGTTACTCCCCCTAACATGAACATCCCAAAAAAAATGATATACAAAGTGAAGCACCTAGATACAATCTAAATAAACTCCACAAAAATATCCCATGCTACAAAAAATAAACTCCCCCTAACACAAAAATCTCCCCCTATCAACAAAAACTCCTCTACAAGTCAAAAACACTACTCCCCCTTTTTGTGACGGAATGCCAAAGGGCATCAAAGACCATCATCAAAAGGAGGTGGTGAGGAAGAACGAAGATGCGCCAAATCCGCTCGCAGAGCACGAATCTCGTCGAACAGATCCACCAAAAGCTGACCATGAGCCGCCTGAACGGTCATGACAGTCTCCAGAGTACGACGAACATCGAAGTCAGCCGCAGAAGGTGGAGGATCAGCAGCAGCACCTACAGAATCTGGAACAGCCTCACCAGTAGGACCTGTAGAAGAAGAAGGAGGGGCGCTACTAGAGGGATCAGACCTAGGGTGTTTAGAACCAGCTCGAAGATGAGCGGCCCTCTGTCTAAGGAAAGACGCACCAATAGGAGCTATCACATGAACAGGCTCAGAAGCAGGGAAGTCCTCTAAACCTAGATAAAGTAAAATCCTATGAATGAAAATAGGATGGACAAGGGCATGGGCAGTAGATGAACTCCTATAAACTTCGTTCAAAGAACGAAGAAAAAGATGGGGGAAACTAATAGGAGCATCTGTAACAAGAGCGTAAAGAAAAACACACCTCTCAAGAGGAATGGTGTGCAGATGAGAAATAGGCCAGAGTGAATGACAGGCTATCCTAAAGAATAGGTAGGTAGTCTCAGGAAGCTCAGCGGTGGTGATCCGAGGATCAGAACCCCACTGGATAGAAGATCCAGTGATGTAGGACATGACATCACTCAGCTCAGGTGACTCATCATAGGGGTAAATAGGATCCCTAACCAATGGTACCTCTAGAGCATCAGCCACTACCTAAGGAGTAATGGAGTACTCTACACCTCGTATCCAACTCCTAACTAGAGTGTTGGAATCATAGATGCGGACAGAGAGGTTCGAGAAGAACTCTCTAATCAAGGTAGCCGGAGGTGGAGGGTCAGACACGGTCAACAAAGGTAACCAACCCCTACGCTCAAAATTTGCCCTAATGGTAGAATCTACCTCATCTAAACGAACAGAACGCTCAGCCCAAATCTTCCTATGTAGGTTTAAAGTCTCAAAAGTCTCTTGGTTTTTCTCAGTGGGGAACCGCTCACTATCAAAGGATGGAGGGGAAGGAGTAGGAGTGGGGATGGTCCTACGAGCTTTAGTCTTCCTAGGCATGGTGCTAAGGAACAGGACAGAGACACAAAGAGAAAACCAAAAAGAACAGAAAATAAAACCAAGGGCAGACTGCAAGTTAGCACAAAAAAAATATAGAATGAAAATCTATATGATGCATGAATCATTAATGATGATATGATGCATGAACTAATGCAGTAATTAGGATCAAATTAAGTTTAATTTTCATAAAATTGGCTTGAACATAGAGTTTCTCAACAAAAACCCAAAAAATTTGATAACCACTTGAAAATTTTTGCAACAAATTGAAGAATCAATCATTATACACTATTGGAAACAGTTTATAACAACCAATTGCATCAATTACACAAGCCAATTTCATCAATTAAACCCAATTGCACAAAAAGCCCCAATTCGGACCTAGTATAAACCCTAGAAATTCAAATTTTCCACAAAACTCAAAATTGATCAAATTAAACACTCAAGAACAAGTGTATAGAGTGTCCCCAACAAAACCCATTGATCAATTGCACAATATTATGTCCGAATCAACAAAAATCCCAAATAGAAAAGTTCCGAAAATCTCCTCCTAAAATGCATGAAAAATGCATGAAATTGAGTAAATAAAATGAAAAGCAAGGGTATTAAGGACATACCGGCTTGAGGAGAGAGAGATTTTGCAAAAAGATCGGAAGAAAACGACAAAATCTTGAAGAAATTGACTTGCCTCGTCGGAGAGAGAAAAAGGAAAAGTTTTTGAAAAAGTTTGAACTTTGAAAAAGTCAGATTTTCCCTTTTTAAAAAGCATATTCACGATGTTCGATCGATCGAGAATTACATTCGATCGATCGAAAGTGACAGACGTTTTAGCACTTTCTGAGGCACTTTTTCAATCGATCGAAAAACACTCTGGATCGATCGAAAAGGGTAAAAACACACTGAATTTTGGAGAAAAACACAGTTTTGAAAATTTGCAAACCCAATTTTTGAAACAACTCCTCAAAGCATTTGAACAATGAACACAAAATGCATGAGTATGAGATGGAATGCATTTTCAAAAACCCAAAATTTTAAACCCAATTCTCAGACACAATTTTCAATCATCTTCCAAATTAATTTTCTCAAGCAACAAGTATGTTGTACACAAATCTCAAGATATTTTCAAACTTGGTTGGTCAGACCAAGAGCACACACACTAGCATGTACAGTGTTTAACAAAGAGTAACTTGTGTAGTGTGTGAAACTAGCAAAGACTTGAGATACATGTGAGGTGATACGTGAATGGCAATCAAACACAAAGTCTACACAATTCATCACATAGAATTAAAAGAGACTATCACCTAAAGAGTTACATCCTATAACTCCCACATCTCCTAGATCAAAAGCTTGCAATCATTTAAGTTTCTTTTATTTTTGCCTCTTATTTATGTGAAATGGCATTCAGCCTAATAGTACACACCGGTTTGAATTAAGTGAATTGGCATCAAGCCTAATAGTACACACCAGTTTTAATTTAATTTGAGGCTACACCTTATATTCTTTTTGTGCATGTGCTACACTTTCTCGAGCACTAAATCTTATGATATGCACTAAGGTGTTCATGATTGGCTAGTGAATAGTGGTGAGATGGTTATTTATGCCTTTCTCAAAAGGATCAAGTCCGTCAGTCAACAACATGTGACTTCATGATTAAGGCAAAGTGATTAAGAACTACACACATCTTTCCCACACAACATGCACTACAAAGTTTCAACTAGTTAAGTGCAACAAATAAGCTCATCAAAGTTAAACAAGGTACACAAGACATGACATGTGTAAAAAGAATGACCAACCTTGTTTTCAAAAATCAAGATAAATAGTGTTCAACACAGATTTTGCTTTCCTTTTTTTTTTTTTTTTTTTTTTTTTTTTTTTTTTTTTTTTTTTTTTTTTTTTATCAAAAGAGAAAACAAATAAATCCTAGAATGAAATGCATGTATGTAATGCAATGCAAGTCCTAGAACAAAAGAAAACACAAACCAAATAACAATGGTCACAATAGAATAGAGCAATGAAGCACAAGGACCATGTCAGAAAGACTCAATTAGTTCGAGTCTTTTGCATCCAAAACTTTTTAGATTCACCCCAAGCATTGGAGTTCTTATTCACATTAGAGTGATTCTCAACTCCAGAATTGGAATAAAGGTTTAACGTCTTTACCAATTCACCAATTAGTGTCATAGGATCTTGTGCTTGAGGCACAGGCACTTTTGGTCTTTTTGCTCTCTTATCAGCTTGAAGCTTGTAACAGTTAGGACGGATATGTCCAGACTTACCACAATAATGACAAACCCAAGCAGGTTTACCATGCATCTTGTCCTTCGATTTGGTAGGCTCCTTAGGTTTGGATTCTCTTAAGTCTACCCTAATCTTCTTTGGTGGTGAAACTTCTACAGGTTTAACAACCTCACTCACAGGGGGTTTTATAGTTTCACTCACGACCTTACTCACAAGAGGTTCAGAAGAAGAAGAAGAAGGAACGAAGACAGTGGAATGGGGTCCAGAATCAAAGATGCTTTCTACATATCCTAACCCAGCTTTATCAGAAGGATACTTTTGAACATTTAACATGTGATCAAGTTTAGAACTAGCAGATCTAGCAACAGATAAATCATGTTCCAAAGTTCTAATTTTATCAAGCAACAGCATGTTTTCAGATTTAACATTATCCAAAAGATCATTAGCATCAAATAACTTCACAAGCAAATTTTTCTTCTCAAGCTCAAGAGCATCAATTTTCTTTAGGCCTAAATCAACTTTCATGGCATCCTTTGCAGCAATTTTGCAAAGTTTGTTATAGGCCTCTTGAAGATCTGCGTCTTCAGAGAGTTCCCCATCAGCAGGGTTCTCCTCAGCAGATATGCTTTCATCTACTTTACCAGTAGCAGTGAAAGCAATGAAGTTTCCATCCTCGTCACAACCGGACTCATCATCAGAAACCTCATTATCACTAAGGGTGACAGCCATAGCTTTACCCTTATTTCTCAAGAAAGTAGGACATTCAGATTTGACATGACCATACCCTTGACAACCATAACACTGAGGACCCAAAGAGTTATTAGAAGATTGACCTACTTGTTCTCTAGGTTTTTCAAAGTTGTTAACCTTAGTGGGATCATTCTTCCTAAAGTTTCTAGGTTCAGCAGTGTTGGTGTTCCTTGCCTTTCTATTAGTGTTTCTAAGAAAATTCCTAAAATTCTTGGCAAGGTAAGCTATCTCCGTGGGAGAGAGCTCATCATCAAATCCACCACCTTCAACATCATCAACAGACTTCAGTGCCATTGATTTGGATTTGACAGTCTTAGGTAAGTCAGACTCATAGGACTGAAGAGATCCTACAAGCTCATCCACAGGGATGGAGTCAACATCCTTACTTTCAGTAATGGCTGTTACTTTGGGTCTAAAGTCTTCAGTCAAAGATCTAAGAATCTTCCTAACAACCTTAGGTTGATCATAGACTTCACCCAAATTATAAGCAGAATTAACAATATCATTCAGTTTTGCATAAAACTCATCAAAGGTTTCATCATCAGACATTCTAATGTTTTCAAACCTAGAAGTTAATTGCTGCAGTTTATTAATTTTAACAGCCTTTGTGCCTTCATGCACAGTTTGGAGGATTTTCCAAGCAGTATGAGTAACCTCAACATTAGAGATCCTCTTAAATTCCTCCATTGAAACAGCATTGAAGATGGCATTCATAGCTTTGCTATTGAAGCCTGCTGCTTCTTTCTGAGAAGTTTGCCACTCACTCACAGGAGTAGTGGGCTTCTCCCATCCGTATTCGACGGAGTTCCATACCCTCTCATCTATGGATTTCAGGAATGCTTTCATCCTTACTTTCCAGTAAGCATAATTGTTCCCATCAAAGTGAGGAGGAACAAACAGAGAGTGTCCATGCTCCATGACAACTGGGGTCAAGGATCAGCTCTGAGAAAAAGACCTCAAACAAGACGAGCTACCCGCTCTGATACCACTTGAACGGTTTAGACCCCTAAAACTATAACCAGATTGCGTAGCCTAGATTAATTAGCCAAGCTGTTACTTAGTCAAATTATGTAATTCTAGGTTAAAACAATCACAAGATCATATCAAGCATATAAAACAAATAAAGCAGCGGAAAATAAATAACACAGTGATATGATCACCCAGGAAACCACACCGGAAAAACCTGGGGAGGATTTTACCCACCGATCCTCAAGGCAAAACGGAATCCACTAAGAAAGAATTGAAGTTCTTACAAAAGGACTTACAAGCTCCCCGCTTGACTTCCTAATGCTACACACCAGTAGTAACTTCCTGACACGACCACGCGCAGGCTCCGAATCCACGGATTACTTCTTTCTTTGAACTCCTTCTTCAAGTACAAGCTCCTCACTTGTTTTTCTCTTTAAGCTTTAATGGCTGCAACCTAGTTGATCATCAAGATGTTGATGTGATCTCAATCTTGAAAACCCTAAGCTTTGTGTAAAGGAAAGCTTCTCTAGATCTCACAAGAGATTTACACAAAACCGCAATGTATGAGCAACAATACAACTTGTGCAACTCTCAAAAACGTAGCTAGGGTTTGCCTTATATACCTAGGGCAAAAACATAAAAACCTAGACGTTTAAAGAGTTAGGGCTGAGTTGGAATTCTGCAGAAAAACGCATCTGGGCCGACTTTCGATCGATCGAGTCTAACTTTCGATCGATCGAGCCAGGTCGAGAAGCCCCAATGCTTCTGCAGTCACTCGATTCCAACTTTACAATATTAAACCAACTTTGAGCAAACTTAAATAAGACTAAGTACATTGTTTTGATCATGGTTTGCCAACATTACATATTAGAGTTCTAAATACATAAAATCCTAAGACCTTAGAACCTAACAATATGTATTGTATAGTGTGTTCTTATGCAGGACCTATAGAAGTAAAGGGAAAGGACAAAACTCCATTACATAATAAGCATGGAGAAAGATCGTATAGTTCAGAGAATCAGCATTCTGGGATTACAAGCCTAGTACATTCGGGGTACCACATCTGTACGTCTGGGGTAGCAAGTGAAGAAACTCTTTTAATTGTTTACACAATAAAAGATAAGCCTTAAATATTCTATTTTAATTTCTTTCTCATTGTGAATATTATGAATAATTATTTTACTTGTTTTGTAAGAGTAAATGGTCATTTTATAACACTTAAGCTCTTATAATGGTATTTTATTACTTAGGAGGAATCGATTTTTTGCCTTGAGGAGCTTTATGTGACTTGCGCACAACTTGGTTTGTAATCAGCCACATTTAGCTGTGGAAAACCAAATCCAATCCACCAAATAACAAGTAAATGGTCCAGGATCCTTGTTTCTACTTGGGCCCGAGTACTGTCCAAAGAAAGACCCATGCAAGACCAAAATCTTTCTAATCTAGACTGGCAAGTTTTCACTCCAAAATTTGATTCTTATAATCTCATATGTAAACATGGGTGAATATAAAAAATAATAATTAGAAACATATTAAACTTCGTATTGAAGTTGAATACCATACAAATGTTCATTTTTTCATATTTTCGTCTACTCTTAAAAAAACTTTGTAACAATATTATTTGGTAGAGTATGGCAAATTATTCATTTTTGAATACTTAAAGGGGAAAAAAGAAGAATACTATATTTTCTTACTTCTTTAATGTAATTTATGTTATTGTGATAAAATGAATTTATATAATGTTTACATTTTTCAAATAAGTCATGAAAATTTAGTTGTTATGAAAATATATTGAAAATGAACAATTAATTTTTTAGAATACGATAAAATGATCCATTGAAATTTGTATATGAATTTTTTTTTTATTATTGTGAATCATAATTTTTACAAGAATTAATAATGGGTTTGGTAAGAAATTTTGTATTAATAGTTTAAGATGGACAAGAGTCAGTTTTATATGGTTTAAGAGCAATTTAATTAAAAAGAAGACTTGGTATAAAATTAAATTAGAGTCTATAAAATCTAACTAGAATTTTTGATATTTTATTTTTCCTTCACTTTGATGTATTATATAGATTTATAAGAACCCAAGAAGCACCTTTTACTCTGCAAGTAACCCGCCAGTAATTATTATACGTGACCACCTGGTACCCTGGCCAATAGCCTTAAATCTATAAATGATTATTGTCATTTTTCAATGAGAATTCAGCTCTTTACCTCTATTTTGAGACATTAGGTAGTCAAAGAATTCTTTACACAAAAATATTCACACTCCTTTTCTTTTTCTCAGTTGCGTTGTGTCCAAGTGAGATGCCATATGAGTGAAAGATGTTTTTCTTCTTGAGAAGTTTGAAAGAAGTTGATATACTTTTCTCATATTTTCTAAATCATATTTTTTTATTTTATCTATATAATATTATTATCGATGCACTCCATTTAAATCACATTAGCAACAGTGTAACATTTCAATCTATTTTAATTTAATTCTGTCCATTCAGTTAATTTCAATCCAGTTTGATCAATTTTGGATTAATTGGGCCGTAAATTGATTCTTTTTTGTACATTTCATTTTCAGTTATGGCTTAAAGATTCTTTATTTTTCTTAATTTTTAGGTTGAAATGTATGAATTTTTATTTTATTCTGGCCAAAATACTCTTTAGTTTTGGGCTAAAAAATACAAACAAAATAGACATTGAAATTAGAGATATGGCCCCCCCAAAAAAGCAATAAAATGATAAAAATTCACAAGATCACCTTAAAATTCAAGTTTCAAAAATATAGATATTATATTTATATTTGGAGAAAAAAATGCGACAATTATAAACTTATATAATATTTTAAACTTAATGTACCATAATACATGTGTTTCATGGAATGGGAGTATACAATTTTTTTTAAAATATTTTTAGATATGTTCAAATTAGTCAACATATTATGGTATGTTTGAAAAAAGTCCTTTTAATAACATCTACTCCATTTATATCACTACGAATTTTTGTTGAATGCAAAATATATTATATGTTCAATTACCTAAAACTTATAAAAATATAACACAATTTTAAATACAAATTTTGCATTTCTTATAAAATAATAATATATTACGTTTTTTCACACATTGTGTGAGTTTGCAACTAATTTATTTAAAATTTAAGATATGCTTTTCCTATATAAATTTTGGTTTAAGTTTGATTTTTTTTCCTCAAATTTAAAAGGTTTTAATTTCATCTTTGAAAACTTTAAAAAGTATCAATATTAGATCCTTGAAATTTCAAAAATATATAAATTATTTTTTTCGATTTATCTGTTAGTATATTTATTCTAAGCATCCTACATTTTTAACTTGTAGCTTCACCACTTCATCCATGGGATATATAATCCTTTTAACAACAAACGGACAAAATGATAAAATTGATATCTATAAAATATTTAAGACTAAATTACAACATTTTAAATTTTGGTGACAAAAAGTATAATTTACCCTTGTGCAAAAAAACATTTCTTTGCTCAATCTACATGTGAGAGAAGTACAGTACTACTTCAGTTTTCAATCGAGGTGATGGTTAATATTATCCACAGGAAACTATGCTACCTTTGAACCACATAATCTCTCAGAATAAACCAATATGCTTATCAGCTTATGTAAGCTCTTGCATCACCAGTAAGGCGCCAGTGGGGTGTCTCTCTAGTTTAAATCTCACTATTATGTACAAGAAAGAGAATCTTATATAGTAAATAACTGTATTTCAGTTTCTTTATTCGTCTACCCCTAGTTGCTTGCCATGGCTTCTCAATCCCAGCCACTTCACTTTATCTTGTTTCCTCTCATGGCCCAAGGCCACATGATTCCTATGATAGACGTTGCCAAATTGTTGGCACAAAGAGGTGTATCTGTCACTGTAATCACCACAACACATAACGCAGCCC
Source organism: Quercus glauca (assembly GCA_023736055.1). Classification (NCBI taxonomy): domain Eukaryota; kingdom Viridiplantae; phylum Streptophyta; class Magnoliopsida; order Fagales; family Fagaceae; genus Quercus; species Quercus glauca. Next base: position 41,772,328 of record CM043321.1, on the reverse strand, counting down.
GTTTTGAAACAAGTTTAGCTCGTGCTGTTGAATCTGGGCTCCAAATCCATGTAATCCCGCTTCAATTTCCATGTGTAGAGGCAGGAATACCAGAAGGCTGTGACAATCTTGACAAGCTACCTTCACTAGAATTGGGCACAAAGTTTTTCAGTTCAACTAGCATGCTACAACAGCCAGTGGAAGAGTTATTTGAGAAGCTGGCACCTCGACCAAGCTGCATAATCTCAGACATGACCTTGGCGTGGACAGCTGATATTGCTCTCAAGTTTCACGTTCCAAGGATTTCTTTCGCCGGAGTAAGTTGCTTCTCTCTCTTGTGCTGGCACAACTTAAGAGTTCACAAGGTTCTCGAGAGGATATCCTCCGAGTCAGAATACATAGTCGTTCCTGGCTTGCCTGACCATGTTGAAATTACTAAATCCCAATTATCTTTTTCCAGAGATTCAAGAATGGAAGAACTTTGTGAGCAAATGGTAGCAACTGACTTAGCCTCAGATGGGATCATTGTAAATTCCTTTGAGGAGTTGGAGCCAGCATATGTCAAAGAATATAAGAAAGCAAGAGAAGATAAAGTCTGGTGTATTGGCCCTCTTTCACTTTGCAATAAGGACCACTTAGATAAGGCTGAGAGAGGTAACAAGGCCTCCATTGAAGAGCATCAATGCATGAAGTGGCTTGATTCTCAGGAACCCTGCTCAGTAGTCTATGTGTGCCTTGGAAGCCTGTGTAATCTAATACCTTCCCAATTGGTAGAGCTAGGATTGGGGTTAGAAGCATCAAACAGACCATTCATTTGGGTTATAAAAGGAGAAAATAAGTCAGAAGAATTGGAAAAGTGGATTTTAGAAGAGAGGTTTGAAGAGAGGATCAAAGGGAGAGGAATTTTGATTTGGGGTTGGGCTCCACAGTTGCTCGTGTTATCACATTCTTCAATTGGAGGGTTCTTAACGCATTGCGGTTGGAATTCAACCATAGAAGCAATATGTGCTGGGGTGCCAATGCTTACTTGGCCTCTATTTGGGGACCAGTTTTTCAATGAGAAATTAGTAGTACATATACTAAAAATTGCTGTGAGTGTTGGGGTGGAGGATCCAGTACAGTGGGGTGAGGAAGAGAAGATTGGGGTGTTGGTGAAGAAAGAAGATGTCGAGGGGGCCATAGATAGGCTAATGGATGAAGGAGAGGAAAGAGAAAAGAGAAGGAAACGAGCTAGAGAGCTTGGCAAGATGGCAAAAAGTTCTGTTGACTATGGGGGATCTTCTCGACTGAACTTGACACTGCTAATTCAAGATATTTGCAACGATGGTGAATCAACCTAATACACTTCCATGAGTCAACAAGTTTCTTTTCCCTTCACCTCATATCAAAGTGCGTAAGTTTTTATTCTATTGCTGTTTTTACATCATAGCTAGTAGTTATCCTGGATATGAAAGAAGCTTCATTAAGCATGCATTTATAGTGTAATAATCTTTCACTTTACATTGTATCATCAATATACACACATCATCCGTATAATATTTAAAAATTAAAGTGTAAAATTTATTATTACTACAATCTTGTTAAGCAATATCAATGTAGTATTTCAGTTCATTTGGTTAGCTCGGTCCATTTGATCCATTTTGGTTCGATCTTGATAAGCAATATTAGTATAGCATTTCAATTCATTTTGATCCACTCAATCCATTCAGTCTACTTCGGTCCATTCTCTCTCTCTCTCTCTCTCTCTCTCTCTCTCTCTCTCTCTCTCTCTCTCTCTCTCTCTCTCTCTCTCTCTCTCTCTCAAAGTAGAAGAGAATGTCTCTATAAATTATAAAGTCCTAGCTGCAAGATCAAATTTGTAAAACTAAAATTGCATACTCTTAAAGTCCTTTAAGGATGCTATAAAGTAGAAGTAATTTACTACAAAATAAATTTAACAATATTATCAAAAAAAAAAAAAAAAACTTTAGCAATATTGCTACTTTGGGAGGAGAGGTTTGTGTAGAAAGATAAGCTACTTCATTGACAATTATGTCACATTCTCTGAGTAATGCTGGTAGATTCTTGATAAAATTACATTTTTCTATATATTATTAAAGTTTTGTATGTTTTATAATATAAATGATGGGTTTACTTATATCTGCTTCATTTTTTTAGGGGAATATCTGCTTCTTTTTTAGGTTATTTAAGACAAATAGAGGATGAACCGTTTATAAAAAGCACTAGAAACAAATTCCAATTATACATTACATTATTTAAAAAATATTTCATCTTATATAGTAATTGAATGTAAAATGCATTATGTTTCTATGTGGGAAAAAAAATCTTACAAAATTTAAAATACTTTCAAATAACAAATATAGAAAGCTTAATTTAGAAAATCTAATATATTGTATCAACTCTACTTTATTAAAAAAAATCATATCATTTTAAAAAGAGTTTAAGATTAACACCTATAAATCTAATTTACTATTTTCATTTTTCACTTAACAAAAAGAAAAAAGCAAATAGTCAAATTTTTTTATGCATCAAGCAGGTCTGCGACTATTTAACATAAACTTCATTTGTTTTTCTTTGTTAGGTGAAGGTAAAAGGGGATCAAATCCTTATGATGACCATAATATGGGTTTGAAGTGCCACTTGAAAGGATATTTCATATATATATATATATATATATATATATATATATTACCTAAGATCAATTCGGAAAATAAAATTAAATGTCGGAGATCTTTGTGAATAGGGATGACAACCAAGTTAGAGCCGCCCACGTGGTCTTAGGATACGTCCCGATCCAAAAATCATTCTTGGCTCCGAGGCACGTGATCCGAGCTAGAGATCATCAGCTGCACAGCATTACCGTAGTTGAGAATGGATTTTTCATCCCCGAAGGGTCTCCCATCCCCGAGGGCGTACCGTTGGTAGGTACTTCTTCGTCAGCTCAAGCTACCGAGGTCGTTGACTCAGGTCCATCCGGGGACGAGTTTGGCGTATTCGATCAGCCCCACTCGCCCGAGGACCCTCCCGGCGATTTGGGTGACCCTAGTTTAATTGAAAAGGACTTTCTGTCCGAAGAAGCCACTCCTCAGTCGAAGATGAGTTTTAAGAAGCGGCCTCAGAAGAGCTTGCTGGTGCTGATTGATTGCTGGCGATGATTGAGGGCCAGCCGGGGAGGGATGCGCCGAGGAAGTCTCCTCCCGAGCATCCTCCTCCTGAGCTTCCACCTCCCCCACCACAACAGAGTTCGACGCCTAGGTCCAAGTCCATCAGTCCTGTGCTGAAGAAGAACAAAGGCAAGAGACCTAGGGGGGGTGAAGAGTCTGATCCCCCCCGAGGTGGTGGCGATGGTTGGCCATCATCAAAACAGCTGAAGATAGGGCGCCGAGGCCAAGAGAAGCAGGCCTCTATCCAGGTCGAGGCCCAGGCTTGGCTCCTTGCCCCCATGCTCCATGGGGAACCTCTGATGGATGACGCCTCTTTTAGGAACCCTCAAGGGGGTGAGGGTGCGCTCGTGGCTGACGCATTGGAGAGGTCCTTGCTACTCCCTGCGGACATGGCCCAACTGGAGGCCTTGAAGAACGAGGAGGTCTTCCTCGACCTTAAGCAACACTTAGGCATGGTAAGTTTTCTGATTGCTTGTGATTTTCTTGACCTTTCGTGGCTCCTTATCTGCTGCACAACAGTTTCAATTGGCAGGCTATTCAGGCTACTTTTAGGCTGGAAGACATAGCCAGTAGCCAGAGCCAGGTCGTTGGCTCGAAGTGTGCCAAGTTGTCAGACGCCGTGCGGGCCCTTGATGCTTCCAAGGCCGTTCTTAAAAAGGCTATGGACCAATTGAAAGAGATGAAGGCGGCTCGAGACACTACTGAATCGGCCCTTGCTGCCGCTGAAAAACTGGCTCTAGATCAAATGGGCAGCCTGTTCAAGGCCGAGGATCAACTGAAGACAGTCAGGGAGAAGATCGCGACCTTGGAAGAGAGGGTGCTTGAGGCAGATAAGGCTAAAGGCGCTGCGGAGTCTGCTAGGGACGAGGCTTTGAAAGCCAAAGAGGAGGCTGAATCTGCCAAGACTGAGGCTAAGGCCTCCAAAGACAAGGCTGTGCAAGATGCCTATGAGGAAGGGGCGGCTGAAACAGAAAACAGGTTTAAAGCCCAAGTGCCTGGAGTGTGCAGACTTTACTACTCTTAGATTTGGAATGAGGCCCTCACACGGGCAGGGGTCAATGCCTCGTCCAACCTGTGAAAGGCGGAGAATGTATACTATCCTCCTGCCATTCATGAGACTGCCCCTCCAAGTTCTGAAGCCGAGGTGTCTACCGAGGGTGTTGGGGTTGTTTCTGAGGAGGGCACCCCAACTGCCCCTACCTCGGGCAAGCCCACCAAGGAAGCTGATCCTCCTGGGAACGTTGAGGCAAGCCAGGGTCCCACTGCTGATGCGCTTGGAGAGATTGCAGGCCCCTTAGCTGATGTCCAAGCGCCCCTTGTAGAGGAGGTACCCCACCCAGCTGAACCTTCTCAGGCTGTAGTCCTATGCAAGGGCCCTAAGGATTCTGAGACTACCTCTGCCCAGCCCCCTGAGGGGGGAGTTGAGATGAAGCCGAAAGAGTGATCCCCTGTTGCGTCTTTACCTTGTTTTCCGCTCTCTTCCTTTTTCCTTTTTTTTTTTTAATTTATTTATTGTGTTAGCATGTTTGCCTTGTAAAACTCCTTTTTTTTTTTTTTTAAAGATTCAGTAAAGTGCATATTCCGTTTTCTTTTATTCGCTTTGCTTGTATTATATTATACATATATGCATACATCACTTGTACGATACTGGCTTCAATTACGCCTCGGCCGACTACACTAATCGTCGTCCCCTACAACGCTCACTACTAGTACCTAAGTGGTCAGTTTCGTCGTAGGTCTGGGCCCACGGTCAACACAAGACCTTGGTTCTGTCTAGTGCTTAGATCCCCCTAAAGTGATTAGTTTCCTCATAGGTTTGAGTCATTGGACTATGCAAGACCTTGGTTCTGTCTAATACTTGGGTTTTCTTAAAGCAGCTACTTTCCCCATAGGTTTGACGCCGAGGAACATACAAGACCTAGACTCTGCTTTACACTTGGTATTTCGTGGAGGGATGGTTTCTCCATTGGCTGGGATCTCCTAAGGCGACTAGTTTCCCCAGAGGCCTGAGTCCGAGGACCATGCAATGCCCTGATTTTGTCTAGTACTTGTCTTCTGAGGTAACTAGTTTCCCCATAGGCTTGAGTCCGAGGACCATGCAAAGCCTTGGTTCTATCTAGTACCTAGTTCTTCTTTAGTAGTTAGTTTCCCTAGAGGCTTGAGTCCGAGGACCATGCAAGGCCTAGGTTCTGTCTAACTCTAATCTTCTGAAGTAACTAGTTTCCCTATAGGCTTGAGTCCGAGGACCATGTAAGGCCTTGGTTCTGTCTAGTACCTAGTTCTTCTTTAGTAGTTAGTTTCCCCAAAGGCTTGAGTCTGAGGACCATGCAAGGCCTAGGTTCTATCTAACACTGATCTTCTGAAGTAACTAGTTTTCCCATAGGCTTGAGTCCGAGGACCGTGCAAGGCCTTGGTTCTGTCTAGTACCTAGTTCTTCTTTAGTAATTAGTTTCCCCAGAGGCTTGAGTCCGAGGACCATGCAAGGCCTAGGTTCTGTCTAACTCTGATCTTCTGAAGTAACTAGTTTCCTCATAGACTTGAGTCTGAGGACCATGCAAGGTCTTGGTTCTGTCTAACACTGATCTTCTGAAGTAACTAGTTTCCCCAAAGGCTTGAGTCCGAAGACCGTGCAAGGCCTTGGTTCTGTCTAGTACCTAGTTCTTCTTTAGTAATTAGTTTCTCCAGAGGTTTGAGTCCGAGGACCATGCAAGGCCTAAGTTCTGTCTAACTCTGATCTTCTGAAGTAACTAGTTTCCCCATAGGCTTAAGTCCGAGGACCATGTAAGGCCTTGGTTCTGTCTAGTACCTAGTTCTTCTTTAGTAGTTAGTTTCCCCGGAGGCTTGAATTCGAGGACCATGTAAGGCTTTGGTTCTGTCTAGTACCTAGTTCTTTTTTAGTAGTTAGTTTCCCTAAAGGCTTGAGTCCGAGGACCATGCAAGGCCTAGGTTCTGTCTAACTCCGATCTTCTGAAGTAACTAGTTTCCCCATAGGCTTGAGTCCGAGAACCATACAAGGCCTTGGTTCTGTCTAGTACCTAGTTCTTTTTTAGTAGTTAGTTTCCCCAGAGGCTTGAGTCTGAGAACTATGCAAGACTTAGGTTCTGTCTAACTCTGATCTTCTGAAGTAACTAGTTTTCCCATAGGCTTGAGTCCGAGGACCATGTAAGGCCTTGGTTCTGTCTAGTACCTAGTTCTTCTTTAGTAGTTAGTTTCCCCAAAGGCTTGAGTCTGAGGACCATGCAAGGCCTAGGTTCTATCTAACACTGATCTTCTGAAGTAACTAGTTTTCCCATAGGCTTGAGTCCGAGGACCGTGCAAGGCCTTGGTTCTGTCTAGTACCTAGTTCTTCTTTAGTAGTTAGTTTCCCCAGAAGCTTGAGTCCGAGGACCATGCAAGGCCTAGGTTCTGTCTAACTCTGATCTTCTGAAGTAACTAGTTTCCTCATAGACTTGAGTCTGAGGACCATGCAAGGTCTTGGTTCTGTCTAACACTGATCTTCTGAAGTAACTAGTTTCCCCAAAGGCTTGAGTCCGAAGACCGTGCAAGGCCTTGGTTCTGTCTAGTACCTAGTTCTTCTTTAGTAATTAGTTTCTCCAGAGGTTTGAGTCCGAGGACCATGCAAGGCCTAAGTTCTGTCTAACTCTGATCTTCTGAAGTAACTAGTTTCCCCATAGGCTTAAGTCCGAGGACCATGTAAGGCCTTGGTTCTGTCTAGTACCTAGTTCTTCTTTAGTAGTTAGTTTCCCCGGAGGCTTGAATTCGAGGACCATGTAAGGCTTTGGTTCTGTCTAGTACCTAGTTCTTTTTTAGTAGTTAGTTTCCCTAAAGGCTTGAGTCCGAGGACCATGCAAGGCCTAGGTTCTGTCTAACTCCGATCTTCTGAAGTAACTAGTTTCCCCATAGGCTTGAGTCCGAGGACCATACAAGGCCTTGGTTCTGTCTAGTACCTAGTTCTTTTTTAGTAGTTAGTTTCCCCAGAGGCTTGAGTCTGAGAACTATGCAAGACTTAGGTTCTGTCTAACTCTGATCTTCTGAAGTAACTAGTTTTCCCATAGGCTTGAGTCCAAGAACCATGCAAGGCCTTAGTTCTATCTAGTACCTACTTCTTCTTTAGTAGTTAGTTTCCCCAGAGGCTTGAGTCCAAGGACCATGCAAGGTCCAGGTTCCGTCTAACACTGGTCTTCTGAGGTAACTAGTTTCCCCATAAGCTTGAGTCCGAGGACCATGCAAGGCCTTGGTTCTGTCTAGTACCTAGTTCTTCTTTAGTAGTTAGTTTTCTTAGGGGCTTGAGTCCGAGGACCATGCAAGGTCTAGGTTCTGTCTAACTCTGATCTTATGAAGTAACTAGTTTCCCCATAGGCTTGAGTCCGAGGACCATGCAAGGCCTTGGTTCTATCTAGTACCTATCTTCTAAGGCAACTAGTTTCTCCATAGGCTTGAGTCCGAGAACCATGCAAGGCCTTGGTTCTGTCTAGTACCTAGTTCTTCTTTAGTAGTTAGTTTCCACAAAGGCTTGAGTCCGAGGACCATGTAAAGCCTAGGTTCTGTCTAACACTAGTTTTCTAAGGTAACTAGTTTCCCCATAGGCTTGAGTCCGAGGACTATGCAAGGCCTTGGTTCTGTCTAGTACTTAGTTCTTCTTTAGTAGTTAGTTTCCCTAGAGGCTTGAGTCCGAGGACCATACAAGGCCTAGGTTCTTTCTAACTCTGATCTTCTGAAGTTACTAGTTTCCCCATAGGCTTGAGTCTGAGGACCATGCAAGGCCTAGGTTCTGTCTAATTCTGATCTTCTGAAGTAACTAGTTTCCCCATAGGCTTGAGTCTGAGGACCATGCAAGGCCTTGGTTCTGTCTAGTACCTGTCTTCTAAGGTAACTAGTTTCCCCAAAGGCTTGAGTCCGAGGACTATGCAAGGCCTTGGTTCTATGCAAGGCCTTGGTTCTGTCTAGTACCTGTCTTCTAAGGTAACTAGTTTCCCCAAAGGCTTGAGTCCGAGGACTATGCAAGGCCTTGGTTCTGTCTAGTACCTAGTTCTGGACCTGCTCCGCTAAGGAGGGGACCCTTCTTTGGTCTAGCCTGTTCATCTAGCGTGCCTTTTCTGATTACGAGGCGCCCCTTGGGCTATTCGAGTAACGTGCTTGACGCTTCGGTGCACGAGGCGCCTCCTCATTAATGTCCTTGCAAATTTACGAGGGTCCAGCAGCGGATAAGCCCCTTGGAAATTGGGCGGAGTTATTGTCTCTGGTAATTTCTCCTTAGGATTTTGTGCGGGCTAGTTTTCACTAATTTTTGCCTTCTATATAAGGCATTTCTGGGACGATCATTTTCTTCAAACTTCACAAACATTCGAGTTCATATCTCACAAATGCACTACTCTCTAGACGTGTTAAGGGCTTTGCCAAAATAGTAGCTCGTGCCTCACGAAACAAAGTGGCCCTGGGAAAGGGCGGTGATGAGGAAGCCTAGCCTCTTTCAAGAGCCAAGGATGGCACCCCGGCCCTAGACATCATGCTAAGGGTGGGGTAGGAGGAGGCCGAAGATCCTTCTTCTTTTCAACCTAGCTAGAGATGGAACTCCCCTTGCCGCTCAGAGGGGGATCCGAAAGGAACGTAACATTTCCCCTTTGGATTTGGATCTGTCAACCCTCCAGGCTGATAGTGATTCGCCGACTCCTAGTCGTTGTGGGATTGGGAGGGAAACCAGGCGGAACCTTGAGGTGGAATCGTCAGGCGCCGCGGCCTCTTCTTCCTTCTCCTTCCTTGCGCCGCAAGTGTTAGTTGGGGAGCTGTGGATGGCCTTAACATAGGTCTGTCTCCACCTCTTCCTCTGTCGCTTGACTTAGGTTTAAAACAAGCTTGCCTAGGCCTCTCACCCTTTCCTCTTCTCTAGCTTTAGCACAAGCCTGTTTAGGCGTTTTTCTTTGTAGTTAGCTTTAGAACAAGCTTGCATGGGCATCTATTGTAAGATGTAACTTTTCTTCATATATTAATAAAGAAGTAGACCCATTTCATCTCTTTTATTTTTCGCATCTTTTCATTTCTTGTGATTATTGCCTTCTGAATGAATATTGTTGCCATTGGCTGTATTTTTTTTTTTTTTTTAAGAAGTGTCGCTCTTGATCTTTTCACACCAACCATCGCACTTGCTGGTGCACAAGTCCTCCCCACAGACACAGACGGCGCCAATTGTAGGGACCCGTTTTGGGCGGCCCCCATACAATAAATTTGTAGAGAGTAGATAGAAGGGCCAGGAACTAGCAAGAAAGACAACAGTCGATGTGGGCTTACAAGATGGATAACTAAAATTTGACTAAGTGTACTTGAAGAAAGTTCATCCTCGGCCCAGTCAGAGGAGCTCTTTTCCTTAGAATTCATGAATACAAGGATTGTTCTTTGTACAAAGAAAAAAAACCCTTCCTCCTCTTCCTCTCCCCCCAGGGGCCAGAGAAAATAACCCTTTTACTTTGGGGATTCTATCTATTATATAGTCTTGTTCAGTTGATCTCTGCCGTCCACTTGTCGGCCATTTGAACTTGTGTCTGAGGGCTTGTCCGATCAGCCACCTTTGCAGGCTTTCTGTTAGTTGAAGCAACCAAGGCATCAATGTTGGCTGGTCAATTCACCATTGATGTGACCAGAGTGTTGATGGCGTGCATTTAATGAGTGAGTGACAGCTCCTTCCCTTTAATGTTGGTTTGCCGAGAACGTGAATATCCTAGCCGAGGTCCCAGATGACTTGAGTTTCTCCCACTTATCCTCGAACTTTGTACCCTCCTCGGCACAAACCTTGGGCCAAATGTGGAGTGGGCCGGGGTTGTTAAATATTCGGGCCCCACATATCCAATTACGAAAATTTTTTAAATCTACTTTAAAGAGGCTGTTGTATGCCAAACTCTAGCCCAAACCCTACTTCTATTTTAACCCCCTATATTAACCGTAATCAACCCTAAATCCCCTTTGACTCAATGCTTGAGAGAGAGGATACTTAAAGCAAATTAAGCTTAAGGGTCCATTTGGTTGGAGGAGTGGAAAAGTGGGAGGATGGAAAAGTGGGAGGATAGAAAATATCTAGTTTTCCCTCATGTGTGTTTGGTTGGAGGAATGGAAAAGTAGGAGGGTGGAAAACTTTTTTGTTTGGTTGAAAAGAAAAGTGAGAAGATAGAATATATAATTTATATAAATTGACTATTATACCCATTGTGGGGCCCCAAATATTAACCACTCTGACCCACGCTATACTTGGCCCAAGGCCCACGCCGAGGATAATGGGAAATAGCCCAAGTCATCCAAGAGTCTCGCCGAGGATGCCCACCTCCTCGGCAAACTGACGTTGATGAAGGAAAAATATCTCCCACCCATTAAATGTACTCCACCAAAATTTTGGCCGCTTTGATGGTGAAGTGACCAGCAGGTGCCTTGGTCACTCCAACTAATAGAAAGTCTGCAAAGGCGGCTGAGAAATAACATAAAACCTGCAAAAGCAGGTGATGGGACAACCCCTTATACACAGAGTTCAGATAGCCGACAAATGGACGGATAAAATTAACAAAAACAATACTATATAACCGAGGGGATTCCCAACATAAAAAGGATTCGGATATGAATCAGTTCTAAGAAAAAGGATAAAAGATATATCAACTCTAAGAAAAATAGATCCTCGGATGAAGCCGAGGATGAATACGCTTTACAAACACTTAACCAAATTCATTAGAATCCTCACAAACATTTATCCGAAGTCATTACAAAGATCCTTATCAACACCTAACCAGGGTCATGGTCCTTATCCTCATAGAAAACACTCAGTAAAATTATTTTGTTATTACGCCTGTTGATTTCACATCATCCGTAGTTTACTTCGATGATGCCAAGCCCTTTTACCCATACTCTACAAATTTTTATTGTTAAGGGTCCACTACAAATTGAGTCCTTACAATTGGCGCCGTCTGTGGGAAGGACTTGTGCACTAGCAAGTGTGACGGTTGGTGTAAAAAAAAATCAAGAGCAAATACAGAACAATACAGTTTACAGTAGCAACATTCATTCAGAAGTCTACAACAACAAGAAATAAGAGTATACGAAAAAGAAAAAAGACCATACACAAAGCAAGTCTACTTCTTTATTAATATATGAAGAAAAAGTTACATCTCTTACAAGTGATGCCCGTGGGGCTTGTTCTAAAACTAACTACAAAGACAGACGCCTAACAAAGCTGGCAGAGGAACAAAAGATAGAAAATAAGGCTCGTTGAAGAGCAAAAATAGAAGAGATAAAAGGGAAAAGGAAAAAAGAAAGCAACATGGAAGGCGGAAGAGGCCGCGGCACAGGACGGCTCCACTTCTGGGTTTCGCTTAGGTTCCCTCCCACCCCATCGCTGCCGGCCTGGGGGGTCACATACCCATACCCAAGGGAAGGAGGTTACGTTCTTCCTGGATCCTCCTCCAAAGGGTGAGGAGGGTTCCTTCTCTAGTTAGGTTGAAAAGAATGAGAATCTTTAGATTTCTCCTACCCCAACCTCAATGTGACGTCCAAGGTTGGAGTGCCATCCTCAGCTCCTGATAGGGGCTGTGCATCCCCGAGATCGCCCTTTCCAAGGGCCAACCCATTTGAAGGGGCTCAAACTGCTACTTCTTGCAGAACCACAGGGCAATATTTTTGGGGAAAAGTTTGAGACAAATGTTTGTCAAGTGTGAAGGAAAAGGCTACCCCAGAAACGCCTTTTATAGAGGGCAAGATATTGGTGGGAGCTAATCCGCATTGAATCCTGGGGAGAGATTTCAGAAGGCAGTAATTTCGCCCGAATTCCAAGGGGCTTACCACCGTTAGATCCTTGTAAATCCACGACTGACATTAATGAAGAGACGCCTCATTAACGAAGAGGCACCGAAGCGTCGTAACGTGTTACTCGAGTGACTAAAGAGACGCCTCGTAATCAGAAGAGTCACGTCAAACGAAGAGGCAGAGCAGAGCAGGGTCTTATCCTATTCCAACTCCAGCTTGCGTGTGTTATTATGTTGCGTGAAAAGTGTACTCATTTAATGTTTATTATAGATTGTAGTAATGTAAAATTAAATGGTTACAGATAAATAGATAAGATAGTAAATAAATGAGAAAACTAGGTACTGGACAGAACCAAGGCATTGCATGGTCCTTGGACCCAAGCCTCTGGGAAAACCAGATACTTCAGACGAAAATGAGAAAACTAGGTACTAGACAGAACCAAGGCATTGCATGGTCCTCGGACCCAAGCCTCAGGGGAAACCAGATACTTCAGATGAAAATGAGAAAACTAGGTACTGGACAAAATCAAGGCATTGCATGGTCCTCGGACCCAAGCCTCTGAGGAAACCAGATACTTCAGACGAAAATGAGAAAACTAGGTACTGGACAGAACCAAGGCATTGCATGGTCCTCGGACCCAAGTCTCTGGGGAAACCAGATACTTCAGAATAAAAGCCAAGCGTTAGACAAAACTTAAACATTGCATGGCCCAAGGTCTCAGGCCAACAGGAAGAACATTTCTTCATAAAAAACTAAGTGCTAAGAAAAGCCAGGGTCTTGCATGGTCTTCAGACCCAAACCAATGCGGAAACCGGTCACTATAGGGCAATATAAGCGCCGAACGGAACCAGGGTCTTTGTACTAACCACGGGCCTAAATCTTAGGCAAAACCCAATCCTTGAGTATTAAGCGATGAACCTTACTAGGGACAAAAACTAAGCAAGGACGAGCACTAAAAGCATAACAGAACTTAAGCCTACCTCTCCTAGAGGAACTGACAAGGAAATACTCCTCGAATGGGCCTTTCGCGCCAAGGGAAAGTTACAAAAATAGCTGAAATGACGATAACACTGACAAAGAGGTAAGGCTCAATAGGGCGCGAAAACATGCCGAGGAAGTCAAAATCCTCCACCCCACCCGAGGGGACGTGCAGCAGAATTTTGAGGGGCTATTGTGGGGCCCAAATATTAACCACTCTGGCCCACCCTATACCTGGCCCAAGGCCTACGCCGAGGATAATGGGAAATAGCCCAAGTCATCCAAGGGTCTCGCTGAGGATGCCCACCTCCTCGGCAAACCAACGTTGATGAAGGGAAAATATCTCCCACCCATTAAGTGTGGGTTTGGATAGTGGGTTTTGTTAAGTTACGTTTTCAACCTGCGTTTTCAGTTTTTTTTTTTTTTTTTTCCTTGCCGCATTGTTTGACTTTTGAGGGACAAAAATTATTGTGCATAAACAGTGCGTCACTGTTACGCACTGTTCATGCACTATTTATACATTAAAAAATATTAAAAATGGGTCCCACGATACTATTTATACATTTAAAAATTATTTTACTACAGTGTTTTCAGCAACTTTCAACAACAATAAGCTGTATCTAAACGGACCCTAAATGTACTCCACCAACATTCTGGCCGCTTTGATGGTGAAGTGACCAGCGAACCTAGGTGCCTTGGTCACTCCAACTAATAGAAAGTCTGCAAAGGCGGCTGAGAAATAACATAAAGCCTGCAAAAGCAGATGATGGGACAACCCCTTATACACAGAGTTCAGATAGTCGACAAATGGACGGTTAAAATTAACAAAAACAATACTATATAACCGAGGGGATTCCCAACATAAAGGGGATTTGGATATGAATCAGTCCTAAGAAAAAGGACAGAAGATATATCAACTCTAAGAAAAATAGATCCTCGGATGAAGCCGAGGATGAATACGTTTTACAAACACTTAACCAAATTCATCAGAATCCTCACAAACATTTATCCGAAGTCATTACAAAGATCCTTATCAACACCTAACCAGGGTCATGGTCCTTATCCTCATAGAAAACACTCAGTAAAATTATTTTGTTATTACGCCTGTTGATTTCACATCATCCGTAGTTTACTTCAATGATGCCAAGCCCTTTTACCCACACTCTACAAATTTTTATTGTTAAGAGTCCACTACAAATTGAGTCCTTACAATTGGCGCCGTCTGTGGGAAGGACTTGTGCACTAGCAAGTGCGACGGTTGGTGTAAAAAAAAATCAAGAGCAAATACAGAACAATACAGTTTACAGTAGCAACATTCATTCAGAAGTCTACAACAACAAGAAATAAGAGTATACGAAAAATAAAAGAGACCATATACAAAGCAAGTCTACTTCTTTATTAATATATGAAGAAAAAGTTACATCTCTTACAAGTGATACCCGTGAGGCTTGTTCTAAAGCTAATTACAAAGACAGACGCCTAACAAAGCTGGCAAAGGAACAAAAGATAGAAAATAAGGCTCGTTGAAGAGCAAAAATAGAAGAGATAAAAGGGAAAAGGAAAAAAGAAGGCAACATAGAAGGCGGAACAGGCCGCGGCACAGGACGGCTCCACTTCTGGGTTCCGCCTGGGTTCCCTCCCACCCCCATCGCTGCCGGCCTGGGGGGTCACATACCCATACCCAAGGGAAGGAGGTTACATTCTTCTTGGATCCTCTTCCAAACGGCGAGGAGGGTTCCTCCTCTAGTTAGGTTGAAAAGAAGGAGAATCTTTAGATTTCTCCTACCCCAACCCCAATGTGACGTCCAGGGTCGGAGTGCCATCCTCGACTCCTGATAGGGGTTGTGCATCCCCGAGATCGCCCTTTCCAAGGACCAACCCATCTGAAGGGGCTCAAACTGCTACTTCTTGCAGAACCACAGGGCAATATTTTTGGGGAAAAGTTTGAGACAAATGTTTGTCAAGTGTGAAGGAAAAGGCTGCCCCAGAAACGCCTTTTATAGAGGGCAAGATAATGGTGGGAGCTAATCCGCATTGAATCCTGGGGAGAGATTTCCGGAGGCAGTAATTTCGCCCGAATTCCAAGGGGCTTACCACCGTTAGATCCTTGTAAATCCATGACTGACATTAATGAGGAGGTGCCTCATTAACGAGGAGGCACCGAAGCGTCGTAACGTGTTACTCGAGTGACTAAAGAGACGCCTCGTAATCAGAAGAGTCACGTCAAACGAAGAGGCAGAACAGAGCAGGGTCCTATCCTATCCCAACTCTAGCTTGCGTGTGTTATTATGTTGCGTGAAAAGTGTACTCATTTAATGTTTATTATAGATTGTAGTAATGTAAAATTAAATGGCTACGGATAAATAGATAAGATAGTAAATAAATGAGAAAATTAGGTACTGGACAGAACCAAGGCATTGCATGGTCCTCGGACCCAAGCCTCTGGGGAAACCAGATACTTCAGACGAAAAGGAGAAAACTAGGTACTGGACAGAACCAAGGTATTGCATGGTTCTCGGACCCAAGTCTCAAGGAAAACCAAATACTTCAGATGAAAATGAGAAAACTAGGTACTGGACAGAACCAAGGTATTGCATGGTCCTCAGACCCAAGCCTCAGGGGAAACCAGATACTTCAGATGAAAATGAGAAAACTAGGTACTAGACAGAACCAAGGCATTGCATGGTCCTCGGACCCAAGCTTCTGGGGAAACTAGATACTTTAGACGAAAATGAGAAAACTAGGTACTGGACAGAACCAAGGCATTGCATGGTCCTCAGACCCAAGCCTTAGGGGAAACCAGATACTTCAGATGAAAATGAGAAAACTAGGTACTGGACAGAATCAAGGCATTGCATGGTTCTCGGACCCAAGCCTCTGGGGAAACCAGATACTTCAAACAAAAATGAGAAAACTAGGTACTGGACAGAACCAAGGCATTGCTTGGTCCTCAGACCCAAGCCTCTGGGGAAACTAGATACTTCAGACGAAAATGAGAAAACTAGGTACTGGACAGAACCAAGGCATTGCATGGTCCTCGGACCCAAGCCTTTGGGGAAACCAGATACTTCAGATGAAAATGAGAAAACTAGGTACTAGACAGAACTAAGGCATTGCATGGTCCTCGGACCCAAGCCTCAGGGGAAACCAGATATTTCAGATGAAAATGAGAAAACTAGGTACTGGACAGAACCAAGGCATTGCATGGTCCTCGAACCCAAGCCTCTGAGGAAACCAGATACTTCAGACGAAAATGAGAAAACTAGGTACTGGACAGAACCAAGGCATTGCATGGTCCTCGGACCCAAGTCTCTGGGGAAACCAGATACTTCAGAATAAAAGCTAAGCGTTAGACAAAATTTAAACATTGCATGGCCCAAGGTCTCAGGCCAACAAGAAGAACATTTCTTCGTAAAAAACTAAGTGCTAAGAAAAGCCAGGGTCTTGCATGGTCTTCGGACCCAAACCAATGCGGAAACCGGTCACTATAGGGCAATATAAGTGCCGAACGGAACCAGGGTCTTTGTACTAACCACGGGCCTAAATCTTAGGCAAAACCCAAACCTTGGGTATTAAGCGATGAACCTTACTAGGGATGAAAACCAAGCAAGGACGAGCACTAAAAGCATAACAGAACTTAAGCCTACCTCTCTTGGAGGAACTAACAAGGAAATACTCCTCGAATGGGCCCTTCGCGCCAAGGGAAAGTTGCAAAAACAGCTGAAATGACGATAACACTGACAAAGAGGTAAGGCTCAATAAGGCGCGAAAACACGCCGAGGAAGTCAAAATCCTCCTCCCTGCCCGAGGGGACGTGCAGCTGAATTTTGAGGGGCTATTATGGGGCCCCAAATATTAACCACTCTGGCCCACCCTATACCTGGCCCAAGGCCCACGCCGAGGATAATGGGAAATAGCCCAAGTCATCCAAGGGTCTCGCCAAGGATGCCCACCTCCTCGGCAAATCGACGTTGATGAAGGGAAAATATCTCTCACCCATTAAATGTACTCCACCAACATTCTGGCCGCTTTGATGGTGAAGTGACCAGCGAACCCAGGTGCCTTGGTCACTCCAACTAATAGAAAGTCTGCAAAGGCGGCTGAGAAATAACATAAAGGCTGCAAAAGCAGGTGATGGGACAATCCCTTATACACAAAGTTCAGATAGCCGACAAATGGACGGTTAAGATTAACAAAAACAATACTATATAACCGAGGGGATTCCCAACATAAAGGGATTCGGATATGAATCAGTCCTAAGAAAAAGGATAGAAGATATATCTACTCTAAGAAAAATAGATTCTCGGATGAAGCCGAGGATGAATACGCTTTACAAACACTTAACCAAATTCATCAGAATCCTCACAAACATTTATCCGAAGTCATTATAAAGATCCTTATCAACACCTAACTAGGGTCATGGTCTTTATCCTCATAGAAAACACTCAGTAAAATTATTTTGTTATTACGCCTGTTGATTTCACATCATCCATAGTTTACTTCGATGATGCCAAACCCTTTTACCCACACTCTACAAATTTTTATTGTTAAAGATCCACTACAAATTGAGTCCTTACACCCTTATTACATAATATGTAAGAAATAGATTTATTTGTACTCATTAAATAATATAAAATTTAACAATAATTATATTTTTCAATAAGAAGTGTTACGTACTTACATCCATAACATTTTTCGCAATACTTTCATATTAAATTATATGTGGTAAGTTATTACTGATTTTAATTTGAACACATCACTTAAATGTTTTTTTTTCATCTTTATTAGTCAGTAACAACCCACCATTTAAGAATTATTGTAAAAATATTGTAGTAGCATTTCTCAATTTCTTATCCTTTATTTTATTTTTCCTTTATCTCTTTTTTTTTTTTTTTTTTTTTTTTTTTTCATCCACACGTTTTGTGAGTGTAAAAGCTCAACGTCATATATTGGGCCTGGGGCCCAATTCGAATATCACTATGTGTTCGAAGAGAAAAAAGGGATTAGGAATGCGTCCATGTGGGGGAAATGCGCCTGTAAATGAATGAGAGGAGAAGTCTGAAGACAACCCTATTAGTCCGAAGAGGTCCCTCTCTTCGGATCGCAAGGGAACTTTATCAAGCAAGTATACCGAAGGCCTGAGCGACCTTCCCAACTAACTCCACGATAAGGACAAGGTCTGGGCATGCCTAGCAATGATGAGAATAGAGAAATATCTAAGAGGAAAAGCTGCTACCACCGCATTTAATGCACTGCAGCAACTTTTTTGGCCGCATTTATGTGAAGAAGACTCCTGAACAGTGCAACCTCAGCTACTACCACTCACGGCCAACTAGAGCAAACGTATGACGTGACATGTACTCAAGTGAATGCTTGGATGAGGAACAAGTGTACGGTGAAGATGAGGAAGAAGAAGGATATATAAATGGAATAGGCCACTAAATGAGGGGGAGGAAAAAAATTGGAGAAAAAGAAAGAGAGAAAGAGAGTTGTATTCACTTTTCCATGAATAATAAGCCTTTTCAGATTTGAGTATTATCCATTCTTCAAGTGTTTTCGCTTCAATTTATTCTAACTAGCCTAAGTGAATCGTTGTTAAATCTAAAACCAGTCCAGCTTTTTCACCCACTCTCTACAAATTTATTGTTCCGGGTTCATTGGGCTCACAATCTGAAAAGTTTGGGCTTGGCCTATCAAATTTGGATCCCACACGTTTCTTTTCTTTTCTTTTCTTTCCTCTTTTTTTCTCCTCCACGCCTTTCCGTTGTCTCTATCTTCACTTTTCTTTTTTTCCTTTTATCTATAGCACTTCATCTGGAGCTTTCCTCTTATCTTCACTTTTTTTTTTCTTTTCTTTTTTAGCACTACGTCTACTTCAGAGCATTCAAGAAGCACCACTGCATGTCCTCTTTCCATCGAGGCTCAGATGGGTCAGCTTTACTCTTTTTTTTTCTTTTTTTTGGTTCTAATTTGATTAGTTTTAAAATTTTGATTGAGAGCTCCATCAATGTTGTGCTTCACTGTCGTGCTCTCTGTTTTTTTTTTTTTACTTGATTCTAAGGGGTATTATGGTAAAAGTGCTGTGAGAGCACTTTTCTCGTCAAGCCTTTCTTCTCGATTTGAGAGGATGAAATTTGTGGGCTCGAGAAAGAAAATTTTCTCTTAGGTTTTCCTTCCTCCCTATTTTCCTTCTTTTGCCAAATAGTGGAAAACATTGTTTTCTACCCTATTTTCCTCCCTATGTTTTCCATCCTCCCTATATTTACCCCAACCAAACACAGTGTAAAGTAATTGAATTATGAAAGAAATGAACGACAGAGAGTGAAAGAAGAGGGGAAAACTCAGAGAGAAAAGAGCTGTAAGAGAGATTATATATAGATCTTAGAGAATTACTAACTAATTACATTGATCTGTAACTAATTACAAGATTCTATTATATACATGGACGTTTACAATAAGTATAACTGAGATCGATTACTGTACACTAACAAACTCCTTAAGAACTGGATCCAATAGAGTGGTAACACATGGCCTCATTAGTCATTAGCTTAATATTTAATAATATCTCATTATAAAAACGGTGCCGTTTGATACGGCTTTGTTTGATTTGTGACGCGCGTGCAGAGACTTTATTTGCAAGAACAACGACATCGTTTAAGGTGTCATGTTTAACAGATACATATACAAAATGTACTATGCATGATATAATTGTCGGTGCCACTCAACCTCTATAGTTTATACTATACATACATACTACTACTACTTCTTCTTCAAATCGTTGAGTTTGTTCGCATGCTATCCCTCTGTTATATAAATACTTGCCTTATTATAAATCTTTTTGAACATTTAAGTTTACACCTGGAATTATTAATCGGAAAAATTATTAGTTTACCTGAAAAATAACATGTAAAGTCTACATTATAGACAAAAATATAACTAATATTTGTCAACTAGGGAGAAAGTGGCTAACATTTACCACATTTTTTTTTCTACAATATATACTCGAGAAATGCTAATGAGTGCCCTTAAAGCACTCTTTAAGTATAAATTTATACTTTATATGATAGTATTTGATGAGTATAAATTTATAACTGTCGTCCATAAGGCCAACAGTCGTCCATAGCATTGAATGTACTTAACAGCAAAAGAGCAACGATACAGGCCCAACGGACGAATAACAGTAGAAGACAATAAAAGTCTGATATTAATGACAAGCATTTCCTAACTTTATGAGCATTCACTACTAGAAAAAAAGTGAGACCTATAAAACCCACATAATGTGAAAGAAAAAAAGTACACACTCTAATATCTACGAACTAGCCATGTCATTCTCTCTAATTAAGCCTATTAAGGAAATATTTTCAACATTAATTTTAACTTGATCATCAAAGGATTTCTGGCCAATACAACACAAGTTCTCTCTCTTTATTCATTCTCCAACTTTCTTTGCAATTTTTTTTTTTTTTTTTGAGAAAGAACTTTCTTTGCAATTTGAACATCGGAAACAGTCATATCATCGTCCATTAGATAAACAAGAGCATAACTAACAGTGTCCAAGAGACAAATGAAGGCCAAATGGCCGGCATGCATCACACATGATTTTTGTACTTGTATGTTATTATTAACTAAAGGAATCACAAGGTTCAAGAAATAAGCACGATAAATCAAAATATAACAAGTTAAAAATAACCACACCACGTACCAATCATCAACCCTGCTACTGAATCTGGCCTCCCTATCCGACTTGTGACGGATCTCCAACTTACAATCCATGATTGTAAAATCCAAATTGTTGTAGTAATAGCATTTTCTGCCGTCTCTTCAAATTTTTGTATTGTTGAGGAGTAAACAGTTCATTTTATATTTTACCTATCTACTTTTTTTAAATACACTTTTCAACATAATTTCTATCATTTTCTCTTTCCCATTTAAATATTATTTCTTCATTATTTCTTTAATATTTCTTTTCTAATCTTCTTTCATTCATCTAATTTTAATGAGAAGTGTTAATTTCTTAACATTTTACAATATTTCACAAAAAATTATATGTGATAAGTTATTACTGATTTTAATTTGAACACATCACTTAAATATTTTTTTCATCGGTATTAATTAGTAAAAACCAACTATTTAAAATTTGTTGTGAAAATATTGTGAAAATATTTTAGTAACATTTCTAAATTTTAATTTCTTATTCTTTATTTTATTTTTTCCTTATCTCTTTTTATTTATTTATTTTTTCATCCACACGTTTCTTTTCTTTTCTTTTTTTCCTTTTTTTCCTCCTCCACGCCTTTCCCTCTTCTCTAGCACTTCGTCTAGAACTCTATCTTCACTTTTCTTTTCTTTCCTAGCACTTCGTCTACTCTAGAGCATTCAAGCAAGCTCTCTCTCTCTCTTTCTTTCTCTCTCTCACACACACAAAGATCGTCGGTGGATAACAAAGGCTAGAGGACAACCTTTTTTCTCCTCCCACCACCATAGGTCCTCCTCCCCACTGAGGCTCAGATGGGTCAGCTAAGGCGCCAATGGAGCGTCTCTCTAGTTTAATCTCACTATTATAGTATTATGTACAAGAAAGAGAAGCTTATATAGTAAATAACTGTATTTCAGTCTCTTTATTCGTCTACCCCTAGTTGCTTGACATGGCTTCTCAATCCCAGCCACTTCACTTTATCTTGTTCCCTCTCATGGCCCAAGGCCACATGATTCCTATGATAGACATTGCCAAATTGTTGGCACAAAGAGGTGTATCTGTCACTGTAATCACCACAACACATAACGCAGCCCGTTTTGAAACAAGTTTAGCTCGTGCTGTTGAATCTGGGCTCCAAATCCAAGTAATCCCGCTTCAATTTCCATGTGAAGAGGCAGGAATACCAGAAGGGTGTGACAATCTGGACAAGCTACCTTCACTAGAATTGCGCACAAAGTTTTTCGGTTCAACTAGCATGCTACAACAGCCAGTGGAAGAGTTATTTGAGAAGCTGGCACCTCGACCAAGCTGCATAATCTCAGACATGACCTTGGCGTGGACAGCTGATATTGCTCTCAAGTTTCACATTCCAAGGATTTCTTTCCTCGGAGTAAGTTGCTTCTCTCTCTTGTGCTGGCACAACTTAAGAGTTCACAAGGTTCTCGAGAGGATATCCTCCGAGTCAGAATACATAGTCGTTCCTGACTTGCCTGACCATGTTGAATTTACTAAATCCCAATTATCTTTTTCCAGTGTTTCAAGAATGGAAGAACTTTGTGAACAAATGGTAGAAACTGACTTAGCCTCATATGGGGTCATTGTAAATTCCTTTGAGGAGTTGGAGCCAGCATATGTCAAAGAATATAAGAAAGCAAGAGAAGATAAAGTCTGGTGTATTGGCCCTGTTTCGCTTTGTAATAAGGACCACTTAGATAAGGCTGAGAGAGGTAACAAGGCCTCCATTGAAGAGCATCAATGCTTGAAGTGGCTTGATTCTCAGGAACCATGCTCAGTAGTCTATGTGTGCCTTGGAAGCCTCTGTAATCTAATACCTTCCCAATTGGTAGAGCTAGGATTGGGGTTAGAAGCATCAAACAGACCATTCATTTGGGTTATAAAGGGAAAAAATAAGTCAGAAGAGTTGGAAAAGTGGATTTTAGAAGAGAGGTTTGAAGAAAGGATCAAAGGGAGAGGCCTTTTGATTTGGGGTTGGGCCCCACAGTTGCTCATATTATCACATTCTTCAATTGGAGGGTTCTTAACGCATTGCGGTTGGAATTCAACCACAGAAGCAATATGTGCTGGGGTGCCAATGCTTACTTGGCCTCTATTTGGGGACCAGTTTCTCAATGAGAAATTAGTAGTACATGTACTAAAAATTGCTGTGAGTGTTGGGGTGGAGGATCCTGTACAGTGGGGTGAGGAAGAGAAGATTGGGGTGTTGGTGAAGAAAGAAGATGTCAAGGGGGCGATAGATAGGCTAATGGATGAAGGAGAGGAAAGAGAAGAGAGGAGGAAACGAGCTAGAGAGCTTGGCGAGATGGCAAAAAGTTCTGTTGAAGATGGGGGATCTTCTCAACTGAACTTGACATTGCTAATTCAAGATATTTGCAACAATGGTGAATCAGCCTAACACACTTCTATGAGTCAGAGTTTTTTTTTTTTTTTTTTTTTTTTTTCATATCAAAGTGCATAAGTTTTTATTCTATTGTTGTTTTTACATCATAGCTATAGTACTTGTCCTTTTATTTTATTTTTTTGGTTTTTGGTTGTGTAGCTAGTATTTATCCAAGCTATGAAAGAAGATTCATTAAGCATGCATTTACAGCGTAATAATCTTTCACTTTACATTGTTTCATCAACATATATAGCGTCATAGTCCTATACACATATCATTTATATAATATTTAAAAACTTAAATGTGACATTTATTATCACTACAATCTTATTGAGCAATATTAGTGTAGGATTTTAGTTCATTTGGTCAGCTCGGTCCATTTAATCCATTTCAGTCTGATTCTATTGAGCAATATCATTATAGCATTTCAATTTAATCGATCAGCTCAGTCCATTTGATCCATTTAGGTCCGTTAAATCCATTGGGTCCACTTCAGTCCATTCTCTCTCTCTTTCTCTGAGTAGAAGAGAGTGCCTCTATAAATTATAAAGTCCTATCTATAAGACCAAATTTGTAAAGCTAAAATTGCATGCTCTTAAAGTCCTTAAGAGTATTAGCATTGGAGAATGCTAATGCTATATCTAAGGTGTTTTTAGCATTTCAACCCTTAAAAACTTCTGCATCAGAAAATGCTAAAGGCAAGAATTGTAAATTTTTTACAATTTTTGCTATAGTGCAATTCTAAAGATAGAATTGCACTGTAGCACAATTCTAAAACAAAATAATATTTGTTTATTCACATATCTGACTCTCTCTCATGATTCTTTGTTTCTCATCTCCTTTCTCTCTCCACAACGGCCTCTCTCTCTCTCATCACATCTCTCTCATGGTGGGCTATTCTTGTGTGGTTTAAGCTTTTTTTGGCGTGGTTTCCGGTGTGGTTTCCTCTCAACAAGTGCAGGCAAGTCGAGTTGTATCTCCCATGGAAGTGCGAGACTAAGCGCTAGAAATGAACCTTGCCGAGATGCCAGACTGGGCTATTCAATGGTCTTTTTCTTGAACCTCGCCGGAAATGAAGGCTCCGCTGGAAGTTGCAGATAGAAATTTAGGATTTTTTGTTTATGGGTTTTGTTGATTGATGCGTTTTTGGTTGATCTATGAAGTTTTGGGTGTTTGAGTTGATGGGTTATTGTTGGATTTTGTTTGAATGATTTCTGGGTTTCTTGAACCTATTCAATGGTCCTCACCGGAAATGAAGGCTCCGGCAGAAGTTGCAGATAGAAGACTAGAAGAGAGCTAAAAATGAGAGAGAGGAGAGAGATGGGAGAGAAAATATATAATTTTAGGATATATTATTTTAATAGGTAGATATATTATTTTAATGAGTAGAATAGGAAAATAAAAGTTTAGGATGTGGAGGTATTGTAAAATGGGATGGTATAATAAAATTGTGGGTTTTTAGAATGGTAAAATAGAATAGCATTAGCATTTTCCAATGCTAATGCTCAAAAGAATGCTATAATGTAGAAGGAATTTACTACTAAATAACTTTAACAATATTATCCAACAACAAAAAATACTTTAACAATATTGATACTTTGGGAAGAGAGGTTTGTGTGGAAAAAAAGGTTACTTCATTGACAATATGTCACATTCTATGAGTAATGCTAGTAGGTTCGTGATAAAATTACATTTTTCTTATATAATATTAAAGTATTGTATTTTTCTTTTTTTTCAAATATAAGTTATAGATTTACTTATATCTGCTTCCTTTTTTTTAGGGGAATATCTGCGTCCTTTTTAAGTCATTCAAAACAAATAGAGGATGGTCTATTTATAAGGAACATTAGAAACAAATTCCAATTATAAATTAAATTATCTAAAAAAAAATATTTCATCTTATATAATAATTGAATGTAAAATGCATTATGTTTCTGTGTGCACCAAAATGAAGCCTACGGGCTTGGTCACTTTTGGGCTTACAATCTATTTGTATTGTGGGTTTGAAGTTTTCCTACTATGGGTAGTTAAAAGTCCTGGAACTTGATGTGCTCTTTCTTTCTCTCACTCTCTCTCTCCCCCTTTCTCTGTGTATTTTCCAACCCCCTTTCCTTCTGTTGTTCTAATATTTATAGTTCCTCCATAATGGGGTGGCCATCATTGCATTGTTGTAAGTGCGGCGAGAGGTCCAATGCGATCAAAGGTAAGTGGGTGGTTTGGTGATGGTGGCTTTGGAACTTGGTTCTTCTACAAGTGAACGACACGGCGGCTCCGATCCTCGGGGAATCATCGAGAAGGTGAAACCTAGAGCTTCCGTCCATCTCCCATCTCATGGTGCACGGGATAAGTGCTCGGCATGGCCCTCACGGGGAAATCTGGACCAACGTTATGTGCAATTATGGGCCTGAACCTTTGGATTATTTGGGCCAGGGCCCAAATGTTGCTCCCAGGTACTGGAGCCCAAACAGGCCTGGATGTTGGGTGCCGTACAATAGCCCCCCCTTGATTCATGTCCAACGCTCGGCGTGAATCAAGGAACTTCGTGAGGTCGTACGTCGCGGATGCTCGGGGATTTGACGCCTGGTATCCCTTAGAGTGTCATTAATTCTGCTCCTAAAAAGGTGCGTCAGCACTGGCGCTGGATAAGCCATCATTATTACCTGACGCTTCGTGAACCGAGGCGACGCAGGCTTTAGGTGGCGCGGGAATCGGAACGGTTGCTCATTAATCTTCACAACGGCTAATTAACTGCTGCGCTCATCCCCAGAGATCACCTATATAAGGCTTGTTCTGAACCATTTTGTCACTTTTTGCTCTCATCTTACTGTGATCCCTTCTCTGCCGAGCATTCTTCCGCGCATTCATACTCCAGACCAGAATCTTCCTTCACCTTTAGAGCCCAAGTAAGTTCTTCACAGCCCCCCCCCCCCCCTTTTCCTTCACATTTTCGTTCATTATTCTCCTAGAGTTTTTAGGATGGGGTACTCGTATCTCCTAGACACTGAGGCGGCCCTGGCCACTTTCAGGCAGGCCTTTGATATTCCTAGCGACGTCGAGATAGCCTTTTGCCATGAGAGCGAAATGGCTCTTCACAAAGGGGGAAACACTGTCTTCTTCCCCTTAATGGCAATTTTAGAGTGTGGGGTGAGGTTTCCTATAGACCCCCTTTTAGTCAACACACTTAGGTACTACGAACTATGCCCCGACCAGCTTTCTCCCAACTTTTATCGGGTGGTGAGTTGTGTGAGGCGTTTGAACCAGCTTTTTGATTTGCAGTTAGACCACCACGATATAAACTGTTAGGTTCTAAGGTCTTAGGATTTTATGTATTTAGAACTCTAATATGTAATGTTGGCAAACCATGATCAAAACAATGTATTTAGTCTTGTTTAAGTTTGCTCAAAGTTGATTGAATATTGTAAAGTTGGAATCGAGTGACTGCAGAAGCATTGGGGCTTCTCGGCCTGGCTCGATCGATCGAAAGTTAGACTTGATCGATCGAAAGTCGGCCCAGATGCGTTTTTCTGCAGAATTCCAACTCAGCCCTAACTCTTTAAACGTTTAGGGTTTTATGTTTTTGCCCTAGGTATATAAGGCAAACCCTAGCTACGTTTTTCAGAGTTGCACAAGTTGTATTGTTGCTCATACATTACGGTTTTGTGTAAATCTCTTGTGAGATCTAGAGGAGCTTTCCTTTACACAAAGCTTAGGGTTTTCAAGATTGAGATCACATCAACATCTTGATGATCAACTAGGTTGCAGCCATTAAAGCTTAAAGAGAAAAACAAGTGAGGAGCTTGTACTTGAAGAAGGAGTTCAAAGAAAGAAGTAGTCCGTGGACTCGGAGCCTGCGCGTGGTCGTGTCAGGAAGTTACTACTGGTGTGTAGCATTAGGAAGTCAAGCGGGGAGCTTGTAAGTCCTTTTGTAAGAACTTCAATTCTTTCTTAGTGGATTCCGTTTTGCCTTGAGGATCGATGGGTAAAATCCTCCCCAGGTTTTTCCGGTGTGGTTTCCTGGGTGATCATATCATGTGTTATTTATTTTCCGCTGCTTTATATGTTTTATATGCTTGATATGATATTGTGATTGTTTTAACCTAGAATTGCTTAATTTGACTAAGTAACAACTTGGCTAATTAATCTAGGCTACGCAATCTGGTTATAGTTTTAGGGGTCTAAACCGTTTAAGTGGTATCAGAGTGGGTAGCTCTTCTTGTTTGAGATCTTTATCTCAGAGCTGATCCTTGACCCCTGTTGCCATGGATTCTTGGAAAATCTTTTTGCTTATTAGTCAACTTATCTACTTACTGTCTTTGCCATTTGTTGTTTTTGTTAAATCTTTCCTTAAGTATTTTGGCGTAATCACATGTGATAAGAATTATGTTTGTTATACTGCTTTAACCGCCTTAAAGGCACATGATTCTTGTCATTGGTATTTGGATAGTGGTTGTTCCAAGCACATGACAGGAAATAAAGATTTGTTCAAAACACTTTTTGAAGGAAAGATTGGGACAGTCACCTTTGGAGATGGAAGTAAATCTGTGATCAGAGGCATTGGTACTGTGGATATTCCAGGTTTGCCAATATTTGAAGATGTTTGGTATGTTGATGGATTAAAGGCCAATTTACTCAGCATTAGTCAGATTTGCGACAAGGGTTTAAATGTCCTCTTCACCAAGTATGAGTGTGAGATACTTGATGGAGGAGGTGATTGTATGTGTGTTGGTGTGAGGACATCTGACAACTGCTATGGAATAACACCAAGTGTAAACAACAAGTGCTTTAGTGCAAAGATTGATCAAGTTGATCTGTGGCATCAACGGTTGGGGCATGCCAGTCATAAGCAGTTAGAAAAGATTTCCAAATGTGAGGCAGTTTTAGGTTTACCTAGATTTGAGAAAATAGAGAAGTGCATTTGTGGACCATGTCAGATAGGTAAACAAGTAAAATCCAAGCATCCATCTGTGACTAGTGTTCAAACATCAAGACCTTTAGAGTTACTACACATTGATCTCATGGGTCCTGCAAGAGTTCAGAGTCTGGGTGGAAAGAAGTATATTCTAGTTGTCGTGGATGACTTTACTAGATATACTTGGGTTATACTTTTGAAGGATAAAGCTGAAGCTCCTGAGAAGATGATCCATTTGTGCAAGAAATTGCAAGTTGAGAAAGATACTGTGATAGCCAGAATCAGAAGTGATCATGGAAAAGAGTTTGAAAATACCAAGCTGGCTACTTTCTGCAATGAGCAAGGCACTCTCCAAGAGTTCTCATCTCCCAAGACTCCTCAACAGAATGGGATTGTGGAAAGGAAAAATAGGGTTGTTCAGGAAATGGCACGAGTCATGCTTCACAACAAAAATTTGCCAAAGTCTTTCTGGGGAGAAGCAGTCAATACTGCTTGCCATACACTCAATCGAGTGTATTTTAGACCTGACTCCAAGAAGACTCCCTATGAACTCTGGAGAGGGAAGAAACCTGTTGTCAAATACTTCAGGATATTTGGCAGTGACTGTTACATTCTACGTGATAGAGAGAACCTAGAAAAATTTGATGCCAAGAGCGACAAAGGATACTTTCTAGGATACTCCTCCACCAGTAGAGCTTATAGAGTATACAATCTGAGAACCAAAACAGTCATGGAATCCTCAAATGTTGTGATAAATGATGAAGTGTGTTCAGAAAGCACTGTTCCTGCTCAAGATGAGCCCTTAGAAGTAAATAACACTCTTCTTAATGAGGATGTTGTCAAACATAGTGAGGAAGAGTTGTTGGTGTTAAATGATACTGTCTCAGTACCTTCAAGTTCAGAACCATCCACTCCAGTTCGTGACACTCGACAGGAACAAAGTCAACTCAGTCCCTCATCTGCACAGAAAAGAACTTCCACTTCCTTAGTCAAAGGTCCATCCTCTAGAGTAAGACTCAATCATCCCTCCACAAATATATTGGGTAGCCTGAATGATAACATGAGGTTAAGATCAAAAGTATTGAATGTGATCACTCACTCATGCTATTTGTCCCAATTTGAACCGAAGAAGGTGGATGAAGCACTTCAAGATGCTGATTGGGTAAATTCTATGCATGAAGAACTTCATCAATTTGTTCGGAATGATGTGTGGGAACTAGTTCCTAGACCAAAGAATGTAAATGTGATTGGAACTAAGTGGATCTTTAAGAACAAGTCAGATGAACATGGTACTGTGATTAGAAACAAATCAAGACTTGTTGCACAAGGATACACACAGGTGGAAGGAATTGACTTTGATGAGACATTTGCACCAGTAGCAAGGTTAGAATCCATCCGGATATTGTTGGCTATAGCAAGCCATCTAAACTTCAAGCTATATCAGATGGATGTCAAGAGTGCTTTCTTGAATGGAATGATACAAGAAGAAGTGTATGTTGAACAACCTAAAGGCTTTGTAGATCCTCATAGACCGGATGACGTCTACAAATTGAAGAGAGCTCTCTATGGGTTGAAGCAAGCTCCTCGGGCTTGGTATGAAAGATTGACTGCATATCTCACTGAGCATGGATTTAAAAGGGGATCTGCAGATACAACACTCTTCATAAGAAAGGATAAGACTGGTTTTGTTGTAGCTCAAATTTATGTTGATGATATTGTTTTTGGTGCTACTAATGATTCTCTTGCTCATTCTTTTGCAGATGAAATGAAGGCGATGTTTGAAATGAGCATGGTTGGAGAACTAACTTATTTTTTGGGATTGCAGGTAAAGCAAACTGAGACAGGAATCTACATCAATCAAGCTAAATATGCAAGGAATTTGGTTAAAAGATTCGGACTTGACAAGGCTACTCATGCTCGAACGCCGATGGCGGCTAATGCAAAGTTGACAATTGATCCATCAGGTGAGTCTGTTGATGTTACTTTGTATAGAAGCATGATAGGTTGTCTTTTGTACTTGACTGCTAGTCGTCCTGATATATCTTTTAGTGTTGGTGTGTGTTCTAGATTCCAGTCTAATCCTAAGGTTTCTCATTTAAATGCTGTTAAAAGGATTATAAAATATGTGAGTGGAACCTGTGATTATGGTTTATTTTATAGCAAAGAGTCAAACTTGTCTCTTGCTGGATTTTCTGATTCTGATTGGGCTGGGAATGCTGATGACAGAAAAAGCACCACTGGAGGGTGTTTTTATGTAGGAGCCAATCTTGTGGCTTGGATGAGTAAGAAGCAGAATTCTGTTTCTCTATCCACTGCTGAGGCAGAATATATTGCTGCTGGGAGTTGTTGTTCACAGCTCCTTTGGATGAAGAAACTTTTAGGTGATTATGGGATTCCTCAAGATACCATGGTTGTCTATTGTGATAACTCTAGTGCTATAGATATATCTAAGAATCCGGTTCAGCATTCTAAGACCAAGCACATTGAACTTAGGTATCATTTCATTAGGGATTTGGTTGAAAAGAAAATAGTTGCTCTTGAATATATCCCTACTGATCGTCAAAACGCTGACATCTTTACCAAACCACTTGATAGAAGTAAGTTTGAGACACTTCGACAAGTGATTGGTGTACTCCGTTGTCCCTAGCTGTTTTTGGCTTCCTTGGTCCTTGTGCTTCATTGCTCTATTCTATTGTGACCACTGTTGTTTGGTTTTTTGTGTTTTTCTTTTGTTCTAGGACTTGCATTGCATTACATACATGCATTTCATTCTAGGATTTATTTGTTTTCTCTTTTAAAAAAAAAAAAAAAAAAAAAAAAAAAAAAAAAAAGAGAGAGAAAGCAAAATCTGTGTTGAACACTATTTATCTTGATTTTTGAAAACAAGGTTGGTCATTCTTTTTACACATGTCATGTCTTGTGTACCTTGTTTAACTTTGATGAGCTTATTTGTTGCACTTAACTAGTTGAAACTTTGTAGTGCATGTTGTGTGGGAAAGATGTGTGTGGTTCTTAATCACTTTGCCTTAATCATGAAGTCACATGTTGTTGACTGTCGGACTTGATCCTTTTGAGAAAGGCATAAATAACCATCTCACCACTGTTTACTAGCCAATCATGAACACCTTAGTGCATATCATAAGATTTAGTGCTCGAGAAAGTGTAGCACATGCACAAAAAGAACATAAGGTGTAGCCTCAAAATAAATTAAAACTGGTGTGTACTATTAGGCTTGATGCCAATTCACTTAATTCAAACCGGTGTGTACTATTAGGCTGAATGCCAATTCTTATATAAATAAGAGGCAAAATTAAAAGAAACTTACATGATTGCAAGCTTTTGATCTAGGAGATGTGGGAGTTATAGGATGTAACTCTTTAGGTGATAGTCTCTTTTAAATTCTATGTGATGAATTGTGTAGACTTTGTGTTTGATTGCCATTCACGTATCACCTCACATGTATCTCAAGTCTTTGCTAGTTTCACACACTACACAAGTTACTCTTTGTTAAACACTGTACATGCTAGTGTGTGTGTTCTTGGTCTGACCAACCAAGTTTAAAAATATCTTGAGATTTATGCTCAACATATTTGTTGCTTGAGAAAATTAATTTGGAAGACAATTGATACTTGTGTTTGAGAGAATTGGGTTTAAAATTTTGGTTTTTTAGAATGCATTCCATCTCATACTCATGCATTTTGTATTCATTGATCAAATGCTTTGAGGAGTTGTTTCAAAAACTGGTTTGCAATTTTTTTTCAAAACTTTTCCTTTTCTCTCTCCGACGAGGCAAGACCAATTTTTTCAGAATTTTTGTCGTTTTCTTCCGATCTTTTTGCATAATCTCTCTCTCCTCAAGCCGGTATGTCCTTAATACCCTTGCTTTTAAGTTTATTTACTTGATTTCATGCATTTTTCATGCATTTTAGGAGGTGATTTTCGGAACTATTCTTTTTGGGTTTTTTGTTGATTCGGACCTAATCATGTGAAATTGATCAATGGGTTTTGATGGGGACACTACATAAACATGTTATTGAGTGTTTAATTTGATCAATTTTGAGTTTTGTGGAAAATTTGAATTTCTAGGGTTTATACTAGGTCCGAATTGGGGCTTTTTGTGAAATTGGGTTTAATTGTTGAAATTGGCTTGTGTAATTGATGCAATTGGTTATTATGAACTATTTCCAATGGTCTGTAATGATTAATTCATCAATTTGTTGCAAAAATTTTCAAGTTGTTCTAAAATTTTTAGGGTTTTTGTTAAGAAACTCTATGTTCAAGCCAATGTTGTGAAAATTGAACTTAATTTGATCCTAATCACTGCATTAGTTCATGCATCATACCATTATCAATGATTCATGCATCATATAGATTTTCATTCTATATTTTTTTGTGTGCTAACTTGCAGTCTGCCCTTGGTTTTATTTTCTGTTCTTTTTGGTTTTCTCTTTGTGTCTCTATCCTATTCCTTAGCACCATGCCTAGGAAGACTAGAGCTCGTAGGACCATCCCCACTCCTACTCCTTCCCCTCCATCTTTTGATAGTGAGCGGTTCCCCACTGAGAAAAACCAAGAGATTTTTGAGACTTTAAACCTACATAGGAAGATTTGGGCTGAGCGTTCTGTTCGTTTAGATGAGGTAGATCCTGCCATTAGGGCAAATTTTGAGCGTAGGGGTTGGTTACCTTTGTTGACCGTGTCTGACCCTCCACCTCCGGCTACCTTGATTAGAGAGTTCTTCTCGAACCTCTCTGTCCGCATCTATGATTCCAACACTCTAGTTAGGAGTTGGATACGAGGTGTAGAGTACTCCATTACTCCTCAGGTAGTGGTTGATGCTCTAGAGGTACCGTTGGTTAGGGATCCTGTTTACCCCTATGATGAGTCACCTGAGCTGAGTGATGTCATGTCCTACATCACTGGATCTTCTATCCAGTGGGGTTCTGATCCTCGGATCACCACCGCTGAGCTTCCTGAGACTACCTACCTATTCTTTAGGATAGCCTGTCATTCACTCTGGCCTATTTCTCATCTGCACACCATTCCTCTTGAGAGGTGTGTTTTTCTTTACGCTCTTGTTACAGATGCTCCTATTAGTTTCCCCCATCTTTTTCTTCGTTCTTTGAACGAAGTTTATAGGAGTTCATCTACTGCCCATGCCCTTGTCCATCCTATTTTCATTCATAGGATTTTACTTTATCTAGGTTTAGAGGACTTCCCTGCTTCTGAGCCTGTTCATGTTATTGGTCCTATAGGTGCGTCTTTTCTTAGACAGAGGGCCGCTCATCTTCGAGCTGGTTCTAAACACCCTAGGTCTGATCCCTCTAGTAGCGCTCCACCTCCTCCTTCTTCTTCTACAGGTCCTGCTGGTGAGGCTGTTCCAGATTCTGTAGGTGCTACTGCTGTTCCTCCACCTTCTACGGCTGACTTCGATGTTCGTCGTACTTTGGAGACTGTCATGACCGTTCAGGCGGCTCATGGTCAGCTTTTGGTGGATCTGTTCGACGAGATTCGTGCTCTGCGAGCGGATTTGGCGCATCTTCGTTCTTCCTCACCACCTCCTTTTGATGATGGTCTATGATGCCCTTTGGCATTCCGTCACAAAAAGGGGGAGTAGTGTTTTGACTTGTAGAGGTGTTTCTGTTGATAGGGGGAGATTTTTGTGTTAGGGGGAGTTTATTTTTTTGTAGCATGGGATATTTTTTGTGGAGTTTATTTAGATTGTATCTAGGTGCTTCACTTTGTATGTCATTTTTGGAATGTTCATGTTAAGGGGAGTAACATTGATTGATATATTGATATACATGTTTCTTTTGATTCTTGTTGTCTTTGTGATTCACTGCTTATTGATTTATATTTATGAGTTGCTTCATTGATATATTTCTTTATTTTGTGTTGTGTGAATCTTACAAGAATATTATACCTGTTTATATACTATTTGCTGCCACACATACGTTTATGTGTTTGTTGAGTATTTCAGGAATATACAGGTTGATTCGACAAAGCTGCTGTCTATACTTGCAACCGATGGATAGTAGTTAGGTTGAACTTTTATTTATGAGCATTATTATGTAAAGGGCTATTACTTGTAAACTTTGAGCTTTTATTGTGTGTTTTGTCACGGATTGCCAAAGGGGGAGTTTGTTAGGTTCTAAGGTCTTAGGATTTTATGTATTTAGAACTCTAATATGTAATGTTGGCAAACCATGATCAAAACAATGTATTTAGTCTTGTTTAAGTTTGCTCAAAGTTGATTGAATATTGTAAAGTTGGAATCGAGTGACTGCAGAAGCATTGGGGCTTCTCGGCCTTGCTCGATCGATCGAAGGTTAGACTCGATCGATCGAAAGTCGGCCCAGATGCATTTTTCTGCAGAATTCCAACTCAGCCCTAACTCTTTAAACGTTTAGGGTTTTATGTTTTTGCCCTAGGTATATAAGGCAAACCCTAGCTACGTTTTTCAGAGTTGCACAAGTTGTATTGTTGCTCATACATTGCGGTTTTGTGTAAATCTCTTGTGAGATCTAGAGGAGCTTTCCTTTACACAAAGCTTAGGGTTTTCAAGATTGAGATCACATCAACATCTTGATGATCAACTAGGTTGCAGCCATTAAAGCTTAAAGAGAAAAACAAGTGAGGAGCTTGTACTTGAAGAAGGAGTTCAAAGAAAGAAGTAGTCCGTGGACTCGGAGCCTGCGCGTGGTCGTGTCAGGAAGTTACTACTGGTGTGTAGCATTAGGAAGTCAAGCGGGGAGCTTATAAGTCCTTTTGTAAGAACTTCAATTCTTTCTTAGTGGATTCCGTTTTGCCTTGAGGATCGGTGGGTAAAATCCTCCCCAGGTTTTTCCGGTGTGGTTTCCTGGGTGATCATATCATGTGTTATTTATTTTCCGCTGCTTTATATGTTTTATATGCTTGATATGATATTGTGATTGTTTTAACCTAGAATTGCTTAATTTGACTAAGTAACAACTTGGCTAATTAATCTAGGCTACGCAATCTGGTTATAGTTTTAGGGGTCTAAACCGTTCATAAACCATATGTATAGCTTATGTGGGGCAAAGAAAACCAATTATTATTTAAAAGTAAGGGACATGAGGGTACGGCTGATCTCCTGCCTGCCTGATTCGAACAGAAACTCTGCCGGAGAGTTTGTCAGGGTGCGCGGCAACTGGTTTGCCGGTGGCTTCCCTTGCCCCCTCACCAGGCGCGAAGTTGGTTCGTTTTGTTCATTTGACCCATTTTCATTTTGCATTTACTACGTTGACCATACAATCGTTCCTGTTTGTGAAACCTTTTTATTTATTCTAACACTTATTCGTGTTGGTACGTGCAGACGGTAAAGTGTTCGTCCCGGACATCAAGGTCGTGCACATGCGCGATTTAAATTTCGTGCTAAGGTCCGAGATTTTCGTTCACACTGACGAACAACTCCGAGCGTCCCATTTGATTCTCGAAGTAAACCCTGTGTATTCCACCTGGCAAGCCTTCGGCCAGGCTTTATTGGTTGATAGCCCTCTCTTGTCCTACATCGACGTCCGGCATCCGAGTTTTCTTCCTGCGAAATTTTCAGTGGGAGAAGCCCGCGAACTCGGTCCACGTTACATTTGCTCCAACGAGCGTCAACCGATACGTAACGAGTTAGCCGAGCGTGTATCTAGGGCACGCTGAGAACGCGCACACGAGCAGATCCAACAAGAGGCACCCGCTTAACCCGAAGGTCCAGTTGATCAAGGGGCCCCTCTTCAAGAAGCCGAAGAAGTAGCTGCCGAGCCCGAGCAAGGTCGAGTTAGAGAAATGGTGACTTGAAGGACAATGACCATCAACCGGTTCATCCCCGGGGCCGGGCAGGTAACATAGCAGCAACAGTCCCAAGGCAGTGGACAAACTCCTCCCCCTCCGCCAGTAGCACCAGCTCGGCAAAGAAAGAGGCAGCGAATGACCGAGCAGGCCCCGGTTATTCCGCCCGTGGTACCAGCGAAGACTCCTCCCCGGCCATCCAGTGGTATAGTGATCCGAGAGCCTACGGCCCAAACGGGGACGAATGTAGCATCCTCTTCCCGTGCTGTGCCCGCCTGGCAGCCCTCGTACATGCTGGACGGCAAGCTTCTTCCCTCGGACTCAAGCGTTCACGTTTGGGCGAAGGGGGCAGGTGGTCACGTCGCTCAGTCTTTGGCGCGCGGCTTGCTACTCCCTGAGGATGTGCGGGCCTTTGAGGAGGGGACGGATGAGTCCATGGCGCAGAGACTACAGTGGCATACCATTGCGGTAAGTGTATTCAACCTGTGCTTAGCCATTCTTTTCCCCTCTTTTTTTTTTTTTTACTAGGATTGGGCTTCCCGTTCTTGTTTCATTATCAGGCTGCGCAGTTGGCGTGTATATTGGACAGGTGCGTCAACGATCTTGCCGAGGACGCCGGCCGAGAAAGGGCTCTAAAGGACGTGGCCGATGCCAACGCGAAGGAGAAAGCCGTGGCTGCTGCGACGGCAGAGAAGAAGGTGGCAGCGGCCGAAAAGGCGAAGGCGGAAGCCGAGAAGAAATATGCAGAGTTGCAGGCGGGCATAGGGGACATCGAGCTAAGGCTAGCGGAAGCCGAGAGCCTAAGGACTGCTCGGGAGAAGGAGTTGGCTGAAGTCCGAGCAGCCTTAGAGGCGAGTGAGAGCAAATGGTATAACGAAGGTTTCGCCAATGCTGAGAACTCGACGGAATCGGTCATAAGGGATGCTCAGAAGCTCGGTTTCCAGGAGGGCTGGATGGCTGCTCTATAGGCCATGGGAGTCCCCGAGGACGCCCCCTTGAGGAACGTCGCGCAAATTCCATTTCCTGTCTCTGCCCCAGCGCAAGAAGCTACTCTAGGACCCTTTGACGAGGAGGAAACGACCAATCTGAGGGAACTGGTGGAGCAGATTGACGCTCATGTGGAGCTGGAGGAAACCGAGGTGGCTAGCCAACTCCGTTTTGGTGATCAGCTTGTTCAGGACCCCGTGCAGACTGAAGCCACCGTGCAACCTGCAGACTCTTCCTCCTAAGCAGTAAAAGAAGAAAAAAAAAGTATCTGCCCTTTTGTTAATTTTTCAACTGCCTTAGTATAGTTTTTTCTTATTGTTTCTTAATCGGTTTGCCTATGTCACCAGGCTGTGGTGACTGAACAATATTTTATTTTATTTTATTTTATTTACTATTTTATATATATATATATATTTTTTTTTTTTGACATTTTGAATTTGCATAGTGCTTTATGGACGGGGAATTTTTTCTATTTATGCTTTTCTGCCAAGGTTTTTGTATTGCGCTTGCTTTGTGACTATAGTGACTTGGTCGGTTGAATCTAGACTCGGCACTTGCCGTGCATGCCGTCTTGTTTGGTGATATATCGCTTGGCGCAATAGGTTTCTGCCCCTAGATAGATTTAGGATTTCCATTTGCTTGGTACTACAGGGTGAACCGGGAAGTATGTTTCAGTCCTTAGGCAAATTGTTCAGAGTATCTACCTGCCCGGTATTATAGATTGGACCAAGCAACATGCTTTTGTCCTTAGGAAAAATTTTTGAGGTTTCTACATGCTCGGCATTATAAATTAAACCTGGCAACAGGCTTCTGTCTTAGGAAGATTCTAAGGTTTTCACCTGCTCGGTCATAACGAATAGACCTGGCAGCAGGCTTCTGTCCTTAGAAAGATTCTAAGGTTTTCACCTGCTCGGTCGTAATGGATAGACCTGGCAGCAGGCTTCTGTCCTTAGAAAGATTTTAAAGTTTTCACCTGCTCGGTCGTAATGAATAGACCTGGCAGCAGGCTTCTGTCCTTAGAAAGATTTTAAGGTTTTCACCTGCTCGGTCGTAATGAATAGACCTGGCAGCAGACTTCTGTCATTAGAAAGATTTTAAGGTTTTCACCTGCTCGGTCGTAATGAATAGACCTGGCAGCAGGCTTCTGTCCTTAGAAAGATTTTAAGGTTTTCACCTGCTCGGTCGTAATGCATAGACCTGGCAGCAGGCTTCTGTCCTTAGAAAGATTTTAAGGTTTTCACCTGCTCGGTCGTAATGCATAGACCTGGCAGCAGGCTTCTGTCCTTAGAAAGATTTTAAGGTTTTCACCTGCTCGGTCGTAATGGATAGACCTGGCAGCAGACTTCTGTCCTTAGAAAGATTTTAAGGTTTCTAAGGACTGCCTTAGTATAGTTTTTTCTTATTGTTTCTTAATCGGTTTGCCTATGTCACCAGGCTGTGGTGACTGAACAATATTTTATTTTATTTTATTTTATTTACTATTTTATATATATATATATATTTTTTTTTTTGACATTTTGAATTTGCATAGTGCTTTATGGACGGGGAATTTTTTCTATTTATGCTTTTCTGCCAAGGTTTTTGTATTGCGCTTGCTTTGTGACTATAGTGACTTGGTCGGTTGAATCTAGACTCGGCACTTGCCGTGCATGCCGTCTTGTTTGGTGATATATCGCTTGGCGCAATAGGTTTCTGCCCCTAGATAGATTTAGGATTTCCATTTGCTTGGTACTACAGGGTGAACCGGGAAGTATGTTTCAGTCCTTAGGCAAATTGTTCAGAGTATCTACCTGCCCGGTATTATAGATTGGACCAAGCAACATGCTTTTGTCCTTAGGAAAAATTTTTGAGGTTTCTACATGCTCGGCATTATAAATTAAACCTGGCAACAGGCTTCTGTCTTAGGAAGATTCTAAGGTTTTCACCTGCTCGGTCATAACGAATAGACCTGGCAGCAGGCTTCTGTCCTTAGAAAGATTCTAAGGTTTTCACCTGCTCGGTCGTAATGGATAGACCTGGCAGCAGGCTTCTGTCCTTAGAAAGATTTTAAAGTTTTCACCTGCTCGGTCGTAATGAATAGACCTGGCAGCAGGCTTCTGTCCTTAGAAAGATTTTAAGGTTTTCACCTGCTCGGTCGTAATGAATAGACCTGGCAGCAGACTTCT
Organism: Quercus glauca; assembly: GCA_023736055.1. Taxonomy (NCBI): domain Eukaryota; kingdom Viridiplantae; phylum Streptophyta; class Magnoliopsida; order Fagales; family Fagaceae; genus Quercus; species Quercus glauca. Next base: position 41,733,477 of record CM043321.1, on the reverse strand, counting down.
GTCATTAGAAAGATTTTAAGGTTTTCACCTGCTCGGTCGTAATGAATAGACCTGGCAGCAGGCTTCTGTCCTTAGAAAGATTTTAAGGTTTTCACCTGCTCGGTCGTAATGCATAGACCTGGCAGCAGGCTTCTGTCCTTAGAAAGATTTTAAGGTTTTCACCTGCTCGGTCGTAATGCATAGACCTGGCAGCAGGCTTCTGTCCTTAGAAAGATTTTAAGGTTTTCACCTGCTCGGTCGTAATGGATAGACCTGGCAGCAGACTTCTGTCCTTAGAAAGATTTTAAGGTTTTCACCTGCTCGGTCGTAATGGATAGACCTGGCAGCAGGCTTCTGTCCTTAGAAAGATTTTAAGGTTTTCACCTGCTCGGTCGTAATGAATCGGTCACCGGGGACAATGCTCATTAGCAAATTTGAACATTGCTATATATATATATATATATATTTTTTTTTTTTTTTTGCCGAACAAGTACAACGATCCGCATTTCTTTAGAGCCCGGTAAATGGCCAGTTAGCAGTAAAACTTCTTCAAATTGTTGACGTTCCACGGTCGGGGTAGCGGCCTCTCGTCCAGTTCTTCCAAGTAATAGGCTCTCGAGCCAGCGATGGCTGTAACCCTATACGGTCCTTCCCAGGTCTGTGCTAATTTCCCGGAATTTATGTCTCGCATGCTCCCCACTGCCTTTCTTAATACCAAATCCCCGGCGCTGAATTCTCTCGCTCTTATACTACGATTATATCTCCGGGCAAGCTTTTGCTGATATTTTGCGAGCCGTATAGCAGAAGCTTCACGGTACTCTTTTAACCTGTCCAGACGCTCATTCAGCAGGCCGTCGTTCACACTAGGATTGAACCCGAGCACTCGTCCGCTGCACAAGTTTACTTCGGTTGGTATTACTGCCTCGGCCCCGTAAGTGAGGGAAAATGGTGTTTCCCCCGTTGACCTTCTGGGCGTCGTTCGGTAAGCCCATAGAACGCTTGGCAGCTCCTCGGCCCAATTCCCCTTCGCCCCCTCCAATCTTTTCTTCAAACCGTTAACGATTACCTTATTCACTGCCTCGGCCTGGCCGTTGCTTTGGGGGTATGCAGGAGTGGAATACCGGTTCCTGATGCCGAGGTCTCTGCAGAAATCATGGAAAGCCCTGCTGCAAAACTGCAGACCATTATCAGAGATGAGGGCATTCGGTACCCCGAATCTAGTAATTATATTTTTTCATACAAACTTCTTTACGTCCGTGTCCCGGATGTTAGCCAACGCCTCAGCTTCTACCCATTTGGTGAAATAGTCCACGGCTACCACGACAAATCGCCGGTTTCCAGTCGCTCGGGGAAATGGCCCGAGTATGTCAAGCCCCCACTGTGCGAAAGGCCATGGGCTACTGACTGGGTTCAAGTAGCCAGCCGGCTGGTGAATCACAGGCGCGTGCTTCTGACATTGCTCGCATTTACGGGCGTACTCGGCGGCATCCCTTTGCATCTTAGGCCACCAAAACCCTTGAGTCATTGCTCGGTGTGCTAACGACCGCTCCCCCAACGTGGCTGCCGCACACCCCATTGTGGAGCTCGGCTAACAGCTCCTCTACCTTCGCGGGGTGTAAGCATAAAAGATACGGCCCCCCATATGATCTCCTGTACAGCTTCTTGTCTGGCGATAGCCAATATCTCGAGGCTGTTCTACGGATCTTAGCTGCCTCTTTTTCATCGGGTGGGAGTTTATCTTCAGCTAGGTATTCAATGATGGGGTCCAACCAACTGTGCCCAAGTATCATAACCGACGTGATACCGATTCCCGAGCTACATGAGTTATTTTTGGTCGAGATGCTCGGTTCTGGAACCAGCTCCACTCTTATCAGTCGAGGTATACCTTTCGTTACTGATGAAGCTAGAGTGGTGAGGGAATCGGCGTGCCTATTCTGGGTCCGAGCTACTTGCACCAACCTTACGGTGCCGATCTCTGACATAGCCTGCTTTCCCTGCTCCAAATATGCCATCATACGGGGATCTCGGGCCTCAAACTTGCCCAAGACCTGATTAACTACCAGCCGTGAGTCAGAATATATTTCTACATTCCGGGCACTGACCCCCGAGGCTGCCCTCAGTCCGGCCAACAAGGCCTCGTATTCGGCTTCGTTGTTCGAGGCCTTAAACCCCAGTCTGAACAAATGCTCCAATTTGATTCCCTCGGGACTGATCATAACAATCCCTACACCGGACCCCGTGGAGTTGGAAGCACCGTCCACGTATACTTTCCATGGACGACAATCCAGCTGGCAGATCATTTCTTGTGAGGCTCGGGGTGAAAACTCGGCCACAAAGTCTACCAAAACTTGGCCCTTAATTGCCTTTCTTGGCCTGTACCGTATATCGAAAGCCCCCAGCCGAGTTCCCCACTTCGCTATTCGTCCCGTGAAGTCAGATCTTTTCAGCAATGACTGTAATGGGTACTGTGTTAGTACATATACGGTATGGGCCTGAAAATACTGAGGCAACTTCCTTGTAGTGTGCACGAGTGACAGTACCAACTTCTCCAAGGGCAAGTATCTAGTCTCCGGATCTGCTAAAGTTTTGCTGACGTAGTACATGGGCCGTTGCGTATCCCTGTCTGTTAGCAATACGGCACTTACGGCATGTTCGGAAACCGAGAGGTACATATAAAGTTCTTCCCCGGGCTCCGGTGCTGCCAATCTCGGTGCTTGTGATAAATACTCTTTCAGTCCTTGGAAAGCTTCCTCGCACTCGTTGCTCCACTGGAACCCTTTCCATTTCTTCAAAAGTTGGTAGAATGGTCGGCATCTGTCCGAGAACTTGGAAATGAACCGATTGAGGGCGGCTAGCATCCCTGTCAAGACTTGCACCTCCTTTGGATTGCTCGGCGATTTAAGACGCTTCACGGCCTCTATCTGGTCTGGGTTAACCTCAATTCCTCGGCAAGAGATAAGATACCCTAGAAACTTCCCGACCCCCACGCCAAAAGCACATTTTTCTGCATTCAAGAGCAACTTATACTACCGTAGCCGCTCAAACACCTCCCTAAGATCCTCCACATGTTGTGCTTTCTGCTTGCTTTTAACCACCATGTCATCAATATAAACCTCGACCGTTCGACCAATTTTGTCTCGGAACATTCTCATCATCATCCGTTGGTATGTTGCTCCAGCGTTCTTTAGCCCGAATGGCATCACCGTGTAGTGGTAATTGGCATTGGGAGCTATAAATGCTATCTTCTCTTGATCCTCGGCTGGCAGGGTTATCTAATGGTATCCTTGAAAGGCGTCCAGGAAGCTCATTCTCGGGTGTCCGCAGGTGGCATCTACTAATTGATCGATCTTCGGCATGGGGAACGGGTCTTTCAAACATGCCCGGTTTAAATCCGTGAAATCCACGCATACCCTCCATTTGCCGTTCTTCTTTCTCACTACCACTGTATTCGCTAGCCATTCCGGAAAGAAGATCTCTTTCACCGCCCCCGCTTCTTTAAGCCTTTGAACCTCTACCTCCACGGCTTTTGCATGCTCCCTAGCGACTCTTCTCGGTCTTTGTTTCTTGGGAGGGAACGATGGATCCACGTTAAGTTTATGGGTGATAAACTCGGGGTCGACCCCGAGCACGTCATAGGGACTCCATGCAAAAACGTCCACGTTTTGTATCAGACACAACAGTACTTCCACCTTCTCGTTTAATGACATGCTGGCCCCCATTTGAAAACGTTTGTCGGCATCTGGTAATATCTTCACCGTTACAAGTTCCTCGGCACCTTCAGCCCCCGCTTCCTCTCAGGGCTTCTGTAGTTGCTATAACGGAGGTTCCTTGGCGGTATCTTTATGCTTGGTTGGCCGGGCTTGAAGGTCCGCCGCCGCGACGAGGCACTGCCTTGCCATCCTTTGGCATCCCCGCACCACGGCAACGCCCTGCTCTGTGTGAAACTTGATCTTCACGTGTAAGGTGGAGGGGACGGCCCCCATGGCGTGAATCCATGGCCTCCCCAATATTGCCGTGTAGGGGGAGAAGGAGTTGACTACTATGAATGATACTGGGACCTCTTTACCTTCCATGCACACGGGTAGGGAAATCTGTCCCTCGGGGACCACAATTTTCCATCAAACGATACAAGCGGTGTGCTGTACCCTATAAGATCCCGACTTTTTAATCCGAGCCCTTTAAACAAGTCCGGATACATTACATCGGCTCCGCTACCCTAATCTATCATAACTCGTTTCACCAGAAAGCTGCCTATCCGTGCCGTGACCACCAGTGCATCGTCGTGCAGTTGTATTGTTCCCTCAAAGTCTTGCTCATCAAAGGCAAGCATTTCTAGGGCATGCTTGGTCTTTTTCCTCGTGGGTTCTACTTCTGGCTGACTCGTTATCGGCGCAACGGTCAACACCCCCCTTTCTGTCACCGAGGACCCCCGCGGAGGGACAAGGATCATCTCAATTATTCCTACTGGCGGCGGAAGGGGGTCCCTCCTTTGTTGAGAGGTCGCGTCAGCGCCCCGAACATCGTTGTCAACCACAAACTCTTTCAGGTGTCCTGCCCTTGCTAACTGCGCCAGATGGTCTTTTAGCACCCGACACTACTCGGTGGTGTGTCCCTTGTCCTTGTGATAAGTGCAGTATAGATTCTGGTTTCTCCGAGTGGGATCGCCTCCCATCTTGTTCGACCACCTGAAGTAGGGCTCATTCTTGATTCGCTCTAGAATTCGGTGCACTGGCTCTTTAAATGTCAAACTAACTTCCCTAGTCTGCCAAAATGGCTCGTGCATCTTCAGATCCTTTCGAGATCTCGGTTGGAATACTCCATGCTGAGAACGGTTTACCGCCGGGGCATTTCCTTTGCTCTGTAACCGATCATCCTCCAGACGCTTGTACTCCTCGATGCGTCTCATGAACTGTCTCATATCCTCAGGAGGTTTCTTTGTCAGTGAATCTCGTAGTTCGGAGTCTTTGGGGAGCCCCATCCTAAAGGTGCTTGCCGCAATTTTCTCATTCCCCCCACCTATTTCATTATAAAGCTCCTAGTACCGGCTGGCATAACTACGGAGGGTTTCCCCTACTCTCATCTTCATAGAGAGTAAAGCGTCCACGGGTTGTGGTACTCGGCTGCATGTCACAAACCGTACACCAAATTCTTGGATTAGCTCGGCGAAACTATGAATGGAACCCTTCCGCAATCCGTTGAACCACCTAAGAGCGGTCGGTCCTAGGCTGGAGGGGAATACCCTGCACATCAGTGCGTCGTTGTGAGAATGTAGGGACATCATGTGGATATAGTGACTGACGTGCTCAACCGGGTCTGTCCTTCCATTGTAGGTGTTAAACGGAGGGCGCGTGAACCTGCTCGGCATTGCTGCTCTTTCAATATCTTCCGAGAATGGTGACCGTGCTGCCCTTCTCAACGCGCGGCTCATTGCATCCATTGCAGCGTTGTACGGCTTTTGCCCGTCAGGAGAGTCAGAACCTCGGTCCGCATAGCTTCATGATCGCGAATGATCTTTGCGATGGCGTGCTTCCTGCGAACGCGAACGGTCTTGGTTATAATGGTGCTCCTGAGAACGGGAACGCCATCTGCGTCGGCGGGGCCCGGGCTGGCTAGACCCTGTATCATGGTGTTCTTCCCCCGGACCGGCCCTCCTGTTTTGGTGCCTAACCTCCGCCTCAAACTCCAACTCCCTCACCAGCCTGCGCAACCGCTCCAGTTCCTCGTCTCTGTCGTTGTGCCGCCTACGCCCTGAGGCGCTTGATGCCTGTTGCTGTGTCTGGTATGACCCCTCCCCGAGGCCTAATCTCTCTTCGTCGTTCCTATCTTCATGCCGCTTCTGCCTCCTCTCCCGCCAAGACGACCCCCGAGATTGTCCTGTCGAGCGACTTTCTGCCTCATTCTCAGAACTCCTCCTTGACATCCCGCAGCGCGTGGATCCTGGTTGAACTACAACTACGTAGAAGGATCCCCACAGACGGCGCCAATTGTGTGCACCAAAATGAAGCCTACGAGCTTTGTCACTTTTGGGCTTACAATCTATTTGTATTGTGGGTTTGAAGTTTTCCTACTATGGGTAGTTCAAAGTCCTGGAACTTGATGTGCTCTTTCTTTCTCTCACTCTCTCTCTCCCCCTTTCTCTGTGTATTTTCCAACCCCCTTTCCTTCTGTTGTTCTAATATTTATAGTTCCTCCATAATGGGGTGGCCATCATTGCATTGTTGTAAATGCGGCGAGAGGTCCAATGCGATCAAAGGTAAGTGGGTGGTTTGGTGATGGTGGCTTTGGAACTTTGTTCTTCTACAAGTGAACGACACGGCGGCTTCAATCCTCGGGGAATCGCCGAGAAGGTGAAACCTAGAGCTTCCGTCCATCTCCCATCTCATGGTGCACGGGATAAGTGCTCGGCATGGCCCTCACGGGGAAATCTGGACCAACGTTATGTGCAATTATGGGCCTGACCCTTTGGATTATTTGGGCCAGGGCCCAAATGTTGCTCCCAGGTACTGAAGCCCAAACAGGCCTGGATGTTGGGTGCCGTACAGTTTCCTTGTGGGGAAAAACATCTTACAAAATTTAAAACACTTTCAAATAACAAATATAGATAGCTTAATTTAGAAAATCTAATATATATTATATCAACTATACTTTATTAGAAAATAATTGCTTCATTTTAAGAAGTATTTGAGACTAACATTTATAAGTCTCATTTACTATTTTCATTTTTCATTTAACAAAAAAATTTGTCAAATTTTTCCACGCATCGAGTGACTCTATGACTATTTAACGTGAACTTCATTGATTTCTTTTTCCTTGTTTGGTGAAGATGAAAAGGGCATCGAATCCTTATGATGACCATAATATGGGTTTGAAGTGCCACTTGAAAAGAGATTATATATATACATACATACATACATATATATATATATATATATATATAATATCAATTCAGAAAATAAAATGTCACTTATGTTCATATTTTTAATGCTACAAGCCTACAAGTTAGATTTTTAGTGTTGACCCTCCAATAAAAATTTCCATATAATTTGAATTTTATTTGCATTGTATTACCAAGTATTGAAGGCTATAGTTGAAACTGAAATGATTGCTGATAAGCTATTTTGGTCATGAGAAATTTCGAATCTCAATCGAGCAAAGCATATTTTTAGTCATGCGAGATTTATACTGAAACTATCCTTAGATTGTTGTTAGACACTTTGGTCAACTAAGATCCAATTATGGAAAATTTTCAAATTTACTTTAAAGAGGCTGTTGTATGCCAAACTCTAGCCCAAACTCTACTTCTATTGTAACCCTATATTAACCATCAACCCTAAATCACCCATGACTCAATCCTTGAGAGGGAGGATACTTAAAGCAAAGCTTAAAGCAATTGAATTATGAAAGAAATGAAGAATAGAGAGTGAAAGAAGGGGGAAAACTCAGAGGAAAAGAGATGTAAGAAAGACTATATACAGATCTTAGAGCATCCGCAGTGGGCACTCTATATGCCAAATGTTAGATATATTTGGCATTCAAGCCCACCAAACACTCAGCAACGGAGAGGCCATATGCCATATGCCAAATTTTTTTTGAGATTTTGCTACAGTACCATCTCAAATGTAAGATGGTACTGTAGCAAAATCCTATAAAAAAAAATAATTTTTTAATACCTTAATTTCTCTCTGCTATCTCATTTTAACCCGCGAACTTTTCTCTCCTCTCTCATTTTTTCACTTTCTTTTCTCTCTCTTCCGTCTCTCTCTTTCTTCCTGCTCTCTCTTCTTTAACGGAATGGAGGCAACGGCGTGGAGGCTCGATCAGAAAAGCTGCGGTGGAGGCGTGGAGGTCATGGGTTTCCGGCGTTTGGGTGGCGTTGGGGTGCTGTTTGGCGTTTGGGTCGAAGATGGTGATGACGATGATGGTGATGAAGATGGCGTTTGGCGTTTGGGTCGAAGGGTTTGGCGTTCCGGCGACCCTCTCTCTCTCGCCATCGCTGCCGGTGAGAACAGATGGGTTTGGGTTTGGTGAGAACAGATGGTGACGGGTGGGCGTGGGTGAGATGGGTTTTGCTTTGATTTTTGTATGTGGGTATCGGTGAATCTGCAGGTCCATGGTGGTGGGGATGGGTTCAGCTTCTCTCCTGGATTTCGATTGAGGTTTGGGTCGGTGGGTGAGGGAGGTTTTTTCCTTTTGTGTATTTATATTTTTGTGGGCCGACGGTGGAGGTGGTGGAAGTAGTTGTGGATGGTGGCGGAAGTAGTTGTGGATGGTGGCCGACGGTTTGCTCGTTTGCTGGAGGAGGTTTGCTGGTTCGCTGGAGGAGGTTTTTTTTTTTTTTTTCTGGGTTTGCTGGTTTGCTGGAGGAGGCTTGATCTGGAAGAAGGTGAAAAGTATAATGGAGGATTGAAGGGACGGGTTTGGGGGTAGAAAATTGAGAAAAAACAAAAAAACAAAAAAACAAAAAATATATTTTATTACATAAATATATTATTTTAATGAGTAGAATAGGAAAATAGAATTTTGGGATGTTGAGTATATTGTAAATGGTATGGTATAATTGATAAAGTAGATTTTTAAGATGGTAAAATAAGATAGGATTTAGAATCCGGATGCGGATGCTCTACAGAGTTACTAACTTATTACATTGATGTTTAACTAATTACAAGATTCTATTATATACATGTTTACAATAAGAGCACTAACATTGGGAAGTATAAACACCTCGTTGGTATTTTAGCAACTAAACAAGAGAAAAAATCCCACATCCGGGGGTGGGAATGTAAATTGCTCTATTTACATCCTGTGAACAGTTGGTTCTCATGTATATTATTTTATTTGGCCTTTCTCTCCCTTGAAGAACAACGTTCAAGACTTCAACCTTTCCTCTCTCCCATCTTAGCTCTGTCTCTTTAGTTCAGAGGCTCGAGGGTTGTGGCAACGGCAGATGTAGGGGACGGCGACGTTAGAATCAGGGGACGGCGAAGGCGGCAGCAACGTTGACTTGAAGACTGGGTTTTGATTTTCCGTTGCCGTTGATTGTAGGTGTTGGGCTTTGCTCGCCGTGGGTTGTTTTCTGTGGGTGTTGGGCTTTGCTTACCGATAGATGCTAGGTGTTTAGGTGGCTTTGGATGTTGGTTTGGTGGGTCTTTTGGTGGCTGTTTGGTGGTTGTTTTGATGTTTGGGGTAGTGGGTCTATGGAATATTGGTTTGGATCGGTACGTGTTTGGCCAAATCAACCTTGGGTGGGTGGGCGTAGATTGGTTTGGCTATCTTGGACTTCAAGTTGGGGTTGCCGGTGGGCATGGGGCGGCGGGTGGCAGCTTCAAACAGACCATTCATTTGGGCTATAAGGGAAGGAAATGAGTCAAAAGAATTGGAAAAGTGGGTTTTAGAAGAGAGGTTTGAAGAAAGGATCAAAGGGAGAGGCCTTTTGATTTGGGGTTGGGCTCCACAGTTACTCATATTATCAAATCCTTCAGTTGGAGGGTTCTTAACACATTGTGGTTGGAATTCAACCATAGAAGCAATATGTGCTGGGGTGCCAATGCTAACTTGGCCACTATATGGAGACCAGTTTATCAATGAGAAATTAATAGTGCAAGTACTAAAAATTGGTGTGAGGGTTGGGGTGGAGGATCCTTTACAGTGGGGTGAGGAGGACAAGATTGGGGTGTTGATGAAGAAGGAAGATGTTAAGGGGGCCATAGACAGAATAATGGATGAAGGAGAGGAAAGAGAAGAGAGGAGGAAAAGGACTAGAGAGCTTGGGGAGATTGCGAAGAGAGCTGTTGAATTTGGGGGATCTTCTTACTTCAACTTGATACTGCTAATTCAAGATATATGCAACAAGCAGAATATTGCAAATCAGCCTAACACACTTCCATAAGTGATGGCCATCTAATGTAAAGTGCACAATTTGTTATAGGTAATTTGTTTACATCATAGCTGGTGCTTATCCTAGATATGAAAGAAAATTACAATGCAATAATCTTTCACTTCCCATTGTTTCACCAACAACTTAGTGCCATAGTCATATACTCAAATTATTAAAAAGAACTTTCCGTTTTTTTTTTTTTTTTTTTTTGGTTTGAAACCTGGGTTTTTTTTTTCTAGGTGACAATTGGCATAATCTTAGTTCAGTCTGTTCACATCTATCAATATAAAACACACTTCTTGTAAATCTTGGTCAATTCAACATTAAGTTTGCTCTAAGTAATGTTAGTTGGGTCCCCTTAATTAATGAGTCATGATAAGATTGAAATTTATTATGGAATCAATTGACTTTTTAGAGGAAGTTGAACCATTTTTAGTCATGAATTTTTTTTTTAAAATTAAAATGCTTACTTGATATTTAAAAAATACAAAATATTTTTTTAATATTATTTTAATAGTTACCTCAGCATTTAATATGTTAATAGTACACTTCGTCTACGGCAAAATTTGCTCAACAATACATTTTTAGAAAAAATTTTGGTGGCTGGCATGCGTTTGAAGTTAATTAGTAAGTTAGACTGTTTTTTAAAAATCGAGTTTGCGAAACTCGATTTCTAACCCAAAATCGAGTTTCTCAAACTTAATTTACGCTTGAACTCAATTATAAAAAAAAAAAAAAAAAAAAAAAAGAAAAAAAAAAGAAAAGAAGGTGGAACTCGAGTTTAAGAAACTCGAGTTCCATGCTTTTAAAAAAAAATAACACAAATGAAACTCGAGTGTACGAAACGCGAGTTCTGTTATTTTTTTAAAATGGAACTCGAGTTCTGCTTTTTTATTTTTTAATTGAGTTCAGGCATAAATCGAGTTTGAGAGACTCGATTTTGGATTGGAAATCGAGTTTCACAAACTCGATTTTCAAAAAACAGTCTACCTTACTAAATAACTTCAAACGTGTGCCAGCCATCAAATTTTTTTCAAAAAATATACTGTTGAGCAAATTTTGCCCTTCGTCTACCGTGTAACAATTTTCATTAGTGAGATGACGGTAAAGACCTAAATGAAATGCATTTTTTATTTTAAGGACTAAATATAGTAAAATTAAAAAGTAGAGACCAAAATGAGAATATTGTCAAAATGTAGAGAACAAAAATACATTTCTACTTTTTTTTTTTTTTTTTTTTATAATTAGTTTCCTGTACTTCTTAATACAAGTAAGACAATTCAGCCAAAAAAATAAAAAACTATTTTGAAACCGGTGCACAAAGCAACCATTAATCAAAACCTCGTTAATTAAAATATAGGACCCCATTCAACTCCATATTAAGGGCACAATTAGCTTACAAACAAGTCATTTCCTTAAAAGCAGTAGCTTTAAACATTGGCAATTTGCTTCTATAAAAAAAAGGAAAAGAAAGAAAGACTGGCAATCAATAGCAACTTGCTCTACTACAGCAACCAAAACACGAAGCCAAAAGACATAAAAGTCATGGCCGACATATAAAAGCATGATATGGTATATTAGTCATAGGTATGCTCATCACGTACGTCATCTGCACGATGAGCAGATAATACAAACAAGTAATAAGAATAATGATTTTACTAATGTATGCTCATAATAATATATCATTTTTTTAATTAAAAAATAAATTTGTTAATGTATACGTTAACCGGACCCTAAAAATAATACAAAAGAGGCACAAAAAGAATCTCTATGGTACTTTGAACCTTAGCCATTTCAATTTCTCCAACACTAGCTCACAAAAACATCAATGGCATTTCAAACCCACCAGCTTCACTTTGTTATGGTACCACTACCGTGCCCAGGACACCTTATTCCCACAACTGACATGGCCAGACTATTTGCACAACGTGGTGTTATCATCACGATTATAACCACACCTCTTAATGTCATCCGAATCAAACCAATCATCAACCGTGCCATTGATTCTGGACTCTCTATTCGACTAGTCCAACTTCAGTTGCCACTCCATGAGGCTGGCTTGCCAGAAGGATGTGAAAACATCGATACAGTCCCCTCGCGTGGCTTATTTAGGAACTTCTTTGATGCTGTTAGTAAGCTACAACAACCACTAGAACAATTACTTGAAGAGATGGAACCTAGTCCAAGCTTTATAATAGCTGATAAGAATCTTGCTTGGACAGGTGACATTGCTACCAAGTTTCATTTACCAAGAATTTTATTTGATGGAACAAGTTGTTTCAATCTCTTATGTTGTCATAATATACTTGCATCCAAGGTCAATGAGAGTGCTAGTGTCTCTGATTTAGAGCCTTTTGTTGTTCCTGGTTTGCCTGATCAAATTGAATTAACTAGAGCACAGTTACCTACGAACTTGAATACAAGCTTGAAGGATTTCAAAGATCTTCATGAAAAGATAAATGCTTCTGAAGAAGGAGCTTATGGGGTCGTGGTTAATAGTTTTGTTGACTTGGAACCAGAATATGTTAAAGGGTATCGCAAGGCAAAGGGAGATAAAGTTTGGCGTATTGGGCCGGTGTCACTTTCCAACAAGGCAGACTTGGACAAGGCTCAGAGAGGTGACAAGTCCTCAATTGATGAAAACCAGTGCCTCAAGTGGCTTGACTTGTGGCCTCAGAACTCTGTTGTTTATGCTTGTCTTGGAAGTCTTTCTCGCCTTACATTGTTACAACTGATAGAGCTTGGGTTAGGCTTAGAAGCTTGTGACCGGCCATTCATCTGGGTGATTAGAGAAGATAAAAATGGGGAGATTGAGAAGTGGGTAATTGAGTATGGCTTTGAAGAGAGGACAAAAGGGAGGGGCCTCTTGATCCGGGGATGGGCTCCACAAGTACTAATCTTGTCACACCCTGCAATTGGAGGATTTTTGACACATTGTGGTTGGAATTCAATGCTAGAAGCGGTTTGTGCTGGTGTGCCAATGGTAACATGGCCTATGTTTGCTGACCAATTTTTTAATGAGAAGTTAGTTGTTCAAGTACTGAAGATTGGCGAGAGAGTGGGGGCTGAAATTGCTATTCCTTTAGGGGATGAAGAGAAGTTTGGGGTATTGGTGAAGAGGAAGGAAGTTAGGGATGCTTTAGGAAAGATAATGACTGAAGGGAAAGAAAGGGAAGATAGACGAGAGAGAGCAAGAAAGCTTGCAGAGATGGCAAAGATAGCAATAGAAGAAGGAGGGTCTTCTTACCTTGACATTGCATTGTTAATTGAAGATATTAGGAAACTATCCATGGGACTTAAGCCTAAGTCATGAGACATTTGTGGCTGCACTATCTAAAATATAAGTATCTTGTGAACTTTCCTTTTCTTTTCTTTTTGGTTGTGATCATAACTCATTATCAACTTGTTGCCTTCATTTGTTGAAGTAATATTATAACTTACTAGATAGAACATATGTACAATTCTGTAGGTGCAGTGACTTATAATTTTGAATTAAATTTAAACATATGCGTATTGAATTTAAAATTTTTATTGGGAAAGATAAAATTGTTTGCTCTGCATTGTCAATGTAGTCATAAATTTGAAATTAATTGGAAACTAAATGTACTACACCTAAAAGTTGCATCTAAGTTTTATCCTATAATAAATTTTATTAGGCCTATTGGCTAATATTGGAGGGTTCACCACTAGCATCCCAAATATGTAAGTGTCACTATTTATGATAAGGTACGAATATGATCCTTTTCCATTAATTATAATCATCTAAAACAAAAACTCTATCTTCTTATTTATCTTTAAAAAATTATCCCCTCAATCTGTTATAAAATGGAGGGATCATCTTATGGATAGAATTTTCTTTTAAATCTTATAAGTGAAGACCAAAATCTTTCTAATCTAGACTGGCAAGTTTTCACTCCAAAATTTGATTCTTATAATCTCATATGTAAACATGGGTGAATATAAAAAATAATAATTAGAAACATATTAAACTTCGTATTGAAGTTGAATACTATACAAATGTTCATTTTTTATATTGTCTACTCTTAAAAAAACTTCGTAACAATATTATTAATTTGAAAGAGTATGGCAAATTATTCATTTTCGAATACTTGAAGGGGAAAAAAGAAGAATACTATATTTTCTTACTTCTTTAATGTAATTTATGTTATTGTGATAAAATGAATTTATATAATGTTTACATTTTTCAAATAAGTCATGAAAATTTTGTTGTTATGAAAATATATTGAAAATGAACAATTAATTTTTTAGAATACGATAAAATGATCCATTGAAATTTGTATATGAATTTTTTTTTTAATAGCGAATCATAATTTTTACAAGAATTAATAATGAGCATGTAAGAAATTTTGTATTAATAGTTTAAGATGGACAAGAGTCAGTTTTATATGGTTTAAGAGTAATTTAATTAAAAAGAAGACTTGGTATAAAATTAAATTAAAGTATATAAAATCTAACTAGAATTTTGGATATTTTATTTTTTCCTTCACTTTGATGTATTATATAGATTTATAAGAACCCAAGAAGCACCTTTTTAAAAAAAAAAATTTATAGAAGATATAATTTCTACTCTAGCTTAATTATTTAAGTGTATATGTGTGTAAAGCTCCCTCCTAAAAACTTAAACCCCAGCCCTTACCTTTTACACCCCACAAGCACTTATACTTGTGAAGTGACTAATGTACCGAGAGTATATGATAATCGCACAAGAACCTTTTACTTTGCAAGTAACCCGCTAGTAATTATTATACGTGACCACGTAGTACCCTGGCCAATATCCTTAAATCTATAAATGATTATTGTCATTTTTCAATGAGAATTCAGCTCTTTTCCTCTATTTTGAGACATTAGGTAGTCAAAGAATTCTTTACCCAAAAATATTCACACCCCTTTTCTTTTTCTCTGTTGCGGTGTGTCCAAGTGAGATGCCATATGAGTAAAAGATGTTTTTCTTCTTGAGAAGTTTGAAAGAAGTTGATATACTTTTCTCATATTTTCTATATCATCTTTTTTTATTTTATCTATATAATATTATTATTTGTAAGGACACGGTTTGTAGCCCAAGTCTAAAAAGTGTGGAATCTTGGCCTAGTGAGCCCAGTACAATAAATTTGTAAAGAGTGGGTCAAAGAACTAGGCTCTAATGAATTTAACAACGGCTAATATGGATTTAAAATATGATCAAGCATGAACAAGACACATAGAACTGAATGAATTCACTGTCCGATAAGGCAAATCTTGGTATAAATCAATAGAACTGATTACAAATACAACTTTGATTGCTACGGTATTCTTTTTCTATTTTTCCGATCCCCCTCTCATGGAGGGTCTCTTCTATTATATAGATCCATTTGGACTATCTTGATCCTACACTTGTTGATCATTTAAGCCCTCATTTGAGTGTCGGTTCCATCAGACACCCCTTCTGACTTTCTGTGAGTTGTGGTAATTAAGGCAGCACTATTCTAAGAATTTCTTCGCATAAATGCGACTAGAAAAATAGCCGTTGTGCATTTAATGTGGTGGTAGCAGCTTTCTCTTAGATATTTCTGAAATCCCAGCCCTTTGATGCACTTAGAGATACACGTCCCTGTCACTAGATATCTTGGAAGGTCGCCTTGATCAAATAAGATGTATATCTGATCTGTGATCAGCTTATCCGAGCAGATATTTATCCTTGGACCACATTTTCATTTGCATTTTGCTCATTAAATCTTGAGTATGAACCACTCATTACCATGCGTTGCTCCTTGGACTAATATGCTCTCGGCCAAGGCCCAAGGCCAAATATAATTTTTTTTTGGGCCTTCAACCCTACATTATCTATACACTCCATTTAAATCACATCAGCAACAATGTAACATTTCAGTCTATTTTAATTTAATTTGGTCCATTCAATTAATTTCAGTCTAGTTTGATCAATTTTGGATTAATTGGGCCGTAAATTGATTCTTTTTTGTAGATTTCCTTTTCAGTTATGGCTTAAAAATTCTTTATTTTTCTTAATTTTTAGGTTGAAATGTATGAATTTTTTTTTCTATTCTAGCCAAAGTACTCTTTAGTTTTGGGCTAAAAAATACAAACAAAATAGACATTGAAATTAGAGATATGCCCCCCCCCCCCCCCCCAAAAAAAAGCAATAAAATCATAAAAATTCACAAGATTACCTTAAAATTTAAGTTTCAATAATATAGATATTATATTTATATTTGGAGAAAAAATGCTACAATTATAAACTTATATAATATTTTAAACTTAATGTACCATGATACATGTGTTTCATGGAATGGGAGTATACAATTTTTTTTTTATAAATATTTTTAGATATGTTCAAATTAGTCAACATATAATAGTATGTTTGAAAAAAGTCCTTTTAATAACATCAACTCCATTACCTAAAACTTATAAAAATAGAACACAAATTTAAATACAAATTTTACATTTCTTATAAAATAATAATATATTACGTTTTTTCACACATAATGGGAGTTTGCAACTAATTTATTTAAAATTTAAGATATGCTTTTCCTATATATATTTTGGTTTAGGTTTGATTTTTTTTTCCTCAAATTTAAAAGGTTTTAATTTCCTCTTTGAAAACTTTAAAAAGTATCAATATTAGATCCCTGAAATTTTAAAAATATATAAGTTATTTTTTTCGATTTATCTGTTAGTATATTTATTCTAAGCATCTTACATTTTTAAGCTTCACCACTTTATCCATGGGATATATAATCCTTTTAACAACAAATTAACGGACAAAATGATAAAATTGATATCTTTAAAATATTTAAGACTAAATTACAACATTTTAAATTTTGGTGACAAAAAATACAGTTCAACCTTGTGCAAAAAAACATTTACCATTATTATTATTATTATTATTATTATTATTATTATTATTATTATTTTTGAGAAAGTACATTTACCATTATTAGAAATGGCATGTCGACTATATTCGTAATTAGCCCACCACTTTGGTAGTACCCTAATTTTATTTTATTTTTTATAAAATAATCTATATATATATATAAAACCGAAACTTTTGAAGCTCTCACAATTTTTCACATCATCACTGTTTTCTTTTTCTTTTTATTTTTGATTCTTTTTATTTTAGGTTTTATATCTTATAACAATAATATTGAAAAACGTATACAAACTTGGAAGCCTATTTACGGGCTCTATAAAACTTGATGGACAAGAAAATATATTCTAAAATAAGCCCTAATTAATACCTAACCATTATAGGAACCAAATTTGACCTAAAAAACATTAAAAGAGCCTAAAAACAAGGAAATAAATCACCTAGACCTAAAATAACGTTTTTTGCATAAAAATACCAAAATCTCTTCTCTCCTTAAAATCCTAGCAATTACCATCTCAAAACCCTAAACTCAAAGCGTAGGTTTTGTCTTTTTTTATTTGCTTTCATATGTGCCTGAAATTTTCATTCTATCTTATTGTTTTATTATGTTTAGAATTGATTTTCTTATAAGTATTTGGGTTAATCTTTATATTTTGATAGTGTTTTTATGGGTTTGGTTTTTGAGTTGAAATTCTAATAATTATTTTATATTGTATATGGCAGATAAAGCATCTCTATTTTTTGGAAAAAAATCAAAGCTGCAACCTATGTCTTCTAGCCCAAGGTGTGGAAGCATAAAACCCAACAAAAACTTGGTACTCTCTCTTCTCTGTTTGCAATCTCTACTACTTTTTATTTTTATTTTTATTTTTTATTTTTAACTTTTGCATTGCTACAAGTGTTGTAGAGGATCCTAAAGAAGTATATGTGAAGCCCTAGAAAGCCTTGACATTTAATTATGTATTATGCAGTTATGATTACAATGCGATTCAAATCTTAGTGCTTAAGACCAGCAACAAAGCCTATTGATTGTCTGTGCATGGTTTGTATCAGTTTTATATAATTATTATTTGCAGTTGTGATATAGAAATTTGAGTTAGAGAACATGCAACCCTTTAATTTGAAGTTAGGAATTTGCTTTTGATAATCAAGTGTGCTATTCATAAATCACCATTGAATTTCCAATAAATTTATACAAATTCTGAAGCACAATTATTTCTTATGATAATCCCCCTTTGGTTCTTAAATCTTTTGGTATGTGGCTATAAATTTTCCACAAATTAAATTCATATACAAACTAAGGCACATTTATTTCTTATGATAATCCCCTTTTGGTTCTTAAAATTTTTGGTTTGTGGTTATATATCTTGACAAGTTCTAAAATTATCTTGAACTTCTTCAGTTTATGAATCTTTGTTTTTATGGATGATTGATTTTTTTCCCCCTTCATAGGAAGGATTTTGCCTTGAATGTTGTTGGTGTAATGCTAGATGAACAACTTTGAATTTCTTCTTCAATAGGTATGATTTTATGTTTTACGGTTACAATGGCGATAGACATGGGATGAGTACCAGTAGTAAAGATGAGATAACTATAGATTTATCTCAAGATAACAATTGTGTTAAAGCAAAATTTTACATAGAAGTTAAACGTAGTAATTAATATGCAAAAAGAGAATGAAGATCAAAACTGACATGATATCTTTCTGGTAAATTGCATATAGGATCTTAGTAATAACTAGATTCCACCTTGATGAGTTGTTTGGACATGAAATTTTTCTTTATATCATTTTGATGATAATTTTATTCTCAAATAACATTTTGCGATGAATATTGTATATTTCATGTTTATTTTGATAAGTTATGATGTTTTTTCATTTTAAATTTTATTTTAAGCAAAGTGAAATATATTCCATGCATCGCACGGGTTAGCGACTAGTTGTGTTAATACATAAAGCTGGCTATCAATTCTCCACAAACGATCCATCGTTTGTCGTCGTCATTTTGTCTATTAGTTTTGGCTCTTTTTCTTTAAAATCATGGACAGCAAGCACCCAACTCTCTCTCTCTCTCAATATTCGATTCACAAACACCGTGGTCTATTCTCGACTTTCAGTTGCTTGATTCCTATTCCTTTCTACTATGATCTTTTCTTTGATCAATCTACATGTGAGAGACGTCCACTACTTCAGTTTTCAATCGAGGTGATGGTTAATATTATCCACAAGAAACTATGTTACCTTTGAACCACATAATCTCTCAGAATAAACCAATATGCTTATCAGCTTATGTAAGCTCTTGCATCACCAGTAAGGCGCCAATGGGGTGTGTCTCTAGTTTAAATCTCACTATTATGTACAAGAAAGAGAAGCTTATATAGTAAATAACTGTATTTCAGTCTCTTTATTCGTCTACCCCTAGTTGCTTGCCATGGCTTCTCAATCCCAGCCACTTCACTTTATCTTGTTCCCTCTCATGGCCCAAGGCCACATGATTCCTATGATAGACATTGCCAAATTGTTGGCACAAAGAGGTGTATCTGTCACTGTAATCACCACAACACATAACGCAGCCCGTTTTGAAACAAGTTTAGCTCGTGCTGTTGAATCTGGGCTCCAAATCCAAGTAATCCCGCTTCAATTTCCATGTAAAGAGGCAGGAATACCAGAAGGGTGTGACAATCTTGACAAGCTACCTTCACTAGAATTGGGCCCAAAGTTTTTCGGTTCAACTAGCATGCTACAACTGCCAGTGGAAGAGTTATTTGAGAAGCTGGCACCTCGACCAAGCTGCATAATCTCAGACATGACCTTGGCGTGGACAGCTGATATTGCTCTCAAGTTTCACATTCCAAGGATTTCTTTCGTCGGAACAAGTTGCTTCTCTCTCTTGTGCTGGCACAACTTAAGAGTTCACAAGGTTCTCGAGAGGATATCCTCCGAGTCAGAATACATATTCGTTCCTGGCTTGCCTGACCATGTTGAATTTACTAAATCCCAATTATCTTTTTCCAGAGATTCAAGAGTGGAAGAACTTGGTGAGCAAATGGTAGCAACTGACTTAGCCTCATATGGGGTCATTGTAAATTCCTTTGAGGAGTTGGAGCCAGCATATGTCAAAGAATATAAGAAAGCAAGAGAAGATAAAGTCTGGTGTATTGGCCCTGTTTCACTTTGCAATAAGGACCACTTAGATAAGGCTGAGAGAGGTAACAAGGCCTCCATTGAAGAGCATCAATGCATGAAGTGGCTTGATTCTCAGGAACCATGCTCCGTAGTCTATGTGTGCCTTGGAAGCCTGTGTAATCTAATACCTTCCCAATTGGTAGAGCTAGGATTGGGGTTAGAAGCATCAAACAGACCATTCATTTGGGTTATAAAGGGAGAAAATAAGTCAGAAGAGTTGGAAAAGTGGATTTTAGAAGAGAGGTTTGAAGAAAGGATCCAAGGGAGAGGCCTTTTGATTTGGGGTTGGGCCCCACAGTTGCTCATATTATCACATTCTTCAATTGGAGGGTTCTTAACCCATTGCGGTTGGAATTCAACCATAGAAGCAATATGTGCTGGGGTGCCAATGCTTACCTGGCCTCTATTTGGGGACCAGTTTCTCAATGAGAAATTAGTAGTACATGTACTAAAAATTGCTGTGAGTGTTGGGGTGGAGGATCCTGTACAATGGGGTGAGGAAGAGAAGATTGGGGTGTTGGTGAAGAAAGAAGATGTCAAGGGGGCGATAGATAGGCTAATGGATGAAGGAGAGGAAAGAGAAGAGAGGAGGAAACGAGCTAGAAAGCTTGGCGAGATGGCAAAAAGTTCTTTTGAAGATGGGGGATCTTCTCAACTGAACTTGACATTGCTAATTCAAGATATTTGCAACAATGGTGAATCAGCCTAACACACTTCTATGAGTCACTGAGTTTTTTTTTTCCCCTTCATCTCATATCGAAGTGCATAAGTTTTTATTCTATTGTTGTTTTTACATCATAGCTAGTACTTATCCTCTTTTTTTTTTTTTTTTTTTTTTTTTTTTGGGTTTTTGGTTGTGTAGCTAGTATTTATCCAAGATATGAAAGAAGATTCATTAAGCATGCATTTACAGTGTAATAATCTTTCACTTTACATTGTTTCATCAGCATATATAGCGTCATAGTCCTATACACATATCATTTATATAATATTTAAAAGTTTAAGTGTAACATTTATTATCACTACAATCTTATTGAGCAATATTAGTGTAGGATTTTAGTTCATTCGGTTAGCTCGGTCCATTTAATCCATCTCAGTTTGATTCTATTGAGCAATATCATTATAGCATTTCAATTTATTCGATCAGCTCAGTCCATTTGATCCATTTAGGTCCGTTAAGTCCATTGGGTCCACTTCAGTCCATTCTCTGTCTCTGAGAGTAGAAGAGAGTGCCTCTATAAATTATAAAGTCCTATCTATAAGACCAAATTTGTAAGGCTAAAATTGCATGCTCTTAAAGTCCTTAACAAAAGAATGCTATAATGTAAAAGGAATTTACTACTAAATAACTTTAACAATATTATCCAACAACAAAAAATACTTTAACAATATTGATACTTTGGGAAGAGAGGTTTGTGTAGAAAAAAGGGTTACTTCATTGACAATAATGTCACATTCTATGAGTAATGCTAGTAGGTTTATGATAAAATTACATTTTTCTTATATAATATTAAAGTATTGTATTTTTTTTTTCAAATATAAGTTATAGATTTACTTATATCTGATTCCTTTTTTTAGGGGAATATCTGCGTCCTTTTTAAGTCATTCAAGACAAATAGAGGATGGTCCACATAAGGAACATTAGAAACAAATTCCAATTATAAATTAAATTATTTAAAAAAAATATTTCATCTTATATAATAATTGAATGTAAAATGCATTATGTTTCCTTGTGGGGAAAAACATCTTACAAAATTTAAAACACTTTCAAATAACAAATATAGATAGCTTAATTTAGAAAATCTAATATATTATATCAACTATACTTTATTAGAAAATAATTGCTCTATTTTAAGAAGTATTTGAGACTAACACTTATAAGTCTCATTTACTATTTTCATTTTTCACTTAACAAAAAAATTTGTCAAATTTTTCCGCGCATCGAGTGACTCTATGACTATTTAACGTGAACTTCATTGATTTCTTTTTCCTTGTTAGGTGAAGATGAAAAGGGGATCGAATCCTTATGATGACCATAATATGGGTTTGAAGTGCCACTTGAAAAGAGATTATATACATACATACATACATACATAAATATATAATATCGATTCAGAAAATAAAATGTCACTTTTGTTAATATTTTTAATGCTACAAGTTAGATTTTTAGTGTTGACCCTCCAATAAAAATTTCCATATAATTTGGATTTTATTTGCATTGTATTACTAAGTATTGAAGGCTATAGTTGAAACTGAAATGATTGCTGATAAGCTATTTTGGTCATGAGAAATTTCGAATCTCAATCAAGCAAAGCATATTTTTAGTCATGCGAGATTCATACTGAAACTATCCTTAGATTGTTGTTAGACACTTTGGTCAACTAAGATCCAATTATGGAAAATTTTCAAATTTACTTTAAAGAGGTTGTTGTATGCCAAACTCTAGCCCAAACTCTACTTCTATTGTAACCCTATATTAACCATCAACCCCAAATCACCCATGAGTTAATCCTTGAGAGGGAGGATACTTAAAGCAAAGCTTAAAGCAATTGAATTATGAAAGAAATGAAGACTAGAGAGTGAAAGAAGGGGGAAAACTCAGAGGAGAAGAGATGTAAGAAAGACTATATATAGATCTTATAGAATTATTAACTTATTACATTGATCTGTAACTAATTACAAGATTCTATTACATACATGTTTACAATAAGAGCACTAGCATTGAAAAGTATAAACACCTCGTTGTTATTTTAGCAACTAAACAAGAGAAAAAATCCCACATCCGGGGGTGGGAATGTAAATTGCTTTATTTACATCCTGTGAACAGTTGGTTCTCATGTATATTATTTTATTTGGCCTTTCTCTCTCTTCAAGAACAACGTTCAAGACTTCAACCTTTCCTCTCTCCCATCTTAGCTCTGTCTCTTTAGTTCAGAGGCTCGAGGGCTGTGGCGACGGCAGATGTAGGGGACGGCGAAGGCGGCAGCAACGTCGACTTGAAGACTGGGTTTTGATTTTCCGTTGCCGTTGATTGTAGGTGTTGGGCTTTGCTCACCGTGGGTTGTTTTCCGTGGGTGTTGGGCTTTGCTTACCGATAGATGCTAGGTGTTTGGGTGGCTTTGCATGTTGGTTTGGTGGGTCTTTTAGTGGCTGTTTGGTGGTTGTTTTGATGTTTGGGGTAGTGGGTCTATGGAATATTGGTTTGGATCGGTACGTGTTTGGCCAAATCAACCTTGGGTGGGTGGGTGTAGATTGGTTTGGCTATCTTGGACTTCAGGTTGGGGTTGCCGGTGGGCATGGGGCGACGGGTGGCAGCTTCAAAATGTGTTTAGTTTAGTTTATTTATTTATTTATTTATTTATTTTTGCTAATGTATTGATTTTTGGATGTGGTGGTTATGGTGGTGGGTGCGGTGCTCTCTGGTTTTTTTTTTTTTGCTAGTTATGATGATGGGTGTGTTGGTTGCCAGGTGGTTTTGCTTGTGGTGTGGTGGTTGGTTATATTTGTGGTTGTGGGTGAAGAGAAAAAGAGAATAGGAGAAAAGAGAAAGATGAGTATTTTTTATTATTTTATTAGGTAGTTTATCTCTATATATTAAGAGGATTCAGAAAGTTAGTTATGACTTTAAAAAATGTCAAAAATACCCTTAATTTAATTAAATAATCTTTATTCTTAAAAAATAAAAAATATGGTTAAAATTGTAATTCAACAAAATTCAAAAAAAAAAAAAAAACTACCAGATAAGTTTTTTTTCCTAAAAATTAGCACACTTTTTATATTATTATATTTCAAGCACGTTTAATACATTTTTTTTCCCCTAAAAACTAGCATACATTAAACCTTACAATTTATTTATTTTCAAATCCTAAATTTTAATATCTTAAATAATAAAAAAGAGCCTCATCACACATGCTCATGAGGTTAATATTATTTTATTGGGTTATATGTAAATTTAAAAACTAAGATGTAATGTGAGTTGTAAAATAAGTTGGTAAAATAGATAAAGTGGTGTTTGAGAATGCAAAATAGATTTATTTTGCATCTCCAGATACTAGTGCTCTAAGTATAACTGAAATCAATTACCGTACACTAACAAACACCTCAAGAACCGGATCCAATAGAGTGATAGCACACGGCCTCATTAGCATAATAGTAATACTCCTTATTTAATAATATCTCATTATAAGAACGGTGCCGTTTGATACGGCATTGTTTGATTTGTGACACACTTGCAAAGACTTATTTGCAACAACAACAACATCGTTTGAGGTGTCATGTTTAACAGATAAATGTGTAAAATGTACCATGCATGATATAATTATCGTTGCCACTCAACCTTTATAGTTTATACTTTATACTATACATACATAAAGGCAATTGGCATAAACTTCATTCGCTACTACTTCTTCTTCTTCAAACCGTTGAGTTTGTTCACATGCTATCCCTCGGTTATACATATACTTGCTTTATTGTAAATCTATTTGAACATTTAAGTTTACACCTGGGATTATTAATCGGAAAATTATTAGTTTACCTGAAAAATAACATGTAAAGTGTACATTATAGACAAAAAAATGTGACTAACATTTGCCAACTGGGGAGAAAGTGGCTAACATTTATCACATTTTTTTTTCTATATTATTTGGGGAGAAAGTGCCAACTTGGAGAATGTGGCTATCATTTAACATTTGCCAACTGACGACAGTTGTAAATTTATTTACAAGTGTTGTCTATAAGGCCAACAATCGTCCATAGTATTGAATGTTAGTTCATTTATAATGTTGAATGTACTTAGCAGTAGAAGAGTAACATACGAACCCAACAAAAGAATGATTGTTGAAGACAATAAAAGTCTTATATTAATGACAAGCATTTCTCGACTTTATGGGCATTCACTACTAGAATGGAAGTGAGGCCTATAAAACCCACATAATGTGGCAGAAAAAGGTATGCACTCTAATATCTACAAATTAGCCATATTATTTCCTCTTATTAATCCTATTAAGGGAATATTTTTAACATTCCAACTTGGTCATTTAAAAGTTTTTGGCTTATACCACACCAATGTTCTCTCCCTTTATTCATTCTTTAACTTTCTTTGCAATTTGAAGAAACAATCAAATCATCGTCCATTAGAGATACGAGACGAGAGTGACCATTTTTTGCATGTCAATATTCATATAAATTAATAATTGTCCACTTATTTTTTTTATTTTTTATTTTTTTGAAGGGAATAATTGTCCACTTATTAATTTATAGTCATGGGCCCCGATTTAACAACATATTGCAGACTCAATAGCTTTAAAGACTGGCAATTGCAAGTTGCGGTCCTAGTGGCTACAGTCCTACCTACTGCAACTAAAACAGAGTCCAAGAGACAAATGAAGGCCAAATGGCCAGCATGCATCACACATGATTTTTGTATTTGTATGTTATTATTAACTGAAGGGCTCACGAGGTTCAAGAAATAAGCACGACTATCAAGTTAAAATAAGTTAAAAATAACCACACTTCGTACCAATCATCAACCCTGCCACTGAATCTTGGCTCCCTATCCGACTTGTGACAGATCTCGAACTAACAATCCATGATTGTAAAATCCAAATTGTTGTAGTAACATTGGGCAGATTGCCTTATCAAAAAAAAATTGGGCAGATTGCTCAAGTAAATACCCATCCACGGCGAGCCACCACCCATGCCTGCCTGTCTGTCTCTTTTATGACCTTTGAAAAGTTTGCTCAGCGATAATTTAATATATCTTCTTTCCATTCCCACTTATATCTGCAGGAAATTAAGCCTCAGGTAAAGGAAGATGAAAAGGTTGTGAAAACAATAGGCAAGGAATAGACAGTCAATGTTGAAAGCGAGAAGCCTAAAATTGTAGCAGTAGAAGAAGCTGAATCACACAAGCCAGTTGTTGCTCCTAAGGAGAGGAACATCGATCTTCAGCTTGACTTGGAAAAGACTGACAGAGATAGCGGCAACAAGAAGTCACACTTTCACCATAATGTTCAGAAGCTGCAGCGGCAGCAGTCACAGCACACTCACAATGAAAAAATTGGTAAATTCAACTTTTTTAGTATTTATTTATTTATTTTTGGGTTGGTTTCTTATGGAGAACAGCCTGTTTTTTGGGTTGGCTGATGAAGCTTCACGATGGTAAATGTGACCCCAGGAGAAGCATAAGTTGGAATGAATAATTATATAGATTCCTGTTAATTGATGTTCTTAGAAGAATAGCTAATAAACTATTTTAAATAAAATTTAACACTATTTTTATGAAAAAAAAAAAATATATATATATATATATATATATATATTTTAAATTAATTATTTTTTTTCTCATAAAAAATTTCTAAATCCTAAACCAATACCAGAAAACTATGACTTGCTCATATGGAAATAGTAAAATACAAAGGAGCTTGAGTCAAGTCGGTTCATATTCAAGAAGGACCACCAGTTGCCACTCCATGTGAAAATTTGGAAACAATTAGCATTAGAAAAATTATTTGAAGAGATAGAACATTAGTCCCAGCTGCATAATACTAGCTGATAAGAATCTAAGCTGAGTGAAAATATGGATCTAATATGTGATTTGAGTTTGTATTTTGACTGTGATTGTGATTTGAGTTTGTATTTTAACTGTGATTGAGTTTAAAGATGTTTGAGAGAGAAAATCTGGAATGGTTTTGTTGTTAGCCATTGTGAATATTGAGTAAAAATTAAATATTTTAATTGGTGGTTAAATTTTTATGTCAATTAATTCTTTTGCTCATGAACAGTAAGTCATCAGACCAAGAAAATTACTGTTGATTAGCAAACAATTTTTTGCTATTGAACAATAGCTTAGAGAAACTGTTGGAGCAACAAAGTCACATGCCTTGCATCCCTGTTCTTACTGTAATTGTTTTCTCACACCTTAACTAACTCGATCTATATATACATATCCATAATTTGAATTGTTTTCATGCACAATTAATATGTCAATATTCACATTTTTTTTTTATCAATACCCTTTTCTAATCTCTATTCTCTCACCCCATCAGCTCACCATAAAAGACACCTAGAACTGTGCTATTTATCATCGGTCCCTCTTACAATCCCACACTGCAACAATGGCTTCCAAACCTGATCACCAGCTTCATTTTGTTCTGATACCACTAATGGCTCCGGGCCACCTAATCCCCATGGTAGATATGGCCAGAATATTGGCACAACGTGGTGTGACAATTACCATAGTCACCACACTCCTCAATGCTGCCCGACTCAACATGACCATTGACCGAGCCATTGAATCTGGGCTCCCAATCCAACTCCTCCCACTTCGGTTTCCATGCATTGAAGCTGGCTTGCCTGAAGGATGTGAGACCCTAGATGCTCTCCCCTCACGAGAGTTTTCCAAGAATTTCTTCCATGCAGCTAGCATGCTGCAACAACCAATTGAACATTGCTTGAAAGAACTGCAGCCTCAGCCAAGTTGCATGATATCTGATAGATATCTTCCCTGGACATCTGATATTGCTCACAAGTTTCAGATTCCTAGGCTGATTTTTGATGGAACAAGTTGTTTTTCTGTCATGTGCATGCACAACATACAAATCTCCAGGATTTACGAGAGGGTTTCTGAGTCAGAGTCCTTTGTTGTGCCTCATTTGCCTCATCGGATAGAATTGACTAAAGCTCAGTTACCCCCAGTCTTCAATCCAGGCTCGGTATTATTGAAAGATCAACTCCAAGCAATTAAAGATGCAGAACTAACAGCGTATGGATTAATTGCTAACACTTTTGAGGAGCTGGAACCAGAATATATCAAAGAATGTAGGAAGGTGAAAAGAGGTAAAGTTTGGTGTATTGGCCCAGTGTCACTTTACAACAAGAACAACTTGGATAAGTCTGAACGAGGCAACAAAATCTCGATAGATTCAAACCAGTGCTTAAAGTGGCTTGATTCATGGCCTGTAAGCTCTGTCCTTTATGTATGTCTTGGAACCCTCAGTTGTATTAAACCTCAACAATTGATGGAACTGGGATTAGGCTTAGAAGCTTCGAATCGTCCATTCATATGGGTTATGAGAGAAGGGTATAAATCAGATGAGCTCAAGAAATGGATTTCAGAAGAAAGATTTGGAGAGAGAACAAAAGGAAGAAGCTTTCTGATATGGGGTTGGGCACCACAGGTACTGATTCTATCTCACCCAGCTATTGGGGGGTTCTTGACACATTGTGGTTGGAACTCTACATTGGAGGGGGTGTGTACAAAAGTTCCAATGATAACATGGCCATTGTTCTCTGAGCAATTCTACAATGAGAAATATATTGTGCAAGTATTGAGTATTGGTGTGAGTGTGGGGGCTAAGTGTGCCATAAAGTGGGGTGACGAAGACAATTATGGGGTTATGGTAAAGAGAGAGGATATAAAGAAGGCCATAGACGTGGTGATGGATGAAGGTGAAAAAGGAGAGAAAAGAAGAAAAAGAGCTAGAGAACTTGGAGAGCTGGCTAGTAAGGCTGTAGAAGAAGGATCTTCTTACCAAAATATTACACTGCTGATTGAAGATATCATGCAGACATGTCATCACCAACAAAGCTAAGACATATAATGGGATCCTAAAAGTACAATCTCCCAAAGACAAGATTGACAGCAAAAAAAGTTCGTTCAATTAAAAAACAAGGTGGATACAGTGATGGTCCATCTTTGTATCAGATATATAAGAGTATTTAAATTTAAATGCGATTGTAAGTTTTGTAACATTTCGTTTTAATTTGCACAATGAAATAAATTTTTTTCGTTGCTATTTTTTTCCTCGATCCTTTGCCATGGAGGAAATGTAACCTAATCTACATGGCATATTCACACACACACACACACACATATATATATATATGACAAACCAACAATATCATTACTACTATATTATTCAGTCACATGCAAGCAAATAATCGAATTTAGTTACTTTCATTGCTTCCATGTGTTTGTCATATTTTAACCAAACATATTTAGATTACTCTTAGGATGCATGGACAAGCCAGTTTTGGCTAAGTACCCGTATAAAATACGCACCCAATAGAAAATAAATAAATAAAAATCTTTTTTTTTTTTTTTTAAAAATTTCGGTACAGCTTGAACGCAATTCAGACAAGTCTCGAACACAGAAGATAATAATAAAAATAATAAATAATAATTAAATTAAATTAAATTTAAAAATAAAAAAAAATAAAAAAGAAGAAGAGATCAGCTCGCATCTAGCAACTCAACCATCGTGGATCTCTTCTTAAGTTAGGGGCACAAACCTAATTTCACACACACACACTCTCTCTCTCTCTCTCTCGTCACAACTTCACTCATGCCACCAACAACCGTCCATCGTCGATTGGCGACTGGTGAGTCACATTACATCCATCTCGCCGTCAACTGTCGACTGTTGAAGTATTTATATGTCTTTTTGCCTCTCTCTCGCATTAATATTTGTGTCTCAGACTTTTTCCTTTTTTTTTTTTTTTTTTTTTTTTTGAGTTGAATGTTGGTTGTTGACGTAAATATCTTAGGTTAGCCTGGTTAGGTTAGGTTATTTATCTTATATTAGTTCAAACTTGTGACTCGTGTGAGTTTTTTTTTTTTTTTTTTTTTTTTTTTTTTTTTTTTTTTTAAATTGATGTGATTGATATAAGAAATTTATTTGTACATGAGTACTATTATTTGATATTGATAGTGATCTAAATACAATGTATTATTGTGACAGCATTTACTAACATTATTTTACTTATTAATTAATGATATATTTAATTTATTATTGTTGTTATCTAATTTTAAAACCTAAAATAAACATAAATAATGTTTAAAAAATATAAAAAATATATCTATAAATAAATAATTAATAATTAATTTTCATATCATGTATCGGTCATACCCTAGTTTTACAAGAAACATTGTATTCCTATACACCATGTCGTGTAGTTCCTTGTATTATATTGGTACCCGTGCAATATAGGATTACTCTAATCAAGTATATTTTAACCAAACCTAATGAGTGGATTGGGTAATTCAAATATGTACATATTTTAACCGGACAACAAGAAATACAAAATATCTGTACCACTTTTTATATACCACTTTATATTTTACTAATTACTATGTGCCATGTTTTATTTTACTTTTTTTTTTATAAAATAACTAAAGTTTAAAATTGAAAGTTATACACATGGTAAGTAATAATTAGTAGAACGTAAAATATTACACAAAAAGTTATAGAGAGGATACATTAGACAACAAGTGGTTAGAGTAATCCAAATATGTTTGGTTAAAACATGACTCACAGTAACAATAAAACATGTCTTTTCGGTCGTTAATAGACCTAATTATACCCTTTTTTTTAATATCAAGGACAGACTTATTGCATTCATATACTGCCTGTTTACCTTCACTAGATCATATTAGTCTATATAAGCTTTTGTATGCTCTTACGTCATGACAAGATAATATATATATAAATCCAAACAAGAAAGAGACACTATACCACTGAGGCCATCACCAGCATATGTTCAGGAATATCGAAAGACAAAAGGAGTAAAAATTTGGTGCGTTGGTGCAGTTTCTTTATGCAACAAGAATAGTTTGGACATGGGACATGGCTCATGGTATATAGTGTTAATGGATACCCTTTAGTGAACTATTTTAAGAAAAATTTTATGAAAAAAAAGAGGTAAGAGTCAAGTTAACAGGTATTCTTAAGGTAATTGTTAATAAACTATTTTAAGAAAATTTTAATACAATTTTTATGAAAAATATAAATAGAAAATGTTAACGAATGCCTTAAGTATGAGACAGTCATGAGTCTTGTATTTTAACTAGTACCTTCTAGTATTTCTAACAAACTTTGCTTGTAGTTTAACTAGCTAGTACTTTCTAGTTTTCTAGCAAAGACATCCAAGATTAAAATCTCTTCATCCCTAAATATTGATGTATAAAATAAATAAATAAAAAGGGCATGATAGAGAGTGAGAAATGTCATGTGCTTGCCTTCATGTAAGTAGAACAAATGACAAAGTTGTCTACGCGCGGTAGCATCCAAATTCTAAATGTTGGATGGATGTATTTTCTTTCTTCGTGATTTAAATGTTTAAAACTTTTAATTTTAAATTTTTTGGTTAATTACATTCAAAGTTTCAAACAATCAAATAAGTAACTCCCCCTCGCTATAGTCAAAGATTGCATAATAGAGGCACATTACATAGATGTTTCCTCTATTAGAGTTAAGGAAAATTCTATTGCACACATGTATGCATTTACATATTACCAAAATGAAATTGAAAACGTGATTTTAAGCCACATTTTCAATTCTAAATATGTGACTTAAAGCCACGGTTTCAGTTGTCTTGGACAATGTGTAAATGCCCACAGTATGTGTAACGACAAATACTGCCCAGGGTTAACTTCCCTTGTATAGATTCTAGCTCACAAGTTGACTACTCCTGCAAAGAAACACTAACTCAACCAGTGTGTTTGAAATTAGGTGATAAATATAATATGATAGTATAATTATATTGGCAAAAATGCAAAACTGACCCTCTAACTTTCACGTTTTTTAATTTCAGTCCTCTAACTTTCAGTTTTATCAATTCAGTCCTCTAACTTTCAATTTTTGTCAATTCAAGGCTCCGTTACAAATCCGTTACTGCTGCCGTTACAGCTGCCAAAACGACGCCGTTTTCATTTTTTTTTTTTTCGGAATTAAAAGAAAAATCTGAAAAAAAGAAAAAAAAAGAAAAAAAAAAAGAAAACATTAGGCAACGTCGTTCCCCTTCCCTGAATCAAAACAAAAACAAAAAGGGATTCGTTCCCTTCACTGAATCAAAACCAAAAAAAGGGATTCACTCAAATCCCTAACTTTGAGTCCGAGAGAGAGAGAGAGAGTGAGCCAGTTTAAGAGAGAGAGAGAGAGCGACTGAGTTCAAGCGGTGTTGCCGCCCTTGCTCTCCGCCCCTGCCGCCGTGTAAACCACCTCGCTGCTCTGCCCCTGCTCGCACACTACCACTCCGTCTGGATCTCATGGATCACTAGTATCTCTATCTCTTTCTCTCATTTCGATAGTTTTTCATCCAAAACCAACGCGAAACGAATCTTCTGATTTTACTGATTCTGTAAATATACATATATAGCCAAAAGCCATATTATGAATCGTCATTTTTGTCCTTAAAATTTTTTTTTTTTTTTTAATGGGTGTTCTTAATTTTTTTTTTTTAATGGGTGTTCTTAAAGTTTGATTTTTTTTTTTTTGTCATTTTTATGGTTAGCTATAAAATTTCTGTCATATTGGTGCTTCCATGCATTGTCTTTACTGTAAAATCACATTGTATCACGTATGAGAATAGTGTTTGTTTTATAAGCTAAAATGAAAGAATTGTTGAAGTTTCAAGACTAAAATGACAAAAATTAAACTTTAGGGATGGAAAAACAATTCATGTAGTTTGTTTGAATTTTTCTCCTTTAATTGATTTTATTTATCTTGGATGTTGTTTAGTGGACTTGATGAAAGAGGGCAGCACTGTAATATTGCTCAATGCTAAAATTGACATGTTCAAAGGATCAACGAGGCTCGCTGTGGACAAGTGGGGCCGTGTTGAAGTCACTGAACCTGCTGATTTCACTGTGAAGGAAGATAATAACCTGTCACTGATTGAATATGTGCTTGTGAATCTTGTTGAAGAGTGACTTTTCTGGACAGTGTTCACCCTCGCTACTCTGCCTTGACTGAATCAAAGGTGGGTGTGCCATGAAGACTGTGAGGACAGAGGGGGTTATGACTTTGTATATGATTTTGCTTTGAACATTGGCTTGTGATTTTGTTTCATCAATTCATTCATAGACCTGAATTTTGTAATTAGCTTTTTTGATTTGGCATCTTTGAGGAAATTGTATGTAAATCATGAGTGCAAATATATACCTTTTATAAAGCTCTTCTTTTATACAAATATGTGGAGATTTTGACAATTCATGAGCTCTTCTTTTATACAAATTGTATGTCGTTAGATTGCTATTATAACCAAATTTGTATAATTATTGATGCTGCAATAATCTTAATCAACAAGCAGAATAAAGCCTTCCCTATCCTCCAAGCCCTCTCCCATTTATCTTCCACTTGAACCAAGGCCATTCACAGGCCATTCCTCAATAAGAGAACTTAAGAGTGGAATACTATTTAAGCTGAAGGTTGATATTGCAAGAGATACCAGACTGGTTGAAGCTAAATTGAACTACATCTAGCTCGATTTAGTACATCTAGCCAAACTGTCTTGTAAATGCATAAATGGAACAAACCTTCCACACAACACAAGAAATCAATCAAACTGGTCAATTCCACCACAAGCTAAAGGAAACCTTGCCTTGCCTTTTCACTTTAACGTCACAAAATAATTGTAATATTAGTCTACTTGCTTCAAAAACTATATTGCCTTAATAGTTTAGCAATAACATCACAAAATAATAGCCATGTGACAATGTTTGGCCAATTACATAACAAACTACACGCCTAAGTTCTGAAGTACTGTTCCTAGAATTAACTAAGTTCTGCTAATTTGTTGACTATTAAAATTTCTACAACTTTGTTGACTACCATCAACTCCTCCTGCTCTAGATCTCTTTGAGTTCCCCTCAATGTTAACAGCCTGGATGTGAAAAGTATACGGCATTAGAAATTGACAGCAAAAAGATATAAAAGTAATAAACATATATATATATATATATATATATATATATTTAGCTGCCATATTGGTATTTTATTAAAATTCATAAACATCAAGCTTCGGTTACGTATATACCCAACTAACAAAATTCATAAACATCAAGCTTCGGTTATGTATATACCCAACTAACAAAATTCATAAAATTCAAAGTCATTGAAATAAACAAAGGACGTTACTTTGTTGGCTGCCTAGCTATATATATATACACGTCACACATACATTGCTTTGTTGGCTGCTAAATGCATTATCTACTTGCACTCTAAATCCCATGAAGTGCTGCTCAGTACTGGCGGCCTGCATGTGAAAAACATTAGAAATGTGCATAATTTGTTGTATTAAGGAAATAATTTAAATGAATTCAAATACCCTCTTTCTACTGCTACTTGTTGCCTTGCCCTTGCCCTTGTCTGTTGCCGCCTTGCCTTTGCCCTTGGCAGTTGCTACTCCTGGTGGTCTTTGATTGCTCCTGCAGGTCCTTCTGTTATGACCCAATTGATGACAATGTGCACATATTAAACTTGTTTTTGTCATCTTCATCTTGTAAGGGTTATGAACTGCATCTTTATCCTTTTTTTCTTCTATCAATCTTAGGCCTCCCTGGCTGGATTTTATGGATTGGAGGAAGTATTGCATCTCCATCTACTTCCGGCCACAAATCAGGACCATTGCATGGCTAAATGAGATGCGAATATAAAGCAATATATGTATCATTCTTATAGAAGTCATGCACATAATCCTCAGCTCGTTCTTTCCTGAAACCTATTACGTGCACTGCATGCTTACAAGGGATCCTAGTCAAATCCCAGCAGTTGCAAGCACATGAACGTTTCTCCACATCAACCACAAATTGTTTGCCACCACTATTCACCTCCCACCTTGCCCCACCTGACCAAATAGATGTGCAATCAATGCTAGCCTCTTTACATTTCTCCAATTTTTGCTAGATCTTGTGACAAATAGGGCCTTCATACTTAGCCATTGAATCCCTATTCTTACGGATCCTAACCATGAGATATCTTCTAATGGTTTCAAGCATATTGACCAATGGCTTTTCTCTTGCTTCCACAATCTTCGAATTAAAAGTCTCACAAAGGTTATTTAATAACGTATCACACTTTGGATAATAGGGAAAAGCGTGCCTAGCCCATTGCATCGGAGACTTACCTCTTAAATCATCACAAGCTTCCTAGCTCACTATTTCCATTTGCTTCATATAACTTTCAAATGCTGCTCTTGTTGATGCCTTAGCTGCCCCCCACATCAAGTCCTTTAACTCCTTTCCTTGATGGTTCTTCTTGAAGTTAGCAAACAAATGCCTCACACAGAATCTATTGTATGCGTCTGGGACCACAATAGCTAAAGCAGGAAGTAAACCTTTTTGTTGGTCTAAAATAAAGCACCATCCATGGTTACTCACAAGCCCTATATCACCTATTAAATTCTCCAAAAACCATGTCCAAGTCTCTTTATTTTCTGCCTCAGCAACAGCATAAGCAATTGGATATATACCATCATTTCCATCTATACCCACAGCTGCTAGAAGTTGGCCAGCAACTACACCCTTCAAATGACAAGCATCTAAACTTATCAATGGTCTACAATGACTAATAAATCCCTCTTTACATGCAGCTAAGCAGACATAGACCCTCTTGAAATTATGATCAAGGACAGCAACTGTGACTTTAGCTGTGGTACCTAGGTTAGATCTTCTCAACTCCGCACAATAGCGTCTAACCTTGGTGTATTGCTCACAAAAGTCTCCTCTTACCATGCCTCTAGTAATGTCTCTAGCTCTATATGCCTTCGACAAGGCAAGCTGCACAGTAACATCCCGCCCCACTGCAGCTACCAAATCTTTAGCTTTAAATTCAATATTAGTCCGAAATTGATCAACATACTTTTTTGCTACCCAATGTGCAGAAACTTGCTTACTATGGAAAGATCTAATGCATGTATGAGTATTATACAACGCACTAATCCGGAAGTTTGCCTCCTTATCAATACTTGCAGACACTTTCCAAGGACAACCTTCAACACATTTATACCTCACCCTAGCCTTCTCATTCTTTGACAACTTGATGCCATATCCATGCTTCAATTTGTAAGCTCGTGCAAACTCTTTGAATTGCTTATTGTCCCTAAATGACATCCCCAACACAAACTCAGGATCCTTTAAGTATTCACTTCTAAATTCAGGTTATTTTTTCTTTTGCTCACCATCAGAATTGTTGGGAGAATGCAACTGGTCCGAGGATGCATAGTCGGATCCACTTGGAATTTCATCCAACGGCCAATTAAAAAGAGTTGGAACTAGATCTAGGTGGGATAGTGATTGGTTTGCAAAATTAGGTGGGTGTGACAATGGATGGATGTCGTTTGTGAGTTCTTGTGAGGGTTGATTGTTATGGGTTATGGTGGGCTGAATTATGTAGTCATCCACAGTAATTTCATATAATTGTTCATTGGCTGGGTCATTATAGTCAGAGTCATACCATTCATAATCCACATCTCCCACGACACCATTCCCATCCTTGCCCCTAACACCATTCCCTTCATCGACTACATTATCACCCTCCTCAAACTCATCATCAGCAAGAGCCCCATCCCCATCCTCAACATCAACTTCATCAACATCATTATCATCACAATCACCATCAATGTCATCAACACCCACACCCTCCACACCAACACCACAACCAACCAAATTTGCAGCATCAACAACACTAACATCCCTGACTAACAATTGTTTCTGAACAGGGGTTGCATGTTCTACATAAATGTCTATTTTAGGATCAATGGGGTCAAGACACTTAAATAATTTAAGAGTATCACCATCAGTAGACAAATATCTTAAGCCATTGTCAAGATCCAACCCAGGCACAAGATAATAAAACTGAACATAATCCAATACCCCTAACTCCACACAATAATTCTTAACCTCTGGTACAGAAAAGCAATCCGAATCCACATTATCATAAACTTTCACCTTGCCACCTATATACTTCCTCTTCTTAACCGAGTGGTGCAATACTCCATTGTAGTGAAGAACTAACGTAAAATTCTGACCAATCATCTTCCCTCTGAAAGTTTAAAATAAAAAAAAGTCAGCACACAACATAAGTATTTTAGCCGACAAAGACAGTGACAAAGATAGTCTTAAGTAACCCCACACACACCATTAGCCCAACAGAAAAATAAAGGGCTAACATCTAAATACCCCACACAGCAAACAATTCCTCCAAGTGGGGACTAAATTGTTTTGAAACAATAAAATTGCATCTGAAGATGTTCAGCAAACAGACAAAAAAATATATATTATTCACTCAAAAAAAGAAAAAATAAATCATATAAAGTAGATTATCCCATTCTCACCTAACAGTCAATAAAGTCCAACATAAACAAACAAAATGCAAAAAAAAATACTTTCAAAAAGTCACCAGCTTTATAAAATACACATCTCATTGTTCTGCTACTACATATACCCAAAAAAAACACACTAAAACTATTCTTGTGCTTATTCTTTGCTGGGTATTTATGAGAGAAGTGCTGGTGGGTGAAAATATTTATGAGATAACCCATTTATGTACAGATTAGAGGGTCACCGATTCAGAAGCTGCAAAAATATGAGTGAAGTGTTTAGTCATTAAGCTGCAAAAATATACCTGCAAAGTGGCTGGGCGGCGAGCAGGGGCGGCGACTGGGGCAGCGAGCAGAGGCGGCGAGCAGGGGCGGCGACACCGCTGTGAACGCTCTCTCTCTCTCTCTCGGACTCAAAGTTAGGGATTTTAGTGAATCCCTTTTTTTGGTTTTGATTCAATGAAGGGAACGAATCCCTTTTTGTTTTTGTTTTGATTCAGGGAAGGGGAACAACGTCGTCGTTCCCCTTAATGTGTTATTTTTATTTTTATTTTTTTTTTCAGATTTTTCTTTTAATTCTAAAAAAAAAAAAAAAAATTGAAAACAGCGTCGTTTTGGCAGCTGTAACGGCAGCAATAACGGATTTGTAACGGAGCCTTGAATTGACAAAAATTGAAAGTTAGAGGACTGAATTGACAAAACTGAAAGTTAGAGGACTGAAATGAAAAAACGTGAAAGTTAGAGAGTCAATTTTGCATTTTTGCCAATTATATTTATATAGAAGAATTAAGGGTGTTTTATTTATGTAAGAGAAATTTACTAGGAAATTTTGTATAGAATCTATCATAAATTATTTTTAGGATTTAAAAGAACATTGGGTTGTATTTTCACAGATTAATAAGTTAAAATGTGTTAAGAAATAATTATTGTATCTTTTATTTTATTTATATTTTGTTTTTAATACAAAATAGATACTAGTTTTATTTTTTACCTATTAATTTAATCTTAATTCTCTGTATAAATCTCATTCTTAAATGGCAAAATTCTTTTGTTCATTCTTTGGCCCCCTTAAAATGAAATCCATTCTTCC
Organism: Quercus glauca; assembly: GCA_023736055.1. NCBI lineage: Eukaryota > Viridiplantae > Streptophyta > Magnoliopsida > Fagales > Fagaceae > Quercus > Quercus glauca. Next base: position 41,695,370 of record CM043321.1, on the reverse strand, counting down.
GTCCCAGGTCGAGGTCATCGTTGAGGTTGGGTTTACAGCCATAAGCCATATTGCAGTTGCTTGGTCTCATTGATCACATTCCGCCAATTCTAGCTAGCTAGTCTCTGCAATTCTTGTTCACTATTCCCCAATTAATCACACATGTAACAGAAACGTTGGTAGTTTTTTGTATAATAACTAGAACCATATGGGTTCTAGCCTCAAAGTGACAAGTTTTAACAACTGTTTTGGAGAAGTGGCTTAAATCCGCAAGTTTCTCCCACCACATTCGCGACTTCTCAGTTCTCCTTTTGTGTGGTTTGTGATTATTATTGCTTTTACAACAACAAAATTTTAGTCCCAAAATTTTTAGGTTGCCTATAGCTTATGGATACTCAACAAATTAGCCAATGACTAGTACTTCTCCTCCTTTCTTTATTTCTTTTTTCTTTTTCTTTTTTTTAATTTTTTATTGTCATCGTCGACATTGTCATGGACAGCTTTGTCTAATTATTCTCCAAAGAGTCACTCATGTTCTCCCCTATGTGAAGTCACAAATCAACAAAACTAAGGCCCACTTTGCTATTGATTGTTGAAAGCTTGAACTAGATAAATGTTTCAGGCTTCCACAATAACTCTAAAGCCACGAGAGGGGTCTAGGATTATGGGGAATTTCTTAATTCTTGATTAGTCTTGGTATTTGGCTACTTGTCACCATTGACCTATCTTTTTATGAGTTTTTTTAATATTAAAATCACACTTAGTATTCATGAGTGACATTTTATTTTTTCACATTATAGGCACACGTGTGTATATGTGAACTGGTGATTGGTGTATGGAGACACACGTAATTAATTCTAAATTTTAACCCTATGAAGTAATTCAGCCAATAAATAGTCCATCAATCATAAAGAAAATTCACAATTTTATAATTTATGAGGAGATGAGATTCACCCATATTTTGGGGGAAAATTAATCCAACTTCTAGATTCCTTTCGTACTTATTTTACTTGCATAAAAGCAAGCACTCTTCTCTTTCTCTCTCATGGTTTATTAGTTTGGGGTGGTATTTATTACACAAATTATTTTGCACAATTTTAGACTCACCCCAAAACTCAACTAAAATCATGACTTCACATCACAATTTCGAAGTTAGAAATCGCGACTTCAAGCCAAGAGTTGTTTTTATTTAATTTTTTCCCTATTGCATCTCATCTTCAAGAAGTAGTGTAATGTTGAGGTAAAAAGATCCCCCTCTTCAATTTCCTTTTTTGCCACCTCTGCAAGCACTCTTACTCTTTCCTCTTTTCTTTTTCTTCTCCTTCACCCATTACCATGTCTATAGCCTCCTCAACATTCTCCCTCTGCACCATCATCCCAATCCCAAACTTCTCTTCCTCCCCCAAGTGTATAACCACCTCAAATCCCACCAACCTCCAATACTTGTACAATAAGCTTCTCATTAAAAAATTGTTCAACAAACAAAGGCCAAGTTATCATTGGTTCTTCTTCTTCTACTTCTTTTTGTTTTTTATTTTATTTTTTGGTCATGGACAACTTTGTCCAATTATTTTCTGAAGTGTCATTCATGTTCTCACCGATGTGAATTATGAAGTCACAAATCCTCAAAACTAAGGCCCACTTTACCATGAGTTGTTGACGTTGAGATTGAAGCTGCAGACACCTGTCAAAATAAATTTGACACCAAAAAAAAAAAAAGTATCTTATAAAATATTTTATGATAAATATCACCGCATTCAAATAGAATATTCATAAGAGTTATCAATAAAATAAAAGATTTATAGATACTTAATACATTACGCACACTTTGTTACTATTTACTATTTCACAAGCTACAGAGCACTCACAGCAGTGGAGCTAAATAGCTATATAGCTATTTTAGCTCCACCAAAACACACAAAACTACACTACAGTAGTGGAGGTATAAGTAAAAAATTTTAGCTTCTTGCTACAGTGCACATATATAAATAAATGTGCACTGTAGCAAGAATCTAAAAATAATAATAATATTTTATTACACTTCTCATTAAAATAATATTTCTTTTTTTTCTCTTTCCGTTTCACAGCTCATCTCTCTCTCTCACGTTACTTCCCTCTCTGCTTTCTCAGACCAAAGCTCCCCTCTCTCATCTCACAGCTCATCCTTGAATCCATCTCACCCAGTCCTCCACTCCGCCGACCCAACCTTTCCCATCTGAAGCCGATCTGCGCAAAACCCAAATGCAAAAACCATCGAATTATCGAAATTGGACAAAGACCCATTACTCAAAATTGAAAAACAAGAAATGGGTAAGCGTGAAATGAGATAAACTCACAGAGGATGGTTGTCTTTCCGACATTGTCGAGGCCGAGAACGAGGATCCAAGCTTCTTTGTTTCCGAAGAGAGTAGAGAACATTTTCGTAAACACGATACCCATCTTGAGAGATTAACTCTCAGTGAATGAAAATTCAGAACAGATCAAAAAGGTTTTTGATTTGATTTTGGTTTGGTTCTTCTTTGAGATTTAAGATCTCAAAGCATAAACGGAATCGCAATGGAAGATGCAGAACGTGGAAGAGGAAACCTGAGGTCACCACTCTCTCCAATGTTGTAGATGCAGTAGTCGCTTCTTCCTTTTTTCTTCTTTTTTTAATTGTTTAATGCCTGTGGGTTCTATAATTCCTACACCTTTGAATAGAAATGGTGATTTGTGTGGTGGTTTTTTGGCAGTGGTTGTGGGTGGTTTTTCTTGGCTTGCTAGTTGTTACGCGGTAGTGGGTGGTTGTTTTTAGTTGGCAGGGGTTGTGGATTGAGCAAATGGTTTGTGGTGTTTTTTTTTTTTTTTTTGTGGGATGTATTATTTTATTATAGTAGAAATATTATGATATTGTGATGTTTATATTATTGTATTGTGTTGAAAGTTAAAATATATTCACTGCTGCAGGATGTTTTGTAAAATAAGTAGGTAAAATAGATAAAATAATTTTTATAGTGTTAAATAGCTAAGAAAATAACTTTACTGTTGTGGATACTCTTATATCCACACACTCATTTGCTATCTCACTACACTTCTTATTGGATAGCTATATCACTTCTTTCTTATTGGATAGTCACTTATTGGATTCAAGCCAACAAATTTACCAGTCAAAAATTACAACTAAAGTAAGAACCTTTCCCTCTCACCTAACCATGAAAAACATGCGAAGTAAATCACACGTGCACGAAAGTTATGACCGGCCTAATGCTGTAGAGTTGGTGATGACTCCTACAGTTGAAGGCTTGTACTAGACAAATGTTTTAGGCTGCTACAAGAACTCTAGAGTCTATAGCCGCTAGAGGGGTCTAGTATATTGGGAAATTTCTTAGTTCTACTTATAATAAAAAAATATTGATTAGTCATGGTATTTGGCTACTTGTCTCCATTGACCCATCTTTTAATGAGTTTTCTTAAAGTCTGTTTAGAAACGGTTGAAAATTAAAAATTGAAAACTAAAACACACTATAGTAAAATAATTTTTAAATATGTAAATAGTATCGTAAGATCTATTTTTAATAAAAAAGTAGTTAAAAAGTAAAATTTGTAAATCCGTAAACAATGACTAATGTGCTAAAAAGAGTAAGAAAAATCCAACATTACGGCTACTGAACAGTAATCACAACAGTAAAACAGTATCTCAAACGAGTGCAAAAAAAATAAAAAAACGCTAGACACAAACGCACTGAATTTTCAACCCCATCCAAACAGGAACTTAATATCAAAATCACACTGACATTTGATTTTATTTTTCACTTTGAATGCGCAAGAAATTAGTTATAAATTTTGACCCTATGAAGTGACTCCACCAAAACAATCAATCAATCAATGAGAAATAAAATACATGATTTTACAATTTATGAGAAGATTGAGATTCACCCGTACTCTTGGGGGCTAAATACAATTAATCCAACGTTTAAATTTCTTTCGTACTTGTTTTATTTGCATTAAAGCAAGAACACGTCATATCTCTCTCTCTCTCTCTCTCTCTCTCTCTCTCTCTCTCTCTCATGCCTTAATAGCTTGATTTTTTTTTGCTTGTTGCATGATGTCTTCAAGAAGCAGTGTAATGTTAAGGTAAGAAGATCCTCCCTCTTCAATTGCCTTATTTGCCATCTCTGCAAGCTTTCTTCCTCTTTCTCTTCTCTTTTTTTGTTCTTCTCCTTCACCCATCACCGTGTCTATAGCCTCCTCAACATTCTCCCTCTTCACCATCACCCCAAAATTCTCTTCCTCCCCCAAGTGTATAACCACCTTAGCTCCCACACTTACACCAATCTCCAATACCTGTACAATAAGCTTCTCATTAAAAAACTGTTCAGCGAACAAGGGCCAAGTTATCATTGGGATGCCAGCAGAAATCCCCTCCAGTGTTGAATTCCAACCACAGTGAGTTAAGAACCCACCAATTGCTGGATGCGATAGTATTAGTACTTGTGGTGCCCAACCCCGGATCAAGAACCCTCTTCCTTTCACTCTTTCTTCAAAGCCATCTTCCAATAACCATTTTTCAATTTCTTCTCTTTTATATCCACCTCTTATTACCCAAATGAATGGCCTTTTCGATGCTTCCAAGCCTAAACCAAGCTCTATCAATTGTGGAGGTGTAAGGCGACTAAGGCTTCCTAGACATGCATATATTACAGAACCTGGTGCCCATGAATCAAGCCACTTCAAGCACTGGTTTTCATCTGTGGAGGCCTTGTTACCCCTTTGAGCCTTGTCCAAGCTCTCCTTGTTGCATAAAGACACTGGACCAACGCACCATATCTTTTCTTCTTTTGCCTTTCGGTATTCCTGGACATATGCTGGTTCCAACTCTTCGTAACTGTTAACTAGCACTCCATATGCTCCTGCTGCAGCTTCTCTCACCGTTTCACGAAAACCAATCAGATCTTTGTTTAAGCCTGGATTGAAATTTCCAGGTAGCTGAGCTTTTGTGAATTCAATATGATCTGGCAACCCGGGTACGACAAAAGGTTGTGAATCAGAAACACTCTCGCAGACCTTGGAAACGTGTAAATTGTGAGTGCACAAGAGATGGAAACAGTTTGTCCCATCGAACAAAATCCTTGGAACATGAAACTTGTTTGCAGTGTCAGCTGTCCATGCGAAATGCTTATCAGATATTATGCAGCATGGAGAGGGGTTGAGCTCTTCAAACAACTGTTCTAGCGGTTGCTGCAACAAGCTTATCCCTGTCATAAAACTTTTGAGAAAGCTTGGTGAAGGTAGAGAGTCTACGCTTTCACTTCCTTCTGGCAAACCAACCTCAGCATATGGAAATTGAAGTTCAGCAATTCTGATGGGTAGCCCAGATTGAACAGCTCGTTCTATGGTGGTTTTAATACGGATGGCATTGAGTGGTGTGGTGATTATGGTGACAGCTACATTACGCTGTGCCAATATTTTGGCTATGTCAGACATAGGTATAAGGTGACCCTGGGCCATTAATGGTATCAATACAAAGTGGAGCTGGTGAGGTGGTGAAGCCATTGTTAAATTTGCTACTTGTGGGAGAGATTAATGATGAATATGATAGATGAAGCACTTAACATTCTGTTCTATATAATTTTATAGTGCCTCTGATGTAGTGTCTCTTTCTTCTTTTGGTTTGGGCTGCCAGTGACGTAAGAGCATACATAGGCTTATAGAGACTAATTGCACAATGATCTAGGGAATATGGACTTATTGTCATTTTCTAGATTTTTTTTTCTTTGTTTAACCTTAGGATTAGAATGCAACGCAAAAATAAATAAATAAATAAATAAATAAAAGAATGCTTTCATAAAAGTAAATAAATATATGCTTTTAGGACTCCCTCCCATAGCCAAAAGTCCGCTTATGAAGGTGTGGATGAATTTGTGGATGTCTGTGGGAGATTTATTAGACTTTGCACTTTGGTGTTGATTTGAGCTGGGTGCGAATGGAATCAGTATTAAGTAAAAAGCTAGTTTTATTCAGTATTTATCTTGGATCGAGGAGCACCCTCAGTACATTGAGAGTGCTATATCTTATCTGATGTATTGTCTTTCTCTTCTTCCGTATTGAAATGACATACTACTTTCTCAGATAAAGAAAGACAGCACTGCAATTACACAGCTATTCACCTTTTGTTGCTTCCCAGGAAAATGACAATTTGAGGGACCAATTCTAGGACACCTCAGTTGTTACTTGGAATTGCTCTAGCACCAAAACTTTTGTACTAGTTTACCGGAATAACGTATCAAAAAAAAAAAAAGGTTTACCGGAATAAAAACTTTTGTACTATGATTTTTGTCACACATCTTTGACAACTGTTTTATCTCCAGTCGCGTCAAGTTTGTGGCACGGATTTTCTATACCAATTGAGAGAGACAAGGAGTAGAAAAATTTATGTTTATTTTCTGTTAAAATTTATGTTTATTTTTAGTTTAAAATTTTACTTTTTTTTTTAATTCTATATGACTACTGACTATTTTTTTTTAAAAATATTCATGTTAGAATATTTATTCTAAACTTTAGTTTATTAAAATATTAATTTTTTTTTTTTACACATAACAATCATCATTCATTCTCTTTTTCAAAATAAATAAATAATTAATTAATTAATTGCAAAATATATAGTATCAATATAAATTTATATAATTACTGTAGCTGTAAATAGATTTTATACAATTATACATAAACTAATGTGAGAGGTTTCGTGAGTTGGACAGAAAAAATGTAGAGCTTTTTCTACTCTATAAAGATTAATATGAATAGAACCAAGGTAGGTCGCAATTAAGCACCATGACTACGCCTAAGGCTGCCATTAGGTCAAGAGAGGAAGACGACAAACTTCAACCCAGTACAAAAAGAGTAAAAGAAAATCACGGTAATGCTAACAGGTCAGACAGCACCTCTCTATGGGTTGGAGAAGGACGAGACTCTTACAAAGAGAGATTCATTGGAGAGGTTCCTGGGGCTTATGAACAAGCCTTCAGGTTTGAGCACGGTATGGAGACGGAGGTTGAACCTGATGACGGAGGTTGAACCTAATGACGAAAGCTCTGATATTGCAGCAGGGATAGTAACAGTTAATCTCTCCGAGGCTAAGAAAGCCAACATCAGAGCTTTATGGTCTAATGCACTCATAATCAAAGTGATAGGTAAGACCGTTGGCTACCAGTTTCTAACCTCACGTATTAGCAATATGTGGAAACCAAGTGGTAGGTTGGATTGTGTTAACCTTGAGAAAGACTTTTTCTTAGTCCTTTTCTCGCTAAAAGTGGACTATGTAAGAGTTTTGAGGGAAGGCCCATGGTTTGTAGGAGGGCATTTTCTCTCCATCAGAAAATGGGAGCCAAATTTCAAGCCAGCTACAGCCAGTGTATCTTCGGTGGCTGTCTGGGTGCGGCTTCCGTAACTACCCATCGAATATTATAAGCCGTCAGTGCTTTGAGACCTTGGCCTAGCCATAGGTCCAGTGCTAAGGATTGATACACATACAGCATAAAAAACTAGAGGGAGATTTGCCAGGATTTGTGTTCAAGTCAATTTAGAAAATCCTTTCATTAAGCTCATCAAGATTGGTGGTATTGAGCAACCGGTACAATATTAGGGGATTAATGTCCTCTGTTTCTCTACTGGTCGGGTGGGGCACAAGGTAGATGCTTGTTCGTACATGGTTAGAGCACCATGCAAAGATGGCAAAGACAAAGTGGTGGAGGAGAGTTCAACGGTCAAAGATGCTTCTGCCCCTGCTAAAGAGGTCTATGGGCCATGGGTGCTTGTTAGACGGAAAAAGCAAAGGGCTAGAAAGGGATTGAAAGACCTAGCCCATCCTTCCCAATTCGGTGTATCTCACCAAACAAAGGTAAGGGCCCAAAACCCTTTTGGAAGCCCACCAAACCCCAGGCTTGATACATTAGGATTCTCAGATAGTGATGGAAAGTAATAGTTCAGTCAACATGTAAAGGTTAGTGCGATTGTTGCAGATCGCACTACCAAAAAGGTAGATAAGGAAAAGAAAAGCTAGGTTCCAGTTGACCCCTCGGCCAAACTGTGAACCCGTGCTCCTAGAGACACTCAAAAACATCTCGTGTCAGCAAAGATGAAGGAAAGCCGTTTAGATCATTCATTGGAGAGGAAAGATGTAATTTCGAGTTTGGTTTTCAATATCTCAGCCGCAAATCTATTGGTGTTTACAGCGGATAGTTCCAATGGTATGAAGACTTGCACGCCAAAGGAAAGGGATGCCATTACACATAATGATCAGGCACTTATGGAAGGCAATGGAGTTATGTGCACCAAGGGGAGTGTTGAGGATCCGGTGGCCACAGCTTCTTTGAAGATCTCCAATGTTGTCCTAAAAATAATTGATCGTAAGCTCAGAGCATCTAAGTCCATAGCTCAGGGAAAGTCTGAAGCAAGCAGTGACCAAGTTATGGCTTTAGTGAATCACAAGGATGTCTCTAATGTCTCCCCAAATTCATGTCAGTGTGAGAAATCGATTGGTATGCAAGTTGATGGTGGAGGTGAGTTCCCTACCTTTATCTGATTTCTTTCTATCCCCTCCCTCTACTTTAGATATGAATATTGTAATATGGAATTGTCGGGGTGCTTTAAGCCCCTCCTTTCAAAGTTTTGTCCATAATTTAGTTCAAATGCACTCCCCTACTATCATGATCATCACGGAAACTAAGATTAGTGGCCAGAGAGCTAAAGATATCACTGATCGGCTTCATTTTGATAGGGCTATTCATGCTAATAATATTGGATTCACTGATGGTTTGTGGGTTTTGTGGGACTCAACTCAAGTGGAAATCTCTAAGCTATCCTCATCCAAGCAAGAGATTCATACTTTGGTGCAAGACCTTCCTTCCAAATCTTCTTGGTTAATGTCTGCTATTTATGCTAGTTCCAGATACACAAAAAGACGATTGTTGTGGGACAATTTGTCTCAAGTTACTGAGCTTCATGCCTTGCCTTGGATTATTGCTGGGGATTTCAATAAGGTGTTTACCGGAGAGGATAAATATGGGGATCGGCCAATTAACATCTCCAGAGCAATCAACAAGAATGCCTTAATAATTTTCAGATGTTTGATATGGGTTTCTTTGGTCCTCGTTTCACTTGGCCAAATCGGCAGCCCCTAACTCATCTCATCCAAGAAAGAATTGATAAGGTTTTTGTAAACACTAACTGAAATGTGCTTTATCTAGAAGCCAGTGTTTGACATTTGGAATGTTCTCACTCCCATCATTGCCCCATTGTCTTATCATTACATCACGATCAGGGCCATTTCTTCCCTAGGCCTTTCAGGTTCAAACCTATGTGGTTATTGCATCCCTCCTTCCCTGACCTGGTTAGGGAGGCTTGGACAGGGCCCTCCAACCTTCCCAATGCAATCACTTCTTTTATTGCTCGTGCCAAAATCTGGAATGGGGATCACTTTGGTAACATCTTCCATAGAAAGCGTCAAATATGTGCTAGACTTAAGGGAGTAACTTTCTCATTGATCTGGAAAAGTCCCTGTTAGATGAATTATCTGATGTTGCTTCATTGGAAGCTGATTTTTGGAGTATGAAGTCAAGAATCTCTTGGGTTGTCAAAAGAGATAGTAATAATGTCGTCTTTCACAATTCCACTCTAATCTGCCGTAGGAGGAACCGTATTACTAGCTTGAAAGACTGCATGGGTAATTGGCTAAATGGGGACTATGAGATTGCAAACTTTATTAGGCAAGGTTTTCTTAAGCTATTTACTACCTCCCAATGCTTTACACATAGGCAAGTTTGGTAGCCCCCCTTTTGGAGGTGTTCTTTACAAGCTGATGACTTTCTTAAATTGGAGCTTCCAGTCACAGTTGCTGAAATTATTACTGCTTTTAAGTCTCTCAAACCATACAAAGCTCCCAGTCTTGATGGGCTGCATGCAGGTTTTTTCCAACGTTTTTGGATGGTGGTGGGTAATTCAGTTAAGGAGGAAATCAAAAATGTTTTCACCATGGGAAAAATTCCTGAGTACCTTAATAGAACTTTGATTACTCTTATCCCCAATGTAATTTCCCAGAATCTCTGAATAATTATCGTCCCATCGGATTGTGTAATACGATGTATAAGGTCATAACCAAGCTTATTGTGGGCTGCATTCGACCATTGTTGCACAAACTAGTCTCTCCGCTCCAAACAACTTTTGTACCAAAGAGGAAGGGGGTTGATAATGCTATTATAGTGCAAGAGTTGGTCCACACCATGTCTAAAAAGAAAGGTAGAGAATGATTAATTAATAGCAATAAAATTGATCTGGAGAAAGCCTATGATCGCCTCGAATGGAGCTTTATTCAAGACACACTGGCTCTTTTCAAGTTTCCCAGTCATCTTATATCTCTCATTATGAGCTACATCTCTTCCTCATCCATTTCAATCCTCTTCAATGGTGAGGCATTAGACCCTTTCCATCCTTCAAAGGGGAAAAGGCAAGGTGACCGTCTCTCTGCATACCTTTTCATATTGTGTATGGAGATGTTAGGAGCCCTTATTTTAGAAAAATGTGAGGATAAGCTTTGGGATTCAGTTCAGGCTTCTAGAGGTGGTTTGGCCTTTTCTCACTTATTTTTTTGCAGATGAACTAGTTCTATTTGCTAAGGCTGATGTTAAAAACTGTCGAGCTGTGAGGGATGTTTTAGACATTTTGTGAGCTCTCTGGCCAAAAGGTAAGTGTAGAAAAATCTCGTGTGTATTTCTCCCTAAATCTGTCTCAACATCATAGGGAGGAGATGTGTCACATTTTAGAATTTTGGTCCACCCCATGGGGAAATATCTTGGCTTTCCATAAAACACACGGCGATTCCTGAAGATTTTGGTTCTGTAATTGAGCGTGTTCAAAGTTGCCTAGCGGGGTGGAAGACTCATCTCATTTCCTTTGCCGGGAGACTTGTGTTAACTCAAGCTACTTTACCCACCATGCCTAATTACGTCATGCAATGTGCTGCCCTCCCTACAAAAGTAACCCAGACAGTGGATAGACTTTGTCGCAATTTTATTTGGAGCACCATGGAAACTAAAAAGAAACTCCACCTAATCAGCTGGAAGAAGATAACCAAACCCAAATCCAATGGTGGTCTCGGCCTTCAATCAGCCAAGGAGAGGAATTTAGCTCTTCTTGCCAAGCTAAATTGGCGTTTTCATCAAGAAAAGGACTCTCCTTGGGCTAGAGTGCTATCCTACAAATACATCACTCGTAGGGCCTCCAAATAAATTCAGATCTTGTTCTCCCACTTGGGCAGCAATCAAGAGAGGTGAGCCTATATTTAACAAGGGTATAAAATGGATAGTGGGGAAAGATAGCAATTTATCCTTTTGGCATGATAAATGGTTGAGTGATGGTACCATTAGAAGCCTCATTGAAGGACCTTTGCAGAGAGATGATGAGACCTTGATTATTAAGGATGTTATGCTGCATAATTCTTGGAACTTAGGAAATATTTCTTTTTTCCTTTCCATACTCCCTAAGGCAGAGAATCAAAGCAACTCCTATTCCAATGGCAGCAGCAAGTGTAGACCATATTTCATGGTGTTCTTCGCCTGATGGGGAGTTTGATTTGAAGGAGGCTTATAATCTAGCTTATGCAAGTCAGGATTCCCATTTATATGAGTCTTTTATGGGGAATTGGGTGTGGAAAACTATTACTCTACGCAAGATCAAGTGCTTCCTTTGGTAGTGCATACATAAAAGTATTCCTGCTAGAGAAGTGCTTGGCACGAGGGGCCTTGTTGTTCCTATCTCTTGTCCACTGTGCTACGCGGAGGTTGAATCAATTGTCCACATTTTGCATGACTGCCCTCTTGCCAAAGAATTCTGGGATTCCTTTCCTATACTGATCCACTCCAGCACATTCTATGGTACTAATCTACTAGACCAGCTTCGAATAAATTGTACCAATTATCAGGTGGCATTATCTGGTATATCTTGGAGCATTCTCTTCCCTTTTGGAGTGTGGTGCCTCTGGCTCAAATGCAACAAAGTGATTTTTAGAGATTCAACATTCCAAAAATCATTAAAGGAGGAAACTCTAGCCAAAGCTTTTGAATTTGCATTCCTCGGCTTGAACGAAAAGCTCCAACTCATGCTAGCTGTCATATAGGTGTAGTGGTATTCCCCCCCCCCCCCCCCCCCCCCAACCCGACAATTGGTTTAAGCTAAATTCTGATGGGTCTTCATTGGGCAATCTTGGTAGGGTTGGTGGAGGAGGTATTATCCGCAACTCTCGTGGAGAATGGGTAAGTGGTTATGTCCATGCCACTGGTCATACCTCAAGCGTAGCTGCTAAATTATGGGCACTTCGAGATGGAATTAAACTTTGCATTGCTCTAAATATGACCAATGTCATCTTTGAATTAGATGCTAAGCTTGTGGTGAATCTGGTGCAAAAATGTAGTGATGGACCTTCGGGTAATGATGTGATTATTGTAGACTGTATAGAAGGTTTGCAAAAGATTCCTAGGACTAGAGTTCAATATTGCTACAGAGAGGCGAATAAGTGTGCCGACGCTCTAGCTAGAAGAGGCACCTTGCTGCCTCAAGATTTTGTTATTTTTCATTACCCTCCTACGGATGTAGCTCTTTTGGTTAATCTTGATGCTACTAGGACTGTGTATGAGCGTCATCGCTCTTCTCTTGCTTTTTGTTAGTTAATGATATTATCCGGTTTACCAAAAAAAAAAAAAAAAAAAGATTAATGTGAATTAATGCTCTAATAGTGGCACTATCTTGTGTAGTCTTGAGTTGAAAAGTATATGATATCTTACTCAAAGCTCAATAGTAGGGATTAGGGGAAAAAAAAAAAAAAAAAAGCTATTAATTTGTTAACTAGTGCCTTAAGTGGCATGTTGAAGATGCATTTAATGCACAATTAATTAAATGTTCTTTTTATATATTTTCAAAAATAAATCAAATTGAACCCATATATATATATATATATATATATATATATATATATAAACTACATTGAATTTTGTATGTACAAATTAATGATTTTTTTTTTTTCCAAAAAATGTGTATTACATTTTTTTTTTTAATGGATAAGATAGAATTTCAATGTATAATGTTTACTTCTTGATGATTTATTATTAGGCCAACTAGCCAACACATTAATTGATTTTTGGTGTAAAGGAGATTCAATAGTTCTCTTATTCAATAACAAAATACTTTAATAGTTAAATTAATAGGAACTCATTTCATAATTAATTATTACCTCTATCCCAACAATATTGCTGGTCTAGTTTATAAAATCCAACTTTTTAAAAAGAAAATCATATAATGTACTATCTTTTTGTTAAAAAGATACAATTTTCTAAAATTACTTTCATTAATCTAATTCAAATAAAAGAATAGTGTTGAATTTTAAATGAAGTATAGGTTAAGTTAGGAAATTTATTTATTTGCCTTTTAAAGAGGATTACATATTGGGACATCCTAAAATTGAATAGATTGCCAATAATTTGAAATGGAGGGAGTATTTACTATTCCTTACACTCCATTTGGTTGGGGTTAAAAGGGTAGGGGAAAACTTTGTTTACCTTTGTCTAGTTCAAGAGAAAAAATGGAGATGAAAATAAATCACTTAGGCCCACAAATTTACATCCATCCTATTCAAGATGAAAACAAAGGAGAAAAAAATATTCCAAATCTTAAATTACACATTTACCCCTCAAAGTGACCAATTGAGTCAAGCAAATTAACATTGAATTGCAACCGAGTCGCTATTGTCCTTCACGTAGATCATCTCAAGAATAGTTGCCGTCTTTTGCTATTCATGATATCTCACATCGATTGACTTCCTATCCACGAAATCCCACATTTTCACCGCCCGGCCACAAAATCCAAAGCCATTTGCGACCCGGCCACCCTATTAGCCTTACGATATATATGTTTAAATCGAGGAAGTCTGTTTTGTACTGTATTGGCCGGTATTTACCATTCTGATACCTTGGCCGGTACAAAAATAAGGTTGTTTCATACTGGAAAATATACTGGCCCATACTGGAGGAAATATCGAATTCCGGCCGGTAAATGCATATCGGACTGGAAAGAGAAAAATGTTTCTTTGTCACTTTCACCTTCCACCAGCGAGGATCTCTACATTCTCAACCTCAAGTCGGGGTCATGGACTAATTTGGCACTGCTACTTCATCTTCTTCTTCATCTTCATCTTCTTCTTCTTCTTCTTCTTCTTCTTCTTCTCTCTCTCTCTCTCTCTCTGTCTCTCTCTCTCTCTCTCAGAGTGCCCGTCTAACTTTCTCCTTCTCTTTCTCTTTCTCTTTTTTTTTTTTTTTGAAACTTTTCTTGGTTTTTCAAACTTCTCTACCCAAGAAATAGACTTTTCAAATGTAAATAGTAGCTTGCCTTTTGATTTTCTCAAAGCATCAAAAGATGATAGTTTGAATTGGTGTCACAATTTTTGACACGTGGGATTTGCATTTGTTGAGTTTGGTGAGTGTTTGATTATTTAGTAGTTTTTTTTTTTTTTAGTTTCCCACATTTATATATTTATGTTGATAACTCCATCAAAAAAATATAAAAAGTTGCCAAAGTGATATATTGACTTATTAGAAATTTTATATATTTATGTTGATAACTCCGTCAAAAAAAAAAAAAAAAAAATTGCCAAAGTGATATATTGAGTTATTAGAAATATAATTTTGTATATTGTATAAAATAGTAAAAAATAGCGGTAAACCCGAAACGGTATACCGGTATTGATTGGTATTTGAAATATATCGTACTGCAGGCCAAACCGGTACAGCCTCTGATACAGTATTGACTCCCTTGGTTTAAATAAGACTTGCCAAGTCAGGTAACTACAGTCATCAATCAAATTAGTGAGAACAAAGGGGATAAGCAGATTTGGTAGATTTTAATCAATTGTGACCGAGAAGGGTATCCGTTTCCTGTTGGAAATGTTTGAAGTCCTTGTCCGATGTAGATGAAGAACTCCTCAATCCTCTAGCACCCGTAGGACCTTGAGCCCCTATTGGCTATATAGCGTTTCTATTTGTATTAAGTTTAAAAAAATTTAATGAAGAAGTCTAATTTAGGAGGAAATTTAGCATGTTTCCAAAACATGCAATACCTTCTCCTAATTTAGAGAGTTGAAAGGTTGAAACTTTATTTATTATTTAAAAAAAAAAAGGTTGAAACTTAAAAGTCATGACTTCATCAAGCACATGCCTCGATTTTCAACATATGTCAACAGGTCACTTCTTTATTATTATTATTTTTTAAAATGATAAAGTCATCTAAATTATTTATATTTATAGAATTAGGTTAACAGATTTTCTTAAAGCAATTATTAATAAATTATAATAGAAAATTTTTTATACTACTTTAATGGGAAATATAAAAAACTGTCAACAACATTTATTGTTTTATCATTCTTTCAATAAAATGTTTTTAAAAATAACTCTTAAATCAATGCTCTAAGAGCATTGGTTAACATTTCCATATTTATATACTTAATTTTTAGGCAAAACGACAATATTGGTCTCCCAAGTTTACTCTCCATGAACAATTGGTCCCTTAAATTTAAAGCGAGCACAATTGGTCCCTCAAGTTTTAAAACTGAGTTGTATTAGTCCTTTTACTAATTGTCGTTAGTAGTGTTACTTACGTGGCTAACGGAAACAATGACTTGGCATTATTTTTAATGACGTGGCATGTTTTTCATTAAAAAATTACAAAATAAATTTACACAAACAATATTCACAACCCGGTACCAAATTTTAAAAAAAAAAAAATTTATTTTCTATCGATCATACAAAGCCCTAGCTGCCACCACTGATGGAGACACAAGCTCTAGCTGCCGCCAGCGACAGCCCAAGCCCTAGCTACCGCCGGTGACAGCCTAAGCCCTAATTGTTGTCGGTAGGGGTGTCCACAGGTCGGGTTTGTGCCCGACCCGGACCCGACCCGAATTTTTTGGGTGGGTGAAAATCCAAACCGAAACCGACCCATATTAATGGTTGGATCAGCCGGTTCGGGTCCGTCGGTTTCGGGTAGGTTGTCGGTCGGTTTCGGGTTTTGAAGCCGGCGCCGATATTTCGCTGCCGGTGCCAATATTTCGCCGGATCGGTCAAGATCTGGCCGATTTTTGGCCGGATCCGTTGAATCTATACTAGATCTCAACGAAATCTTGCCGGATCTGGTGGATTTCATGTTGTTTTTCATCAGAAAATCCAAAATATTGCCGGATCTAGTGGATTGCAGTGGATTTCAAGAAGTTCTTTGTCGGAAAACCTTTGGATCTCGCCGGATTTTGTAGATTTTATGGTCGGTTCGGGTTGCTCGGGTTTTTGGGGAGGAAACCCGCCAGCCGAACCGAAGGGATCGGGTTCTGTGGGTGGCGACCCGCCGGCGACTGTCGGATTGATCAGTTCGGGTGGTGGCCGGTCGGTTTCGGGCGGGTCCGGCGGTTTGAGCGGGTCACCGGGTTGTCTGGACACCCCTAGTTGTCGGCTCCTTATTTCTTTAAGTTTGATATGCTTGGTGTTCGTGTGCCAACAATTATCGTCTCCCCTTTAGATCCATAAAGGGACCGGTAAGTTTTAGCATTGGTCTATGAATCAGTATGATCTTTCTATATAGATTTGTTGTTCTTTGTGCTCATGACCTTTGTTTATAAATTTTTTTTTTTTTTAAAAGCCTTTTAATTAGTATATTTGTGATTAAAATATAGCTTAAAAGGTGGTGGAGTCCTCCTTTCTCATTGATCCCAATTAGGTTACAAAAATTTAACCTTTTCTTGCTGGTGGGCGGTGTAGATTGAAAGCTTTGAGAATTGAATTCTGGTTTTGCTTCTTGCTGAATTTTTTTTTTTTAGGATTTGGAGCATGCGGCAGCTAGGACTTGGAATTCTGTTTTTTGAAAGCTTTGAGAATTAAATTCTTTTTTTTTATTTTGTAATTTTTTAATAAAAAAATGCCACATTATTAAAAAATGTCAAGTCATAATTCCGTTAGTCACGTAAGTAACACCATTAACAGCAGTTAGTAAAAAGACTAATATAGCTCAATTTTAAAACTTGTGAGACTAATTGTGCTAACTTCAAACTTGAGGGACCAATTACACATACAGGATAAACTTGAGGAACCAACTTTATAGTTTCACCTCATTTTTACAATTTTCACATTCATGGATGAACATCTCTTTTAGAAATTCCATAAAATATTAACAAATGTATATATGAACAAACAATTTGCGTGTTTCATGAATACTGGTTCACACTAATTAATACGCATGGCCAGAGATCTAAGTGAGGTCAAAGACATGATTATATTTTTATAATAGCAAAATGTTAAAAAAGAGGTCAAAGACATGATTATGTTTTTGTAATAGCAAAATGTGACTTTCCAAATTAATATGAGCGCACAGCTAGTGAATTCTCAGTGGGTAGAGCCTAATTATGCTCGCTTCAAACTTGAGAGAATAATTATGTACACAGGATAAACTTGAGGGACAATTTTATAGTTTCGCCTCATTTTTACAATTTTCACATTCATGGATGAACATCTCTTTTAGAAATTCCATAAAATATTAACAAATGTATATATGAACAAACAATTTGCGTGTTTCATGAATACTGGTTCACACTAATACGCATGGCCAGAGATCGAAGTGAGGTCAAAGACATGATTATATTTTTATAATAGCAAAATGTTAAAAAAGAGGTCAAAGACATGATTATGTTTTTGTAATAGCAAAATGTGACTTTCCAAATTAATATGACCGCACAGCTAGTGAATTCTCAGTGGGTAGAGCCCAATCCATATTGCAAACACTACCCAAGCATGGCAGAAGAAATTTTCAAAAGACTTATCATCAATTGCCTTGGAAGTGGCGGAGTCAAGAAATTTTTTAAGGGGGGACGAACCTAAAATATAACAGGACTCTTAAAAAAATTACTCAAAACCTTCATTTCATAAATTAATTTTAACTTGACAACATTTTGTTGTAAGTTATTTGAATGTATTAAAATTATTTGTAATGGATTTTGAATTTACCAAGAATTACCGTCTATGGAAGCAATATCTATTTATTTAAGTTTAAATCTATGAACCTTTCTAAGGGTTTAACATTTAAAATTTCATTATTTGGGACAAAAATTGAGCAATAGCTTTTAGATTTTAAACCTATTTTTTCTCTTGTGTGGATATTTTCCCATTACAGTAATTTAAAACCTATATAATTGAATTTTATAAACTAGTTATATAACTAATTAAAAATAAAATTGAACAACCCGGTGAAAACTACCATATCTAAGTACCCAATACCAAACAAAATCCCCATTTATTTTCAAACATAAATATATATATATATATATATATAAAAGTTCTTGGACAAAATTGGTTGTAACCTTAGGTTACAACCTTACTCAATATCTTTTTATTAAAGGTAAATTTTGAAAAATCCACCATTAGATTATATCTTCCTCTTATATTCTTTATACTTGTAAAATTTTTAGAAAATTAAAGATCAATAGCTATTTCATAAATACATTGTTTAAATTGCAAATTTTTGTAATTTAAAATTATGCATAAAATATAGGATTCAGATCCTTTAGATTTCCTAGGGTACTATAACAAATAGATTTCCTTAAATTTTAACCACTCTTTAATGATTTAATGGTCTAGATTCTGCCATGTCAACATTCCACTAATAATAATCTTAATTGTTTTGTTTGAAACATTATTTTATTATTTTAAGAATATTGTAAGTGGAATGCTGACTTGGCAAAATTTAGACTATTAAATCATTAAAAAGTTGTTAGGATTTAAGGAGATTTATTGGTAGAGTAGCTTAGAAAATCTAGAAGATCTGAATCCTAAAATATAAGCTTATAGATTATATAGTAAGTAGTATCCGATTAACACAAAATTTGATATGTGTATTAAGAAAGTAAGGAACATGCAATTTAACGGTTAGATTTTCAAAATATTTAATAATATTTATTTTATTGAGTAAGGTTGTAATCTTAGGTTACAACCAACTTTGTAACTAAATTTTGTCCTAAATTCTCATCTAATTACTCAAAACTCAAACCATCATTTCCGAAATTAAATACTAAACCTATCATAAATAACACTATTATATCTTATATTATAATAAATTATGTAATGTAATTTTTTTTTTTTTTTTTTTGAGAAAGAATTATGTAATGTAATAGATAATAGATACTCAACAAACATATATTATATAATTATTTTGGACGGTCAAACAAGCTTGACAATTGTGTTACATCCAAACAAACATATATTATTTTCATTCTCAAACAAACATGTATTAAAAAGACGTAGTACTATTTTGAGGGGAGGCCGGTAAGGAAATTGTTGTTCATGAATATATACAAATTAGACTATTATAAATGGGAAGTTTGAAAATTCTACTTGCCTTTTCTTAAATGAATTTTACTTTATTTCAGGATTCAGGAGTGAGAAAAAATGAAAGAAAAGACTATTGCTTTCATTTTTGGGCTTTTCTCGTCGACTTAAAAATCATAACACAACTACTTCCATTTTATTGGGCTATCTTTGGGCCCAAATATTGCTGGATGTTTGGGTCTGAATACCGATTGTAGAACTCGACAAAATCACGACCCAGAAAAAAATATATATAATTGGGCTATAAAAATAAATGCCGAATGGACAGTAATTGGTCACGTGGTACAGGAAATACGAATGGTAGTTAAGCCTTGAAGAGTTAGAAGTTGAAGTTCACACGAGAATGGCTGGTAGTAAAGTTGGATAGTGAAAAAAAGATAAAACCTTTGCATTTCAACAACATACTTTCATCCTTCAATTCATCCCAAACAATAATTTTGATCTCTCCATTCACAGCCAATTCCAATGGCAATGGTTCCTCAAACCCAAACGCTTCACTTTATTTTGCTCCCTCACTTGTCCCATGGCCACCTGATCCCCATGACAGACATAGCCAAGCTACTAGCCCAGCACGGTGTGACCGTGACCATGATCACCACTCCTCTCAATGCCGCACTCAGTAAACCAATCATAGATCAGGCCATTGAATCTGGGCTTCAAATTCAGCTTCTACAAGTCCAATTTCCATGCACTGACGTTGGATTGCCTGAAGGGTGTGAAAGCATGGATGCCCTTCCCTCCAAGGACATGTACAGAAATCTCCTTATAGGCATTAGCAAGCTACAACAACCCGTGGAACAAATTTTGGCTGAGCTAAATCCTCGTCCAAGTTGCATAATTGCTGACAAAAATTTTGCCTGGGCTGAACGCACCGCTCTTAAGCTTCAGATTCCAAGGTTTGTTTTTGACGGTACAAGTTGTTTTGCTCTCTTGTGCACACACAATATTATCGTATCTAAGATTTGTGAGAGTGTGGGTGAGTTGGAACCTTTTGTGATCCCTGGTTTGCCCGATAGGATTGAAATTACTAAAGCTCAATTACCAAATGCTGTCAATATAGTCCCATCTAACACAATGGATATTCGTAATGAAATTAGAGAGGCTGAACTAACAGCATTTGGGGTGATAGTTAACACGTTCGAGGAATTAGAACCAGCATACATTAGAGAATTTCGAAAAGTTAGAGGAGAGAAAGTTTGGTGCATTGGACCAGTGTCATTAACCAACCAAGACAACTTGGATAAGGTTGCTAGAGGCAACAAGGCCTCAATTGATGAAAGCCAATGTTTGAAGTGGCTTGATTCATGGAAACCAAGTTCTGTTGTTTATGTTTGTCTTGGAAGTCTCGGTCGCTTATCATCTGCACAATTGATAGAGCTTGGTTCAGGCTTAGAAGCATCGAACCAACCTTTCATCTGGACTATAAGAGAAGGTGACAAACTAGAAGAACTTGAGAAATGGATATTAGAAGAAAAATTTGAGGATAGGATCAGAGGGAGAGGCCTTTTGATTAGGGGTTGGGCTCCACAATTGTTAATTTTGTCACACCCGGCGATTGGAGGGTTCTTAACTCATTGCGGTTGGAATTCAACACTAGAAGGGATATGTGCTGGCTTGCCAATGATAACTTTGCCGCTGTTTGCTGAGCAGTTTTATAACGAAAAGCTTATTGTACAAGTGTTGAAGATTGGTGTGAGTTTAGGGGCAGAGTTTGTTGTACCCTGGGCAGAGGAAGAGAAGTTTGGGGTGGCGTTGAAGAGGGAAGGATTTAAAAGGGCTATAAATCAGTTGATGGAAGAAGGAGAGGCAGCACAAGAAAGAAGAAAGAGAGCTAGAGAGCTTGGGGTGATGGCCAAGACAGCAATTGAGGGATCTTCCTATCTCAACATGAAACTCTTGATCCAAGATGTCATGCAACAAGTGGTGGGCAAATTAATATAAGATCATTTCGGCTGATGTGTGTAGAGTATCAATTACAGTTGTTTAATTAAGTTAAGAGTCTTGTAGTTTAACTGATAGTCTGATACATACTAATGTTTTCACGCTTCAAATCCTCTCTCCTTCAATTATCGAATTATAAATAAATAAATAAAAAGTCTTTTCATTGCAATTTTTGCTTGTTGTGTATCATTTGAAGTATTTCTTAGCTCACAAATTAGTCTATATATCCATTGAATCTAGCCTAGCTATGTTATTGGACAAAATTTAAGAATAAATATATTAGGTTTTTCAATTAAATTATAATATCTAGTTGCATTGACTAATAAGAAATAGTACACCAAGAACCAACAATATATAACAAATTTTGTAAAATCCATTTCAAAAGATTTTTTTTAAACAAAAGAAAAGGAGAGAGCTCATAGATCTGGAGATTTTTTTTATTCTTGTAAGTTGAAACCCTCTGCTGAATGACAAAAATCTATTTCCTCCCCTCCTTTACTTTCAAAATGCACTTTGTTTCTGTTGTTCCAAATTAAAGGTACCAAGCCACAGTGCAGAACACTTCAGATTCAGGATGAGACAATCTTTGTAGCAACTCTAATGATAATTCACAAAACGATCCAAGTCAAATAGCTCTTGAAAACCAGACCACTTTTCTCTATGCAGTTTTGTTGTATGCCTTAGAATTCTCAGATTTTGTTTCATCATGAACCAATTTCCTTTTACTTTATTCTTCCTTCCCTCTCATTTGGAGTATTGTACACATGTCATACCCATATTATAATAGTGAGCTGCTACATTGCTACTAAGGTTTTTTTATTTGCGAAAAGTTAACGGATACCTATAGGATTGGGTTAGAAATTATTTTTAGAAACTTATAAGAAAAAAATAATTAATTTTTAATAGATTTTCATATTTCTCATAAAAGTAATATTAAACTTTTTCTTAAATAGTTTATTAACAATTTCCTTAAAAGGATATCCCTTAACATGACTATTTTTTTTTTCATAAGAAATATATAAATTAGGCTAGGTGGCTAACTTGCATTTCATGTGCTAAATGTAGAGATATTTAACACCCACCAACTCCAACGGTTTGTAATAGCATAATCATCCACACTATTTTGTCGGTTCAAGTTCCTTGCAAGTTGAATAAAAGGAAAGATTCTTGTTTAATTTTTATTTAATCACCAATGTCAATTATATCATGCTACAATACATTTTTGGTTGATACTAAAATATTAGCCATCGGAAGAGCTGAAGCAAGAAAACAAATCACTTTGCTTGGCTCCCAAACATCACATACATTAAATAATTAAATACGTCTCTTACATCACTCAAAGCCGATAACTTGGAGGAGAGGGTAAAGGAGAAGCTGCATTTGCATTGCATTGGTCACGTAGTACAGGAAATAGGAATGATAGTCAAGCTTTGAAGAGTTCAAGTTGAAGCTGAACACAGCAATGGATGGTAGCTATATAAGATAACACTTTTTGCATTTGAACTTCAACTATATACTCTCATGCAACAAGTGGTGGGCAAATTTATATAAGATCATTTCGGCTGTAACTTACAGTTATTTAGTTACAGTTATTTAGTTAAATTAAGAGTCTTGTAACTTAACTAATAGTCTGATACATACTAATGTTTTCACGCTTCAAATCATTTCTCCTCCAATTAACGAATTATAAATAAATAAATAAAAAGTCTTTTCATTGCGATCCTTGCTTGTTGTATATCATTTGAAGTATTTCTTAGCTCACAAATTGGTCTATATATCCATTGAATCTAGCCTAGGTATGTTATTGGACAAAACTTAAGAACAAATATATTAGGTTCTCCAATTAAATTATAATATTTAGCTGCATTGACTAATAAGAAATAGTATAGCAAGCACCAACAATATATAACAAATTTTGTAAAATCTATTTCAAAAAAAAAAAAAATTAAGCAAAAGAAAAAGAGAGAGCTCAGAGATCTGGAAATTTTTTTTTTATTCTTGTAAGTTGTAACCCTTGATGAATGACATAAATCTATTGCCTCCCCTCCTTTACTTTCAAAATGCACTTTGTTTCTATTGTTCCAAATTAAAGGTACCAAGCCACAGTGCAGAACACTTCAGATTCATGATGAGACAATCTTTGTAGCAACTTTAATGATAATTCACAAAACGATCTAATTCAAATAGCTCTTGAAAACCAGACCGCTTCTCTTTATGCAGTTTTGTTGTTTGCCTTAGAATTCTCAGACTTTGTTTCAACATGAACCAACCTTAATTTAGGATACACGGAAACCTCATTTGGGGTATTGTACACATGTTATTCCCGTGTTATAATGGTGTCATATCTATTGTATCAAGTTATCATTTTTCAAAAATTGCTCATATCGCCATATCATACTTATACCCATACTTGTGTCCGTATCAACATCCATGCACCCTAGAACTTAATTCTTGTTCTTGATCAATAATTCTATTCGTTTTTTAGAAGGAAAAAAAAAATTTTGAGATGCCCAAAATGATAACCCAGCTGAATCCTAGTTATGTTTTTTTTTTTTTTTTCTTACTTTTGTAAAGTTTCTGTTGATCTTATTCGTTCTAAAAATTAAATATAGAAAAAAGATATCCAGAATGAAAAAACCCAAATATGAGTTTGCTTTAAGGATGGGAAAGGAATGTTATTTGGTTGGTAGAGCATCACGTACGTGTAGGCTTTAGAAATCCTCTTTTTGTTTTTCTTCTACACTGTTCTATCTCTCTTGCTTCATCTTCAATCCTAAGTAGACAATGTCTCTTAGGTTGGCTGCTACATTGCTACTAACGTTACTAAGAAAAAAAACAATAAATTTAATTTTCTTATAAATTTTTATATTTCTCATAAAAGTAATATTATAGCTTTTTTTAAACAGTTTATTAACAATTTCTTTAAAAATGTATCCCTTTACGTGACTATTTTTTTTTTTATAAGAAGTATATAAATTAGGCTAAGTAGCTAACTTGCGGACCATGTGATAAATGTAGAGATATTAATTAACAGTCACCAACTCCAATGGTTTGTAATTGCATAATCATCCACACTATTTTGTCGGTTCAAGTACCTTGCAAGTTGAATAAATGGAAAGATTCTTGTTTAATTTTTATTTAATCATCAATGTCAATTATATCATGCTACAATACATTTTTGGTTGAGACTAAGATATTAGCCATCGGAAGAGCTGAAGCAAGAAAACAAATCACTTTGCTTGGCTCCCAAACATCATATACATTAAATAATTAAACACGTGTCTTACATCACTCAAAGCCGATAACTTGGAGGAGAGGGTAAAGGAGGAGCTGCATTTGTATTGCATTGGTCACGTAATACAGGAAATAGGAATGATAGTCAAGCTTTGAAGAGTTCAAGTTGAAGTTGAACAAAGCAATGGATGGTAGCTATATAAGATAAACTTTTTGCATTTGAACTTCAACTATATACTCTCATTCTTCAATCAATCCCTAAAATAATTCTGATCCCTCCATTAACACCCCATTACAATGTTTCCCCAAACCCAAATGCTTCACTTTATCCTGCTCCCTCACTTGACCCAAGGCCACATGATCCCCATGATAGATATGGCCAAGCTACTAGCACAACATGGTGTGACCGTCACCGTAATCACCACTCCCCTCAATGCAACACGCAATAAACCTATCATAGATCGGGCCATTGAATCAGGGCTTCATATCCAACTTCGACAAGTCCAATTTCCATGCACTGATGTTGGATTGCCTGAAGGATGTGAAACCCTGGACGCCCTCCCCTCCAAAGATATGTACAAAAATCTCCTTACAGGTATAAGGATGCTACAAAAACCAGTGGAACAAATTTTGGCTGAGCTAAATCCTCGTCCAAGTTGCATAATTTCAGACAAATATTTTGCCTGGACTAACCAAACCGCTCGTGGGTTGCAGATTCCAAGGTTAGTTTTTGATGGTACAAGTTGTTTTTCCCTCTCGTGCACACACAATATAATCACATCCAAGGTTTATGAGAGTGTGCCCGAAATGAAACCTTTTGTGGTCCCTGGTTTGCCCGATATGATTGAAATAACTAGAGCCCAATTACCTAGTGCTGCCAATATAAACCCAACCAACACAATGGATATTCGTAAGGAATGTAGAGAGGCTGAACTAGAAGCATTTGGTGTGATAGTCAACACGTTTGAGGAATTAGAACCAGCATATGTTAGAGAAGTCCGAAAAGTTAGAGGAGAGAAAGTTTGGTGCATTGGGCCCGTGTCATTAACCAACCAAGACAACTTAGATATGGCTGCTAGAGGCAACAAGGCCTCAATTGATGAAAGCCAGTGTTTGAAGTGGCTTGACTCGTGGAAACCAAGCTCTGTTGTCTACGTTTGTCTTGGAAGCCTCAGTCGCTCACCACCAGCTCAATTGATAGAGCTTGGTTTAGGCTTAGAAGCATCGAACCAACCTTTCATTTGGACTATAAGAGGAGGTGACAAACTAGAAGAACTTGAGAAATGGATATTAGAAGAAAAATTTGAGGATAGGGTCAGAGGGAGAGGCCTTTTGATTAGGGGTTGGGCTCCACAATTGTTAATTTTGTCACACCCTGCGATTGGAGGATTCCTAACTCATTGTGGTTGGAATTCAACGCTAGAAGGGATATGTGCTAGTTTGCCAATGATAACTTGGCCATTGTTTTCTGAGCAGTTTTATAACGAAAAGTTTATTGTACAAGTGTTGAAGATTGGTGTGAGTTTAGGGGCTGAGTTTGTTGTAAACTGGGCAGAGGAAGAGAAGTTTGGGGTGGTGATGAAGAAGGAAGAATTTAAAAGGGCTATAGATCTGTTGATGGAAGATGGAGAAGCAGGACAAGAAAGAAGAAAGAGAGCTAAAGAGCTTGGGGAGATGGCCAAGAAAGCAATTGAGGAATCTTCCAATCTCAACATGAAACTCTTGATCCAAGATGTCATGCAAGAAGTGATGGGCAAATTAATATAAGATCATTTCAGTTGTTGTGTGTGGAGTATCATTTATAGAGTCATTTCATTAAGGCAAAGAGTCATGTAGCTTATCTGAAATATTTTGATATTTTTAAGAAAAATGTTCACACTTAAATCTATCTCTTTCTCTTTTCCAACTATTGAATTGTAAAAAATTAAAAGTGAATAAAAATGTCATTTCATTGGCTTTCTTGCTTATTGTGTATGTTATTAATTGAACAAAAATTTGGCATAATATCTTAGGTGTAGTATATAGGTTCTTCAATTATATTCAAACACCTAGTTGCTTTGACCAATAAATAATAAGTAGTGTTATCATTTTCAAGGATAATTAAATTCAATGTAACCAAATATTTGGATTTTTTTAGAAGAAAAATATCTAAATTTAATTGGGTAATTTAACGTTATGCACCTAAGTTACTATACTTAAACTTTACCCTATACTAGCTTAAAACCCTATGCATGCACATGTATGGACATACTTAAAAGATACACATTAAGATGCATAAAATAATTCTTACATATATAATTTAAATATTATTTATAGTTCATTCTTATATTTTTTTTTTTCAACTCTTCAAAAAGTCTTCTAATAATATTATTAGGTAGAAAATATAAATTGTCCATTTTATTAATTTTTTTATGTTCATTTATTCTAGACTCTTTGGTTTTGTACGCAATAACTCACTTCGATGGATATTTATGATGTGGTCCCATATTTGACTCAAAAATTAAGAAATAAAACTCTAAAAATAAATAATTTAAAATATATACATTAAGATGCATAATATAATTCTTATATATATAATTTAAATATTAGTGATAGTCATTCTTATATTTTTTTTTTTAACTCTTTAAAATGTCTTGTAATAATATTATTAGGTATTGTCCATTTTTTTTATGTTCATTAATTCTAAACTCTTTGGTTTTTGTACGCAGTAACTCACTTGGATGGATATTTATGATGTAGTCTCACATTTGACTCCAAAATTAAGAAATAAAATTCTCTCTAAAAATAAATAATTTATAAAATATGGTACAAAATTAGACTTCAATTGTAGAATCTAATTGAATTTTCTCTAAGTTTTACCTATAATTTTCTAAAATTGCCAAAATTATCTAGTTCACATGCATCTCCAACATAATAGTTAAACCTCTTTTCTCTTCAAATTTTGGAGAACATAGTCAACATACTTTAAAATAGACTCCAATGGATCTATTTATAGTCTAGTCAACACTATAAATAGAGTCATAATAGTTAAACCTCTTTTCCTTGATTGCTTAGTGGCTAGTCAATAGTCTAGCAATTTTGGAGCATCATTTATAGTCTAGTCAACACTTTAATTAGGTTAGAGTAGAATTTATACCTTGTATCAAAAACAAAAAAAGACTTTCAATAAATTAGCTAGTCGAATATTCATTTTCCTTAATTGCTTAGTGGCTCTACAGAGTCTACACACCAAGATTTAAAGAAAATTTTACCAATTTTAATTATTGGTGCTTTTAAGGTTCAAAAGCTATTAAAGAAAAACAAGAAAAAAAAAAAGTAAATAAAAGAAGTAAATTTTTTAATTGAACGGAAAAAAATAAAAAAAAAATTATGCAATAATTTATTCTTTTTTATTAAAATGAGTATATAAGTAATAAATTTTGAAATTAATTATATAATAAACTTCATTGAGTAATATTGTTTTTCAAGATAAACTCTAAAGTTTTTAATGCACAAGTGGATAATTGTTTTAGTTTCATTATTTTATGAGTTTTAACAAAAACTTATATGAGTTGTACAAAAGATTTTTTTAATTACTATAAATAATTATTCAGCAAAAAAAAAAATTACTATAAAAAATTTAATAATTATAAGTGAAAGTTTGACTATGAAAAAATTACAACAACTATTATTTATGTACAAAATTCATAATAAATAAGTACAATATATTAAATGTGCTATCTTTTTATGTGTTTTCTAATATTGAAATATCTCGTTGTAATTACATGAGTGACATTTTAGAAAAAAAAAACCTTAGATACAATTGTGTGCAATGCATTAGATTTCCCAATGAAATTCTCACAAATATCTATTTTGAATTTGATTTTTTTGGAAAATATAATATTGTTTGTGTTGTATTAGTTAATGACAACATGCGTTTGAATTTAATTAGATAACCTATTATACTGCACCTAATTAATAAACTATACTTAAGTTTTTGTCCTTTTATTATCTAGATTGGTATGAAGTATTTAAATATGATGTGTATGTGTTGTGTTTGTGCACAATGTGTGTGTATTTCCATGAGTTTTAACCATATGTGTATTATAATAATACTAATAATAAAGGTGGTGGTGGTGTGGCACTGATGAATTCCAAAACTACTTCCATAGGTAATTGTCAAAGTTTGCACAATAATTATGTTTTTAATATGTTTGCGGTTAAAATCAGGTTTATGAGAGTAGTTGACAACTCATTCCAATGATTCACTTATTGTCTTTATCGTTATACTTTTTCCTTTAAAAATTAAAGTAATATTAGTAGTACTTGAAATAAGATAAAAATAATAATTTAGAAAAGAAAATTGGAAATATAGAGAAGAAGAACTTTTTCCTCTATAGAAGTTAAATCATAAGTATAAAACATCCAACAATGTTTAAGAGTGGTTGTAATGTGACCTACCTTACTAATTTTAGAATCACACTCTTTATTACATATTTTTCATAATTGTCATATTTTTATGTGAGATTATAAATGATCTTCTGCAACTTTTGCATGAATCCATTTTTTTTTTTCACAGCTTATTATCTAACACATTAGACTTATGATAAAGTTGTAGCAAAAAAATGTGCGGTCATAAATTGTTTAGATCTAACAAGTAACAACACTGGAATTATTTGTACAGCCTCTGACAAGTGTTAAATGTTAATTCATTGTTCGGTGGTGTGATGGTGTCTAAGACTCTAAGGTATCCAGTGTGACACTCAGAAGTTGGACAATGAGTATGAGAAATGCTATGTCTACAACATTTCTACAACATTTCTACAACATTTCCTAAGTGGCAGGTTGTTATTGGTTGTTATTGTTGGGGCAAAAAAGTAATCTTAGTGTTAGTTTCAAATTTGAACCAATAACAACTAACCACCTGTGATTTGTTGTAAAAATGTTGTAAAATTGTTGTAGACGTAGCATCTCTCCAATGAGTATTCAATTGCAACAAAAATAGAGTCAATGGTGATGAGAGATATCCGGCTGTAAATATATATGCGATGTCCCTAAATACTAGAGCTGTCAACAGAAATAACATGGCAAGATAAAACTAGGAATCAAATGACAATACTAGCATATTTAGTGAGAATGAGATCAAAATAGTATGCTCGGCAAAGTTAGCATGATACATCTTGCAAGAGTAGTATGATGCATATAATAATGAAATAATGCATATACTAGTACTTTATAAACTAATGCATATACTAAATATACATATATTAAAAGGTTTGGCTTTATGTTGTTTCCTATTTAACATAAAACCGCACACCACACCACAACGTACAATTTGATTTTTTCATTGTCATTTTTGGTACAGTACAGTTACTCTATTTTGTAGACGGTTTTAATTTGTTTAGATGCAATCTCGTGCGATTTGAGCGGTTTGTGAACATTTATACTCTTGACCATTATTAAGTCATGATTTTTTTATAGAAATTTGTTATATTTACCGTCCCACGAGGAAACATTTTCCTAACTTTGCTACTAATGAGATGGCGTGCCCTTATGCCCGGCTAAAAAAATGGTGATTCAGCTGTGTCACCCACCAAAAAAAGGAAAAAAATTACAATTAAAACCAATTTTGTCACTTATAAAATATCGAAAGAAAAGGCAAATAATCATCTGCACCTTCCAAACAGCACTATATAACTGATCAACACCATTACGAGTTTTTGATCCATCAGAATCAAATCGTTGATAGTTAAATACAAACTCAAGAACATTCTGAAACTGGGACTCTACTCTCATATTCCCATACAGCCGAGTCTTCTCTAATTCCCACAAACAATTCAGCCATGGTTTCACAATCACAAATTCACGAGCTTCACTTCATTCTTGTTCCTCTATTGGCCCAAAGCCATCTCATCCCTTTCACAGAAATGGCCAAAGTACTTGCACACCATGGCGTAAAAGTTACCGTTATCCTTACACCCTTGAATGCAGCTCGGTTCAACACATTCCTTGAAAATGCAAAAGCTTCAAGCCTCAAAATTGAATTCCTTTCACTACGTTTTCCTGGCCAAGAAGTCGGATTACCTGAAGGATGCGAAAGCTTTGACACCCTCCCTTCTTTCAACTTAATACCACAATTTTTCGCAGCAACTAACATGCTTCAAAAACCACTAGAAGAGTGGCTGGAAGAGTTAGAATCTTTGCCTAACTGCATTATTTCTGACTTATGTCTTCCTTGGACAACAGAGACTGCCCTCAAGTTCAAGATTCCGAGGCTTATCTTTCAAACAACATCTTGCTTCAGTCTATTGTGTTCTCACAATATAACTAGCGCCAATGTGCTAGAGGGAGTCACATCTGACTCAGAGCCATTTTTGGTGCCCAACATGCCAGATAGAATTGAATTCACTATCGCCCAGCTACCTAAAGGACTGAGAAAAAGTTCAAGTGAATTCAAAAATTTGTTGGACAAACTTAAAATGGATGGGCTATTGGCACAAGGGATGGTGATTAACTCTTTTGAAGAGTTAGAGCCAAGATATGTGGAAGAATACAAGAAAGTGGTCAAGAATATTTGGTGCATAGGGCCTCTATCTTTATGTAACAAGATATCTGATGAGCTTGAAAATGGGAACGATACCTCTATTGATGAATACAATTGCATGAGTTGGCTAGATTCAATGAAGCCTGGCTCGGTCATTTATGTTTGCTTTGGTAGTCTTTGTCAAATGATAGCTTCACAATTAGTGGAGCTTGCATTGGGCTTAGAAGCATCAAACTGTCCATTCATTTGGGTTATTAAAAAAGGAGATTATTCAAAAGAATTTGAAAACTGGTTAGTTGAAGAAAATTTTGAAGTGAGAGCTAAAGAGAGGGGTCTTATAATTCGAGGATGGGCACCACAAGTTCAAATACTATCCCATTCAGCAATTGGAGGGTTCTTGACACATTGTGGTTGGAATTCTACACTAGAAGCAGTTAGTGCCGGCGTGCCTGTGATAACATGGCCTATGATTGCTGAGCAGTTCTTCAATGAGAAGTTACTTGTCCAAGTGTTGAGGATTGGTGTGAGGGTGGGAATTAACGTGTCTATGGACAACGAGGAAGAGAAGGACAGGGTGTTAGTGAAGAGAGAGGATGTGAAGAAAGCAATAGAGCAATTGATGGAAGAGGAAAGAGAGGAAAGAAGAGAGAGAGCTAGAAAGCTTAGAGGAATCACGAAGAAAGCAGTTGAAGAAGGGGGATCTTCTTACTTAAACGTGGAGTTGTTGATTCAACATATCAGAGGACAAGTCACTGATCATCAAGCGATGTAGAACAAGTGTTCTATAATTTTTTTATAAGCAAAATATTAAGTGCATGTTTGGGATTGGATTATAAGCAACATATTGCTTATTTTCCCTATTATTTATAGGTATTACGTGAGTTTCATACTTATTTTATTTAATTTTTACTTCTTATTTTTTATTATTTGCAAAGTTTACATGGTTTACCTCTTTATATTTTTACTTTTTATCTACGGTACTTTGGGTAAAAAGTCTATAGTATAAAGTTAAATAAGTTGTTTTCAAATGGACACTAAAAGCCAAGACAAATAAACACTTAAGTCAATCATTTTTTTCTCTGTTTAATTGTTCTTTTGTTTTAGCATATTTTATTCGGGTAAGTTGATTTTCTAGCCTAGGAATTTTAAAGATATTTTTGTAATTTTTATTTTTAATTACCCTAATGAATAGAGAGCTCTTCCAAATTTTAGGATAATTTCTCAAATTTAAGGTTCAAAATTTTGAGGTTGGACTAAGGTAGCAAAGAACACAAATTTATTGTTATTAGTAAATTTAGAAATACATTAGTATATGATGCAACCAAAGTAGCTGTCTCAATGGTCACAACGCATGACAAAATCTCGGGAGTTAGAGGTTTGAGGTTCTATTAATTGCCAACAATATATTCAACACAAAAATGGCAAATTACAACTTACCCACCTGTGATTTGATTGAAATTTAAGTTGCCTACCTATGGTTTAAAAGTTGACACTTTGCCCACCTAAGATTCACTCTGTTAGGCTCCTGTAACCTACCTCTATATTTTCACCGTTAAAAACACAAAAAACATAAAAATTAAGATCTAAGAGCATATTTCTTAAAATGGTGAAACTTTGGCTTAAGAACACTCTTCCTCTTCATAAGTACATTCTCAACTCTCAAGCTTATCAATACAAACAAAACTATCAAAGGGATAGCAAAGATTCAGAAAGAAATTTGTGGTGCATTTGATTTGGTTTTAATTTTTGGTTGCAGTGGCTATGGGTTTATGTTCAAAATTTATGGGGTTTAATTTTTGGTTTATGTTCAAGATTTATGGGTTTAGTTTTTGGTTTAGGTTTATGTTCAAAAATTCTAGGCTATAAGATAGGATCCGTTTCTACCAAATTAATTTTGTGGATACGACTTGGATATTTGGAAATTGGTGATTGAACAGATGTGGACGTTGAGGTTCAAAAAAATTGTATTTGTCAAGAGGGGCGCATGATATTCCTCCTTTAAGCAACCTACTTTTCTTCTATCTTTGATATGCTGATCCATGTGGCTCATATGTAAGATAAATTGAAGTGCCACTTCTTTATGTTAATTATGTTTTGTTCCTTTCTATGTATCATGTCATAAAGTTAAAATTTAGGACCCCAAAAAATGGCTAAACTCAGAATTTTTGAGCATAAACCCAAACCAAAAATTAAACCCCATAAATTTTGAACATAAACCCATAGCCACTACAACCAAAAATTAAAACCAAATCAAATGCACCACAAATTTCTTTCTCAATCTTTTCTATCCCCTTGATAGTTTTGTTTGGATTGATAGGCTTGAGAATGTTCTTATGAAGAGAAAGAGTGTTCTTAAGCCAAAGTTTCACCATTTTAAGAAATATGCTCTTAGATCTTGATGTTTTGTTATGTTTTTTGTGTTTTTAACGGTGAAAGTACAAAGGTGGGTTATGGAAACCTAACGGAGTGAACCTCAGGTGAGCAAAGTGCCAACTTTTAAACCACAAGTAGGTAACTTAAATTTCAGCTAAATTACAAGTGGGTAAGTTGTAATTTGCCCAAAAGAAAAAGGAAGTTGCCTTTAGTTAAATGGTGGTAAGAACGTTGTGTAAAACTGAGTTTTTTATTGAAATAACACTATGGTTGAAAATTTTTCTAGTGTGAATGTTTTCCTTATTTAAAGAAAAAATATATATTGAGAGCGCTTAGAGCTTAAGCAATTTTATTTTCAAATGATATAATTTTATTTGTAATGTATTCACAACCAATTAAATGTTTGAGAATCCTCTTCAAATTCATAAGAATCGTGTATATATATATATATATATATATTCAAAATGTCATTCAAGCCATTTGAAATACCCCTATAATGCATGAGAATCCTTTTAATACTCTTGAGATTCTAAAAGACTAGTAATAGCTCGTGCAATATATAGAAAAGTTCAAAAAAAATTTATATATAATTATTATACTTATTAATAGGTACTAATTATGATTGTGGGGCTCAAATACTTGGCAACCCCGGCCCACTCCATGTCGGGCCCAAGATCCATGCAGAGGAGAGTACTAAATCCGAGGATAAGTGGGAGAGGCCCAAGTCATCAAGGGACCTCGCCGAGGATGCCCACGTCCTCGGCAGGCCGACATTGAAAGCAGGAAGCTGTCACCCACCCATTAAATGCACGCCACCAACACTTTGGCCGCGTTAATGGCGAATTGACCAGCAAACAGTGGTGCCTTGATTACTGCAATTAACAGAAAAGCCTGCAAAGGCGGCTGATGGGATAATCCCTCAGACACAAGTTCAAATGGCTGACAGGTGGACGGCAGAGATTAACTGAACAAGACTATATAATAGATAGAACTTCCAAAGTAAAGGAGGTTGGGCCCTTCATGAGGAAAATAAAGGGGTTTTCAGGGTGTTCAAGGACAACCCTTGTATGTATTGGTTCTAAGGAAAGATCTCCTCGGACCTGGCCGAGGACGAACTCTCCTTAAGAACACTTAGTCAAATTCTTGCTCTGATCCTTGTAACCCCACACCGATTGTTGGCTTTCTTGCTAGTGCTTAGCCTTTCTATCCACTCTTTACAAATTAATTGTACAAGGGCCGTCGAAGCGAGACTCTACAATTGGCGTCGTCTGTAGGAAGGACTTGTGCATGAACAAGTGTTACGGTTGGTGTGAAAAGATCAAGAGCAACACTTCTTTAAAAATATATATATATATATACACACACACAGCCAAGGGCAACATATTCATTCAAAAGGCAACTATCACAAAGAATCGAATAGATGCAAGAAGTAAAAGAAACAAAATGGAGCTACTTCTTTATTAATATTGAAGAAAAATTACATTTTACAGCAGATGCTCATGCAGGCATGTTCTAAAACTAACTACAAAGACAGATGCCCATGCAGGCTTGTTCTAAAGCTAACTACAAAGAAAAACGCCTAAACAGGCTTATGCTAAAACCAAAAGAAAAGGAAAGGGTGAGAGGCCTAGGCAGGCTTGTTTTAAAGCCAGGCCAGTGGTGGAGGGAGAGGTGGAGACAGACCTATGTTAAGGCCGTCCACAGCTCCCCAACCACCACTTGCGGCAGAAGGAAGAAGAGGCCGCGGCGCATAACGGTTCCATCTCACAGTTTCACCTAGTTTCCCTCCCAATCCCACAACAACTAGGAGCCGGCGAATCACTACCAGCTTGGAGGGCTGACAAATCCAAATCCAGAGGAAGGACGTTACGTTTCTTTTGAATCCCTCTCCAAACAATAAGGGAAGCCCTATCTCTAGCTAGGTTGAAAAAAAGAAAGATCTTCGGCCTCTGTCTACACCGCCTCCGTTGTGTTGTCCAGGGTCGGAGTGGCATCCTCAGCTCCTGAAAGGGGCTTGGCTTCCCGGTCACCGCCCCTTCCTAGGGCCACTTCATCTCGTAGGGCATAGGTTATTGTTCTGGCAAGGCTCTTGAGATGCCTAAAAAACGGAGTGTTTGTGAGATTTGAACTCAACTGTTGGTGAAGTTTGAAGAAAGGGTCACCCCAAAATGCCTTATATAGAAGGCAAAAATCGGCAAAAGCCAGCCTGCACAGAATCCTAGGGAGAAATTACCAAAGGAATTAACTCCACTCAATTTCCAAGAGGCTTATCAGTCGCTGAATCCTCGTAAATCCGCAAGGATATTAATGAGGAGGTGCCTCGCGAACCGAAACGTCAGACGTGTTACTCGAATAACCCAAGAGACGCTTCGTAATCAGAAGAGGCATGCCAAACGAAGGGGCTAGACTGAAGAATAATCCTCCCTCGGCGAAGCAGGCTCGAGGCCACTATCACTCCAAGGACAGACTCCCCAACGTTGAGAATGAGCCCCCTAACTCCAAGCAGTTCAGAAGAACTAGGTGCTAGACAGAACCTAGGACTTGCATGGTCCTCGGACTCAAGCCTATGGGGAAACCAGTCACCAAAAAAAGAACTAGGTGCTAGACAGAACCAAGGTCTTGCATGGTCCAAGGACCCAAACTTGTGGGGAAACTAGTCAATTTAGAAGAACTAAGTGCTGAACAGAACCTAAGCCTTGCATGGTCCTCGGACTCAAGCCTATGAGGAAACCAGTCACCAAAAGAAGAACTAAGTGTTAAACAAAACCTAGGCCTTGCATAGTCCTCGAACTCAAGCCTCTGGGGAAACTAACCACTCGAAAAAGAACTAGGTGCTAGACAGAATCAAGGTCTTGCATGGTCCAAGGACCCAAACCTGTGGGGAAACTAGTCACTTCAGAAGAACTAAATGCTGGACAGAACCTAGACCTTGCATGGTCCTCGGACTCAAGCCTATGGGGAAACCAGTCACCAAAAGAAGAACTAAGTGTTAGACAGAACCTAGGCCTTGCATGGTCCTCGGACTCAAGCCTTTGGGGAAACTAACCACTCGAAAAAGAACTAGGTGCTAAACAGAACCAAGGTCTTGCATGGTCCAAGGACCCAAACATGTGGGAAAACTAGTCACTTCAGAAGAACTAAGTGCTGGACAGAACCTAGGCCTTGCATAGTCCTCGAACTCAAGCCTATGGGGAAACCAATCACCAAAAGAAGAACTAAGTGCTAAACAGAACTAAGGTCTTGCATGGTCCTCGAATCCAAACCTATGGGGAAACTAGTCACCTCAGAAGATTCAAGCCAATGAAGAAATCATCCACCCACGAAATACCAAGTGTTAAGCAGAGCCAAGGTCTTGTGTGTTCCTCAGCGTCAAACCTATGGGGAAACTAGTTGCTTCAAGAGAATCCAAGTACTAGACAGAACCAAGGTCTTGCATGGTCCAAAGACTCAAACCTATGGGGAAACTAGTCACTTTAGGAGTATCTAAGCACTGGACAGAACCAAGGTCTTGTGTTGACCGCGGGCCCAAACCTGTGGTGAGGCTAACCACTTTGGTACTAGTTGCACTGCAGGGGACGACAATCAATGTAGTCGGCCGAAGCGCAATTGAAACCAGAATTGTGCAAGTAATATATGTATATATATGTATAATATACTAACATGCAAAAGGAATAAAAGGAAACAAAATGTGCACTTTACTGAGTCTTTAAAAAAAAGAGTTATACAAAGCAAATGCGCCACTACAATGCTTTAAAAAAAAAAAAAAAAAAAGAGGCAAAGGCGCACACGGAAGATCATTCCTTCAGCTCCATCTCAACTCTCCCCTCAAGGGGCTGGGCAGAAGAGGTCTCAGAATCCCTGTGGCCCTCGCTTGGGACCACAGCCTAGGAAGGGTCAGCTGGGTGGGATACCTTCTCAACGAGAGGTGCATGGACATCGGCTAAAGGGTCCATAGTCTGCCCAGGCGCATCAGCGATAGGACCCTTGCTCGCCTCAACGGCCTCAGGAGGATCAACTTCCTTGGGCGGCTCGCCCGAAGTGATGGCAGTGGGCACACCTTCCTCAGAAACAACCCCAGCGCCCTCGGTAGCCACCTCGGCCTCAGAATTTGAAGGGACGACCTCACGGATGGCATGGGGATAGTACACATTCTCCGCCTTTCACAGGTCGAACGAGGCTTCAACCCCAGCTTGTTTAAGGGCCTCGTTCCAAACCTGGGAGCAGTAAAGTCTGCACACCCCTAGCACTTGGGCTTTAAAGCCATCCTCCGTTTCAGCCACCCTTGCCTCATAGGCATCCTGCGCTGCCCTGTCCTTGGAGGCCTTGGCCTCGGCCTTGGCAGACTCAGCCTCTTCCTTGGCTTTCAAAGCCTCGTCCCTAGCAGACTCTGCCGTGTCTCTAGCCTTATCTGCCTCAAGCACCTTTTCCCCAGGGTCGCGATCTCCTCTCTGGCTATCCTCAGCTAATCCTCTGCCTGGCGCAGGTTGTCCATCTAATCCAGAGCCAGTTTTTTAGCGGCTGAGAGGGCAGTCTCAGCAGTTTCTCGAGCCACCTTTATCTCCTCCAACTGGCCCATCACCTTTTTAAGATCGTCCTGGGAAGCGTTGAGGGTCCGCACAGCTTCCAACAGCTTGGAATGCTCCGAGCCAGCGACCTTGCTTTAATTGTTAGCTATGTCCTCTAGCCTGAAGGTAGCCTGGATAGCCTGCCAATTGCAACTAATATGCAGCAAATAAGGAGCTAAAGAAGGGAAAGTCAAGAAAATCACAAGCAATCAGAAAACTTACCATGCCCAGGTATTGCTTAAGGCTGAGGAAGACCTCTTCCCTCCTCAAAGCCTCCAGCTGGGCCATGTCCGCAGGGAGTAACAAGGACCTCCCCAATGCGTCAGCAACAAGCGCACCCTCACCCCCTTGAAGGTTCCTGAGGGAGGCATCATCTGTCAGAGGCTTCCCATGGAGCATGGGGGCAGGAAGCCAAGCCTGGGTCTCGGCCTGGATAGAGGCCTATTTCTCTTGGCCTCGTTGCCCTATCCTCTTCTCCCCCCTAGGCCTTTTGCCTTTGTCCTTCTTCTACGAAGAACTGATGGGCTTGGACTCAGATGTCGAACTCTGTTGGGGTGGGGGAGGAGGAAGCTTGGCAGGAGAAGGCTCAGAAGGAGGAAGCTCGAAAGGAAGAAACTCGGGACTAGACTTCCCCGACGCGTCCCCTCCTGGCTGCCCCTCAATCAGTACCAGCAAGCTCTTTTGAAGCCGTTTCTTGAAACTCATCTTCGACTGAGGAGTGGCTTCCTCGGACAGAAAGTCTGCTTCAGTTAAACGGGGACACCTAAGTCACCAAAAGGGTTTTCGGGTGAATGAGGCTGGTCGAACACACCAAACTCATCCCTGGACAGACCTGAGTCAGCAACCTCCTCTTCCCCTTCCGCCTCGGCAACTTGAGCCGATGAAAAAGTACTTGCCAATGGTATTCCCTCATGAATGGGAGACCCTTCGGGGATCAAAAATCCACGCTTGACTACGGTGATGCTACGCCGCTGAGGATCCCCAGCTCGGATCACGTTCTTTGAAACCGAGAATGATTTTTGGATCGAGTCGTATCCTAGGACCACGTGGGCGGCTCTAATTTGGTCGTCGTCTTTATTCACAAAGATCTTCGACCTCAGCACCTTCTCCAAGTCTTCCTTATTAACCTGGCCGAAGTGACGCTCAAAAGCTCGCGAATCTGCATAGAAGAAAGCAAGTCCCTGTCAAAAACCAAGCGAGGCAGGACGCTAAAGCACAAAGAACTAAACGCTCTCCTAGTATGGATGCCCCACCTGGTGTACCCTCCACTATTGGGCAAGGAAGGCCCTCGTGCCACTCCCCGGACACAATGAGGAAGTCTTTGTTCAGACCCTTACTGGACTCAGGAAGGCATTGGATGAGATGGACCCTATCATCCCTCGTCCTCATGTAATAAGACTTCTCATTCAGGCGCTGGAGTTTGTAGCACCAATTTACATCATGATGGGTTAACCTTAGCCCCATCTTCTCATTCAAGGCATCCACACAACCTAAGATCCAAAATACATTAGTGGCACACTGAGTGGGAGATAAGTTGAAGTGCCTAAGATAGTCCCTCATCACCGACCCCGTGGGGATCCTCACTCCACCCTCTAGAAAGGCGATTATAGGAATCACCACCTCACCCTCTTTCCTCTTTGAACTCCATTCCCCCTCTCTGCAGTAAGTCAAGCCCACTGTATCAGGGATCCTATAATCAGCGACGAATTTGTCCATTGACTCCTCAGACTCAACTAACTTCTTAAGCCTACCCATCCTAAAGAACTACCAAGGAACTCAAGCGAACAGTACAAACTAGAAAGAGAAGAAGACTTACAGAAATAAGGGAAAGCTCCTCGGGCAGGTTTTTTGTGCTAAGGGGAGTTGCAAGTACAGTTGGAGATGTGACAGAATTCGGAGTACGTGCACAAGATCTTTTGGATGCAAAAGTGAAAGGACAAATCAGTTTAATTGGGTATTTATACCCCCTATCAAAAATAACTGTACGGGCTTTCCCGCCCAATAAGCCAGGGGCATCCCCACCGTCCATTCATCATCACACCGTTGAACATGGAGGACACAGAGCCGCCAAAATTTAATGAAGGCACACTCCAAATACCAAAATGCCAGGAACATCTCCAGGGCAGTTGAAAGGATTGCGACACTGACAGAAAGACAAGGCTCGATAGACCAAGACATAGGCCTGAGAACATCAAAATCCTCCTCCCAGCCCGAAAGGCCGGCCAACAAAATTTTGAGGGGCTATTGTGGGGCCCAAATATTTGGCAACCCCGGCCAACTCAATATCGGGCCCAAGATCCATGCCGAGGAGAGTACCAAATCCGAGGATAAGTGGGAGAGGCCCAAGTCATCAAGAGACCTCGCCAAGGATGCCCACGTCCTCGACAGGCCGACATTGAAAGTAGGAAGCTGTCACCCACCCTTTAAATGCACGCCACCAACACTCTGGCTGCGTTAATGACAAATTGACTAGCAAACAGTGGTGCCTTAATTACTGCAACTAACAGAAATGTATGCAAAGGTGGCTGATGGGACAAGCCCTCAGACACAAGTTCAGATTGCCGACAGGTGGACGGCAAAGATCAACTGAACAAGACTATATAATAGATAGAACCCCTAAAGTAAAGGAGGTTGGGCCCTTCATGAGGAAAATGAAGGGGTTTTCAAGGTATTCAAGTACAACCCTTGTATGTATTGGTTCTAAGGAAAGATCTCATCGGACCTGGCCGAGGACGAACTCTCCTTAAGAACACTTAGTCAAATTCTTGCTCTGATCCTTGTAACCCCACACCGATTGTTGGCTTTCTTGCTAGTGCCTAGCCCTCTACAAATTAATTGTACGGGGGCCGCCGAAGCGGGACCCTACAATGATTATATTTGCATATAAATTGTCTATTATAACATTAAAATAAAATATGACGTGGCAAGATTCTAATGAATGGTAGAATTATTGTTGTGGGCCTTTTTGTGATATTGGGCTAGGCTGCTTCCTACAGTACTGGACCCGAATATTTTGAGTAAGGAAGTTGAAATCGGTCCAACTGCAACTCAATTTAATCCGGCTTGTGCGTGAACTATGCCTCGTTTGCCAAGAACGTGCTTACGGCAAGCAAAGCTACTTTTGAAGAGTTGTGGCAGACAAACATAATAATAATAAAAAAAGAAAGTATTTGGGCTTCTTAATCAAAGTGAATAAATAATCCTTAATTAAGAAAGCTAATCATAATAATAACAATCACTTTTGTAAAGAAAGTAAGGGGAATAAATGGGTAGTATATGAGTTAATCAAAAAGAAAGAAATCAGATTAATCTGGTCTGTAGGACCAAAACCAGAGAGGGAAGAACGTTTCTTCTTAACGCGAATAATCTCTCGGGGAATTCCTACCGTGGAAATTAATCACTTTGAGAAAAACGGACCTAAACGGTTGGTGCCCAAGAGAATTCTTTGCTTCTGGCAGAGAGTAGGACTTTGAGAGGAAGAGAGGGAATCAACCTACGAATGCATGTCCACCGTTCTAACTCTCTATTTTTTCTTTTCCTCTAGTATTCCTTTGTTATCTTTTTTTCTTTCTTCTCTTTTTCTCAATACTTGTTTTCTATTCTGCGGTTTTTTCTTAGAAGTTCCTATTACCGTGATTGTTTTCCCCAGTGCACGGCAAGGGCTTCCTTTTATAATGTCTACCATGACTAGGTTTTACTATTTTAACCCTTAACCACCTTTGTCTGGTCTAGGTGTACTTGCCGACCACCACTGGTCCGTCTATGTTGGCTGTGCCACTCCCCATCACCAGACAAAGAAAATAATTTTGTTTGTTTGTCTACTGTGGCACCATTTCCTGCTACGGTATGGATGCTTTCTCTCCCTATCCCTCATGGCATGCATCTAGTAGCTCCAACTCAATCTTACTTCTTTTGGGTGGTATGTCATCCCAGCAAGATATTTCCCCCAAAAAAGCCTAAGTAGGAACCTCATAATAGGTTTTTTCCCTCTCCCCACCGCCATACCATGCCCTCTTACCTTTGACCCATGAGCTCACCGTGTCCTATATTGGCTGGGTATAGGCTGGTGATATCTGGGCTTCGCACGTGCCTCTCTTCTATGTTTATCCAAAATCTGTCTACTACTCATGCATTCGCCGTGGTTAGCCTGCGCAATCTGCCGTCCGTGTTTGATTTCTTATGTGAGCTGTTTTCTGATATTTCTTTCTTTTATGGTTTGCCCAAATTAGGGGCTGGGCTTTACTTAATGGTGGACTTTGCCTTCTTTAACCCACTTTTTTTCTGCTACCATCTCCTGCCATACCACTTTATCATTCTTGCTGCAACGTTGTTTGCCCTAATCTTGCTGGGCCTCTTTGGGCCTGCCATTTATTCTTCTCCCAATGGTCTAATATGGCTATTGGTTCTTTTATCAAATTACTGGTGGGCTCTTATGTCCCATTTGTTTTCCCTTGGGCGTCCTTAGCCCATTTACTTTCCTCGGGCTTCCTTGGCCCTTTTCCTAACTTTGCATTCTCATAGGCTTTTACTAACTTCTTTGAGCTTCCTCGGCCCAATTACCTTATCCCTCATCTTTGGGGCTCATGGACTTGCCATCTACCCTTTACTTTCTTTGCTTTCATTACTTTGGGCCTGCCGTAGCCGATTCTCACTTTTCCACATCATATACTGCCCATGGGTTTGCTATTTCTCTCTTTCCAGGCTCCTTTAAGCTCATTTACCTCCTCAAGGCCCATTTGTTTATTTCATGGGCTTGTGATCAATTATTCCTACCACTTGGGCTTAATGAGTTTTCT
Source organism: Quercus glauca (assembly GCA_023736055.1). NCBI lineage: Eukaryota > Viridiplantae > Streptophyta > Magnoliopsida > Fagales > Fagaceae > Quercus > Quercus glauca. The sequence continues at coordinate 41,652,523 of CM043321.1, read as the reverse complement.
GTCCATTTACCAACTCTTTTCTGCCCGCATTGCTAGGCTTCTCCTTTCTATTTGGACTTCCAAAATGATCATCAACAATTATATAAATTTTTATAGGAAATTTTTATAGATATTTAAACTCAACTGAAAAGTATGATTAAAATAATGACGTGAAAAAATGTGGAATTTCAAAAGCTTATGTGGCAATGTTAGAAGAGGTCAATCAAAAGTTAATGATGATGGCAAGCATCTCATTCAAGCCATACAACAATACTCTCCTATATAATTTCACTATTCAAAACGTTGTTCAAGTCATTTGAAATGTCTCACTAATGCTTGAGAATCTTTTAAATTTTTGGGTAAATTACATTGATACCCTTGAAGTACAACTAAATTAGACTTGCTAAACCCAATTTTAAAGAAATGGCACTTTAATTGTCCCATATGATTAAAATAATTGACACTTTTGGCAAAGCAAAGTGTTAATTATTTTGAGCATTTGGAGAAGGAATATCATTTTCTTGAAAATTGGGTATAATAAGTCTAATTTCACTATAGCTTAAAGGTGCGAGAGTAATTTAGCCTAAATTTTTAAGAATCCTAAGATATTATCTAAGTAGATGCTATGTTAACTGCTTCCAATGTGATTTCAATGCTAATTAAGAACATCACTCAAACCATTCAACAAGATTCTCCTCCTACATATTGGTCTATTCTAAATGTCATTCAAGTCATTTGAAATGTCTCATTAATGCTTACGAAGCTTCTAAAATTTCTAACTGATTATTGAAGTAGACGCTACGTTAACTCCTTTGGTCCTTCCTGTGTGATTTTCTAGGACAATGCTGAAAATGTCATTCAAATTTCCATTGAAGTGTTTTAACTCCTTCCTATGGGATTTCAATGCTAATTAAGAACATCACTCAAACCATTCAACAAGATTCTCCTCCTACATATTGGTCTATTCTAAATGTCGTTCAAGTCATTTGAAATGTCTCATTAATGCTTGCGAAGCTTCTAAAAATTTCTAATTGATTATTGAAGTAGATGCTACATTAACTCCTTTGGTCCTTCATATGTGATTTTCTAGGACGATGCTAAAAATGTCATTCAAATTTCCATTGAAGTGTTTTAACTCTCACTCAATTGACCAATACCCCCTCGGTATAGCAAAATTAAACTCGCAATACTTGATTTTCAAAAACTAACACTCTAGTCTCAAATGATCAAATTAATCAAAACTTTGCCCCCTTTTGAAATTATTTTGAGAGCATAATGTCAATTATTTTGATCATTTTGGGATGAATTGTCATTTCTTGAGCATAATTTTGCTATAGCTTAAGGGTGTAAGTATAATTTATCCTAAAAAGTATAATAATCCTAAAATATTTCCTAAGTAGACACTACGTTAACTCCTTCCTACATGATTTTTGAGGCTAAAAATGTCGTCCAAGCAATTCAACAAGACTCTCCCACCACATATTGGTCTATTTAAAATGTCGTTCAAATCATTTGAAATGTCTCACTAATGCTTGAGAATCTTCCTCAAATTCCTAATTGTTCCAAGGGACTAACGAAGTAAACACTACGTAACTCCTCCTTGTATGATTTTCTAAGATAATGCCAAGAAGGTCTATTCAAATTGTAGTTGAAGTTGAAGTCATTCCACGTCTATTAGTGTATTCGAAATATTCTATAGGATGTCAAGACTGTTGTTGTCTTCCATTGATATGTGATTTGTAAACTTTGTCAATAAGGCCAATCATTTTATCGAACCTCTATTTTCCTTGCCGTTAGGTTCTCTTCATGGGGCCCGGAGGCCAATCTCTTCCTGATGAAATTGTTTGTTCTGAAAGGAGAGATGATCCTTTTCTTTGATTTAATAATCTTAATATACGAAGAAAAAAATTACTACTTTAATCAAACAATCAATTTCTTATGTTAGCTTATGACTCATGGGGAATAAATTTGATTTATAGACATATAATATAGAAAATAATAATACAGAATTATTTTCTATTTTATTAGATTTAATTTTAATTTTTGGTCAGTGTTAGATTGAGATTTAAAATTATAAATTCATTGGTGTGCTTAAATGAATAGCTGAATAGGAAAAATTATTAGTGTTACATATCAATGGCAGATAGTGAGGTAATGGTAGAGATTTTTTTAGATAATACCACAAAATTATAAGAATTTTTATTTATTGAAAGGTAAATTGCAAATTACATCTTTAAAGTTGTGAGACATTTGGATTTTACACCCTAAAATTTCAAAATTTAGATTTTACTTCATAAAATTTGAGAGTGTTTGAATTTTACACTTTAAAATTTCAAAATTTGGATTTTAGCACCTAAAACTTGGGAGTGTTTGGATTTGACACTAAAGTTTAGGAAATATTTAAATTTTACACCCTGAAATTTTAAAATTTAAGACAGTAAAATCCAAAACTCTAAAACTTTAAGAGGTAAATTCCACGTTCTAAAACGCCGAGATGTAAAATTTAAATACTTCCAAACTTCATGAAAGTAAAATTCAAATTTCGAAATATCAAGATGGAAAATTCAAACACCTTCAAACTTTAAAGATATAATTTACAATTTACCGAAACTAAAATCTTGAATATGATAATTTCTTTTCTTTTTTTTTCGGGTATAGCTTACGATACAAAGATTGTAGAAATAAAAATAAGTTGCAAAAAAAGAGCTACACAAAACTTGGTCAAAAACGTGAAAGACTAGAGTCAACTGCCGTTTAGACTTATTAGTACTGTCTCGGTGGTCGTGAGTGGAATGATGCCAAAATTGACAAGGACACGCGGAGGATATTCCAAAATCCCAAAGTCAGTTACAGCTGTCCATTTGTCCTCGCTTAAATTATAGGCAGCATATTGCCTATTTTCCCCCATTATTTATGGGTCTGAAATTACATACTTACTATTATATATATATATATATATATATATTTTTTTACTATTTGCAAAGTTTACTTGAGTCACCTCTTTACACTTTTACTTTTTATCTATGTTACTTTTGATAAAAAGTTTATAATAAAAAGTTAAATAAGTTGTTTCTAAATAGAGACTAAGCTCCCGTTTGGATTGCAATTATCCTTGCGTTTCGCGTCTCGCGTTTTGGTTCTTTTTTTTTTTTTTTTTTTTTTTTTTAGCCGCTAATGTTGACTTGGGAGGCAAAAAAACACTGTGTATGAACAGTGCGTGCACTGTTCATGCACTGTTTATGCACTGTTCATGCACTGTTCATGTAATAAAAAATATTAAAAATGGGTCCCACGGTACTATTCACATATTAAAAAATTATTTTGCTACAGTGTTTTCAGTTTTCTGTTTTCAGTTTCAGTAACAATAAGCTCAATCCAAACGGACCCTAAAAGTCAAGACAAATAAACACTTAAAGTCAATCATTTTTTCCTTATGTTTAATTATTCTTTTGTTTTAGCATATTTTATTCTTTTGTTTTAGTCATTTGAAATGTCTCACTAATACTTGAGAATCTTTTAAATTTTTGGATAAACTACATTGATACCCTTGAATTACAGCTAAATTAGACTTGCTAAACCCAATTTTAAAGAAATGGCACTTTAATTGTCCCATATGATTAAAATAATTGACACTTTTGGCAAAGCAAAGTGTTAATTATTTTGAGCATTTGGAGAAGGAATATCATTTTCTTGAAAATTGGGTATAATAAGTCTTATTTCACTATAGCTTAAAGGTGCGAGAGTAATTTAGCCTAAATTGTTAAGAATCCTAAGATATTATCTAAGTAGATGCTATGTTAACTCCTTCCTATGTGATTTCAATGCTAATTAGGAACATCACTCAAACCATCCAACAAGATTCTCCTCCTACATATTGGTATATTCTAAATGTCGTTCAAGTCATTTGAAATGTCTAATTAATGCTTGCGAAGCTTCTAAAATTTCTAACTGATTATTGAAGTAGACGCTATGTCAACTCCTTTGGTCCTTCCTATGTGATTTTCTAGCTCAATGCTGAAACTATCATTCAAATTTCCATAGAAGTGTTTTTACTCCTTCCTATGGGATTTCGATGCTAATTAAGAACATCACTCAAACCATTCAACAAGATTCTCTTCCTACATATTGGTCTATTCTAAATGTCGTTCAAGTCATTTGAAATGTCTCATTAATGCTTGTGAAGCTTCTAAAAATTTCTAATTGATTATTGAAGTAGACGCTACATTAACTCCTTTGGTCCTTCCTATGTGATTTTCTAGGACAATGCTAAAAATGTCATTCAAATTTCCATTGAAGTGTTTTAACTCTCACTCAATTGACCAATACCTCCAAGGTAAAGCGAAATTAAACTCGCTATACCTGATTTTCAAAAAATGACACTTTGGCGGCAAATGTTCAAAATAATCGAAACTTTGCCTCCTTTTGAAATTATTTTGAGAGCATAATGTCAATTACTTTGATCATTTTGGCACGAATTGTCATTTCTTGAAAATTGGGTATAATGAGTATAACTTCGCTATAGCTTAAGGGTGTAAGTATAATTTATCCTAAAAAGTATAATAATTCTAAAATATTTCCTAAGTAGACGTTACATTAACTCCTTCCTACATGATTTCTGAGGCTAAAAATGTCGTCCAAGCAATTCAACCAGACTCTCCCACCACATATTGGTCTATTTAAAATGTCGTTCAAATCATTTGAAATGTCTTGAAATGTCTCACTAATGCTTGAGAATCTTCTTCAAATTCCTAATTATTCCAAGGGATTATAGAAGTAAAAGCTACGTAACTCCTACTTGTATGATTTTCTAAGATAATGCTAAGAAGGTCTATTCAAATTGTAGTGGAAGTCATTCCACGTCTATTAGTGTATTCAAAATATCCTAGAAGATGTCAAGACTCTTGTTGTCTTCCATTTGTATGTGATTTGTAAACTTTGTCAATAAGGCCAATCATATTATCATACCTCTATTTTCCTTGCCGTTAGGTTCTTTTCGTGGAGCCCGGAGGCCATTCTCTTCCTGATGAAATTGTTTGTTCTGAAAGGAAAGATGATCCTTTTCTTTGATTTAATAATATTAATATACGAAGAAAAGTAAATTACTACTTTAATCAAACAATCAATTTCTTATATTCGCTTATGACTAGTGGGGAATAAATTTGATTTATAGACATATAATATAGAAAATAATAATACAGAATTATTTTCTATTTTATTAGATTTAATTTTAATTGTTTGTCAGTGTTAGATTGAGATTTAAAATTATAAATTCATTGGTGTGCTTAAATGAATAGCTGAATAGGAAAAATTATTAGTGTTACATGTCAATGACAGATAGTGAAGGAATGGTAGAGATTTTTTTTAGATAATACCACAAAATTATAAGAATTTTTATTTATTGAAAGGTAAATTGCAAATTACACTCCTAAAATTGGAAAATGTTTGGATTTTACACCTTAAAGTTTCAGAATTTAGATTTTACCCTTTAAAATTTGGGAGCGTTTAGATTTTACACCCTAAAATTTCAGAATTTAGATTTTATTCCTTAAAGTTTAGGAGTGTTTGGATTTGATAATAAAAAATTTGGGGAGTATTTAAATTTTACACCTTAAAATTTCAAAATTTTGGAGTGTAAAATCCGAAACCCTAAAACTGTAGGAGGTAAATTTCACATTCTAAAACAACATGATGTAAAATCTAAATATTTTTAAATTTCAGGAGAATAAAATTCAAATTATGAATTATCAGAGTGTAAAATTTAAATACCCTTAAATTTTAGGGGTGTAAATTAAAACTAAAATCTTGAATATGATAAAAAAAATTTTCCATGTATCGTAAAGCTTACGATACGAAGATTGTAGAAATAAAAGTAATTTGCAAAAAAAATTCCACAAAACTTAGTCAAAAAGATGAAAGACTGGAGTCAACTACCGTTTAGACTTATTAGTACCGGCTCGCATGGTCATGAGTGGAATGATGACAATGAAAAATTAAAAATTAAAAATTATTTTAATTCACAATGACAAGGACACGCGGAGGATATTCCAAAATCCCAAAGTCATTTACAGCTGTCCAATAAGCCTGAATATGGCCCGCCCATTTGTCCTCGCTTAAATTATAAGGTGATAAAATAAAAGTACTTATATGTAGTTATGTATGTAGGCCTTGCACTAAATTACTACAATTTGGCAATCCTGTGAAAAAATTGAATTGAAATTGTCAGATTCTAGATGCCTCAGTTCCAGAATTCCATTACCAATTAATGCTCTGTAAGTAAAACGGTAAAAAAGCCACTTATTATTGGTTACTAATTTATTATATGATTCCTTTAAAAAAAAATACTATGATTAGTGGTTCTAGTGCAAGGTTTTTTATCACCAAATAAAAAATATAATAATCACTTACACAAAAAAAAAAAAAAAATTAGTGTCCTAATTTGATGATGTGGGGCCCTATCGCACTTACCACGCTGGCCCACTACATGCGGCCCAAGGCCCGCGTCGAGGATAGTGCTGAGGCCGAGAACAATGGGAAAGAACCCAGAACGTCCAAAGGCCCGCGCCGAGGATGACCTATCCTCGGCGCACCGACTTCGCTAAAGGGAAAATATCCCATCCCCGTTGAATATATCTCACCTACATTCTGACCACTTTAATGACAAAGTGACCTGAAAACCCAAGGCATCAGTCGCTTCAACTAGTATAAAGCCTGCAAAGGCGGCTTTGACCTAACATAAAGCCTGTAAAACTACAGATGGTGAGACAAACCCCTACACGCAAAGCCCAGATAACCGACAAATGGACGGCTAAGATCCACTAAAGAGAACACTATATAAATAGAAGGAACCCCCTCGACCAGAGGGAGGGGGGGATTTGGGAAAGGGAAACAAAAAGGACCACAAAGGGGGTTCGAAAGACTTACCAAAGAAAAAGATCACCCTTACAAGACTCCTAGTCCAGTTCGTTTATCAGGATCCACCATAAACGCCACACAGATCGTCGTTTGTTCGTTAGTTGCCTAGTCCTTCCTACCTATTCTCTACAAATTTCATTGTCTGAGGTCCATTACATTTTGAGGCCTTACAGATGATTATAAATAATTATTAAAACTAAAAAAAGAAAAATTTTATTAAGGTTATTGCTTATTACCAACAAAAAATTTACTATGACTATTGGCTAGCTGGGTAATTGTAAATGTGATACTAAGAGCATTAGCATCTAGGAATGCAAAAAAAAAAAAAAAAAAAAAAAAAAAAAACATATTTTGCATTTTCAAACACTACTTTATCAATTTTACGTTTACCAACTCATTTTACAACTCACCCTACATTCTAATTTTTATTTTTACATACAACTCAATAAAATAATATAAACTATCTAATAAAATAATAAAAAATATTATTTTCTTTTTTTTTTTCCACTCACTTTTTCTCTTCACACACAGCCACATATTAAAATAATATATTTTTTTACAACCTATGAATAGTAAGGTTGCATATATGCAACCTGCAAATTTTTTTAAATTTACAAGCTCAGATGGAGTGTATTTTGGGTAGTTTAAGTTGTAAAATAGCAACTAGGGGGTGTTTACACCCCTAATGCTAGTGCTCTAATAAGGAGCGGGTATAACCGTACGGGGTAGATAAGTGTTTTGACTTTGTGTTTTAATTTATTTTAAGAGAAGACTTTGTGTTGATTAGTGAATTAGTATCATAATTTTTTATTGGGTAATATTAATCAGATAACTCAAATATAAATTAATTGATCCAGTTCCTCCACCACAGCGAACCTCAATTAGATTCAAGCATGATACACTTTTTAGTTATTGGGAGCGCCCAACAAATAAATCTATTACAAAAGAGTTCGGTTTTATAAAATAAAATAAAATAAACTGTAGGTTCTCTACTATAAATGGTGGATTATTAAAATACATATAATTATTAGATTGATTGGCTCTTAACTTAACAAGTGAAAAAAAAGTCTCAAAAAAAAAAAAAAAAAAGTGCATTAATGAGCTGATTTGCCTCCCTAAAAATATATTAAACTTCAGACCTACGGAAATCATGCAATTATTGAGCAGGAGCTCCGTCATAAGATTATTCAATGAGTGGTCATCTAATTCCACCTAAAAGAAAATTAATTCCAAGATGTAATTTGGTAATTCAAACAAAACTTATGGCTCCTCATCAGTCCTCTCTATCTAAGGATTTGTTTTTCTTGACATTTTCTTGTATTGTAAAATATATTATACTTTGTCGGAAGCTGTACAGACAGTGACGGACCTATCATGGGGCTGGGGGGAGGGGACCATGGCCGGATGGCCCCCCTCAATTTTTGAAAAAATATATATTAGTATATAAATTTATACAAAATTTTAGATCTTGACCCTTAATATTTATTCTTGGCCCCCTCCCACAAAAGTTTTACAAATTGACAAATGAAAACCAAAAAAAAAAAATTATTTGACCGTTTCTTTTGCCCAGTTGTACTAAGAATACCAAGATAAACCTTTAGGTAAACCAAAACACCAGCAAACAATTCATAAATCTAGATAATAATGAAAACCTTTAGACAAACCCAAATTACCAACAAACAAATAACATATCTGGTCTATAACAACAACAAAATACTAATTAACAATTACAAATCACAAATGCCTAACCAAATAAATTACAAACGCTCCAACCTTCTTCCTTGGGTCCATTGGTGACTCCATAATTGGCTAAGGTATGGTTTCTTGATTTGTAGATTATGAGAAAGAATAGTTTTTTTCCAAAAAAAATAAAAAACCAATAATGATATTGTCACCTTGCCTTCTCTAGCATTGATATCCCAATTTCTAAAATCCTCAAACAAAAGACATTGGCTGCCCCCCCCCCCCCCCCCAACCCCCACAAATGCGAGTTCTGGTTCCGTCCCTGTGTACAGAAATCACAGACGGTTCCCATATAAACCTGGTATTGCCCTAAATTGTTTTTAGAATCAAACCCTTTTTTATTATTATTCTAGACGTTATTGTCTTAGTTCAACTAGGACCAAGTAGTTCATAAAAAATAATAATAATAATAATAAATAAAATAAATAAAAAAACCAGGACCGAGTAAAGCAGATAGAAATTTCCCTCACATAAGTCTCAAATAACTAGGTCTGGTCCGTCTGGATACAAATTTCTTATCTTTAGGTACTCTCATGCTAGATGTTTCTAACATAAATATATTTTATTCTCCACTTTTGAAACGTAAGAGCCCTAGAAAGCTAGAACTAGAAGAAAGAATTGACAAACACAGGCTGTTCAACCCAGCATAGCTAGACTGAACAACCTGATTTGACTGCCAACAAAGTGGATGCTGATATATATATGGGTTCGGTTAATGTATATCCGCATACATTAATTATTTATTTTTAGAAAGCTTTTATTGAGAATTAAAAAAATTATCAAATCAGTTAATTATTTTTTTCATTTTTTTTATAAATTTTTTTTTTAAAACTTTTTACTAATGTATGTTCTAATGGCATACGTTGATAAAACCTTATGTATATTACCAAAGTTTTTGTCAGGGAGACAGGCAAGAAGTCAACGAGGACCAAGCAGTAGTTCATCAAAATATAAGAATTATTTTGAAGGTAGTTTTTCCTTTTTATTGTCTATTTTATATGAATTGGATTCAAATTAAATTTAATGTAACTTTAAATTATATTACACCACTTAATATTTTTTTTACATGAATAGGTTTAAATTTCTTCTTAACGATACATGCTTACAAAATTTCAAAATGATCTAAAATCAATAATTATATCATCGATTAAATGTTTAAATTGCAAGTTTTTGTATTTAAAATTTTACATTGAAAAAATGGGTTTTTATATAAGCTATACCATTACTTATAAGATATTTCGGGAGGTGTCACAGGTTCCCCTCCCCCCCCTTGCAATACAATTATTTAAACAAAGCCTATAAAGGTGAATTAAAAATTTTAAAACTTAAATTTAAAGAAAATCTAAAAGTTAGATCAATGAAAAACCATAATAAAAATTTAGCTTATTTTTAAGAGATTGTTCTCTGTTATTATTTTCCAAAAAACAATCTCATTCTCATAGTTGCCTTTTTATGTTTTGAATTATACAAGAAATGTTTTTGATATTTTGCATTTACCAAACACCAAAAAAAAAAAAAAAAATTCAACTGTTTTTCAAGGTTGTTTCCAAACACAGAATAATGAGACAATTTTTCATAAAATATTTTATGTTGAAACAAAGAATTATAACTATTTATGGTTATAGTTTTGAAATATTATATTTTTTTTATTAAAAAAAAAAAACCTCTAAACACGTTTAAAGAGGATAATGTAACTTTATATGAACTAATAAGAGCTAACCAATTACTAATGTCGAGTTTCAAAAACAGAGGTATTTTGCTAAGGACAAAACTTAGGTACTGTATCTTAGATGTTGTTCTTTAGGTTCCTCTCTTAAAATTTAGCCAACTACTTAACTTAAAAATATACTTCCATCACATTAAAAAAAATCCATATGATAGAATTTTAAAAAGGAAATTTAAGGAACAACACCTAAATACTGTACCTAAGTTTTGCTCTTTTGCTAAATAGTTTCAAAACAGTGACATTTTGGTACATAATTTGTAAATTGGGGATAAATGTACATTCCACAAGGTATAGCCCTAAAATTATGTGCTTTACTACGTCTATTACTATACACACATCTATTTCTAATTGGTTAGCTCCTAGATTAGTGGAGTTGGTTGAGATTAGTGGAGTTAGTTACAGGCATGCGGTTATAACTATTACCAATAAATTAACTTCTTCCCCTTGTTTCTCACTATAAGTATAAGAACAGACAAATTGAATAAGAATTAAGCTTCAGTCACCAACAGGGACGAAACCAGGATTTGTACCTCGAGGGCCAAAGCTTAAAATAAAAAAATAAAAAAATTATGAAAATAAAAACTAACATCTATTTCATATTCAACAAAATACTACATACAAAATACATATTTCTTAAACATTTCATATTATAAAACACATCAACAAAGTATAACATACAAAATAAGTGTATTATTTTTTTATTTTGTTTTTGTAGTTAAAGGGGCATGAATTTTATTTATTTATTTCTTTTCTTTTAGGTCAATATCTAAATATTTTAGAGGAGGAGAGACAAAATATATATGTATAAGGGCAAATCTTAATTTTTTGTATACCAGTTTGTATGCATATATTAGCTTATATGCACATATTAGTTTTTTTTTGGGGGTGGGGGGGGGGGGGGGGGGGCGGAGCGCCATGGCCCCCCTCTGTCCTATTGTAGGCCCTTCCCTGGTCACCAATTTTTATAGCTTATGTTTTTTTACAGATACCTCGTGTTCCATACACATTAGTGGGGACAAGAAAGTCGAATTTAGCAACTGGACTAGTGGGTAACATGTCGACTGTCGACATATTTAATGATAGTATGAAAACTTAGGTACTGTATCTTAGATGTTGTTTCTTAGGTTTCACTCTTAAGATTTAGCCATGTAACTACTTAACTTAAAAATATACTTCTATTACATTAAAAAAAAATCCACATGATAGAATCTTAAAAAGAGAACTTATGGAACAACACCTAAGTACTGTACTTAAGTTTTGCTCTTTTGCTAAATAGTTTCAAAACAGTGACATTTTGTTACATAATTTGTAAATTGGGGATAAATGTACATTCCACAAGGTATAGTCCTAAAATTACGTACTTTACTACGTCTATTACTGTACAGGCATCTATTTCTAATTGGTTAGCTCCTAGATTAGTGGAGCTGGTTGAGATTAGTGGAGTTAGTTACAGGTGCGCGGTTATAACTATTACCAATAAATTAACTTCTTCCCCTTGTTTCTCACTATAAGTATAAGAACAGAAAAATTGAATAAGAATTAAGCTTCAGTCACCAACAAGGATGGAACTAGGATTTGTACCTGGGGGGCCAAAGCTTAAAATCATAAAAAAAAAAATTTATGAAAATAAAAACTAACATCTATTTTATATTCAACAAAATACTACATACAAAATAAGTATTTCTTAAACATTTCATATTATAAAACACATCAACAAAGTATAACATATAAAATAAGTGTTTTATTTATTTTTATTTTTTTTTTTGTAGTTAAAGGGGCATGAATTTTATTTATTTATTTATTTATTTATTTATTTATTTATTTATTTATTTTCTTTTAGGTCAATATCTAAATATTTTAGAAGAGGAGAGACCAAAATATATATATATATAAGGGCAGGTCTTAATTTTTTGTATGCCAGTTTGTATGCATATATTAGTTTTTTTGTATACCAGTGTAGGTCCGCCCCTGGTCACCAATTTTTATACCTCATGTTTTTTAACAGATACCTCATGTTTTTTAACAGATACCTCATGTTCCATACACATTAGTGGGGACACGAGAAAGTCGAATTTAGCAACTGGAGTGGGTAACATGTCGACTGTCGACATATTTAATGGTAGTATGAAAATGGACAACCTTAGATTTATGTTGGACGGGCCTGATTCAATTTAATGAATTTGCAGTTCCTCTTAAAAGTGGCCAGAAAAAAAGAGACTCGATTGTCATTTGACTTTTTTTTTTTTTTTTTTTTTGAGAAACAGCTGTCATTTGACTTAAATGTTAAATAGAGACCATATATATATAAACACAATTTTTGTGTTACAATCTTGATATAATAGACTATAAATAATAGGAGAAAAGAAAAATAATAAACAATAGTTCATAATCTGTCATATAATATAAGTTATGACACAAAAGTTAAGATTGCAAGAGAACTTTTAAGGAAAATTATTAGGTACTCCCGGAGTACCATAAATGCGTACTCCCTCCTCTCACATAAATGGTGGGTCCCACCATGAATTTAATTAGTGGGACCCACCATTCATGTGAGAGGAGGGAGTACGCATTTATGGTACTCCGGGAGTACCCAATAATTTCCTCAACTTTTAACAATAATATCATTATATTTAACAGGCTAGTAATGAGAACGTGTGTGATGGATCAAAGCCTAGCAGAGATTCCCAATCTAAGAAAAAAAATAATAAAAAGTTGACCTGATGATAACAAATCATTGCCTCGTTTCACACGCAATTTGACTCAATCAACCCAATTGCTACGTTGAATTAAACCACTCAAACTTGAGGAAAATACATCAAGCCCTAGATTGATTTCTGGCAAAACAAAGAATTACCTAAACTTTTGAATGTAATTAGACTTGTTTGTAATATTGTTTTATGTTTAAATTATTAAAGGTTATGTTAACGGGTACTTTTAAGATAATTATTAATAAATTATATTAGGAAAGTTTTTAATACTACTTGCCCGTTTGGATTCAACGTTTTCTTGTGTTTGCGTTTCAGCAAACGCGTTTTCTTCTTTTTTTTTTTTTTTGGCCGCATTGTTTGACTTTGGGAGACAAAAAATCTGTGCATGAACAGTGCGTGCACTGTTCACGCACTGTTCATGTAATAAAAAAATATTAAAAATGGGTCCCACGGCACTACACTGTTCATGCACAGATCATGTAATAAAAAAATATTAAAAATGGGTCCCACGATATTATTTACACATTTAAAAATTATTTTGTTACAGTGTTTTTAGTTTTTAGTTTTCATTTTTCAGTTTCAGCAATAATAAGTTCAATCCAAACGGACCCTACATCTACGAAAAATATAAAAAACTGTTAAATTTTTTTTTCGAAAATTAAAAAATTAATTACTTTATTATTTTTCCATAAATGTTTCTAGAAATAATTCTTAAATTAATACCTTAGAACATTCGTTAACATTTCTCAATTATTAAACATTATTGAAAACAAATACTCATTGATTACTCATGCGATGATATTGTGTTCATATTACCACACAATGTTTTGAGTGTAACACATAATTCTTAAAGATGAATATTACCATATAATTAAAATTTCACGTATAAGAAAGTTTTAAAAAAATATTTAAGTGTCACACTCAAAACCTCAAATACTGTGTGTTTTACGGAGAAATCCCTCAGGATTTTGTATACTATTTTTCTCCTATTATCGTTGGCATTTGTTTACCCACATTACCAGATTACCATTCAAAGTCAAGCTCAAAGAATAAGAAAGGCACATGCCCCAGCAACCCTTATAAAATTCATCTCGATCCGCTTAAGCTTGCAACCATTGACATTGTCAGTAACCAACCTATTCTTCAGCGATGGCCTCCCAAACTAGCCAACCTCACTTTGTCTTGATACCACTCATGGCACAAGGCCATATGATTCCCATGATAGACATGGCCAGGCTCTTTGCAGAGCGTGGCGTTATTGTTAGCTTGGTCACAACCCCTTGCAACGCCTCAAGATTTGACACAATTGTTCATCGAGCAAAAGAGTCTGGGCTCCCACTTCGCCTAGTACAAATCGAGTTCTCATGCCAAGAAGTGGGACTTCCTATTGGGTATGAGAATCTTGATATCCTACCTTCACCAGACTTGCTAAGAAAATTCTACAATGCTCTTAGCTTGCTACAAGAACCACTAGAAAAACACCTCGAGAAACAAAATCCCCCTCCAACTTGCATTATATCTGACAAGAGCCTGTTTTGGACGTCAAAAACAGCTCAAAAGTTCAACATTCCAAGGCTTGTTTTTCATGGGATGGGCTGTTTCTCACTTCTAAGCTCGCATAATATCAAATACTACAATGCTCATAAATCGGTCACTTCTGACTCAGAACCTTTTGTGATTCCAGGACTGCCCCAAAGAATTGAAATAACAAAAGCCCAGCTGCCAGGAACATTTGTTACACTTCCCGATATTGATGATTTCCGAGACAAGATACAAGAGGCTGAATCAACAGCTTACGGGGTTGTAGTAAACAGTTTCGATGAGTTAGAGAACGAGCGCATTGAGTTGTACAGAAAGGCTATTAACAAGAAGGTGTGGTGCGTTGGGCCAGTTTCTTTATGTAACAAGGAGAATTTGGACAAGTTTGAGAGAGGCAACAAAGCACCAATTGATGCGTATCAACGCTTGGAATGGCTTAACTCGATGAAACCAAGGTCAGTTATTTATGCTTGTCTAGGTAGTTTATGCCGCCTTGTTCCTTCGCAACTAATTGAGCTTGGGTTGGGTCTAGAATCATCAAATCAGCCATTCATTTGGGTAATCAAAACAGGACCAGAGTTAGAGGAGTGGTTGTTGAAGGAAAATTTTGAAGAAAGGATCAAAGGGAGGGGACTCTTAATCAGGGGATGGGCTCCACAAGTATTTATTCTATCCCATCCAGCAATAGGAGGGTTCCTAACACACTGCGGTTGGAACTCAATAATAGAAAGCATGTGTTCTGGGTTGCCAATAATAACTTGGCCTCTGTTTGCCGAGCAATTCTTTAATGAAAAGCTAGTAGTTGAAATTTTGAGGATTGGAATTCGGGTAGGTGTGGATATCCCTGTGAGATGGGGGGATGAAGAGAGAGTTGGGGTGTTGGTGAAGAAAGATGAGGTTGAGAAGGCCATAGTTATGTTGATGGATGAGGGAGAAGAAGGTGAAAAGAGAAGAAAGAAAGCAAGAGAACTTGGAGATATGGCAAGAAGGGCAATGGAAAAAGGAGGATCTTCTCAATTGAACATGTCTGTGTTGATTGAAGATATAAGAAGACAGTCCACTCAAGGCCAAGGAGAAGTACTGCTCGGAGAAACTGCTTATGGTCACTAGTTCAGTCCCTACAGTTGTGTAAGACCTTTTAAGTTTTATTTACAAATTTTTATTTTGGTAATAACAAGACTGCACACATTGCTATATACAAAGTACGCACGCTCACTTTTTTCTAGTAAGCTCATAACTTGAAGTCATGATTTTTAAATCACAACTTCAGTACAAAAAAGCAAATGGATGTACTTTGTGTGCAACACTACAGTTTGTGTAAAATAGAAACTACTCCTTTAATTTACATATTAATTTCATCGAGAACATCCTATAAATAAATGTATTTATACTGCAATAAAGAGTTTAAGGTTTTAGCAAAAACAATAAAGTGGTCAGGGGATTGACAACTTTTTTCTAATGCTTTCGATTTGAATTCCAGTCATATTATATTATAATTCTAATAATTTGTATACATACCTTTTTCGGATTGTTTGTATGTCACTAATGCGAGAAGGCAATAATAAATATTAGCCGTTGACTTGCCAATATGGTTTATGTAGTTTATAAGTAAATGGCAATTTCTTTTCATTATTTAAATAAATAAATAAAACCAAGCAATAATAAATATTACCCGTTGACTCGCCAATATGGTCTGTGTAGTTTGTGAGACAAGTAAATGGCAATTTATTTTCATTAGTTAAATAAATAAATAAAAACCAACAATTTCTTCTTAGAGCCATTATCCAAATATTCCAATGATTTAGAACATGCTCACGGATCTATATGGTGAACTACAAAATATACATGTCTGACAGATGGATGGGTTACAAATCTACGATTCTAACGTGAATTTAATATAACGATTTTAAAGGACTATTTGTTAAATCCTATAAATCCTAATTGACGTTTTCTAAATAATTATGGATCTAATCATAATTAGTAGACAAATAGACATCCAACCAATAAATAATATTTTGAAGAAATTCGAAGGGGGTTTTAGCATATAACATATTTAACCCCACTTAACCCAAAATAAGTCTATAAATATAGACCCAATTATGTTCTATCTCGGGTGAAGTTAAGATCACAACTCACAAAAATACTTAATTTATTTACCCCCTTACACATGAATCATTAAAAATAAATAAAAATTTGTGAGGGACAAGTATGCGGTGATAGACAAATTGGATGTTGTTGTGAATTCTTTTGTAAATTTTTGTTGTGACTCCAGCTTTCTTGTTCGAATTTCTTAAGTTATTTATTTTTCCTCCATATTGGACTTTCACTCACATTTGTACCCAATAATCTCTCGACATGAATTAAACAAAAATTTCATTTAAAAGGGATTGAAGTGTGAACCAAAATATTTTCAATGTTAATTGATTTATATTTATTTTTAATTTTACGTGAATATAAAGAATTATGCAAGCAAAAGACCTTTATTTTCTAGAAACAAGCATTAAACTTATACTTTCCACTTAGTTATCAGTCTTATAAGATATGTTTAAACTTACATAAATAAAAGTGCCTTTATGCAAGGCGGTTGGAGTGTAATGTGAACACTAACAATTGCACTTCAGATGTGTTTAGTAGAGATGAGTATGGGAAGGTAGTTAAGGCTTGGATTGAACAACTAGATTCGGTTTGGGGCATGACTTAAACAAGGCTTAAGTGTCCCTATAAGACAAACATTGAAATAATGTTGCACTTAGAAACTTAGGAAGACTAGATTCACAGTGCAATTTCTTTGCCTCCTCTAGGATTATAGAGGAATTTCTTCAAAATCATAGAGGTGAAGTAGAGAGGTACTCACCCAATAGCTTAAGGATTGTTTGGTTGGGAGGATAGAAAATAAGGAGGGAGTGTAAAAGTGGGTGAATAGCAAAGATTTAGTTTTCCCTTCATGTGTTTGGTTGAGGGAGTAGAAAAGTAAAGAGGTGGAAAACTCTTTTATTTGGTAGAGTAAAAAAGTGAGAAAATAAAAAATGTAACTTGTATAAATTTACTCACATGGCCATGGTACACAAAAAAACAATTTTTAAAAATAGTTTATAAAAATTATTTTTTTTAAGGCGAAAACCACATTTTTGTCTCTACATTTTCACTCGATTCTACTTTGGTCCCTAACTTTTTTTCCCACTGCTTTTAGTCCCTATCCTAAAAAACGCCTATCGTTTTAATCCCTGCCGTTACATCAGAGATGAAAAATGCTGACGTGGCAAACGGATGGCACTGTTGGCTGACGTGGCCATTAAAATAATAACAAAAAATGTTATTTGGTATTAAAAAAATTTAAAAATTAATTTATTAATTTTAACTAAGTAAAAAAAAATCAAAACAAAAATAAAAATAAAAATTTATATGAATTAAGATCAAAAAGTATCTTGAAGAAGAACACTAAGAACACCAACACCAAACCTCCATTTCCGGCCACCCAAACACAGATCCGGCCAACTTAAACACCAACCTAGCCACCTAAACACCAACCACAGTCACCCAAACACCAAACCACCATTTCCGGCCACCCAAACACAAATTCGGCCAACCCAAACACCAACCCAACCACCTAAACACCAACCCACAGCCACCCAAACACCAAACCACCATTGATCCGGCCACCTAAACACAGATCTGGCTAACCCAAACACCAACCCACAGCCACCCAAACACCAAACCACTAGTGACAAATCGGAGCATTTGGAGAGGAAGCGAGCGATGGCGAGAATGGCATTGAGCTGAGAGCTAGAGACCCAAGGAGGAGATCCGGATAAGAGCGAATCGGGTTGCGGACACTCATTGCAAATCCATGACAACTTGTCGGAGAATTGGGTCGGGTTTTGCGCCACCAAATCGCATAGCTCCGTCATCTCCTCCATTTTCGAAGATCGAATCCAAAAGACTCAACAACAAAAAAAAAAAAATTTTTGAAATGAAATGTATATAAATTTAGGGTTTCCACTTGGTTTTTTCTAAATTCGGTTATTTCATATTTTTGGCATTTTGGCTTTGCTTTGGTTTGGTTTGCTCTGTGCTTTTTATTGGTTCAGTTTTGTTTTTGTACGTTTTATCAGTGAAAGTTTTTTTTGGATTTTTTTAGATTCTGTTTTTGGTTTGAGTTTCTTGGATTCTTTTTTTTTTTTTAATTAATTTGATTTGGATTTCTTTCTGTGTCGTTGTCGTTGTCGTTGTCTTTGTCTATTCTCTGTGTAAGTAACCAAATTTGATCTGTCGCCGTTTGAGACCAGTCACGTGATATTGATCGAATGATCTGTACCAAAACATTTGGTGTTGGTGGTCTTAGTGTTCTTCTTCAAGATACTTTTTGATCTTAATTCATATAAATTTTGATTTTGATTTTTTTTTACTTAGTTAAAATTAATAAATTAAATTTTAAATTTTTTAATACCAAATAATATTTATTATTATTATTTTAATGGCCACGTTAGCCAACAGTGCCATCCGTTTGCCACGTTAGTATTTTCCGTCCCTGATGTAACGGTAAGGACTAAAACGAGAGGCGTTTTCCAGGATAGGGACTAAAAGCGGTGGAAAAAAAAGTTAGGGACCAAAGTGAGAATCGAGTGAAAATGTGGTTTTCTCCTTTTTTTTAATTGCCACAAACTAACCCAACTATTAAAACATATAGCATAAAAAAGTTGCATTTGATATAAAAAATAAAAAGAGACAATTTTTTTTTTTTTTTTTTGAGAAACGAAAAGAGACAAAACTTGTGCACTACTATACATGAAGAAAGAAAGAAAAAAAAAAAAAAAGTGGGGGGAGATGGGGAATAGTGTAACAGGCAATAGCAGTAACATTTTCAAAAAAGAAAAAAAGAAAGAAGAACCAACATTAAATTAATAAATAAGGGGAGGGTAGATGGATAATTTCACATCAAACCCACTTTTTTCCCACCTTTCTCTCACTTTTCCTTTCCAAATTGGGGAGAACACTTTTTCTCTCCCTCCAACCAAACACCCTCCTCTCTCCTTTTTCTCTCTTATTTTATCTCCCCTTCTATCATTTCACTCCCAACTAAACACACACTAAGTCTCTGAAAGACCAACATATGACACAATTGACAAGTACCCTTAGTCTCTCTAGAATTATAGGGGAGTGGAGTGCTTTTGAATAAGTTTTTTTACTTTTAGAGTCCGTCTGGTTGGAAGAATGGAAAAGTGAGAGGATAGAAAATTGTGGGATGATGGAAAAGTAAGAGGATGAAAAATATTTAATTTTCTCTCGTATGTGTTTGGTTGGAGGGATGGAAAAGTGAGAGGGTGGAAAACTTTTTTGTTTGGTTAAAAAAAAAAAGTGGGAGGATAGAAAAAGTAGTTTATATAAATTGACTATTATACCATTGTTACATAATAGGTAAGAAATAGATTTATTTGTATTCATTAAATAAAATAAAATTTATTAACAATTATATTTTTTAATAAGAAGTGTTACGTCTACAACATTTTTCGCAATACTTTCATAACAAAATTTATGTAAAAAGTTGTTACTAGTTCTAATTTAAACCCACCACTGAAATTATTTTTTTACTCGCAAATATTAACTAATAACAATCTGTTACTTAAAATTTATTGTGAAAATATTGTACTAACATTTCTTAATTAGAATTTTTTATTTTTTATATTATTTCTCTTTTCTCTCTTTTGATTTCATCCATACGTTTTTGTTTTTCTTTTTCTTTTTTTCTACGCTATCTCCTCCACACATGTTGTTATCTCTATCCCCACCCCCTTTTTTTTCTTTTTCTTTTTCTCCACACATGTTCCAGCAAACATCCAGCACTCTCATTCTCTCTTTCTTTTCTCCAGCTTGCTCTCTTTGTGTTTTTTTTTTTTCCTCCATACCCGTATGTCCTTATCTCTTTTATCTCCCCCTTCTTTTCTTTCTTTTTCTCTTTCATTCAAGAAGTTCTTTCTCTCTTTTTTTTCTCCAGCTCTCGGTCTCTTTTTTTTTTTTTTTTTACTTGATTCCAGAATTGCCTTTGCGTTTGTGAGGAGGGTGCGTGGGAGAGGGCATTTGTGTAATTCCACGGTAAGAGCAATTTTCTCTCCACAGTTTTCTTCCCGATTTGGGAGGAAAAAAATTGGTGGGCCCGAGAGGAAAATTTTCTCCCGGGTTTTCAATCATCTCTGTTTTCCTTTGCTTCCCAAACAGTGAAAAACACTGTTTTCCACACCATTTTTCACCCATTGTCTTCCATCCTCCCTATAATCCCTCCAACCAAACATAGTGTTAATTATAGTGGAGGATGTAGGTTCTAGAAAAAAGGAGCATTAAGTCAGGAGCATAAAAGGATGAAGGTTGAAATTTGAAAATTAGTGGGACCAAGTGCAAATCAACATTTAGTCTGGCTGTATGTTTGCCGATTGGCAAATGGTTGGCAAGTGATTGACACTTGGACCTAGTGCCGTTCTATTTGCCAAGGCACTTGGGCCTTGAGCCAGCCCATAGACCACCTTCTTTTCCTTCAATCAATTCTTTGATCTTTTTTTCTTTTTTCTTTTTTCTTTTTTTGAATTTCAACAACCCAATCAACCTCAAATCAGATATCAATAACCCTTAATTTCATCAAATTTATTATAATTACAAATCAATTATAGCCAAAATCAAAAAATTATTAATGTTTGATCATTAGTTTAATTTTTACTTAAACTAATATGATCATGACACATCATCATTTTCAAATTAATCATAAATAAGCTCATTAATGTGAATGCATTTCTACTGTTGAAATTTAATTCTTCAAAATATTTCAATTTAATGGTCCGATCCAGACCTGTGACCAGCCATTCGGATTATTACAACCTTGAGATTTGTTTTATGAGGAGTAATTGAGGATTCAATAGTCAGAATTAAGATGCTACATTCAAGGTGTGAAATTACCCTTTTGCTCTTTAGTAGAGGTTAAATGCATTTTGTAAAATGGGGTGTTTATATTCACCATATATCTCAATTTTTTCTTCTCAACCAAACAAATGAAATTTATATGAATTTTTCATCTTTCCACTTCTTTATTATTCCAACCAAATACACATGGTAAAAAATAAATAATTTATATACTTCTAATAAATTTTCATCTATTCTAACAAAATGAATTTTTTTATTAAAAAAAACACGAGAATAATCAAATGGAGTATAAATTGCGTGCCAGTATACGCAGCTCAGTCAATAGAAATGGATCCAGGCCTGAAAGGGCCGAAACCCAATTGACGAGGATTTTGGGCAATAAAAATTAAAAACCCAAAAAATCCAAGTATCAGGAAGGAAATTTAAAAAAAAAAAAAAAATCATCCATATTACAAATTTAAAAGTACCATAAATGATATGATTTAACAATTTAGAAGAGAAAAACAGATTGTCTCATGATACAAAAGTAGTCAATTTGGGTTTTTTTTTTTTTTTTTTTTTTTTTTTTTTGATAGGAAATACTGAATTTGTATTCATGAGTTAAGAAATAGTAGCTGTAACAATATCCTGAGCACAGGCCTGCTCAATATGGCTCAGGCAGGATTCTACCCAAGCAACGTAACTAACTAATGACTTAGAATACTATGCTAACATGTGAATAGGGACATTTCCCTACCTTTTTGTGTGGGAGAAGCAACATGATCTAAACATATGTGCATGCTGGTGGATGCCATCCACGATGAATTGGATCGAAGAACTCGGCACCGCTATTCCCTGGACTGCATTGAAGACTTCCAGTGTATCACACTCAAACACTGCATCTCGGATGCCTATGTCTAGTGCGAAGCGCATGCCAAACTCCATCGCTTTGGCTTCCATCTCAAGAGCACCAAGGGGACCCATCCTGGGGCTGCTTAGAGCAGCAATCACATTCCCATTGCTGTCACGGATCATCACGCCTAGCCCCACCTTCCTCTAGTTTGCAAACACGGCCCCATCTGTGTTAACCTTGTACTGTCCCTGCGGTGGTGGCGCCCACCGTATTGGTTTGGGGCTCGCTGCTGCTGGCTTCCACGGTCCCTTATTGGCCATCTAGTACTTATCCATTAAGCTGAGGGAGTTCTTCAAAGTGACCCTACCAGGTTTACCCCTTCCACCGATTCGAATGATATTTCTCTCTTTCCAAATACCCCAGCACACAGAAACAAACCGTTCTGCCAAACCGGGTTGCACTTCCTTGTACCTTTGGAGTTGTTCCATAACATCCAAGAAGCTCTAATTGGGGCCAATATCAGAAGGAAGAGAGAACTTACTTGTATTCCACACATCCTTGGCGTGAGCACAAAACCAGAGAATGTGGAGTACGTTTTTTGTTGGGTTCCCGCATAGTGCACAGCCACCTTCCACCACGATGTGCCTCTGCCGTAGAGCCTCTTTGGAAGCCAGAATGTTCCTAGCAGCCTTCTAAGCAAAATGTTTGACTTTTTGAGACAGGTTCATTCTCTATAGCCCCTTCCATGCTTTCTTCCTCGCCAAGGGGTTCAAGCAATCCGCTTTGTTGCCACCCCTGTTCTCCTCACAGGCCAGTTGATATGCGCTTTTGACAGTAAATTTTCCACTTGGTGTTTCTGCCCATATTAACCTATCCTTGGGCCAATGCAAGCTTAAAGGGATGCTTAAGATAGCATCAGAATCCTCCTCTATGAAGCAGCTTCAGATCCACTCTACTTTCCACTCCATAGATGCTCTGTTTATGAGATCACAAACCAGAGTAACACCCGGGTAAGCATCATCACTTGTGACAATACTATATGAAGTCGGCTTAGGAATCCATTTGTCGCACCAAACTCGCGCACCCTCCCCCGAACCTATCTTCCACCTCGTGCCCCTTTGCACCACCCCTTGAGCCACCATTATGCTTCGCCAAGCATAGGAAGGGTAGCGGCCTAAATCAGCCTCTATGAAGGAGCAATGGGAGAAGTACTTTGCCTTAAAAACTCGAGCAAACAAGGATGTGGAGTTAGTCTGCAACATCCACCCTTACTTCGCCAAAAGCGCCAAATTGAACAGCCTCAAATCTCTAAACCCCATGCCTCCCATTTCCTTTGGCATGCACAACTTGTCCCAACTTAGCCAGGCTAGCTTTTTCTTATCTTTAACCTGACCCCACCAGAATTGCCGAATCAAACTAGTGAGTTCATCACATAAGTTCTTAGGCAAGAGAAAGCAAGACATGGAATAAGACGGAGCGGCTTGTGCAACCGCTTTGATTAGTATTTCGTTACTAGTAGTCGTCAGGAGTTTTTCCTTCCAACCTGACACTTTGTTTGCAACCCTCTATTTTAAATTGGCAAAAGTATTGTTTTTGGACCGACCCATCAAGGATGGTAGCCCGAGATAAGATTCATGAGGCCGAATCTCATTTGCACCAAACATTGCCTTGATTGACTCCTTTAACTCATTAGCTATGTTAGGACTGAAGAATAGGGAGGTTTTCGACTGATTTAACTGTTGCCCAGATGACTGTTCATAAACCTGAATCACCCTTTGTATTTCAACGCCTTCCAAAAATGAGACTATCATCGGCAAAGAAGAGGTGAGACATTCTAGGGCCCCCACCCAAGGCAGCCACTCCTCTTAATCTTTGCCGTTGGACTGAACTGTGGAGTAAAGCAGACAAGCCCTTCGCACAAATGAGAAAGAGGTATGGAGAAAGTGGGACACCCTGGCCCACGCGTCAGATGTATTTCCCTACATGGTCTACCATTAATTCTCACTGCATAAGAGATTGACGACACGCACCTCATGACTATTTGCACCCATTGCTCATGGAAACCTAGTCTTAACATTAGCTGCTTTAAGCACTCCCACTCTACCTGGTTGTAAGCTTTACTCATGTCTAATTTCAATGTCATTTCCCCACTTTTGGCTTTTCTTAGCTTGCCAATATGATTCATCACTTCATGTGCCACTAAAATATTACCTGTGATTAACCTCTCTACCACAAAAGCACTTTGGTTTTCACACATGACTTCTTGCAACACTACCTTCATACTGTTTGCCACCACTTTCTCAAAAAAAAAATCTATATAGGAGCACATAAGTACCGGGCAGATAGAATCAATCTGTCATTGGAAGTGGCCACGTGGGTTAATAACTCAAGATAAATAAATAAATAAAAATAAACAACAATGACGGTCTTCTAAAGTGGGCCAAAATGGGAAATTAGCCATGATTTTTAAACATTATAATTAGTAGTCTACGTTTTCAAACTATATTTTTTACTAGCATCTCGAGGCTAATAGGGTTGATTTTGGACTATAAATCGAGTTTTTGAGGGTCGGTTTTCATGTTCTGATCGGGTTCGAGGTGGCAGATTGTCCTTTTGGAAATCGAGTCTTAGAAATTCGATTTATATATCGACCCTCAAACACTCGATTTGTTCATGAAATTTCACCAAGTGTTAGAGTACAAAACACAAACACAAATCAGCCAGTACAAAACATCCAACCAAATCTACCCCTAACAACCACCTAAAATCCAGATTATAAAAAAAAAAAAAAAAAAAAAAAAAACCCCCAAAAACCCATCAGATCAGAGAGAGAAAAAACCCATCACATCAGAGAGAAAGAATCCGAGGACCTAAAATCCAAATTAAAACAAAAAAAGGGATTCAAGTTCAAATCCCTAGCTTTGAGTCCTCGAGAGAGAGAGTGAGGAGCTCTTTGGTGGAAGGGCTGTAGAACGAGTTTTTGGCGTGGTTTTGTCGCCGGAATCTTCTCCGGCGACGGAGTACAAAGAAAAGCTCGGCGAGTAGAGCTACAAGAGTCACTGCAAACACTACAGTGAGTGCTGTGCCAAGCTTGTGCAGAACTACCATTTCTGAATTAGAGAGAAAGAAAAGAAAAGAGTTTGTTTTTTCTTTTACTTTCTTTTTCTCTTTGTGGTTTTGTGTTTGGCTTAAGAAATTGGTAACCGGTAAGTGACCTGGAAAATATGGGTATTGGAAAGGAGTGTGAGGGTGACGGGGGTAGCTAGGTTTGAGAGAGAGAGAGAGAGAGAGAGAGAGAGAGAGACTGAGTTCACCAGCGGTGTCGCCGCCCTTGCTCGCTGCCCCTGCTCGCCGTGTAACCATATCATGTAGTTTGTCTAAATTTTTCTCCTTTAATTGATTTTATTTATCTTGGATGTTGTTTAGTGGACTTGATGAAAGAGGGCAGCACTGTAATATTGCGCAATGCTAAAATTGACATGTTCAAGGGATCAATGAGGCTTGCTGTGGACAAGTGGGGCCGTGTTGAAGTCACTGAACCTGCTAATTTCACTGTGAAGGAAGATAATAACCTGTCACTAATTCAGGGAAGGGGAACGACTGTTTTCTTTCTTTTTTTTTCTTTTTTTTTTTCAGATTTTTCTTTTAATTCCGAATTAAAAAAAAAAAAAAAAAAAAAAAAAAAAAAAAAAAACCATGAAAACGGCGTCGTTTTGGCAGCAGTAACAGATTTGTAACGAAACCTTGAATTGACAAAAATTGAAAGTTAGAGGACTGAATTGACAAAACTGAAAATTAGAAGACTGAAATGAAAAAACGTGAAAGTTAGAGGGTCAGTTTTGCATTTTTGTCTATTAAATATAACATCCATCTAGAATTTTTTTTTTTTTTTTTTACATTCCAAAAATAGTACATACACTTCAAGTTTCCATCCTACATTCAAAATAATATAGTTCAATAAAAATATAACATTTATCTAGAAATAAGTTCTTTACACCTAAAAGAAGTGCATACACTTTAACCCAAATTCAAAATAACATAGTTCAACAAAAATATAATATTTTCACTGTTTGTAAAGTTTCAATTTCCAATTATATCCCTTGTAAATTTTTGTAATTACTCACTTTTCTTTTTAAACTTAAAATATAGGTTGGATATAAAAGATATTTAACAAATCTAAAATAAAATGAATATTTATTTGTTATACGAGTTAAACGGATTGTGATAAATAGGTCATTTCTGGTTGACACAAATAAATTGATATGTCAAACGTGTTTATTACGGATTACGCGGGTTGACCCGCTTATAACACGTTTCTTATCGTATTGTTTTTGGATTGACCCGTCTATGACCCAAACCCGCTAAAGCCCAACCCTAACCCGCAAAAACTTCGTGTCGTGTTTGCGGGTTGGGTCAAACATTGACACCCCTAATTCTTATATTAACATTTATCATGCAATGACCTTTATGGCCATAAAGAACATACATATGAACCCTAGATTTAAACAATGCCTTGAATTTGGAAGGTAAAGTGCATTATTGTTTTGATTAATGATAATCTTGAGTAGATAGGCCGTAGGCCAACCATGCATGCTGGTGTTTTAGATGTGATAACAAGTTAACAACATTAATTGATTATGATATAAGTGCTTAATTTTATGTAATTAAAAAAAATATTTGTAATTGTTTTCAATTACAAAATAATGATTAGAAGAATAAAGATTTGTTTATGATACTTGAATTTTCGACATAGATTGTATATGGTTGGTTCTCATTCTTCAAAGATTACGAGTGCAATAGAGCTTCTCATTGTCAGAATTCATGTTGTATGTTTAAAAAAGGTTGACCCTCTTGCATTTCTCATGTTACAATCCTCCTCCTGCAGAATCCCTTTCTTAGATTTGTATTTGCACACGAAAAATTGTTATCCTAAATAGTGACAAGAATGATATTCAGTGTCCAAGTTACCTCATTTCATATGGACTGGTATTTGGTAATCTCTATGAGAAGACATACATATATACTTAGCTGCACTCCTAATACATGTTAAGGAGCTTCAGACTTGTCGTTGCATTAGCATGTGGTGTGTTGACCATATTGGTTGTTGGGCTTAGAGATAGTTGTCTGCTAATAGACATGGTCCATAAAGGTCTAGGAAGGAATGAGATAATGTCAAGTAAAGAAGCTATGTGTCCTCTACTCCTCATTGTGCCTTAGCCATAACAAATTGAGACAATTTTTAATTAGAGTAAAAGCCAAATTAAGATTTTGTTTTTTGCGCTCAAAATGAGGATACAAGTAATAAAGTTTTTTCGTATTTTTTAAAGCCAAATTGAAATTTTGTTTTTTGCACTCAAAATGAAGATAAAAGTAATAAATATTTTTTTAATTTAAAAAAAAAAAAAAAAAAAAAAACCTCTAAACAGGAGGACTAATGTTCATTTATATTACCAAAATGTGAGTGCTGTTGTAAGAAAAAGGCAGCGCTAAATATCCCAAATTGATATTTTATTTTATATTTTAGAGGGTGATTGACCATTTTCTATGGTTCTTAATTTACAATATAATGCTCATTTATATTTTCTTTCACCTCTGGTCATGAAGGTGATATATCTCAACTTAAATTCTGGGTGAGGCTGGTATTTTGGGAGCTGGGGATTGGAGGCAAAACATGTGTGAGCCCAAGTGGGCATGTGTCACTCTCTTAAAATGTCCTAACGTATCTATGTAGAATATATTGTAAGAGCATTCCAATAAAAAAAGTATTTTACACCTCTAAAATCTACTTTATTTATTTTACACCATCACTTTAAAAATATACAACACATCTCATTCTCTATTTTACAACCCATTTGATTATAACAATATAAAATGACTTTTTTTTTATATAATATTTTATAAACAAAACACAAATCGGTCAAGTGGAGAGAGAAAGACAAGCGAATCAAATAAGCAAAATAAGTTTACATTTGTTGAACCATAATAAGTATATTTGCATTTTGGTGTAGTAATATCTATTGTTTGCTACAAGAATACATAATCTGATGGGATGTCTGTTTTGGTGTTTTTTTTGTTGCTGCTAGAAGGTAATGCAAAATGCTATTGGGAATGGTCTAATAATGAACATGAAACTAAAAATGTACTTCACAGAAAGATTAGATTATTTTATTAAAGTTGCTTTTTATCTCAATTTTTGAAAAGATTTCACGCCTATATCTGCAAAAACCTATTTTGACTTTAAAAATATCTACCTCAAAAAGAAAATACTCAGTTGGATAACCTCACTTATTAATTCATAAAAAACAAAAACTCACCTATACCAAAAGTATGAAAGGAATCCAAGGGTATAGCTGAACTATTTCCCTAAACTATGATTACGAAAAAAATTGGGACTTATATATATTGTTCTAGTGGTTCGTGAATTGTATCAGAAGCTTCCCAACAATGTCCTCGCAAAATGATTGAGCTCCTATGAGGTGTCTCTAAGCAATTAATCGAAGTACATTTTTTAAAAATATCTCTCTCTCCACCCATGACACTTGCAACAAGATCATACCTTCCAATCATCGGTCAAAAAAAAAAAAAAAAGTCCTAGAAACGTCTTAAAGCATGTTACCCTCACCTGCCAAAGATACTTATTGCTTTGTCAGAACCATATTCAAATAAAGATCACCAAAGAGTTAGGCCCCTACTCATTTTGGCATTTGTCGACCATGAACTTAGCCCCTACCATCCTCTGCAGAGCAAATTGTAAATTGAATGTAAATGAGTTATGAGTTCTATAAATAGGGTCCTTGTATCTTTGAAAGAGGCAAAGTAGAGAAAGCCTTTGTAAAATGTATCCTATAATCTCTTATGCCTGATGTAAAAAAGCTGTTAAACCTAATAATATCTCTTAGCTTGTTGTATCTTGTTCTAGGTTGTATTCCATACTGTCATGTTATCTTTTGTACGTTCTTAATAATATATCTCTTTAAAGTTTTGAGTTGTTTTCATTTCGATCTTTACGTGTCAAAATTTTCTTTTTAGACCTTCATGTTTAATTCAATTTTCAAATTGGTCAAACCTTCCAAACATATTTTTTAATACTTCAATAAAAGTTAATGCATTTCCCGATTTCTCAATATTTTAGAATTAGTGTTTCATGAAATATTAAACTTGCATGAAGTACACTTAACGGTCAAATTACTAACAAAAAGGATTGTAGGATTAATATGAAAATGAAACCAATCATAAAAAGCTAAAATAAAAACTTTGAAATATAAAAGGTCAAAATAAAAACAACCCCAAATGCTAAAAGTGTATCTCTAGCATTATATAAACATCAGCAGCTTTAGCAAAATTGAAATAAATCACTGTTACCCGGAAGATAACAAGAGTTTTGATGCAATGGCTAGATGTGGCTGCATTTGGATTCATTTGTTGTGTATTCCAACCCTACCGATGATGTATTTACCAATCAGAGCAGCCTGCAACTAAGGCCCAAGTCCAATTCACTTTGTAGGCATAGTTTCACTCAAAAGCCCAATTCTTACTGATCCAAGTCCCCCACCGCAAATCAAGGCTGCTTAATCATAGATAATCAGTCACGTAACTCATTTTTTTCAACACTAAGGTCCATTAATTAGCATTATTGGCTTCTTACTGAAGACTATTCTGAGTTTCTGACCGAGAAAATTCTTCAGCTAGTCTCAGCCTCAGTCTGAGTTATCTCGCAGCCATTAGATTTGATGGTAACAGACGAAGCCTCAAAGGGGCCAACCCTCATCTTTGCCACTCTATAAAAGGCCTAGAATCATTTTGTGTACCTCAACACCCAAAAGTAATCATATCTGTGTGAGAGAGGCTAACATTATTATTACAATGGCAAGGTTCGCAGTTTCTTCTATGGCTTTCACAGCAGCAGTGCTTGTGTGCATGTTGGTTGTTGCTTCACATGTTGATGCAAGTCTAACATGTGCTGAGGTGACAAACTTGTTGACCCCATGTATTAGTTATGCCATTTTTGGAGGAACAGTTCCTCCAGCTTGTTGTGAAGGTATTAAAGCACTCAACGCTGCTTCAAATACCACACAAGATCACAGAGCCGCATGTAGTTGCATTATGGATGGTCTTTCAAAGATCCCAGGAATCAACTATGAACTAGTTGGAACACTTCCTCAGACTTGTGGCACTACTTGTTCCTACAAAATCACACCCACTACTGATTGTTCCAAGTAAATCTCTTATATATAATTCTCTATTTAGAACTGGTACATGATTTAACATATACTAATTTTTTGAATTTGATCATTTGCAGGGTGGACTAATTCTATTTCTACGTACTGGAGTATTCTATGAAGATAAAAATAAAGATTCAAGGAAAGCTAGCTTCTGTGTGTGTTATGGCACAATGTTGAAGTGTTATTATTTAATAAGAAATAATGTCAATAAGTCAATGTATACGGATTATTATTAAGAAATAATCCAACTTATTGAACTTATAGAAATTATTAATAAAACTTATTTCTACTTTTGCATTGTTTATGCTACATGAGGCCAGGAGTAAATTTTTTGGAATACAGGATACCCAGGCCAACATGATTGACTCTCTCTGGTAATCTTTACTTGCATCTATAAGAGAATTTTCTTTAATATATAACAAATTTAAAAGTTATACGTCTCAAAAGAAATTAAAATGATAGTTTCAATAATAGTAGTACAATTGACAAGCCACTTCCTTTTATTCTTTTCTCTTTTTAATTTTAGAAATTTGTTAAAAATAAAATAATTAAAACCATCCTAAAACACTTGTTATCTAATTTTAACTCAAACCTCAAGGATTATGCTTAAGTTACATTCTCTCTCATTTCTTGAACACAAAAATGAAAAGTTCTTACATATAGGGTCTGTTTGAATTAAACTTATTGTTGCTGAAACTGAAAACTGAAAACACTGTAACAAAATAATTTTTAAATGTGTGAATAGTGTTGTGGGGTCCATTTTTAATGTTTTTAAATACGTGAACAGTGCATGCACAGTACGTGAACAGTGCATACACTGTTCACAACAGTAAATTTTGCCACTAAAGTCAACATAAGCGGCCTAAAAAAAAAAAAAGAGGCAAAATGCGAAACAAGAAAGCCGCAGACGCTGAACGCGGAAACCAAATACTCACATAATAAGAAGTATGAATATCTTCTTTATTAACAGAGATGAATGACTAAGTTATCATCGAAATCATTTATTTCCTCTTGATTGGAAATGATTTATTTCCTTTTGATTGGATATTTCCAATCAAGAGGAAATAAATGATTTCGATGATAACTTAGCCATCCATCTCCGTTAATTTAGGCAATATCCATGTAGAGAGTTGCTTTAGATTGCTCAAGTTGCTTTCCATACAAAATCCTATTTGTGTAATTTGCTCCTGGTCCCAAACATTAATACTCTCTAAAGAAGATCTGTATTTTTAAGGAAGTCAGAAAAAATTAAGGATAACAAGTTTTCATGTGCCTTATAATGAAATAGAGAAACATTATCAATTAAATATTATAAATCTAAAGATATATTTTAGTATCACGTTATTCAAAATTTTAAATAACATGACATTCGGTACACTACTAAATCTAAAAAATAAAATTTTAACTGTAAAATGCACTCTTCGTTTCATTTGAAATAGAAAGAATCTTTTTCCCTCTAAATTGATTTGCTAAAATATTCATAGCATTTTAATTTATGTGAAATATAAGTGCAATTTGGCTCTTTCACTATTATCACTAAAGGTAGAACAATAAAGATTTTTTTTTTCTCTCCTTTAAACTATTTTTTCTTAATTCTTCTAAGACCATAACTTTTACATTAATTTTGAAGTAACAGATTTTGATTAGTTGCCTATCACTTTATTATGAATTCACCATTTTTTTTCACTACTCTTATGATTGACATCAAGGTTATGACAAAAATTACCAAAAAAAATTGCATCCACAAATCTTCTCTTTTTCCTCTTTATTCTTCTTTAAACTAATGATTAAAATACTGTGGGTGAACCCACCCACAATTATTGTATTGACCAAGAAAAACAAAATTATAGAATAAAAAAAGTAAAACTATATGATAATTTAAAGACAAGCTTCTATGAGAATCTATAAATATATATGGAGAAAAGTAAAAAGGATAAGGCACAAACTGGTCTCTAGAGGGGTCTTGCCAATCATTCCAGCCAACTGGAGCTACGACATCTGACATATATGTTGTGGAGGAGACAACAGTTGCATAAAATCCCCAAGCTCGTCCAAGCCATACTTTCCCACTTCCACTGATGCTACATTCTACAAACGAAAATCCTGTTTGCTCATTCATCGACTGCCTAGCTTGAGCTGTGATAGAGCCACTGATCTCATCGGAGACTTGTTTTGCTATTGAATTAATGTTGCACCCCTGTCATATAAATATGTCCACAGTATATAAATCATATTGCTTGATGTACGGATTATAGAGTAAAATGGGTATGGGTATAATAAGGAATTATAGAGAAAGAAATAAAGACAATTTCAAAGAAGGAAATACGTGGTATGTAGAACAAGGAGTGTTGCTATCAGCAAGTAAACTTCAATGAACATTATTCTGAAGGTGATCATGACACATCATCATTTTCAAACTAATCATAAATAGGCTCATTAATGTGAATGCATTTCTATCGGTTGACATTTGATTCTTCAAAATATTTCAATCCAATGGTCCGATCCAGATTTGTGACTAATCATTCAGATTGTTTCAACCTTAAGATTTGTTTTATGAGGAGTAATGGAGGATTCAGTAATCAAAATTAAGATTCTATACATTTAAGGTGTTATATTACCCTTTTGCCATTTAGGTGATGTTAAATGCATTTTGTAAAATGGGGTGTCTGTATTTACCATATATCTTGATTTTTTTTTTTAGCCAAACAAATGAAATTTATATGAATTTTCCATCTTTTCACTTCTTTATTATTCCAACCAAATGCATGCGGAAAAAATAAATAATTTATATACTTCTAATAAATTTTCATCCATTCTAACAAAATGAATTTTTTTTGTTTAAAAAAAAAAAACACGATAATAATCAAATGGAGTATAAATTGCATGCCAGGATACTTAGGCCAGTCCACAGAAATGGATCCAGGCTCGAAAGGGCCGAAACCCAATTGACAAGTATTTCGGGCAATAAAAATTAAAAACCCAAAAATCCCAAGTATCAGGAAGGAAATTAAAAAAAAAAAAAAATCACCCATATTACAAATTTACAAGAACAGTAAATGATGTGATTTACCAATTTAGAAGAGAAAAATTGATTGTCTCATAATACAAAAATAGTCAATTTGGTAATTTGATATAAGTACTAGGCGTTTCCCAAAAAAAATCTATGTAGGATAGGAGTGTATAAGTACTGGGCAGATAGAATCAGTCTGTCATTGGAAGTGACCACGTGGGTTAATAATTCAAGATAAATAAATTTAAATAAATATAAAAAACAACAACAACTGTCTGGTAAGCGGTAACTAGATAGTTAC
Source organism: Quercus glauca (assembly GCA_023736055.1). Lineage (NCBI taxonomy): Eukaryota > Viridiplantae > Streptophyta > Magnoliopsida > Fagales > Fagaceae > Quercus > Quercus glauca. The sequence continues at coordinate 41,618,645 of CM043321.1, read as the reverse complement.
TGAATTACTGTACTTTAGTGGAAGAAAACTAATAAGTTTAGAATGGGCAAGACCTTCATTGACTTGGTAGAAGATAGGAGTAGGACAGCGTTACAACATTTTTATTTTTATTTTTTAATTTTTAAAATGCATGTTGGAATGGATGCAATTGCTACGAAACTGTCTAGAAAGTAAAATCAATGCAAAAAACAAATCATATGATCCTTTATTATTTAATGCAGATACAATTATATTAAATTTTGACTGGTAGAACGATACTATCATATAAACCATTAACCATTAATATATATTTTTTACACTATACAGTATTATTTAAAAAATTGAGAAAGAAATTGTAAAATTTTTTACCTAAGCTTGATTCGTTGATTACAAAAACCACATGTTTAAGTAAGGTACAAAGTTTACATCAGCTTGATTTATTGATTACAAAAACCACATGTGTAAGTTAAGTGTTACTCTTCTACCTTGCTTATCCTCAAGGGATACTTATTACTATTAAACGTTACTTGTGAGTAGAATTAGTGCCAAAGTAAAAACAAAAGCAAATTTACAAATTTAAAAAACCAAAAAAATAAATAAAAGGGAAAAAGTAAAAGAAGGCTCGTGGGTAAGATAATAATAATAATAATATAATGACCCAACAAATTTTTATGTGACCTTTCTCAATTCTTGAAATATTAAGGATAAGAGGATTATAGTTTAATTGGAAGTTGACGCTTTCTAATTTAATAAAAAAAATATAAAAAGGAAAAGAAAGCTTTTGGGTAAATAACAACAACAACAACAATAATAATAATAATAATATAATGCCCAACAAATTTGTGTGGTACCTTTCTCAGTTCTTAAAAATAAAATGCTAAAATTATAAATTATTTTATAAAATATTGATGTGGTGAGTAGTTATTAATAAGTGAAAAAGTAATGTTATTGGCAAGTTTAGATGAAAACTAGTAAAAATTTGTTATATCAATAATCTTATGATGGAGCCTTCTCAATGACTACAAGATCCTATTGAAAAAATACCACAGATCAACAGTCCAACGCATCTTAAGGGAGGCGAGCATTATATGTGGTGGTGAATCTACTAAGCTTAGAGTCACTCAATCTTTTAAATATGTTAATTTTGATAGCCCGTTGTATGTGGTGTTGAATTTGTTCGTTTTTGACAAAGCTGAGCTTTATTGTAACAGACTTATTCGTGCATAATATATTTTCAATGTGTTTTACCAAAAAAACAATAGATAAACTGGTAGAAGACAAATCCAATAGACAAATATCCTAGAAGTCAGTAGAATTAGTACCCGTTACACACTTTAAGGTCTTGAATTTCCTCTCTTCTTCACTAAGATCTTTTTCTTCTTATCAACGGTCGTAATTATATAATTATAAAAAAAATACTCTTTTTTTTCTAAGGAAAGAAAAAAAGCACTCTTACTAGTAAATAAATTCGATTAAGAGAGAGATAATTGGTAGAAGACAAATCTAATAGACACAGATCCCATAAGTCAGTAGAGTTAGTACTTGTTATACATTTTGAAGTCACTAAAGTCAAAACCTGTTACACACTTTGAAGTCTTGAATCTCCCCTCATCTTCAAACACTCTTTTTATGCTTACTTTTTAATTTCCCACTTCCACTTTCTCCATCCTCAACTCATTGCAACAATTACTTTCCATTTCACATTCCCTCATAAATCGCACTCCCTCGTACTCCAAACGGATACATATATCTCATCACTCAAAAAGAAAAATTGAAAAAATATTTGTAGGATTTCTTGGTTTCTTTGATAATTATCTTCTTGATCCTCATGCTCTCGCTCGCCAGCTGGGCAGGTCAATTTCCAAGGTCCAAAACAGCATCACAGGCACATAGTTGTGGTACATGGCAAAGGACAAAGCGGAGGACACAACCTTGCATATGGTGCTGGACTGGGATAATTAGTGCTCCTTCAATAACACTACTGCCCTCACTTCTTTGAACCCCTGCCGGTCACAAAATTATTTTTCTTTTTATTTTCTATTTATTTTAGTATAAGAACTTTTTTTTTTTTTCTCACTTTTCAAAATAATCCACGCCATATTATCTATTTTACACTACGTTTCATTAAAAATTATTTTTTAAAACTATTTTCCAAAATCTTCTCTCTCTCTTTCTCTCTCTTCAACCAAAAACCACCACATCTCTCTGTCTCTCTCTCCAAAATCACTCTCATCTTCCTTTCCAAAACTCTCTCTTCCTCCACAATAGTCTGTATTTTCTTCCTTTCTAAATCCAAGGCTCTCTCTTTCCACCTCCACAAGGATCACAACTAGTCTCCTCTTCCTTTCATAATCCAAGACTCTCTCTCTCCTCCTCCTCCATAACTAACTCACCCATTGCTCAAATCCTCCATAAACCATTCGACGATTCTAGGTTCTCCCATGCACTGACGAGCCCGCATAATCACTGTTCTTCCTCACGGTGGTCTAATATGCGTCCTACCCTGCCCATCATAGATCAACCTATTCGCAACTAGATCCAAAAAAACCCAAGCACGCCAATCCACCAATAGGCCTGAATATTGGCGAGCTTATGGGACGATAATAGGTTCCCCAAACACATCGACAAGGCCACATCATCCATGTTCTCGCTTGTGGTGGTCAACAAGTGAATTAGTGGAAGAAGAAAGAAAGAAGAGAGAGAGAGAGTTTGAGATAGAGAAAGAAAGCGAAGGGAAGAGAGAGAAAGCAAAGACGATGGAATAAGAAAATAATAAAATGTAAAGCTATAGTAGCTATGTATACTGTAGAAATTTTGTAAATTTGCACACATTTACAATCACTGATGTGGATATCTTTTGGGTTAAAATGTGTAAATTTCACAAATTTTTCTATTATACACCCACTAATATGAGTAGAAATTTTGTAAATTTGCACACATTTACAATCACTGACGTGGATATCTTTTGGGTTAAAATGTGTAAATTTCACAAATTTTTCTATTATACACCCACTAATATGAGTTCTCTTACCCTTATTGAGATATGCTTGGTTATTTTAGGATTTGGTGGGTTTTTTTACATATGTTTATTTGTTTCTAAAATTTTTAGTTTATTTTATTTTATTGCAGGTCATGATAATTGCAAGTTACCTTCTAGGTAATTGTACACAATTTAGTTTATTTTATTTGGCTCTAAATGTGATAAGATAGGTTGGTTCTGTTATTGGGAAATTTTAATCCTCAAATTGGTATGAATGTGTCATACTTAGTTTTTCCATTAACACTCTATTTGTTTTAAAGTAAAATATTTTCTTATTTTCATGTGTTTGTTTGGCGGTAAGATATAATCAAATTTGTAAAATGGAGCGTCTATATTCACCATTTTTATTTTTATTTAAACAAAATAAACAAAATTTATTTTAATTTTTTATATTTTCATAGTTTCATTGTTCCAACCAAACACACATAATGCAAAAGAAAATATTTTCTATTCTTATAATATTTTTCATCCTCCGACTTTTTTATCTATTTGTAGGGATAAGGGTCCAAAATTGCATGTTAGACCTGGGCCTTATCCGAGCACGTTGGCCTGTCTAAGGAGGAATAGTTAGTTGAGGAACCCCAGTTTTTAGAGTCTCGTAAGTAAGGAGGAGCAGAGGGCAATCCGAGGAGGAAATCCCTCATCGGCTATGACATGCATAACGCAGATGCGAACTCCAATGACGAGACTAACCTCCATCAAAGCCCTAGTGTTAGTAGCGTGCGTCATGAACGCACAAAAAGGAGGGGAACCCAAGAAATATCTAAGGAAAAGCTGCTACTTCTGCATTAAATGCGCCACAGCTACTTTTCTAGCCGCATTTATGTGGAGAAGACCCCTGAACAGTACTTTCTTGGCTACCGCAACTCACAGAGAGTCAGAAGGAGTGTCTGATAGAACAAGTACTCGAGTAGTAGCCTAGATAGTTGACAGACGGAGGGCCGAGATCACCTAAAAGGAGATATATAATGTAAGAAACCCCTAGAGAACAGGGGATCAGAAAAATAGAAAAAGAAACATTGTAGCAACCAAAGCTGCATTCGTAACCAGCTCCAGCAATATATATATATATATATATATATATATATATTGAGACTTGCCTCCTCGGACAACACCTTCACCCAATCTTGCAACATTTTGTTACTGCACAATTGTCTTTCAACCCTATCCTAGCCGTTGCTAGATTCACTTGGGCCTAGTTCTTTGACCCACTCTTTACAAATTTATTGTATTGGGCTCATTGACCCACAAGCCCACACATATTAGGCTTGGGCTGTGAACCGTGACCCTACACTATTCTAAGCAAATTATCTTCTTCTTCTTTTTTAACATAGGTCAATGGAGTATAAATTGCCCACTAAGTATGCTTAAGCCGGTCCACAGAGTTGGATCCAGAGTTGGATCCAAAGCCGAAACCTAATTGACAAGTGTTTTGTGCAATAAAATTGATCCAAGTATCACGTAGGAAAATAAAAAATTCATTCATATTACAAGTACCATAAATGATGTGATTTACCAATTTAGAATAGAAAAATAGACCATCTCATGATACAAATGGTTGTCAATTTGGTAACTTTTGATAAGTATTTTTTTTTTTTTTTTTTTTAAAGTTAAACAACAATCTTGGACTTACTGTACTTTCTTTTTTTGATAAAAGAACTTACTGTACTTTTGTTTTTTTTTTTTTTTTTTAATTATAAAACTTATTGTACTTTCAAAACGTAATTGTTGGAACTTGTTAGACTAGGATTGGGATCCGGTGCAATAGCACCATGCCATTCCTCTCACATCATTTTCACTTTTTAAAAAATTTTAACTTTTCTTTTTTAACTTTTAAATTTTTTAACTTCCTTGATATAATGGTTGATATCAAAAGTTAACTTTTTAACTTTTGATCTGAACTGTTAAGAAGGTATTGCATGGTGCAATAGCTCTAACTATTGCACTAGATCTTAATTCGATTAGACCAAGTTAGTAATGTACCCTCAAAAGAGAACTATAGGGTATAGGGTTTAAGGGTTTTAGGGTTTAGGATTTAGGGTTTTGAGTTTAGGGTTAAAGGCCTTTCCTATATGGTATAGGGTTTTTGGGTATAGGGTATAGGGTTTAGGGTATAGAGTTTATGGTTTAGGATTTACAGTTTATGGTATAGGATATAGGGTTTAAAGTATAGGGTTTAAGGTTTAGAGTATAGGATTTAGGGTTTAGGGTATAGGGTTTAAGGTTTTGAGTTTAGGGTTTAGGATTTAGGGTTGAAGACCTTTCCTATAGGCATGAATTTTGGAGGAATGTAATCAACACACTTTACTTGAAGAAATGCTGAAATGACAGTGCGACAGGATTACAAAATTTAAGATCAATACAATTCAAGATCAACACTTACTTGAAGAAATATTGCAATGAGGACAGTACGAGATGATTTGGTTTTAGACATTGGAGCTTGAGATTTGGGGTGGATCTTGAGTTATATCTATGCTTAAACAAGGAAAAATAATAATAAATGTTATTGAAGATTATGAAACAGTTTAATTTATACACACAAGAAACCCTAATTTTTCAATATCTCATTTATAAAAAGAAATTCACTATAAAGAGTAGTGAAAACCCATATTCCAAACACCCCTAAGTGATTTTGTGCTACCAGGTAGGGAGTATTCAATGAGAGAAGGGCCAATGCCAAAAACTTTAATTGTGGCATTTTATCAAACAGATATAATGTAACATGATAAAAGTAATGGAATACTACGATTCAATCCAAAAATTTACACCCAATCAACAACCCAACACACTACAATTCAATGTGAAATCATATGTAAATCAAGCTTACAAAATCATTAGAAAAATCTCCCAAACATTAAATACCCAATACCCTAAACCCTAAATCCTATACTCTAAACCCTAAACCCAATACTTTAAACCTTATACCCTATACCCTAAACTGTAAATCCTAAACCGTAAACCCTATATTAGCAGTAATTTATATTGCTACTTTATGCCTCTTATTTCTAATTACCGCTAGTATTTTTTTTATTGGATTAACTATTTGATTCCCTTTGTATGTTTAGATTAATAATTATAATCTATTTTAATTGTCCATTGATTGGTTTTATTGATTATTTATTTATTTATTTGTGTGTGTGAGGTCATGAAGTTTAGCTACAAGTAGAATTTGTTTGAATGATGTTGGTGATAGAGAGGAGGGGTACAAAGCCTCTATTATTCATGTTTGGGATGACTTTATCTCTTCCTTTTTTTTTCTTTTTTTCTTTTTTACTTTCATCTCAGAACCAAAAGGATCAACACACTTGGAAGAAATGCTGAAATGACAGGATTAATACACAATTCAAGATCAACACACTTACTTGAAGAAATGCTGAAATGACAAGATTACACAATTCAAGACCAACACACTTACTTGAAGAAATACTGAAATGGGGACAATGTGAGTTGATTTGGTCAAAGTTTTAGACATTGGAGCTTGAGATTTGGGGAGAATCTTGAATTATATGTATGCTTAAACAAGGAAAAGTAATAATAAATGTTATTGAAGATTATGAACCAGTTTAATTTATACACACAAGAAACCCTAATTTTTCAATTTCCCACGTATTGAAAAGAAATTTACTATAAAGCGTATATTTGTAAATCTGTTATAGAGCGGTCAATTTCACAATCCAATTACCGAGAAAGAAAATGTAAAATGCACAATGAAATATAGAAAATCGGCAGTAGATACTTGGAGTGGTCAGTGGTCACTGTGAGTTTGGAGTTTTCTACTTCTCTCTGTCTCTCTTCTTTGCTAAGATCTCTCTATCTCTCTAAAATGAGGAAATGTATTTGGTTCTGAGGAGCACAGTAAGTTTTTAGGCTTCTCAATTCGCAATGCACCGTTTCACTCTTGTCTTTTTTATTCTTTTTCTTTCTTTTTTTTTTAGAGTTTTTTTGTTAAAAAATCTTAAATAATAAAATATTGAGTCATAATATTTTCAAAAACCTTTATAAGTCAAAATAAAGGGATTGTGAAAATTTTATGACATTTTGTTGTTGTTACAATATTTAGCCAATTAAGTCCAAAATTTACCACATTAGTTTAAGTAAAATTGAGTAAAAATAAATTATTGCTACAGTAACCGTGTAAATTTACACCGATACTATTCATTTTACATTTAGTTTTTTTTTTTTTTTGTTTATGTATTCCAATGATGAAAGAATAGAGTAGGTGATAGTTGTGTGTAAAAAATGGAAAATAATTTCTAAAAAAAATAATATTTTAATAAAATATAGTGTAAAATAAATATTCTATATTGAATGTATTGAAAAGTGAAATAATAAAAAGTGTTGAAAAGTGAGTTAGTGAAATAATGAAAAAGAGGTTCTAATGTTAAAATAGGTTCTAATGTTGAAATAATAAAAAATAGGTTTTAATGTTAAAAAGTGTTGGCTGTGATTCGTGCCAAGTTCTCTGTTTGGTCTATTGACTCTAATCTCCAGCCAACGTACCGCCTACACGTGCATTCCTTTGTTTTGTTTGCATCCAAGTTGGTTCTGGTTTTGAGTTTGTTTTGGTAACCCTTTACACTGATATATCTTTTCTGAATATTGTGTTTATTTATCTTCCGAGGGTAAAAACCAAAAAAAAAAGTTAAAAATCTCGTCGGTATAACATTAACACGCCCTTCCCCATTTCAGAAACGTTGATCAATCCCACTTTACCCAAATTACTTCTCAACTACACCCATCTCCACTCCACTTCCTCTTCCACTTTCACACGTTTGTCAAAAGCCGGAGTACAATCCTACTTTCCCTATATTCCAAGCGCGTCTCAACCACGACTTCTCCTCCTATACATTAATCGGAATCAGATGGTCCCAACACACCCTACATCAAGAGTGTGCACCTCACCTCCACTACTTTTTTCCCTAACCCACAACTCAAGTAAGATTTAAACCCTCCAGACCTCATTCCTAAACTTTACTAACTACACTACCACCGAACTCCATCTCTGTGTCTCTCTCTCAGAGCTATGGCAAAGCTTCCAAAATCACAATCCAAGCTTGTCCCACTTCTCCTTCTCTTCTTGTTCTCGCTGCGCCACTCCTCCGCCGCTTACTCCATCGGCGTCAACTATGGCACCGTCGCCAACAACCTCCCACCACCTTCCCAAGTGGCCAACTTCCTCAAACCCAAACCACCATCGACCGCGTCAAGATCTTCGACGCCAACCCTGATATCCTCAAAGCCATTGCGAACACTAAAACAAACATAACTAAAATATGAAAAATATTGCCAAGTGGAGGAACCTCAGAACCATTTGAAGGTAAAAAGCCAAGCTAAGAATATTAAGGCAGATATTCCTTTCCACTAAAACTTGCCCATTCCTTACTTACCTCACTAGTCACCAGCAATGCAGATCTAGTCACCAGTCACCCTTATAAGGGTGCTTCAAAGTCTTCCTCATGCGCTCAACGACGACTCTAGGAATTTTGTTTGGGGGGGGGGGGGGGGGGGGGGAGTTCATTAAAAAAATTTAATAAAAAGAGATCTTAAATATATCGAGTTATCGACAAATAATAATAATAATAACAATAATAATATGTGAAGTTTTATAATTTTATCCTACAAGTTTTCAAATTTTGAATGTTATATGATAGTTCATTACGAGCATTTATTACTAATGTAGATAGCTATAAGCATATGATCATTTTATTTTGTTAAGTTTGTCTAACATTTTTTTTATACAGTTGTTATTATCTATTTGACTCTGTTTTTATAAAAATATTTTAGACTAAATGACTAATCTCAACTCATTGGCTCCGTATTAATTATTAATGCACACAATCACACTCATTCATACATAAAATTATACAATATGTGTCTACTTAACCAATCAAAGACTTGAATAATCATAAACTTTACAACTTTTTCTTGAATTTTACTTACTTTAAAACAAAAAGTTATTATAATACGATAACAATACACACATATGTAAAAAAAAAACCCTCTCTATTATAAAGTTATATTATATTTATATTGTATACACAAACAACCACATATATCATAATTTACATAAATAACATTATAACAAAAATTAATGTATACAATCAATATAAGACACGCTCACACACATAATATAAATTTATAAAAAAGAATTACATTTACAATTCACAAACACGTACTTTTTACTCTTAGAGTCGAAAATACTTGTAATAAGAGTGTGCAAGATTTAAGTCAGGATGTGTAAAAAAATATTTTTAAGAATAAATTAAAGTATTAAACTAACAAAAAAAAAATATTTTACATATATACATTTTTTTTTTTTTTTTTTGAAGTCGGGGTTCATTTGAACCCCTGATTAAGCTATAGCGCCGCCCCTGATGCGCTTTTCTTTCATTCATTTAATCTTTGTATCATGAGTTAATGACCGTAAGTCAGGTGAACCGAAGTTGGGTTCCATTTAAGCTAGAGTAAAGTTATATACTACATAAGCTTCATGACTCTTTTCAGCCTGCAAGTCATGTAGCTTCTACAAAACAAGTAAATATTTTATTGAACCAAACAAAAACACATTGATACAAAGTACACATAGGCTATCCAAAAGCCAAGTACAATATATTGCCAAAACAAACTAGCCAATGAAAAAAAAAAAAAAAATACGAGCAAACACAGCAACAAGCCAAGACAGTATCCAAAACAAACTAATAAAGGCAAACCAAAGAGTAATACGACTACAATTTAGCCAAACTCTACTCTAGTGCACTGCTGGTAGAAGTGCAAGGGAATATGTCATTTCAAATCAAGAAGCCTGAATTTTTTTGATTTACAGTGGAAGTATGTTTCCCTGATCCGTAACGTTCCTCTCCCATAAACGAAAGAGTCTAGCCACGATTCTTTGCTTGATCCACTTCTAGAATATTTTGACTTGGGCATGTAATAGAAAGTCCATCAACAGCAATACATAGATCCCGAATAGAATCGATTGGACTGAGCCTGGAAATAAAACTGATACAAATGATGCCAATGACAGTGAACCAAACACCACCATGCTCCTTCGTAGTTGAGGTGCATGAGTTGGAGATAGCCAACTCACAAAACAGTTCAGCTCAAAGCCATATGCCAAGCAATATACTAAGAAGCAGGCAATGCCAAAACTCATGGTTATGGGGTGTATATCAAATGGAGTATTGGCCTTCCCTTATGGCCCGTTTGGATGTTTAAAAAAGGAGGGGGAGTAGAGTAGAGGGAGGGAGAGTAATCCAATTACCTTATTTGGAAGTTTTTTAAGGAAGGAGGGAGAGGGGTTTGGAGGGGTTTCAACTCCCTCTAGCCCCCCATTTTTAATTCTCCCAAATTGGAGAGATTTGGAGGGGGAGTAGAGTACATAAACTATTGACCAAGTAAATTACCTAATTTACCCTTATTATATTAACAAAATTATACAAGGGGAAGGGCTAATTACTCCCTTCCCCCTTATTAATTTTAAAAACATCCAAACAAGGTAGAGGGGAATCATTCTCCTCTACTCTCCTCTCCACTACTCCCCTCCCTTCTACTCTCCTCTACTCTCCTCCCTCTCTAAACTTCCAATCAGGCCATTAATGCTTCACTCCGAGTAAGCTGAGTACCACCGAAATCATAAAGGCGAAAATGACATGCAATGAATTAGGCGTAGGTTGTTCATGTAGGAGAAGGAAAGTATTTCTAGTAGTGATGAATGCGACATTGAAGGACAGATGAGGCTTAGGGGAGGATCTTCCCCTTAAGTAAAGCCAGGAAAGCCTGGTTCTTGCAACGTTTGCCATGATTTTTTTTTCAAGAAGAGAGTTGGGCTACACAAATGGTATATTAAAGGAAATAATTAAAAGTAAGGGAGAGGAAGTTTTTTTCAAATGTTATGCTTTGGTTCTTCAGACCTAGACCGTCGCATATATATAGCTTATGGAAGGGAAGGGCTTGACACGTCAGTATACTAAAATCCAACGCGTCCAGTGGCAACTGCCACTACTAGACACACAAGCCGCACCCTTAGGGAAAAGGAAAATTAATAGGTTGGTGGGTCTACGTTTGGCTGTCTCAAAATCTAGATTTATTTTAATAATACTAGCTCCGTATTTATTTTGGTATTTCTTACTCAATAAATGAGTAACATCTATTTTAAAAAATCACATTAAACTAATTTAATAAATGATTAATTTATTTTCCCGATAGTATAGAAGATTGTGATTAATTTATTAAAGTAGTTTAATGTGATTTTTTGAAACAGGTGTCACTTATTTATTAGGTAGGAAATACCAAAATAGATACTTAGTTGGTATTACCGAAACATAGTATACTTTCTCTCCCCCTTCTTTTTTTTTTTTTTAATAATGGGCTGGGGCGGCATGTTACCTATCCTCAATGGTTGAGATTGATAGTTGCAAAAACAATTTTCAATCTCAACCATTAATTAAAAAAAAATTAACATAAAAATTAACAAAAGTAAAATGTAAAATGTAAAAAAATTTTGTGACTCTCAGACCCTCAATCAAAAAAATTGGCTAATCTACTCAAAGTCTCAGACCCTCAATCAAAAAAATAAAAAATTATAGGAATAGCGGTGATTTGGTTTAATAAGTTTAATTATTTTATCTAAATTCATTAATTATAGATTTTTTTTTATTTACCTAATATATATATATATATATATATCATTCTTAAAGCTCATAGTTCATAGTACAAGTTTGGATTACCTTTTATCTTTTAGTTTATTAACTTATTTATTTTTGTACAGCATTTTGAAGCTTCGATGTGTCTAAGTACAATTATACTTTTGTAAACATTCAGCAAGTAATTCAGCAAAAAAAAAAAAAAAAACATTAAGCAAGTAAGCTTCAACAAAACTAATTTAAATGCACACATTTTATAGGTGTTTTAATTCCATTTCATATTTCAAGTATGCATAAACATTTTTTTTTTTTTTTTAGTTTCCCACAGTGTTTTCTCAAGACTTTCAACCAGAGATTAATCACTATTCACGCCGGGTGGGCCCACGAAGGGGTAAAGCGCTAGCCCAAGAAATTCTTTTCAAAGTGCAGGTAGCAAGACTCGAACTGGAGAGCACACCCAGTCGAGCCCAGTACAAGCACCTTGAGACTAAAATAAACATTTTATTTTCTATCTTTTGTAGAATTATTTGACTAGTAGACTACTAAAATTCATTACTAAACTAAAAATTTAAGAATTTATATATTATTTAATTTTTATTGTTGAGTGTTATCATTGTTCTTTTCTTTGTATTGAAATAAATACAGAAAAAGAGGTTAAAAAAATGTTAAATTTTGATTTATTATTATTATTATTATTTCTCTAGACGTATTTTTACTAATTGTACTGAGAAATGAACAAATATGAAATATTACTGTAGATTTACGTTGGGCGGGCCTCATTCAATTTAATGAATTTGCAGTTCCTATTAAAAGTGGCTAGAAAAAAACAGGCTCCACCGTCATTTGACTTGAATAGAGACAATATATATATACACAATTTTTGTGTTACAATTTTGATGTAATAGACAATAAATAATAGAAGAAAAGAAAAATGGTAAACAATAGTTTATAATTTGCCATATAATATGAGTTGTGATACAAAAGTTATGATTGCAAGGGAACTTTAAATAATAGTAATATCGTTACATTTAACAGGCTAGTAATGAGAACGTGTACGATGGATCAAAGCCTAGCCGAGATTCCCAATCTAAGAAAAAATAATAATACTTCCTCAAAAAAAAAAAAATAATAATAATAATAAAAAGTTGACCTGATGATAACAAATCATTGCCTCGTTACACACGCAATTTGACTCAATCAACCCAATTGCCACGTTGAATTTAACCACTCAATTAACTTGAGGAAATTACATCAAGCCCTAGTTTGATTTCTGGTAAAACATAGAATTACCTAAACTTTTGAATGTAACATTAGACTTGTTTGTAATATTGTTTTATGTTTAAATTATTAAAGGTTATGTTAACGGGTACTTTTAAGATAATTGTTAATAAATTATATTAGGAAAGTTTTCTACATTATTTTTATGAAAAATATAAAAAACTGTTTGAATTTTTTTTTATAATTAAAAAATTAATTACTTTATTATTTTCTCATAAATGTTTCTAGAAATAGTTCTTAAACTAATACCCTTAGAGCATTCGTTAACATTTCTCAATTATTAAACATTCTTGAAAAACAAATACTCATTGATTACTCAAGCCATGATATTGTGTCCATATTACCACACAATGTTTTGAGTGTAACACATAATTCTTAAAGATAAATATTACCATATAATTAAAATTTCACATATAAGAAAGTTTTAAAAAATATTTAAGCATCACACTCAAAACCCCAAATACTAATCACTCGGGATTTTGTATACTATTTTTGTCCTTAAAAAATATTTAAGCGTCACACTCAAAACCCCAAATACTAATCACACGGGATTTTGTATACTATTTTTGTCCTATTATCGGTGCCATTTGTTTACCCACATTACCAGGTCACACTCAAAACCCCAAATACTAATCACTCGGGATTTTGTATACTAATACTATTTTTGTCCTATTATCGATGCCATTTGTTTACCCACATTACCAGGTCACACTCAAAACCCCAAATACTAATCACTCGGGATTTTGTATACTATTTTTGTCCTATTATCTTTGCCATTTGTTTACCCACATTACCAGATTAAAGTAAGAGCACCATTCAAAGTCAAGCTCACAGAATAAGAACGGCACCCCCATGCAGTCTTGCTTTATTAGAGAACGACAAAAAGTTTGATTTTCACTAATTTACTAATGTCTAGCTCCTGACCATTTGATGTGTTATAATTTCAACCATTCAATATCATGTTCTTAAACTCTGAAAAACTATTTAGGGTGTATTGATAACAAAAGAGAAATTTAAATCAAATGCTTGAAGCTCATTTGTAGCGTAGTATATCTTATGCTAAGCCTTATAATGGTGAATTTCATTGCTTAAGAGGACAACTTAATCCTTTATAACGCAATAGTTAAATTAGTAGAACACAGTGTTTGGTTCCTGTTGAAAATGTGTTTCATACTTTCATCCCCCTTTTTCCATATGAATAGGTGGCTACGGAACACTTAGGTTCTAGTTACACTGTTGAATGTGCTAGTTATAGACATGATATTTCAATGTGTTGCTGAGAATTCATGACAATTCTTTCAAAAGGGATCCCCATGAGAACTGCAATTTAAATTTATGAATTTACCTAATAAGTAAACAGAATCTTCTATCAATTTCCACATGCAAAAGAGTAGTTGCAAATGATTTCATTTCCCCATAGCAAGAATTACATACCACAAACTCTTCAGGGGAAATTCAGATATCTCCCAACGCAACCCCTAGTCCCCTATATATCACCACAAAATCGCACATACAGTATAAACTGTTTTACGACTGTTAAAAGTCATATCGAAGTATCATATCATCCTATTTTGGAACTAATTTTTCTCTAACGATTTGTACAAAAAATTACTTTGTGAAGAGAGTGTACACTGATATCTCATATGATATAAACATGAGTCTTATGTGTGAAATCCACACGTAAAACAAGCGGTGGAGCCAAGAATTTGTGGTTGGGGGGCCGAGTAATAAATAAGACGATTAGATTTTTTTTTTCTTAATACCTACATGATAACATATATATATATATATATTTGGGGGGCCGAGTAATAAATAAGACGATTACATTTTTTTTTCTTAATACCTACACGATAAAATATATATATATATATATATATATATGTATTGTATATATATCACTATGTATTGTTGTTGAATGCAAAATATAGGAAAAAATGCCTTAATACCCCATAAATTTTAGAAAAATTATTGTGTACTCCTGGAGTACCATATATAAATGCATACTCCTTCTCTTACATGAATAATGAATTATGGGTCCTACTAATTAAATTCATAGTAGGACTCACCATTCACTTGAGAAGAGAGAGTACCTCTGTAAGCCTGAACCAAATAAATATCTCAGTCTAACTGCCATCTGCCGTTAATATGCAAAGTACTAACAATAAAGGCTCGTGAGATTTTTGAGAGAGAGAG
Source organism: Quercus glauca (assembly GCA_023736055.1). Classification (NCBI taxonomy): domain Eukaryota; kingdom Viridiplantae; phylum Streptophyta; class Magnoliopsida; order Fagales; family Fagaceae; genus Quercus; species Quercus glauca. The sequence continues at coordinate 41,603,513 of CM043321.1, read as the reverse complement.
AGAGAGAGAGATGTATGACCAATATAAAAGCTAAATCAAATATGAAGGGCCAAAAAGAAAAATATATATTTTTGTTTCTGCGAGTTTGAATGTATTTTTGAAAATGTTCTAAAAAATATTTTTAACATTTGGCAATGTTAAAAAAAAGATCACACGAATTTTATTATATTTTTGTATAAATAAATATCAACTTTTTTGTTACAACTGAATAATAACGTTTTTTAGGAGCAATTAAATAATACTTTAATTCACCACTTTAAGATATTAATACAGAACAACTAAATTAAAAGTTAATTTTGTCTTTTTTCTGAAACTTAATTCACCATCACCGTATATCTTTTTGGTCACTAACAATAATGGTACCTTTTTTTTCCAAGTCAAAGGCAAAGAAATACATTATACTTTGTAAACTATCATTTTATTTCTCGAACAATAAACCACCATTATTGCTAGAATATGATAAAAACACATTATCTGAGCTAACTTATAAAGAAACATCGAAAATATAATAACAATCCTATGACAACATAACCCAATCAAGGAATAACCGTTGACAAGCTACAATAGGGCAAGGTAGTGACTTTGAAATGGTATCGTCTTCCAGGTCAAAGACATAAAGATATCGATCCGCGGCCTTTGTAAAGTAAATTGCATTTTGCTTGACTCCTTCTGCTACAATGCTACACGTACTAATACTACTACCACTCAGGGAAAGGAAAATAGTGCGCTCTCCTATGTTCTTCACTTGGACCCATTTATTTTCTAACAAATCCATGCGAAAAACCAAGAAACCAAAAACGTTTCTCCTATAGATTCCAAACATCATCTTCTCAAGCAATAAGATTTCACCACACGATTCAATAAGATAAGAAGAGGAACTTATTATATCTTGGGGTGATTGGTCATGATATTCCTCTATTCCCAACTTTGTAAAACGTATTTCTGAATCCACGAACTCAGCAGTAAATAATGGATAAATTGCAAAACCAAGGCTCACTATGAAGTAAATTTTTCCTCCAAAAAATGTGGCATCTTTCATATGAATCCTGCCCAGTGGCATCTCTGTTTCGAACACTCGTTTATCAAATTTGGAATCACCAAGCCGGCAAAAATAAAACATGCATTTGGTATTTATGAATACCACTTGGCATTGATGGTTATGGTTACTTGGTGATGATGACAAAATGCAAGTATAATCATCATCGTCTTCCAATGGTGGGAGCTGCACCGTCTCTTTAGAAGAAGGATTTAAAAGACAAACATTCATTGAGTTGATCAGATCCCTTAACACCAACCATCCATTGTTACAAGTATATATTATTTCTTTATTGTGCATTTCAGGAATGGTCCTTGTGTAGAAACGATCTTCTGATATGCTAAAGAAAGTTTGCCTTTCTTGATCTTTCCCATCAAAGATTAGTAACCATGGATATGGTTGTGGGACAGTGGGAGGATTAAGAAGCATAAGCTGTTTCTCATCGCTCAGTTCTTGCCTATGCTCTTTCCTTTCATGTGTCGGCTCCATTCCTTTAAGACAAGAAAATTAAGTTGATTATTCTTCACAAGAGCAGTTTATAAATTCTAAATTAACTTAAATAATAAGGTACTTCAGTGAGATGAGAGCAGAAAGTGATATAATGTTGGCAGCAAAATATATTATGTTTTTTTGGTTGTAAAATAAGTTTAGCACTAACCGGACCTTAACATAACATAGTCTGATAGTCACTTCCATTCTTAAAAAAACAAAACAAAAAAACATATAGTCACTTTCAATTAAGGACTTGGTTTGAATATAGTGTCCAGGCTCCAGGCCCATATTACTATTGTGCAACTAAATATTAGACTCAAGTTTTACCTTCCAATTAAAACTTATTAAAACAAATAGGCAAGATCTAAGAGAGATAGATGTACATGTTTTCTACAGTATTCACCTAATTAATTTTACTTGGAGATAAATGTACATGTTTTCTACAATATTGACCTAATTAATTTTACTTAGAATTTAATACGTCCAACCTTATATGAGATTAGAAGGCCTATATGAAATTCTAGGGAAGAAACTACTTTTGATTATGAGGTATAACGTACCTGCTTTTTGTTTGGCTGCGTTTCAAACAAATCAACTTCTTGCTTGAAATCAATTTCCTCCACTGACTTAGAACTAAAGAGGTGCTAGGTTTTAATCGTTCGATGTGGGCGAAGCACTGTATATATAGCACCCCAAGACAATGCCGTTTCCTCGTAGAACTGGAACAACTTTTGTAAGTCGGTTCCCCTTGATTTTTTTAATTAATTATTATTTTTCTTTTCTTTTTTTTCATTAAGAACAAATCAATTCGAACTCAGAGAATAGTACTATTCCTAATACTAATTGGATTTTGTAAGTCGGTTTTTTTTTTTTTTTTTCCCTTGAGAACAATCTATAAAAGGCCTCTAAAACTACGCAAACTGATTTACCTCTTCACTACAACAATCAAACCACATTCATGGGCATACAAGTTCGCAAGACTAAAACCTGCTAAACTGTGAGTTTCCTCAATTTTGTAATTTTATTTTTCATATATTATTTCTTATTTGAAATCTATTGATTTTTTTAACCAAAAAATTGAGACATATGCTTCTTTTTTTCGTTTTCAATACATTATTTCCTTATTTGTTCCTTTTTTTTTTTCTCAGTTTTTTTTTTTATTCATCATTAGAGTCGATTCGTTATGGGAATTCTGGAATTCGTATTATCATCCTGACCTTCTGAAGAAATAAATAAACATAATAGTCCCCTTTTTTTGTGTTTTGTTTTATAACTGAGTTTCCGAGAATATTTATTTTCTTCAATGACAAGGGTTCGAAATAAAAGTAGTGGAGTTGCTTTGCAATTTGATATCTATTCATATGAATTCTCAATTTTTTTTTTTTTAATTTATCTGTTCTGTAATTTTTGAGTGATCCCATCTACCATTGAAAAAAGAAAAAATTTGGTTTGAAGATACTGTTTAGGATTTGGTTATCTGATTCATCATTTTTTTATTATTTTTTTTTTTTGTTGAGAAATCTGATTAATCAAATTAGGTCCAAGTAATAGAGTCTTTTGTATTTTTAGATTATACCACAAGGGTGGTATTGTAATTTTTACCCCTTTTTTTAAATAAGATTCGGGTTCAACCCTGATTTTAGGATATGGGTCTTGTTGTTTATTGAAATAAAATAAAAAAGAAAGAAAGAGAAAGAGAACATAATAATAATAATAATAATTTGAGGTGCAGCCCACTTATATATATATTCAACATTTTATGTTGACAGATGATTTCGGTCTCTTCAAAAACAAGATTTGGGAGCAAGATTGTACTAATTACTTAAATCCAACAAAAATTGAAGTTATATATAATAGGATTTAGTTTGAGTCTAGTGTTGAATTAAACACATATTATCATCTTGATGGATCTAATGCAATTAGACCCAACCTATAGGATATATCATATTAGGTTTTCTTTTTCTTTTTTTTGGGGGGGGGGAGGTTTTTTTCTTTAATCATTTCAATAACTCTTTTGTAAAAACCAAGTCTAAAACATTTATGGGGTGTTTGGTATATGTTTTCAAATAACAATTTTCAGTTTTTAAACAACATTACACGTATTTTTATACACTTTTTTCATCTACACGTATTTCCATACATATTTTCAAATAACAATTTTCAGCTTTTAAGTGCATGTACCAAACACCCCCTTGGTTTTTTTCATTAATTATTATTTTTCTTTTCTTTTTTTTTTCTTTTCTTTTTTTTTTTCATTAAGAACAAATCAACTCGAACTCAGAGAATAGTACTATTCCTAATACTAGTTGGATTTTGTAAGTCGGTTTGATTTTTTTTTAATTTTTAATTTAAAATTTTTTTTCCCTTGAAAACAATCTATAAAAGGCCTCTAAAACTACGCAAACTGATTTACCTCTTCACTACAACAATCAAACCACATTCATGGGCATATAAGATCGCACTATCGCAGCACTAAAACCTGTTAAACTGTGAGTTTCCTCAATTTTGTAATTTTATTTTTCATATATTATTTCTTATTTGAAATCTATTGATTTTTTTTTTTTTAACCAAAAAATTGAGACATATGCTTCTTTTTTTCGTTTTCAATACGTTATTTCCGTATTTGTTCGGTTTTTTTTCTCAATTTTTTTTGAGGAATGATATGTCTACAACATTTCTACAACATTTTTACAACAAATCCTAAGTGGCAGATTGTTACTGGTTGTTATTGTTGGGATAAAAAAGTAATCTTAGTGTTAGTTTCAAATTTGAACCAATAACAATTAAGCACCTGTGATTTGTTGTAAAAATGTTGTAGAATTGTTGTAGACGTAGCATCTCTCATTTTTTTTTATTCATCATTAGAGTAGATTCGTTATGGCAATTCTGGAATTCATATTATCATCTTGACCTTCTGAAGAAATAAATAAACATAATAGTCCCCTTTTTTGTGTTTTTTTTTATAACTGAGTTTCCGAGAATATTTATTTTCTTCAATGACACAGGTTCGAAATAAAAGTAGTGGAGTTGCTTTGCAATTTGATATCTATTCATATGAATTCTCAGTCTTTTTTTTTTTTTTTTAATTTATCTGTGCTGTAATTTTAGGATGATCCCATCTACCATTGAAAAAAGAAAAAATTTGGTTTGAAGATACTGTTTAGGGATTTGATTATCTGATTCATCAAATTCTTTTTTGTTGAGAAATCTGATTAATCAAATTAGGTCCAAGTAATAGAGTCCTTTGTATTTTTAGATTATACCACAAGGGTGGTATTGTAATTTACCCCTTTTTTTAATAAGATTCGGGTTCAACCCTGATTTTCGGTTCAACGAATTATTTGTTGTTTATTGAAATAAAATAAAAAAGAAAGAAAGAGAAAGAGAAAAAATAATAATAATAATAATTTGAGGTGCAGCCCACTTATATTTATGTTCAACATTTTATGTTGACAGATGATTTCGGTCTCTTCAAAAACAAGATTTGGGAGCAAGATTGTACTAATTACTTAAATCCCACAAAAATTGAAGTTATATATAATAGGATTTGGCTTGAGTCTAGTGTTGAATTAAACACATGTTATCATCTTGTTGAAATTTTTTTTTTTTTTTTTTTTTTTTCTGGGGGTGGTGGAGACAGGTTTTTTTCATCAATCTTTTGAATAACTCTTTGTAAAAACCAGGTCTAAAACATTTAGGAGGTATTTTGTACATATTTTCAAACAACAATTTTCAATTTTTAAACAACATTACACATATTTCTATACACTTTTTTCACTCACACATATTTTCATACATGTTTTCAAATAACAATTTTCAATTTTTAAGTACATGTACCAAACACTCCTTAACTTTCAAATAACCATTTAGCTTTACTGTTCATTGTTTACCCTATAAATTTGTTTATCCCAACAATAAAAGTTTTTGTTGACGTTTGGATCAAACCCATGCTCATTGATGCACACATTATTCTCTTTTTAATCCCGTTGGTTGGTTGACCTTGTACTTCGTGTGTTTATTCATATTTCAGGCTTAGCACAGAATCTCAACAAAAACATGGAAAAAGCTGAGAATGAAAAATCCTTGAAGAATGCTGAAGATTTTGTTCAGTTATACTTATGCAAGAAAGACCAAGAGAAGAAACTGTGGTCTGACCTTCCACAAGAACTTCTTGATCTTGTGGTGAAACATCTACGTGATACAGAAAGCCGTATAACCTTTCGTTCCATATGCAGATCATGGCGTTCAAGTCCACCAATATATCGGCCTCTTCCATTCCCAACCTTATTGGATTCTCCATGTTTGCTAACTTTGGGTGGCAGCAAATGCAGGATTTATCATCCATTATACAATGGTCCTTACCAAATGGACATTCCAGCATTGATGGGTGTCCGAATCCGGTACTCGAAAAATGGATGGTTGCTCTTATCTAGTGATAAAGGTTACGACCGAAGTGTCTTTTTCTTCCACCCCTTCAATATGACTAAAATAGAACTTCCTTGTTTACCGTTTGCAATCGAGACGATGACTTTTTCAACACCTCCCACTGGTGAAGATTGTTTTGTTATTGGAATACCATTTTTAGCTCGTGAATTTTGTATTATTAGGCGTGGCGAAGAGAGCTGGAGGATTTTTCCATTTACAGTGATGATTCCAGATGATATTCAATTATTATCTAATTGCAATCCCATTTTATATGAAGGGATGTGCTACTGTTTGTGCCAGGTACCTGTGGTGGCTGTCTTTGATCCTAATGAACGTCGTTGGAGAATTACTTATCCTATTCGATTTCCAAAAGCACTGCTTTATAAACTTGTACATAATTACTTGGTGGAAGGTAATGGGAAGTTGTTTGCAGTGTTTGAAGTCAAAGATTATGAGCCATGTATACATGTTTTCTCATTGAACCTTGACACGATGAAATGGGATGCAGTAAAAAATCTGGGAAATCAAATGCTCTATGTAAGTCTTGGGAGTTCCTTCTTAGAACTGGCTGTGAAGAGAGGAATGCGCAATAAGATTTACTTGCCGAATGTCCAAGACAACAAGTGCGTCATCTACTCTCTCAAAACCAACGAGTGCAGGTCCTTTTTCAGTAATTACTTTACCAGAATTTCAACCCATGGAAAGGAACATTACAATTGCACTTGGATCAAACCCGCACTTGCAACTTTGGATGAAGACTTAAAATGGTGACACAGAATTTTTGAGGATGTAATTAAATTGTTTTGCATTTGGTGTTTACTTTAGAAAGTAATTTCTATTTGCTACGAGCTTTACAATTTCATAGTTTAAGTTAGTTTTTTCACATCAGCATTATTCATAGTATAAGATTTTATTAATTTTAATTTTTTTCATGGCAGCATATAGTGGATTCATACTGTTGCAAGCGGTAACTCCACAACTTATTGCTTTAAATTTTAAGTATTTCCTTATGTATTGTTTTCTTTTAATAAATACTTCCATATATAAGAGTTCCGCATGCAATATGCAATAATAAATAAACTAGAGAATGGTTAAAAATATTACAAAACTAGTCCAATTATATTCTTAGTCCACAATTCACATTTTAGAAATTGGATTGTTAGGCTTGGATTAAACGTAGTCTCAGCCATTACAACTTGCAAGTATTAAACTGTATAAATTATAAAATGTAAAATAAACTTAAAAAAAAAAATTAAAAAGTATATAATATAAAAATGACATGCATAGATAATTTCACGTTAGTCATAATACACAATAATCATGATAAAACTGATTCTCTTAATTTTTTTTTTTTTTTTTTAAAGTGATACTATTTGCACCCCTACAATCCTGACAAAGCGACAATAGACCTGGCGACATTGATCCATATTTTGTACATAATAATAATAATAATAATGATAAATTAAATATTTGGTCTCTAACTTTTATATTTTGTGTTAATTTAGTCTTTAACCTTTTAAAAATGTTCATTAAGTAATTAACCTTTTTAATGAGAATATACGGCTGCATATCATTAATATAGAAAATCAAGTACAAACAACTGCATTAGAGGTATTAGCAACTTCTAAGAATCTGGGGGATTCCTCCACCCATGCCAAAAGATGGGCCGACTTATTGCCATCCCTTTTAACAAGAGAAAACAGAAAAGAACGAATTGACTAAAGATGGGAAAGAATGCCCTCAAGAACATTTGCAACAACAAGTGTGACTAAAGAGCTACCATTATTGGCTTCTTATTGAGGAGTACTACTTTGACCAAGGAAAAATCTTTAGGGTCTATTTAGTTGGAGGAGTGGAAAAGTGAGAGGATGGAAAATTAGTGGGAGAATAGAAAAATGAGAGGATAGAAAAGATTTGGTTTTCCCTTATGAGTGTTTGGTTGGAGGTGTGGAAAATTCTTTTGTTTGATTGAAGAGAAAAGTGAGAGGATAGAAAATGTAGTTTATATAAATTAACTATTATATCCTTATTATATAATATATAAGAAATAGATATATTTACACTCATTAAATAATATAAAAATTAACATAAATACATATAAATTTATATTATTTTCTTTATTATTATAATATAAAATTTATGGGCAATAAAAATTTATTATGCGTTAACTGCGGAGACATTTTCAAAAAAAAAAAAAAAAACTTTGCTAAGAAAAACTCTATGGAACTAAAATATACATTTTCAAAAATAGACAAGATATTTTCTATTTTCTATTTTTCTTGTTCTTTCAATTGTAACTTTATATATATATATATATATATATATATATAATTTTTTAAAATAGTTCAATAGTTATAATAGAGAGGAATGATTTGAACTCTAAATATCTTGAAAACATTAAAAGGCACACGAGACATACACTAATTAAGTTACAAGCTTTTGGCTCTATTGTAACATTTTAACTGTTCTAAATGTAACTATAAAATGTACTAGTAGGTAGGCCTAAAAAAATTGGACCCATACCTGTAAGCCTAATCTAACGTGAAGCAAAAAATTGGATCCAAACCCAACCTATTTTAAAAGAATGAAATTTCAATTCAATTATTTTTTTAAAGGTAATATATTTTTGTTGGATGATTTCTCTCGATAGAAAGGGAACTATTGGTTTTATGATATCTCATTAATGGCACACAATCTTTTGAACATTCTTATTATTGTGGTTGCTTTTGAATTAATTTTTGGCAATGGAGATAATTCTTTTTTAGTATTAATCCTGTCTTTTGCCAGAGAATGCGGAAGCCTTCATTTGCATCTAAAGTTGGTTATATGGATTTGGACTCAATATTTTTTTTAATTAAAAGAAAGAAAACTTTATTGATTTAAAATTGAAGTACAACATTAGTCAATAAGGCTAAAAAAAATATAGTTAAGTCATCAATCTAAACTAGAATATTACACAATATTTAGCAAAGACAACAACAAAGATTATGAGTGCAATAAAGCTTTTCATTGTCGTAATTCATGTTGTATATTTGAAAGAGGTTGACCCTCTTGCTTTTCTCATATTACAATCCTCTTCCCGCAGAGTCCCTTTCTTAGATTTGTTTTTGCACACAAAAATTGTTATCCTAAATAGTGACAAGAATGATATTCAGTGTGCAAGGTACGTACCTCATTTCATATGGACTGGTATTTGGTAATCTCTATGAGAAGACATACATATATACTTAGCTGCACTCCTAATACATGTTAAGGAGCTTCAGACTTGTCGTTGCATTAGCATGTGGTGTGTTGAACATATTGGTTGTTGGGCTTAGAGATAGTTGTCTGCTAATAGACATGGTCCATAAAGGTCTAGGAAGGAATGAGATAATCTCAAGTAAAGAAGCTACGTGTCCTCTACTCCTCATTGTGCCTTAGCCATAACAGATTGAGATAAATTTTTAATTAGAGTCTAAAGAAAAAGCCAAAATTGATATTTTGTTTTTTGCACTCAAAATGAGTATAGAACTTACAGAAGTAACAAAGTTTTTTTTTTTTAAAGCCCAATTGATATTTGTTTTTTGCACTCAATAATGAAGATAAAAGTAATAAATAATTTAAAAAAATAAAAAATAAAAAATAAAAAAATAAATAAAAACATTAGTGAGGTTAGTAGAAGGCCTCTTTGATCTACCTCAGAAAAGGAAAAGAAATCATCTCTAAACAGGACCACATGCCCATTTACGTTAACATGGCACGTAGATGCTGAGCTCAATAACTTTTTTGGGCTGGGATCAACAAAATGTGAGTGCTAATGCTATTGTTGTAAGAAAAAGACAACACTAAACATCCCAAATTGATATTTTATTTTATATTTTAAAGGGTGACTATGACCGTTTCTATGTCTCTTAATTTACAATAAAATGCTTATTTATATTTTCTCTGCTTATATTCAGGGTGAGGCTAGTATTTTGAGAGCCGGAGATTGGAGGCAAAACATGTGTAGAATATATTGCAAGAGCATTTCCATGAAAAAAACATTTTACACCTCTAAAATCCACTTTATTTATTTTATACGATCACTTTAATAAAATACAACTCATTTCATTCTCTATTTTACAACCCATTCGATTATAATAATATAAAATGATTTTTTTATATAATCTTTTATAAACAAAACACAAATCGGTCAAGTGAAGAGAGAAAGACAAGACAAGTGAATCAAATAAGCAAAATAATTTTACATTTGCTAAACCATAATATGTATATTTGCATTTTAGTGTAGTAATATACTAATATCTATTGTTTGCTACATTGTTTTGGTGTTTTTTTGTTGCTACAAGGTAATGCAAAATGCAATTGGGAATGCTCTAATAATGAACATGAAACTAAAAATGGACTTCACAAAAAGACTAGATTATTTTTTTAGAGTTATTTTTTAGCTCAATTTTTGAAAAGATTTGAGGCCCCTATATCTGTAAAAACCTATTTTGACTTTAGAAATGTCTACCTCAAAGAGAAAATACTCAGTTGGATAACCTCACATATTAATTCTTAAAAAACAAAAACTCACCCATACTAAAAGTATGAAAGGAATCCAAGGGTATAGCTGAACTATTTCCCTAAACTATGGTTACGAAAAAAATTGGGACTCATGTATATTGGTGTTACACTAGTGCTAGTGGTTCGTGAATTGTATCGGAAGCTTCCCGACAGTGTCCTCGCGAAATGATTGAGCTCCTGTGAGGTGTCTCTAAGCAATTAATCCAAGTACATTTTCTAAAAATAACTAGTGGTGGTGACCTTTCGAGTTGGGTTATTCATGTGAGAGATAGTTTTTGGCATAAATTTATTTGACGTTTTGCGAATTCTTTTTTTTTTTTTTTTCCTTTTTTTAATGAAAGTGCGTTACTTTGAAGAAAGAAATTTTAAAATATTAAACTTAGGTAAAATAAGCTAAAAAATAAATGAAAAAATTAGGTACAAACAGACATAAGGTTAAGTCTGTTTTGTCATGTTGATTGGATACATGAATAGTTATATATGGAGAAAATTATAAGTAATTAATATAATATAATTGGGTCAAAACATATAGGTTGGGCTTTTGTTTTGAGTGAAGTGATATCATTATATGTTAGAAAAGTAATTCGTCTATAATATTTTTACAACAAATTTTAAGTAGCAAATTGTTATGAGTTTTTAATTTGAATTCACTACTGCAATTGTTTTTTTTTTTTTTTTTTTGCCTACTAATAACAGCAAGTAACAACTTACCATTTAGGATTTATAATGAAATGTTGTGGATGTAGCATTTCTTTATAATTTATATTAAATCTCAATTAGAGTCTTTCTAAGTTGTTATCTTCTCAACAAGTGGTATCCATGGTGATGTGCAGCAATGTGGCTAGGTTTTTAAGGTACCTTTCGCAGTTGAAGTAGGGAAATGGTGCACGCACTTGGAGCCTACAAAAGTAGTACTACCAAAGCTGCTAGATTGAAGAAGAATGACATTACATGTGATTGCCATGGAGGTGGACACATGGGGCTCCCATGGATGGCATGTGAAAAACCCATAAAATAACAAGTAGTAAAGGAATAAAAATAAAAAAATAAAAAAACCCTCACAGGTTAGGGTGAGTCAGTAAGACTAGCTCATCACCCATGGAGAGGTCTCGAAACCAACAGATAGGCTGTGACTCACATGTGAGAAAAAAATTGTTAAGTTTATACTTGTGGGTTGAAGTTGATGAATTAATATAATATAATTAGGCCCATATTCATAGGCCTAAGCTTTTGAATCAGGTATTATTTGCCCACAAGTACATATGCTTCTACCAACATTTTTTTAGAGGAATGAAGTTGAATAGAAATTTGAGGAAACAATAAAAATAGCATGTGTTTGAGGAATACAAATTCTTTATCACATTTTGTGTGTTCCAATTTATGTTTTAGTAACTATGATATGATATATGTTTGATTTTTTTTTTTTTCTCTTTTTAGATTTTGGCTATATTTTATAAGGAGAGTAAAAAAAATGTGACAAATTGTGATTGTGGAGTATAAAGTGAAACATGTAAAAAGTGGACAAAGAATTTGTATTCTTTGTTTGAGATACTAAAAACAATAGAGAATCTACTAGGAATACTTTGGGTTGGGACATTAAAAGCTTATCCAAACCCATACACTAGCTATTTTACTCACCAAATCATTACCAAACTCTTATAAATTTTAGTAATTATTCTATCTCATACACATTGCATTATATTTGAAAAAGTGTAACTCAGCGTCTCTCATCATGAGTTGGGTCAAATAGGTAGGATCAGGTTGAGGTAACCTAAGTATTAGTCTTTTATTAAAAGGGGGATGGACAAAACCTACTAATTTCTCACCCCATCCCCAACTGATATAGTGTGCTACCCAAAGTCTATGACAAAAGTTAACAATTATGCTATGTTCTAGTGGAGGAAAAAAAAAATTCCATATTGGATAGTTAATCATTACGAAGTATCCCCCAATTCCAGCTCAACCTATGTTCCAACTCCCAACCTATTCTGACATTTTCAGATTTTTTTTCTGCTCAATTTCGGCCACTACATGAACAAAATATTAGCTATTATTTCTTGGTTTTTTTAAAAAAAATTTATTTCTTAGATTATGAAATTTGAGTTTTATTTGATATTATTTCTGCAATAAATTTGAGCAATTTGATTTATCATAATTTTAATTATTTCTTGATTAGATATTTGAAATATAGTCTTATAAGGTTAAGTTATTGATTTATGATAAATTAATGTTATGTAATGAGATATTATTTATAGATTTGTTGAAAATACCGAAAAGTGTTGGTTGAACTATAAAACTTATGTAATGACAATAGTTTTATGCAATATAAAACTATAAGATGAAAACTTAGTTATTTTTATGTTGTGTTATAAAAATAGCGGTAATCACAAATTGTACAATGGAATAGATTTAGTTTCTGTAACAGTGTTACTTGAGTTTCTTAACCCATGCTTCTACTGCTTTGGCTGAGCAAATGAGATCAACCTATTATTGAAAACCGACCAAGCCATATTAGTCTCTAAAGATAATGAAAGAAAAATTAAGTCAACTATGTATATTTATCGTAAATTCACAATTCCCTAGTTGCTTAGTTTAATTTTTAAAAAATTAAAGAAAATTTGATGATTGAGGCCAGCCAACCCATTTGTTCCTACAATTTGAGGATGAACTTACGTTACATTTTGGGAATAATCTTCAACTAATAGGTCCATTCATATAGCTAGGAAGGTCATTTTCATTAGATAGTGAATGTTTTCTGGTGGTCCTTCTTAAAGGAAATATCATGTCTGTATGAAAGATTATAAGAGTCTTGTACCAGTGACATTATAATTGAAGCTCTAACTTCATAACATACAGAGACAATTTAACTTTGTTGTAACCAACAAGATTGATTAGAGAAATGCATGACCTATTCCGGATTCTTAAGGTTTGGTTCCTTTCTTCCATTGATTAAATCTCTTATAATATCTGACTTGTGAATTCTAGTGAATTAGGATTTGATCGACTATATGATAGGTTGCATTTTGTAGATCATGTGTGACAAAATCAGTTTGTTTTGGTAATTCTATCCATATGATTTCGTTCGAACCTCGTGGGTGGTAAAATTTTGTGAGTGTGGAATTGACTCAGATGGTTGGATTTGTGAACCAAGTTGTTGTTGGATCACTTGATCTGCAAAATAGGACTCATGAAATGCTCATTCTGATCCCCCTTTCAAGTGATGTTAAGATCTATTAACAGCTTAGTGTGGAACCTAACTTGAGCACCTAACAGTATTTTACAGGATTTGAAGCCATTCATGATGAATTCAGTTGCAATAGGTTTACATTTTTTTTTTTTTTTGAAAGATTATACAATGAAGGACTGCAATTCAATGCTTGATCACTACTTTTTTTTTTTTTTTTTTTTTTGAGCTAAATGATAGATGCTTGATCACTACTTTAAGTGGCCTGTAAATGGAGAGAAATAATTAGAAACTTCTCGTGCTATATAAAGTTTACTAACTTTGTGGGCATGCTAGCTAGAAATTTTAATCCATTGCATATTTGAACTTTCAGGCTTATGGAATTAATGAGAAGTGCAATCTGTTTGTAAATTTAAATATTTTAAAGTATCTTGATGATGACTTGCAATAAGACATCATCAATAACATAACAGTTTAAACTTTTAAGGCAATCGATAATTTAACAACTTTTTTAATTTTTGCTATTCTAAAACTCTGCATGCTCGACACTGATTGCATGGGAAGTGATCATGTGTGTACGAACACACTGTACGAGAGGTGTAGTTGTCTAGATCAATTAATTGTAGAATATTAGTAGTCCATGGACTTATGATGGACCTCCTCATTCACCTGGCTCCTGTGGATGGAGACCAAGTATTCCACCTTGTGCCCCTCTTGAATGTGTATTACTTTCTGTCAGTTGAATGAGTTTAAAATGTATATATATGCCAAAAATTTCTTGGATGTTGTAGAACCAATACTTGAGGTTAATATCAACTCACTGTATGTAGGTGAATGTGTACCATATGTTGGACTTTAGGCGGCTGAAGAGTCGTGCAGTCTTGCTTTATTGGAGAACCACAAAAAGTTTAATTTTCACTTTACTAATGGTCTAGCTCATCACACTACAAAACGCGGGCCCATTAGGCCGTGTTTTTTTGGGCCGCGTTTTTTAAAACGCGGCCCAAGACGTGCTAAAGCCCCGTTTTAGAAACGGGGCCATAGAATGGGTCTAAAGCCGCGTTTTTAAACGCGGCCCAAGCCCTTCAGCTATGGCCCCGTTTAAAAGCGCGGCCTAAGGACCTGCGTTTTCTTTTTTTTTTTTTTTTTTTTTTTTTTTTTTAAGCTTCAATACTAATACTAAAACTAAAACACACAGCAGCAGCAGCAGCCGGCCCTAGCCAACACAGCTCCTAGCCAACACACACAGCCATCACACACAGCTCCTAGCCATCGATCGCAACCCATCACACTCATCGATCGCAACCCAACGACCACACACAGCTCCTAGCCATCGATCGCAACCCATCGATCACACACAACTCCTAGCCATCGATCGCAACACACAGCCCCTCCATGATTTGAAGCCCGATACATCGATCGCAACCCATCGCACTCAGCCGATCTTCCTTTGGTTCCATCGTCCCCGGAGATTACATCTACTTCAAGTCTCAGGTCCCTCTCCACAAGATCCCCGTACGTTTCTCTCTCTAAATTCTCGATTTTGAATTCCATTTTGAGTTTGTTTTTGTTTTTCTCATTTTAAAATCTGGTTTCTGATCATGGGCTCGTCTCATTAGCCTCATTTTGGTTGTGGGTATGTCTTTGTTTTAGCCAGTGTCTCCTTTTTCTTAGTCATTTATGGAGATTAGTGGATGAGCTTAGGTTTGTAAATCTCTCTCACCATTCTATGAATTGGGTTTCAGCTTAAATACTGTAATTGAGAGGCCTTTTGATGTGGGTGTGGTTTAGTTTTGCCGAATGTGTCTTCCAGTTTCTTTTTTTCTTTTTCCAAATTAATTGGGTATTTGCTTCCTCAAAGAAATGAGCTGTCTTATAACTGTTGAATGTGATTATACACATTATTTAGATGAAATAATTTGACCAATTCTTGTTTGTAAATGTTGAGAAATATGGATAGGAAACATAAACCAGAAAAACAATACGACCTTATTAAACATACCCTTTGGCCATTGGTGTCTTGGGTCGGCTTGACTTTAGGCTTTCATTAAAGATGTGAGGATTGCAAATGGCACCATTTAAGAAGTTCCGTCTGCATGTGCATTTATACAGATGTACTTAGGTTATATAATTAGAGCGTAGAATACACATTTTCACCATACGATGAACCAGTTAATGCAACTTGCAAAAATAATTTCTAGGTTGTCTGGCTTGCCTTAAGCAGAGCCTTAGAGAGCTGATAGAGCTAAAAAGCTCTTTAAGAAAAATAATAAATAAATAAATAAACAAAAATGCTAGTGTCTGGTAAAAAAGTGGCCTTGCTTGTTTTGTGGAGTGTAATTTGTTAATGGGTATGCTTGAATTTCTCATCTATATGATGGATGAGGATCACAAATTCACAATCTTATAGCCCTTGATGGCAATGCAATGGCTTTAGTATCATGATTGTTTACTGTTTCATTGTTTAAGATCTGTCTTACATTTTCTCATTCATTGCACTAAGAATAATGTCACATGTTTGTTGCTTTCCTCTTTATGGAAATTCTAATAGGCACATTTTGAGCTACTGCACATCAGAGTTTTCTATGATTACTATGGTGTTAATTATAATGGCTCTTTCATTTATGTCAAGGTCCTAGCTTAACTCAGAAATAACTCTATGTATTAGTTGTGAAATTTTGTTCTTGTGGCAGAGAGTTGATGATGGTTTTGATTGAGTTTGTTGTGGCGGCAGAGACGTCCATGGTTTTGAGTAAACTGTAGAGAGATTTTCACGGACAGAGAGAGGGAGTTTGAGTTTTGTTGTGGCGAGATATTTTATAATGGGTCGGTGTTGTGGTTAGGTATTTTTTTGTTTTTTTTTGTTTTTTTGGCTCCGGTGGCTACCTATTTTGCTATTTTGCAATAATGGTCTATGACTGTGACTTTCAGTTTCTGTTTTTTCTGTGCTAAGTGTGCACCTTTTTGGTCTCCGTTTTTTATTTTTAGATTCCTTATCTGTCTCCAGTTCTGGTCTTGTGTTTTTTTTTTTCTCCTGATAATCCTTATCTTTAGAAATTTACTCAAAATATTGTGGATTGTTGGGTTTGGAATGCTACTCCCTTTTGTGTGTTGTGGACTGTTTCGTGAGAGACGAATGGTAAAAATTTTGATGGTGTTGAAAGGCCTATTTGTGTAATTAAGTAATTTTTTCCCAGTCTTGATATGAGTGGTTGACTGTTTTAGGCAGCATCCTTTGTGAAATCATGTGTTTCTCAAGTAAAACCATGTGTTTTTTAGTACTTCCTGGGCTTAATTATAAATTAAATAAATTTGAATGTTAATGCATTATGATGGTACTTTCAGTTTCTGCAGTTATTCATGTCTTTTTATTTATAACTTCTTGTTGTTCTGGTATGCTTCTTATGTGCACATATTCATTTCAGGGTTGCTGACAGACCTTCAGACAGCAAAACTTCAGCTCAGAGAGCCAAAAGTCAAGTTGGTTGTCGACAAGGTCAGCTCCGGTGCGTCTTTTATTGGTCTCATTATTCATTCTCATTAATTTTAGAATTCTCTCTTGAAATTCCATCTTGATGCAAGAATGGGTTGTTTATAGTGTTGTAGCTTTTTTTTTCTTTTTCTTTTTTTCCAAATGCTTGTAATTATCCTTATAAATGAAATCCATACGGACGCCTGGAGATTGATTTGGCTACTAGCTTTCTTTACCCTATGTTTATATTGTTGTATCTTTACATTTGTTTTTTTATAAATCAAAGTACCTACGGGATCCATCTTTGCACTATCAAAAAATAATCTTTACATTTGTAATTTCTTACTTTTTCAAGCTTAACTTCAACAAAAACAAAGCCTTAGTCCCATATCCATGATTCCTTGGCTGCTTAGTTAGGGTTGGATGGAGTGGATCCATTTATAATAGAGTGATTGCCATTAATCTACTGCAACCCTGCTTTGATTAAAAACAAGAATCTTGTTCCCTAATTTTTCTTCGTCCAATTTTAAATAGCAGTAGTTGTGTATAAAATTGGATGAAGAAAAATTAGAGAACAAGATACATGTTTTTAACATGTGATGAAATGAGGTTTTTGCGGGAGGACCATTGGTCTACTAGTACTGCTTTATGTGGGTTCAAAAATATTTTATAATTGTATGTGGTAACAAACTTTTGTTTTGTTTTGTTTTTTTATTTAATTTTTTTTTTTTGTAAAATATAATTTTGGACCTTAAACTTTATCACAATTTTTTTTTTCATCTCTAAATGTTAAGAAGTTTGTCCTTTGTCCCTGAACTATTGAAAAGAGAGAAGTGACTGAGGACAAAAGAGATGGTGGTGTTGGGAATAAATAATTGATGTTTGTGTTTACAAATTTCGTTGTTGCTTGAACCTTTTTTACTTTTGTTTGATAGAATTATTAATTTTGTTTTCTACAAGTTTCAGCTTCGAAGCAGCTGCGAAGAAAGTGAAGCCAGTTACTTGGACGTAAAGCACTAGCTTCCATACTGAGGTTTGGTTTCTCCTTTGTTTTTCAATTTTTCAAATTTGATTGTGTATTGTTGTTTGGTTGCTGAAAACATGTGGATAATGAACTTTATTTTATGGGTTGCTAATGAAGTGTGGAAAATTTTACTTATTGTTGTCAAGGAAATTCATACATTTGCTAATTGGTTATGGATGGGAATTTACACAAATTTTCTTGGCATGTTTAGTTGTTTCTTGCATCTATGTAGTATGTGATTATTGACTCATACCGTATGTTTGCATTTGTCAAGGTATTGAGAATGACCAAAAAATAATTCTACCACAAGAAACATGCTTTTAGAATGACCAAATCAGTGGTAGTAACAATGGTGGGGTATAATCAACATGACAACAATGGTTTGTTCATAGTCAGATTTTTTACCCCAACATTTGCATTAGGGGAAGTGGAAAAAGTAATTGGGGCTGACTAAACTTTTAATCTATGATATAAAAAAAAAAGAAAAAAAAAATCACTAAAGTGATGTAGATATATTGTTAATGCCAAGATTTATGGTACGCACATACCTTTCTTTTGTTATAAATTTAAGCGAACATACCAACTATGCAACAAAATGATCCCTTGGGTGTTCCTTTAAAATATGCATGTCCTGTCCCCACATTGATGTCACAACACACAAGCCATTTCGAACCCTTAAACAATGTGATAAAAAGTTGCCCTTTAGAGTGAAGTGGGAACTCTGAAGTGCTAGTTAGCTTTGTAGCAAGTTATTGGCCAGTATTTTATCTCCTGATGTACGTAGCTTTTGGAAAGAAAAAAAAAAAACTCTCTTTAGGCTTTGGCATTTGCTTCTTTCATTCTCAGTTCTCACCTTCTGGATTAATACTGTATACGCACACAGGGCCAGCACACTTGTTCAGGGCCTCATGTCTGCATTTAACTTCACATTCTTAGGATTGCTAGTCGGCCTTGCATAGTGTTATATTATAGTATATCATGAATATTTTTTTGGATGAGATAGAAGGGAGTTATATGTATTACAGTTTCCTTACTTTCTTGTTTTTATTTATTAATTAGCTAGGCAGTAAAGTAGATAATACATCTTAGAGAAATCCCTTGCACAAATGCACATCTTTTTGGGCAGAAATTCAAAAGGGGTAAATGATTACTAGCTAGAGAATTGTTAGTCTAGTACAAGTGTGGTGTGTCCTACGAAAATTTATCCACACTTGGGTATGTCTGTTCTTAACAAATGACAAATGATTGTAATTATAATAATTATTACGTTCGTATTAACAAACCTTGGAGTAGGTTAAATTCCGTACATATTGTATCGCAATGGATAAAAGTTGGATGGACAAGAGGAGGGGTTCAAGGGAATATTTTGAAGGTGTAAACCAATTCGTGGAATTTGCCTCTCTATCCGCGCGTAATGGGAAGATCTTATGTCCTTGTTCGAAATGTGTGAATTTGCTTTTACAACCAGTAAATGTGGTACGTGATCATTGTTGGGTTTCGGGGATGCTTAACAATTACAAAGTTTGGACATTGCATGGGGAATCGGCGGTTGCTACGACGGCTACCGAATGTGGGAGCTCTCAAGTGCAAGAAGCCGAAAATCTATATGGCGATTTTCGCGAGATGTTGCACGATTTGTGCCCCCCGCATGAAATGCCACCCGAACCAATGGAAGAAGGTCCAACTACACAACATTCGGCTGAAGGTCCGAATGATGAGGCGAAGAAGTTTTACAAGCTGATAGATGATGTAGACAAACCTTTATATGAAGGTTGTACGAAATTTAGCATTTTTTCAGCCATTGTCGTGTTGTTCCAGTTGAAAACTCTGTGTGGTTGGACGAACAAGTCATTTACTA
This sequence comes from Quercus glauca, assembly GCA_023736055.1. Taxonomy (NCBI): domain Eukaryota; kingdom Viridiplantae; phylum Streptophyta; class Magnoliopsida; order Fagales; family Fagaceae; genus Quercus; species Quercus glauca. Next base: position 41,583,477 of record CM043321.1, on the reverse strand, counting down.
TGTTGCTTCAAGTCCTGATGGATATGCTTCCTTCAGATGCTAAGTTGCCAAAGAACCATTATGAGGCTAAGAAGATAGTCCGGGATTTGGGTTTGGGTTATGAGAAGATCCATGCTTGTCCCAATGATTGTATGCTGTTTTGGAAGGAAAATGTAAACCTGGACTCGTGTCCTTGTTGTAAACAATCAAGGTGGAAAACAAATGAGGCATCTGTTGCTAGTAAAAATGCTTCATCCAGTACGGGGAAGAAGAAAGCTGCAAAGATCCTACGGTGGTTCCCTTTAAAGCCACGATTGCAGCGATTATTTCTTTCACCCGATCTGGCTACTTCTATGAAATGGCATGTTAATGGTCGTACTGATGATGGGGTTATGCGGCATCCTGCTGACTCAGATGCATGGAAAATGTTTGACAGTAAGCATTTAGAGTTCTCGTCTGACCCTCGTAATGTCAGACTTGGATTAGCTTCGGATGGTTTCAACCCCTTTGGAATTATGAGTACTAGTCACAGTACGTGGCCTGTCATGTTGGTCCCCTACAATCTCCCTCCTTGGCTGTGCATGAAACGGTCATCTTTGATTCTATCATTAGTTATTCCTGGTCCTACCTCGCCAGGGATTGCGATAGATGTGTACTTGCAACCGTTAATAGAAGAACTAAGGGAGTTATGGGATGTTGGAGTACAAGCATACGATGCATCTTCAAAAGAAATATTTCAATTGTGTGCAGCATTGATGTGGACCGTAAATGATTTTCCTGCATACGCAGATTTGTCGGGTTGGAGTACTAAAGGTGGGTTGGCTTGTCCTTCATGTGCTGTGGAGACCGATTCTCGATATTTGAAAAATGGCCACAAATTCTGTTACATGGGACATAGACGATGGTTGGATGTTGACCACGTTTTCCGAAAAGAATGTATGTTATTTGATGGATCTAATGATACGCGATTTGCTCCTGAACCGCCAGTCGCGTCAGACATTATTCTGGAAACTGAACATTTACTTGGACGTTGTCTGGGACGGAAATGTCAACTTGCTTACAATAAAAGAAAGAGAGGGGAGGCAACCGAGAGTGGTTGGAAGAAGAGGAGCATCTTTTTCACCTTGCCTTATTGGAAGGATCACAAGTTGCGACATAATCTTGATGTGATGCATATAGAGAAGAATGTGATGGATAATATACTCGGCACAGTACTGAACTTGAAGGACCAAACAAAGGATAATTACAAGGCGCGCCTTGACTTGGCGGACATGGGGATCAGGAGTGAACTCCACCTACAACGAAAAAGTGGTGATAAGTATACCATTCCGCCCGCTTGTTTTCATATGACTTCATCGGAGAAAGATGGTTTCTTGCAAGTTTTGAAGGACGTAACAGTGCCTGATGGGTACGCTTCCAATATCTCACGCCGTGTGAACATGAAAGAACGCAAGATTTCTGGTTTGAAGAGTCATGATAATCACATCTTGATGCAGCAACTTTTTCCCATTGCCTTACGCGGGTCTTTGCCCTCTCATGTTACCAGGCCTTTGATAAAGTTAGCTTGCTTCTTTAGAGAAATCTGTTCCAAAACCCTTACGGTTTCAGATATTGCGATTGTTGAGGCAGACATTGCAGTTACATTGTGTGAATTGGAAAAGATATTTCCTCCATCCTTCTTTACAGTGATGGTACATTTGGTCATGCACTTAGCTGCTGAAGCCAAGATTGGTGGTCCAGTGCATTACCGTTGGATGTATCCCATTGAGAGGTAAGCCGTGTGTAATATTATTGATCAACTATGAGCTTCATGTGCACGTTCCAATTACCATTGCCAATCATTAATCTTATCATTCCTCTATAGGTACCTCTCACGCCTTAAGTCTTACGTACGAAATAGAGCTGCTCCAGAAGGGTCAATTGCTGAAGGATACATAGTAGAAGAGTGCTTAACATTTTGTTCACGGTATATGGAAGGAGTTGAAACTATATTCAATCGACCCACCAGGGCGATTGAGGAGTCAACAGGGGTGGTTTCGATCGTGGCACTAAACAATAGAGAGTGGACCCAAGCCCATCACTACATTTTATTCAATTCTGAAAACATCAACCACTTTCGTGAGTAAGTACTACGTATACAAATATGATTGCACGTCAATTCAATGTACGTTATCTCTATTAACCCTAATACAATTGCATGCATAGGATGCACAAAAGATTGATAGAGGACGAACTTCGAAACGGTCACAATCGTAACGTTCCCAAGGCCATTATACATAAGCACCACATGGAGAAGTTTTGTAGTTGGTTTAGGGGTCACGTACGTATGCCATTTTCAACATCTTAAACTTGTAACACTGTCCTAACTATGATTACTTGTACTGATCTGAATAATTATGTTTGGATATGATAGGTGATGTCATTGCCTACTGCTGATAGGGAAAGGGAGGGAGTTAGTGATACCCTTGCTGCATTGTCCAAATGTCCATCTATTTATGTAAAGTGGCTGAAGCATTATGTCATTAATGGCTTAAAGTTTAGGAGTGTAAATGATGAGGCGAACAGGAAAACGCAGAATAGTGGAGTTAGTGTCGCTACGGATGGTGGCAATACGTTCTATGGTATTTTAAGTGATATAATCGAGTTGAATTATTCTGACAATATCCAATATGTGTTATTCAAGTGCAAATGGGTTGATGACCAAAATAGGAGAGGATATAGGACTGATGAATTTGGGTTTCCTATGGTGAACTTTAAACACTTCATACATGGTGGGGATAAAATGGTGGATGAACCATATGTGTTGGCATCTCAAGCTACACAAGTTGTTTATGTGGAAGATAAAAGGCACAAGGATTGGTATGTTGTTGTCAAAACTAAAGCTAGGGATGTGTTCGATGCTGGTATTGGTCCCCAACGTGATGAGGATGACACTTATACTTTTTCTGAGAATGTTCCGTACAATATAAGCACTAATGAGGTCGTGAGTGACAACCTTGGATGGGCTCGGGATAATGTAGAGGGAATGACAATTGATGCCTCTATTATTGATGAAAGAGATCGTTGTGAAGTAAACAACTTAGACGATTGTGAGTTTATTGACGATGAGTCCGACAATGAAGATGACAACGAGGACGAGTACACTGACGATGAGTAGTGTAATAGTTTAGTAGTGTATTCATTTATGAATTAGAGGGAATGTCTCTGTGTAGTATTTGATGAATTTGGTAATTCCTCATAATGTGGGAGTGTATTTCCTATTATTTGTACTTATTATGCATTCAATTTCTTATAAACTTTGCAATGCTATTGGATTTGAAATTCCTTTCTTATCAACTTGGATATAAGTTCCTGTGGTGTTAGGGTTTCAGTTTGTCATTGTTGTGGTGTTGGCTAACAATAGCTCGTAAACTTGGCTATATGCTTGTATATATTGTTAGATGTTAAAATGAGGTTTTTACTTTGTCTTTTTCACTTACATTGTATACAAGTTTTTATGTTGTCTATAATTAACAGTTTCTTTGTGTGGTAAAGTTTTTGGACGCAGGAATGGGGAAGAAACGTCGACTGCTAATTGTAGAAGTTGGCGAAGGTCCCTCACCTTCACGATTGAGGGGGGAGGAGAACTTGGAAGCCGCCCATACTGCACCGCAACCAAGAGCGGATGCTCGTGATGCTCGGACAGCACCCCCAGGTAGTTTACACATTGATTGTTAATGTAACACCTAATATTTACTATTGGAAAGTTAATTTTTTTGTTGTTGGCTGTAGGAATGCAAAAGAAATTGCAAAAGAAATTTCCATTGACGGTTGTTGAAGTCGGGCAAGGCTCGTCCCACTCACAACAGAGGGTGCAGGACGATCTAAGGGCTGCCTTTGCGGCTGATGAAGCCCTAGGGGATGCAAGTGATGATGATGAGACCCAACCCCCTTCTCCAGGTAGTTGCCATGGCTTGAAATATAATGTTTCAAAATAAATACGACTTGGATATTTTTCCATTTCTTTTAAGTGTGGTCATTTCGTCCATTTCTCTTCATAAAAGTAGCCGTCAAGTGTTCAAAAATGATATAATTTTAGCACTTTTGCATTTTCAAAATACGACTCTTGAAGTACACCAAATGATACCATGTGATTGTGACAAACTGAATACAATAATTACATTGAATACATGTCAAACTTATCGTATTACCTTAAGAAGACCGTAGAAGTTAGAAGACTAAATTCAACTTTTGACAAACTTAGGTGATGTAATTTGTAATTTAACCTAACAATTGTATGTAATGAAAGTAGGCTTTCAATTCTAGATTTCTGTGAGGTACTTGAAACTTTAAAAGAGTTTCATCTGTGGAAAATGTAGTAGTATTTGGGCTAAGGATAGCATGTATTGCATTCATTTTGTACGGTATTATAAATTTAGAACCATATTTTCATAACATTGTTTTGAGTAGTTGTAGCCATAGAAGAACTGAAAAAGGTGTCTATGTGTGAAGTGTTAGACTAATTTTCAAATAATATGAAAAAGAATTAAATATTAAAATAACTTATGTGTGTCTATGACCATTTTAAATCTTTAGTTAGCAAATTTCTTTCAATTATTACTATTGTTCGTTTATGTCAAAAAAATTATCGTAATTGAATAATTTATAGATGCATCTATGAGTAATTTCAATTTTTGTTTACTAACTATAGAGAATCTATTCTCCCTCATTCTCAGAAAAAGGAAAAAAAGAAAAAAAAGAGATACTATTCTCCCTTTATCTTATTAGACTGATTTTAAAATCAATCTACACATGCTTTGAAACAGGTTTTTTATTATGTTCTTGAGATAACAATGCAAGGCTGCCCATTGCTTCTTTTTTATTCCTGAAAATATGAACGACTTAGTTCGCTTATTGTCCTGACTAATAAGTAAATGAAGAAAACAAATGGGAAAAAAGTAAAGATCGAAAGCAAGTATGAAAATGTCCACATGTTTAGACACCGCTATCATGTTAAGAGTGCACTTGAGCTATGTACAGTAACTTATATCTAATTGTGAACTTTGAGATTTCATTCCTAATGGCGGTTTACTATATGCAGAAGATTTGGGTCAACAAACACCAGCAACTAGTAATGTGCGTGCAGAAGATTTGGGTCAACAAACCCCCAGCTCCAGTAATAGTAATGGGCCAAAAAAGCGTGGGAGAACGCTAATGCGAAAAATATGGGCACTTCCACCGAACCAAAAAATTAAGTGTCCGTTAAATGTAGAACGCCAACCGGTTGGGGAGAGCGGACAGACATTCAAAAGGTGGTTAGGCACTTTTTGCCTCTACCCCGCCTACTGCCCACTTATGCCTTTGAATTGGACGCATGTCTCTCGTCAACACAAAGAACTAGCCTGGACAGAGATTCAGGTATCAGCATACTTTGTCTTTATCCTTGAAATATTTCTGAGTTAGCTGACCCATATATATATGCCCTAATATGCTCAATGCATAACAAGCACATTGCTACCACTACTGCCACTTTGCTCTTTCTTTGTATTGCTGTATTTTCCGAAAATACGGGGTTTAGTCTATCTAAGTTGTAATTAATAACGAAGCAAAAGTTTAGGATCCCATGATCAAAACCGATCTTTAACATATGTTGACAGCATAGGAAAGTATGGACATATAATAAATTTTAGTCCATGTATCATATGTTGACAGCATAGGAACTATGCTGGCAGTGGCACCAACAGTCCTGAAATGTATAATAGGAATCTTAGCTGGAAAATAGGCATACATCTTTCATAACAATTTACCTTACAGAGTGTTTGAAAGTTTGAAGGGAGAGGAGAGTACAGGGTTTGAGGGAAAATGAGAGGAGTCCATTACCCTCATTTGAAAGTTCTAGAATAAGATAGTTTATAGATTGTTACTTGATAGGTAAAATAATAATTTTGTGAAATTTTTTATGTTTGCACACATTGCTCTTCTAAAATGGGCCATTGTCTATAGTAGTTTAGTACCAACCGCAAAATAAGATTATGGTTGCTGCCAATTTGTGCTTGTGTATAATTATTGCCATGCATGTTAACAGTTTGGATCAATGTGGAAAATCCATGTGAAAAACTTGCATGATTGGTCTTAGCCTATTGGTGACATATGCAATAGAAGATGGCTTCTTTGATTTAGCATAAATCAATTATGAAGTACTCTAAGACTCAAGGCTCAGATAAGACCAAAGAATTCATACAAATTATTTTGTCACAGAGCATCTTGTAGTGGATATCATTAGGAAATTGGTATGTGGAGAAGTCTTTAGGCTTTTGTTTCATTAAGTGGTTGTTAACCATCCAATTCAGTTCGCTTAGAAATTCAGAGATGTTCAATCTATAGCATGTACAACCGTATGTGTGCTACATAAATTATCAGTAGGGTGGACTATTGTATTATGCTAACTCAATTTTTGTATTTCAGAAAAAGTGGATCATTGAGGCAGAAGTTGTCGCACCAGCGAATCAAATGAGTTGGGCAATGCACCTACTAGGGGAACTGAGGAGGAACCGACGTACCAAGTTGAAAAAGAAATGCTACCCAAAAGATGCGTCCAAAGAAGAAGTCCTTACAAACATACCGGACTGGGCTGACGTGCAGCATTATGCGCAGCTAGTTGACTATTGGTTTCATCCAGATACACAGGTTCAACTACTTGCTTGCTCTATTATGCGTTTTATTTATAATATACATATGATGAGGTATTTGAATTTACCAAGTACAGTTTATTTAATTAATTTCTTTGTTTTAATTCGTTGGCGGGAATGTGTTCGTAGAAATTAGTTGATAAGAACAAGAGAAGTCGTTCGTTTCAGAAGGACATAGCGAGGTCAGGGCCTATAAGTTTTGCCCAAATTGCTGACAATATGATAAGAAATGCACTATACAAACAACTAGCCAAGGTTCTAATATTCTACTCTTTTAGATTCAAATGTTATAAATGTAAAGAGTTTGATGAAACTAATTCATTATGAATGTAAGGATACGATACAGAGTTAGTATGAAATTTGTACCATTGCTTGCCTCATTAGTATCAATTCGTTATAAAAACTAATGTCAAAGGAGCATGTTCTGACTGTTAATAAACATTTCTTCTGATGTTTGCTGTTCTTCATTAGTGATGTCATTAATATTATGTGAATTTCGTTTTCTTTGTTACCTGCTTATATGTGAAAAACTAAATAGGTTGAAAGTGGACAGCTCCAATACAGTTGGCATGTATATGTCTTGTTTTCTAGCCGAATAAGTAGCAATGTCATATGCATGGAGTAGAGAAATTGGTTGGAGATAATTGTGTACCATATGCTTTAGCTTTATAAGGACAACAAAAAATTGGAACCAAAAACGATAAATTAATAGGAACAGTACATTTTTCTTCATTTTTCTATTTATAGTTATGACGCTGTGACAGTAAAGACAAGTGAGAGAAAGGAAATGTTTGTAAGTTGTGTGAAAGAAATTGGGTTGGGGTAGTAGCTAGCGAAGTTATACAACTTTGGGATGGGGCTAGCTAAGGACTATTTCAGCCATTGTCACATGTCTTTTTGAACGTAATCATCTACGGCTTTAAATTTATTATACATTATATTGCATGTTATGTTCCAAATTCCATTTGCTATGTAAGGCTTACAATTGCCGCTTCATATCACGAACATAAATTTTTTACTCTTGTGATAAGATTGTTGAGTATGATGTAGGCACAAGAAAGTGGAGAAGCAGTGGAGCAGGCGGACATTTTCATCAAAGTATACAGCAACAAAGATGGGACACCTATTTGTCCTGCTGTGGAAGATAAGATGGTAAGCCTTATATTGTATCCTATTTCTTTTGTATTTTGTTTGTTCATTGTTTATAGCAAGTAATAAAAGCTATTTGGCTCTTTAATGAAAACAGAATAAAATGAAAGCAATTTTAAACGATGGGGGCTCACTACAAGGAGAGTGTGGGCAAGGAATCCTATAGTCAAACACTGATGCGTTTGCACAAGTGATGGGGAAAGAACGTTCTGGACGTGTACGAGGGGTCGGTTTTGGACCAACCCCATCAAGAAGAAGTGCGTCCACCCTTCCATGTTCTACATCGACTCCACCATCGTCTAGTGAAACGGCCCAGCGGATGACTGAATTGGAAAATTCGTTGAGGAACGAACTTGCCCAATCAGATCAGAGGCATAAGGAGGAAATCGCCGACATGCATGCACAGCATAAAGAGGAAATCGCCGAATTAATTGCGCAGCATAAGGTGGAAATCGCCGAAGTAGCAGCCGAGGCAATGAGCAACGTATTAACGCAACTGCGGCCATATCTAAATACTCTTCCCCCATCTCAGGTACTTTCAATGTTGTAATGGGTTTAATGAGAATTGCATGTTAACTACTCCTCATTGTTATGTGTTACTAATACGATGTGTTTAATATATTCAGGATTGCACTGCACCACAATGAGAACTCTTTTTGGAACGCCTCGGTGCCTTGAGAACTTGCAGGTATATGATCAACACTTTTAAAAGATTTGAAGTGGTTGTTATTTAGCAAAAACATAAATTGGGTATTCAATAGAAGACTTTGTATTGTTTTCGAATGGGCTTATAATGGGTTTGTTTCTGAGGGAAGTTATAGGCTTATATGAGCAATATTATTATGACATTATGGTTAGATGACCATCAACGAACACGTTCATGATATATTGCATGCAGTTATTATTAATTCCTCTCTTTTACTGTCTTTCATTGTTTGCCCCTCAAAACACTTTTACTTGGTGAGTATTAATTTTTCCTCAGACTTACATGGCCTTATTATGATTGATGATGATCCTTCTATATCTTTATTTCTATATTTTGAAATTGATAACCACCCCCTTGATCAGGCCAAGCACACTCATAACCAATATCGTTGTAATTAAGAGGTATAGTATATTTAATTAATACATACATTTTTATAAAGAGAATCCAAGTTTGAATCTCTTTTCTCTAATTTTTATATAACTATTTTGTACATCATGTATTGATATCCTGAATTCCAAAAAAAAAAAAGTCGCGTCAAAATAGCTAATTATATGTACAGACAGTCTAAGCTCGCTTGTGTTTGGGAATCGTTGATAAACTGGTTTTTTGATTATCTTATCTACTGTCTGCAGGTCCTACATAAGGCGTCCTACAAAAGAAGCAGTTTATATTAACGTTATTCTTATTGAAACTTATTTCTCAAAACTTATTGTTTGCTTATTATTTGCTCAAAACTTAGTAAAAAACCCAGCTTAGTCATAACGTTTTATGCGAGTCTCGCTAAACTTAGTCGGAGAATAGAGAACTAGCTGGCTTTTGTATTGCATTTTGCATGCTTTTTGCTCAAAAATTTAGTTTACATGAGGTCACGCTCAAAAAATTGTTTACACATTTTACTTAATGTGTTTCAATCGATTGTTTAGGAGTTCCATAATAATTAAATTAGGTTTACGTTTTACTTATTCTAATTCTCCAACTTTTTTTAATAGTTTTTTCAATTAAAAAAAAAATCAGCTTATTTTATTTCCATAATTATAAATTAAGTGTTAAGACTCTGGAATAAGCAATCCATAAGTCAGGTTATAATGAACTCCAAATTGGTACATCATAAAGACAACTAGACCTTCTAATTAACTAATTAATTATGCTAAATTTGATACACAAGACTTTGATAGCAAAATTCTATTTTGTTGCATGCTTTTACAATTCAGATTACATTAAATATGTCCATATTTAATGAGTACTGGCTTAGACACATGTTTTGCTTTATCAACTATTTGGAAATCTACATTTGATAACATATATATATTTTTGTAATTTTCTAGGAGATATGCTTATTTTTGGCCATATTTGTCCTGCTGCCAAGCGAAATGATGGTAAGTGGTAGGGACATAAGCTTGTGTAATGGTGTTTTATTTATTGGGATATCTATTTGGCTTGTTCCACAAAGTAAAAGGTAAATTATTTCTTGGTGCAGTTGGATGATGGCTTTTGTATCAGATTCTGAAGGCAGGATGGTTTTGAGGTATTTATGTGTAATATTTATAGGAAGTTAGAAATAGTCATGTCTGTACGTAATATTTGTAGTTAAGGTATAAATATGTGTGAAATGGACCCTAAACTTGACGCCTATTTTGTTGCTGTATAACAACATATATATGTGATTGATAATTTTTTGTATTCCTTAAAGAATATTGATTGAAATTGTAGCAGGTTTGAGATAATTTCAGAATTTTGCTAGAAACACAAGTTGGAATTGTGTGTGTGACAGGTTTTTTTAGTAGCGTTTGCCAAATTTATAGTAGCGTTTTTGTATTTGCATTTGTCATTTAGCCTAGGAAAAAAACAAAAAAAAAAAAAAAAAAAAGTGCCTATAGCCGCGTTTTAAAACGCGGCTATAGGAACATTTTAGGCATGTCGGACAGGACCTTAGGCCGCGTTTTAAACGCGACCTAAGGTCCAGTACTTGGGCCGCGTTTAGAATGCGGCCTAAGGTCCATGACTTAGGCCGCGTTCTAAGCGCGGCCTAATGCCCAGGACTTAGGCCGCGCTTAGAACGCGGCCTAAGGACCCCTACTTAGGCCGCGTTTTAAACGCGGCCTAAGGTCCAGTACTTGGGCCGCGTTTAGAACGCGGCCTAAGGTCCATGACATAGGACGCGTTCTAAGAGCGGCCTAATGCCCAAGACTTAGGCCGCGCTTAGAACGCGGCCTAAGGACCCCTACTTAGGCCGCGCTTAGAACGCGGCCCAAGGGCCAGGACTTAGGCCGCGTTTAAAGCGCGGCCTAAGTCCTGGGAATTAGGCCGCGTTTAGAAAACGCGGCCATAGCCAGATCTGGGCTATAGTCTCGCCTTTTGGGCCGCATTTCAAAACGCGGCCCAAAAAACCGCGGCTACAGCTTTTAGCCGCGGTTTTGCGCCCTATGGCCGCGTTATATATGCCAAAAATTTCTTGGATGTTGTAGAACCAATACTTGAGGTTAATATCAACTCACTGTTTGTAGGTGAATGTGTACCATATGTTGGACTTTAGGCGGCTGAAGAGTCGTGCAGTCCTGCTTTATTGGAGAACCACAAAAAGTTTAATTTTCACTTTACTAATGGTCTAGCTCATCAGCTCGTGACCATTGATGTCTAGCTCCTGACCATTTATTGTGTTATAATTTCAACCATTCAATATCATGTTCTTAAACTCTGATTCTCAAAAAAAATGTTCTTAAACTCTAAAAAACTATATAGGATGTATTGATAACAAAAAACTATCGTATGCTAAGCCTTATAATGGTGAATTCCATTGCTTAAGGGGACAAGATAATCCTTTATAACACAATAGTTAAATTAGTAGAACACAATGTTTGGTTCCTGTTGAAAATGCGTTTCATACTTTCATCCCCCTTTTCCATGTGAATAGTTGGCTACGGAACACTTAGGTTCTAGTTACACTGTTGAATGTGCTAGTAATAGACACGATATGTCAATGTGTTGTTGCGAATTCTTGACAAGCCTTTCAAAAGGGATCCCCATGAGAACTGCAATTTAAATTTATGAATTTACCTAATAAGTAAACAGAATCTTCTATCAATTTCCACATGCAAAAGAGTAGTTACAAATGATTTCATTTCCCCACCATAGCAAGAATTACATACCACAAACTCTTCCGAGGAAATCCAGATATCTCCCAACGCAACCCCTAGTCCCCTATATATCACCACAAAACCGCACATACAGTATAAACTGTATTACGACTGTTAAAAGTCATATCGAAGTATCATATCATCCTATTTTGGAACTAATTTTTCTCTAACAATTTGTACAAAAAACTACTTTGTGGAAAGAGTGTACACTGATATCTCATATGATATAAACATGAGTCTTATGTGTGAAATCCACACGTAAAATAAGTGGTGGAGCCAAGAATTTGTGGTTGGGGGACCGAGTAATAAATAAGACGATTACTTTTTTTTTTCATAATACCTACATGATAAAAATAAAAATAAAAAAATAAAAAAATGTATTTGTTTGTTTTTAGACCCCATAAAATACAATTGGATTAACCTAGTTAACATGCCAAGTTATTACTTAGTCCAAATTCCAGATCTAGGTTATCACAATCAAACAATCATATCATACATAGTAGCGGAAAAATAAATAACACAAAGATATGATGACTCAGGAAAACCAAATCGGTAAAAAACTTGGGGAGGATTTAACCTAGTTATCCTCAAGGTAAATCTAAATCCACTATAGAAAGAATCGAAATTTTATAATAACGACTTAGACCACTAACATCCTATTACTACCTACCAGTAAAAACTTACTGACACGACCACGTGCAAGCTCCGAGACCACAGACTCCTTCTTTCTTAGATTCACCAACAAGAGCACTCTCGCTTGTGTATTTTTAAGCTCTTATGGTAGCAACTGAATGATCATCAAGCTCTTGAAGAAATCTCATTCTTGATAATCCTAAGCTTGTGTGAAGGAAAGCTCATCTCTGATCTCACAAGAGATTCACACAAACAGCAATATGAGCAATATAAAAACGTGGTTAGGGTTTGCTTTTTATATCTGGGGCAAAACATAAAACCCTACATGTTTTAATAGGATAGGGCTGAGTTGGAAAAATCTGTAGAAAAAACATACTTTAGTTAACTCGATTTCAACTTTACATAAAAGACACACTTTGAGCAAATCTAAAATAAGACTAAACACCTGTTTTGATCATAGTTTGCCAACATTACACATTAGAGTTCTAAATACATTAGTTCCTAAGTCTTTAGAACCTAACAGTATTGTATATATATCACTATGTATTGTTGTTGAATGCAAAAAATATAGGGAAAAATGCCCAAATACCCCATAAATTTAGCATATTGGCTATTATATCTCCTAAACTTTTGTTTTGGCCAATTAATTTATTTCATAAACTTTATACTTGAACCAAATAAATACCTCTGTCTAACTGCCATCTGCCGTTAATATACTAAGTACTAACAATAAAGGCACGTGAGACTCGTGTAAACTAAAATACACAAAATCAATTTTTGAGAGAGAGAGAGAGAGAGAGAGAGAGAGAGAGAGAGAGAGAGAGAGAGAGAGAGAGAGAGAGAGAGAGAGAGAGAGAGAGAGAGAGAGGCAAAAATAGATGTATGACCAATATAAAAGCTAAATTGAATATGAAGGGCCAAAAAGAAAAATATATATATTTGTTTCCGCGTGTTTGAATGTATTTTTGAAAATGTTCTAAAAAATATTTTTAACATTTGGCATGTAGAAAAAAGATCACACGAATTTTATTATATTTTTGTATAAATAAATAGCAACTTTTTTGTTACAACTGAATAATAACGTTCTTTAGAAGCAATTAAATAATACTTTAATTCACCACTTTAAGATATTAATACGGAACAACTAAATTAAAAGTTAATTTTGTCTTTTTTCTGAAATTTAATTCACCATCACCATATATCTTTTTGGTCACTAACAATAATGGTACCTTTTTTTTCCAAGTCAAAGGCAAAGAAATACATTATACTTTGTAAACTATCATTTTATTTCTCGAACAATAAACCACCATTATTGCTAGAATATGATAAAAACACATTATCTGAGCTAACTTATAAAGAAACATCCAAAATATAATAACAATCCTATGACAACATAACCCAATCAAGGAATAACCGTTGACAAGCTACAATAGGGCAAGGTAGTGACTTTGAAATGGTATCGTCTTCCAGGTCAAAGACATAAAGATATCGATCCGCGGCCTTTGTAAAGTAAATTGCATTTTGCTTGACTCCTTCTGCTACAATGCTACACGTACTAATACTACTACCACTCAGGGAAAGGAAAATAGTGCGCTCTCCTATGTTCTTCACTTGGACCCATTTATTTTCTAACAAATCCATGCGAAAAACCAAGAAACCAAAAACGTTTCTCCTATAGATTCCAAACATCATCTTCTCAAGCAATAAGATTTCACCACACGATTCAATAAGATAAGAAGAGGAACTTATTATATCTTGGGGTGATTGGTCATGATATTCCTCTATTCCCAACTTTGTAAAACGTATTTCTGAATCCACGAACTCAGCAGTAAATAATGGATAAATTGCAAAACCAAGGCTCACTATGAAGTAAATTTTTCCTCCAAAAAATGTGGCATCTTTCATATGAATCCTGCCCAGTGGCATCTCTGTTTCGAACACTCGTTTATCAAATTTGGAATCACCAAGCCGGCAAAAATAAAACATGCATTTGGTATTTATGAATACCACTTGGCATTGATGGTTATGGTTACTTGGTGATGATGACAAAATGCAAGTATACTCATCATCGTCTTCCAATGGTGGGAGCTGCACCGTCTCTTTAGAAGAAGGATTTAAAAGACAAACATTCATTGAGTTGATCAGATCCCTTAACACCAACCATCCATTGTTACAAGTATATATTATTTCTTTATTGTGCATTTCAGGAATGGTCCTTGTGTAGAAACGATCTTCTGATATGCTAAAGAAAGTTTGCCTTTCTTGATCTTTCCCATCAAAGATTAGTAACCATGGATATGGTTGTGGGACAGTGGGAGGATTAAGAAGCATAAGCTGTTTCTCAACGCTCAGTTCTTGCCTATGCTCTTTCCTTTCATGTGTCGGCTCCATTCCCTTAAAACAAGAAAATTAAGTTGATTATTCTTCACAAGAGCAGTTTATAAATTCTAAATTAACTTAAATAATAAGGTACCGCAGTGAGATAAGAGCAGAAAGTGAAATAATGTTGGCAGCAAAATATATTCTTTTTTTTTTGTTGTAAAATAAGTTTAGCACTAAACGGACCTCAACATAACATAGTCTGATAGTCACTTCCATTCTTAAGAAAACAAAAAACAAAAAAACATATAGTCACTTCCAATTAAGGACTTGGTTTGGATATAGTGTCTAGGCTCCAGACACATATTACTATTGTGTAACTAGATATTAGACCCAAGTCTTATTCTTTAATTAAAACTTATTAAAACAAATAGGCAAAATCTAAGAGAGATAGATGTACATGTTTTCTACAGTATTGACCTAATTAATTTTACTTAGAGATAGATGTACATGTTTTCTACAGTATTGACCAAATTAATTTTACCTAGAATTTAATACGTCCAACCTTATATGAGATTAGAAGGCGTATATGAAATTCTAGGGAGGAAACTACTTTTTTTTTTTTTTTTTTTTTTGAGAAACGGGAGGAAACTACTTTTGATTATGAGATATAACGTACCTGCTTTTTGTTTGGCTGCGTTTCAAACAAATCAACTTCTTGCTTGAAATCAATTTCCTCCACTGACTTAGAAATAAAGAGGTGCTAGGTTTTAATCGTTCGATGTGGGCGAAGCACTGTATATATAGCACCCCAAGACAATGCCGTTTCCTCGTGGAACTGGAACAACTTTTGTAAGTCGGTTCCCAATGATTTTTTTAATTAATTATTATTTTTCTTTTCTTTTCTTTTCTTTTTTTCATTAAGAACAAATCAACTCGAACTCAGAGAAAAGTACTATTCCTAATACTAGTTGGATTTTGTAAGTCGGTTTGTTTTTTTTTAATTTTTAATTTTTTTTTCCCTTGAGAACAATCTATAAAAGGCCTCTAAAACTAGGCAAACTGATTTACCTCTTCACTACAACAATCAAACCACATTCATGGGCATATAAGATTGCAGGACTAAAACCTGTTAAACTGTGAGTTTCCTCAATTTTGTAACTTTATTTTTCATATATTATTTCTTATTTGAAATCTATTGATTTTTTTAACCAAAAAATTGAGACATATGCTTCTTCTTTTTATCGTTTTCAAATTTCAATACGTTATTTCCGTATTTGTTCGGTTTTTTTTTTTTTTCTCAATTTTTGTTTATTCATCATTAGAGTCGATTCGTTATGGGAATTCTGGAATTCGTATTATCATCCTGACCTTCTGAAGAAATAAATAAACATAATAGTCCCCTTTTTTTGTGTTTTGTTTTATAACTGAGTTTCCGAGAATATTTATTTTCTTCAATGACACGGGTTCGAAATAAAAGTAGTGAAGTTGCTTTGCAATTTGATATCTATTCATATGAATTCTCAGTCATTTTTTTTTTTTTTTTTAATTTATCTGTGATGTAATTTTAGGATGATCCCATCTACCATTGAAAAAAGAAAAATTTGGTTTGAAGATACTGTTTAGGATTTGGTTATCTGATTCATCAATTTTTTTTTTTTTTGTTGAGAAATCTGATTAATCAAATTAGGTCCAAGTAATAGAGTCTTTTGTATTTTTAGATTATACCACAAGGGTGGTATTGTAATTTACCCCTTTTTTTAATAAGATTCGGGTTCAACCCTGATTTTAGGTTCAACGAATTATTTGTTGTTTATTGAAATTAAATAAAAAAGAAAGAAATATAAAGAGAAAAATAATGATAATAATAATAATTTGAGGTGCAGTCCACTTATATATATGTTCAACATTTTATGTTGACAGATGATTTCGGTCTCTTCAAAAACAATATTTGGAAGCAAGATTGTACTAATTACTTACATCCAACAAAAATTGAAGTTATATATAATAGGATTTGGCTTGAGTAGTGTTGAATTAAACACATATCATCATCTTGATAGATCTAATGCAATTGGACCCAACTTATAGGATATATCATATTAGGTTTTCTTTTTCTTTTGTATTTTTAGATTATACCACAAGGGTGGTATTGTAATTTAATCCTTTTTTTAATAAGATTCGGGTTCAACCCTGATTTTAGGTTCAACGAATTATTTGTTGTTTATTGAAATTAAATAAAAGAGAAAGAAAGATAAAGAGAAAAATAATGATAATAATAATAATTTGAGGTGCAGCCTACTTATATATATGTTCAACATTTTATGTTGACAGATGATTTCGGTCTCTTAAAAAACAAGATTTGGGAGCAAGATTGTACTAATTACTTAAATCCAACAAAAATTGAAGTTATATATAGTAGGATTTGGCTTGAATAGTGTTGAATTAAACACATGTCATCATCTTGATGGATCTAATGCAATTGGACCCAACTTATAGGATATACCATAATAGGTTTTCTTTTTCTTTTTCTTTATTTTGGGGGGGTGGGGGCGCACAGGTTTTTTTCTTCAATCATTTGAATAACTCTTTTGTAAAAAACAAGTCTGAAACATTTAGGGGGTGTTTGGTACATATTTTCAAACAACAATTTTCGGTTTTTAAACAATATTACACGTATTTTTATACACTATTTTCACCCACATGTATTTTCATACATATTTTCAAACTACAATTTTCAATATTTTAGTCCATGTATCAAACACCTCCTTAACTTTCAGGCAACCATTTTTGCTTTACTGTTCATTGTTTACCCTATAAATTTGTTTATCCCAACCATAAAAGCTTTTGTTGACGTTGGATCAAACCCATGCTCATTGATGCACACGCTATTCTCTTTTAATCCCGTTGGTTGGTTGACCTTGTACTTCGTGTGTTTATTCATATTTCAGGCTTAGCACAGAATCTCAACAAAAACATGGAAAAAGCTGAGAATGAAAAATCCTTGAAGAATGTTGAAGATTTTGTTCAGTTATACTTATGCAAGAAAGACCAAGAGAAGAAACTGTGGTCTGACCTTCCACAAGAACTTCTTGATCTTGTGGTGAAACATCTACGTGATACAGAAAGCCGTATAACCTTTCGTTCCATATGCAGATCATGGCGTTCAAGTCCACCAATATATCGGCCTCTTCAATTTCCAACCTTATTGGATTCTCCATGTTTGCTAACTTTGGGTGGCAGCAAATGCAGGATTTATCATCCATTATACAATGGTCCTTACCAAATGGACATTCCAGCATTGATGGGTGTCCGAATCCGGTACTCGAAAAATGGATGGTTGCTCTTATCTAGTGATAAAGGTTACGACCGAAGTGTCTTTTTCTTCCACCCCTTCAATATGACTAAAATAGAACTTCCTTGTTTACCGTTTGCAATCGAGACGATGACTTTTTCAACACCTCCTACTGATGAAGATTGTTTGGTTATTGGAATACCATTTTTAGCTCGTGAATTTTGTATTATTAGGCGTGGCGAAGAGAGCTGGAGGATTTTTCCATTTACAGTGATGATTCCAGATGATATTCAATTATTATCTAATTGCAATCCCATTTTATATGAAGGGATGTGCTACTGTTTGTGCCAGGTACCTGTGGTGGCTGTCTTTGATCCTAATGAACGTCGTTGGAGAATTACTTATCCTATTCGATTTCCAAAAGCACTGCTTTATAAACTCGTACATAATTACTTGGTGGAAGGTAATGGGAAGTTGTTTGCAGTGTTTGAAGTCAAAGATTATGAGCCATGTATACATGTTTTCTCATTGAACCTTGACACGATGAAATGGGATGCAGTAAAAAATCTGGGAAATCAAATGCTCTATGTAAGTCTTGGGAGTTCCTTCTTAGAACTGGCTGTGAAGAGAGGAATGCGCAATAAGATTTACTTGCCGAATGTCCAAGACAACAAGTGCGTCATCTACTCTCTCAAAACCAACGAGTGCAGGTCCTTTTTCAGTAATTACTTTACCAGAATTTCAACCCATGGAAAGGAACATTACAATTGCACTTGGATCAAACCCGCACTTGCAACTTTGGATGAAGACTTAAAATGGTGACACAGAATTTTTGAGGATGTAATTAAATTGTTTTGCATTTGGTGTTTACTTTAGAAAGTAATTTCTATTTGCTACGAGCTTTACAATTTCAAAGTTTAAGTTAGTTTTTTCACATCAGCATTATTCATAGTATAAGATTTTATTAATTTTGATTTTTTTTCATGGCAACATATAGTGGATTCATACTGTTGTAAGCGGTAACTCCACAACTTATTGCTTTAAATTTTAAGTATTTCCTTATGTATTGTTTTCTTTTAATAAATACTTCCATATATAAGAGTTCCGCATGCAATATGCAATAATAAATAAACTAGAGAATGGTCAAAAATATTACAAAACTAGTCCAATTATATTCTTCGTCCACAATTCACATTTTAGAAATTGGATTGTTAGGCTTGGATTAATCGTAGTCTCAGCCATTACAACTTGCAAGTATTAAACTGTATAAATTATAAAATGTAAAATAAACTTTTTAAAAAAAAAAGTATATAATATAAAATGACATGCATAGATAATTTCACGTTAGTCATAATACACAATAATCATGATAAAACTGATTCTCTTAATTTTTTTTTTTTTTTTTTTTTAAAGTGGTACTATTTGCACCCCTACAATCTTGACAAAGCGACAATAGACCTGGCGACATTGATCCATATTTTTTACATAATAATAATAATAAAAATAAGCCACATGGCAGTCAATCTCTATGTGTTTCACGAAAGGGCCAAACACATAAAGATTGACTGCCATGTGGCAAGGGACAAAGCGTTGGCTAAGGTGATTAAGTTGATTCATGTCAGGACTCAATGCCAATTGGCTGATCTGTTAACTAAGGCTTTGAGCTTCAATCACTTCTCAGAGCTTATTTCCAAAATGGGACTGATCAATATTCATTTGGCCTCAGTCCATCTTGAGGGGGAGTATCAAATAAAGAAGGTTTCTAGTCAAGCTGAAGTTGCTGCTAAAGAAATAGTTGCTGCAGACAAGCTTATACACACAGAGAATAGGGGAAGTCAAGAAACAGAAGAACGACTTGTAGTTAGCTACTGTAAACGACTTGTAGTTTAGTTGGTTGTATATGTGTCTATTTAGTGAACTCACACGTGCCAAGATCTGTTAGTGATTAGTTTTGTTTCTATTAGCACCTTTTCTGCGAGTTAGTTACTTGTTTTGGCTTGTATATATAGATTAGTATGGTAATTCTAATTATTTAATGAAATCATTCTTCCCAAATTAGTTTTCACAGCTTCTATTTAAGGCTCTAAAGATTTACTTTATTACATTATTTGGTACAAGGATATGCATGAATCGAGTTAGGTCGGATTGAGGGGTTTTTCAACCCAATCCACCATGGTGGGTTGAATACCCATCACTCAACTCAGCCTACATGGATTGGGTTGGACGCATGGATTGGATAGTTATTATTATTATTATTAAAAAATTGAGCAAATTTATAACTAAATTGTCCTAAGTATAACACCAAACTAACACAAACTATATAATGAGAACTTAGGGTTGCATTTTATTTAGAAAGAGGAGCAAAAGAGTAAATAACAAAATTGAATAATATATTACTAAATATATGTCAATCGGATTATGCGGATTTGTGAAATCTTATGATCCAAACCCAATCCAACCCACCGACCCTTAAAAACCAACCCAACTCATCGAGTTAAGTTGAATCAAGTCGCTTATGGGGGTAACTGCACACCCCTAATTTGGCCTTTTGATTATTATTATTTTTTCTAACAACAATGGTTAATACAAAACCTCAACAAATATGTTCAATCTTTCAAGCAAAACGAAGAAAAGGAAGAAGAGCAAAATGGATCATGGTTTGAGCTTCCACAAGATGTTCTTTGTCTAGTTTCAGCACACCTCTTTGTTTTGGATCTCTTAGCAAAATGGATCATGGTTTTAGTTCTTGTTACTTTTTAGATATAATCATTTAAGGTAGACCTCATGCTATTGATCTTAGCTTAGTCTCGTAGTGCTTTGGCCTTGGTTTTGACACCAAACTCAACAGGATCCAGACTTTGATAGTGGTTGGTTTAGCCATTTAAGGCCATCAATCAGCCCACTTTGACGTGAAAATGAACTAAAAAGAGAGCCACTTTGAACTAAAAAGAAATTTCCCTTCAAAGTGAATATGGTCCTACTTCCAGAAGTCAAGAGTCCCTTACGAGTTACTACTTGGTGGTACTTTTACAGCATAAAATTTCTGAGGAACACATTCGGGTCTCGATGTTGAGACTAGAGCCAAAACTAACTCTACATTTTCACAAATGACTTGGGAGTTATCATGATTCCTAAATCGGACCAGCCAGCTTGAAATATGTTTTAGTTCATGAGCTCCAAATAACCAAAAGGGAAGTTCATTGGCAGAGATAATAGAATTAATGGAAACTCGGTTCGACAACCATAGCTTCTCAAATTCTTTATCTTGGAATAAGAACGTTGAATCTAATGGGTTATTTTCCATAATTATACGGTGCTTGCAAGTATAAATTTCATCACTTGATCTTTTGGGTAATGGGAAATAACGTATGGATAAATGCCAAGAAAAAAAATGCACGAAATATTTCTTATCATCTAGTGGCCCTCATATCTCAAAGCCTAACTACCACTCAAAAAGTGACAAAAACTAGTCAATCATTATTTTTGTTTGGATAATTTGGGTAAGTGGTGGCTCCTAAAAATATTCAAAATGGTTCCCAACAAATTCGGATGGCTGATCTTAGACAGCTGCAGTACCACAAGTAGTTCTAAGACCACAAATTATTCCACAACTTTTTTGCTACAACTCTAATGTGACAGACTATGAGTGGTTAACCATCACTTACACATGGATCCATTATTTTTTCTATACCAATCACACCTTGTCACATCATAGTTGTGGCAAGAAGTTGTGAAAAATTTAGTGATTCTAAACTTTTTTGCACTATCACTTGCCGATTGTCTTCTCCTCCTAATGTACGCACAAGCCTTCAGAATGTCAAGAGGCTAGCCAATAGCTATATTAGCATCATAAACAAGTTTCCTTCTTCAAAAATTGATGAATATATATATATATATATATATATATCAAAGTATCCAGGAAAAAATAAATAAATAAATAAAGGAATACATATCAAACATTAGCATATGCTCAAATATGCAATATGTGTAAACCCAATTATGCTCAAATTCTACTTCCTCAAAACTCAAGCATCTCAACATCATCAATTTCTTCTAAGGTATCTTCATAAAAGATTGTTTCTAATATTCAGTCTCCCTCCCTCATTAAAACTGTAAATAATTTCTTTCAAAACTATTATCAATTGCAAATACATATAAATAACGCAAATATACCATTAGATATAATTGATAGAGTAATGAAAACTGAACTAAAAAAACTACCAAAATCTTAGTTACATCAGTAGATTACATGGCATGAAAACTAAAAGCCATGGACTCCAAACTTAAGCTTAAAAGCCTTTATGGTACCATGGATATACAGTGGTGTAAACAAGAAATGAGACTTCTGATTTGTTTCCCTTTCTTTTAGAACAATTTCTTGGCTTCCAAATTTAAGCTCAAATGCCCTCATACTTCACTTTTCAGTATGGAACTGGGCTTCGGTTTTGGAAACGAATAGGATTGGAGGCCCCTTGATATCAATAATTAAGTTAGGCAACTCAATTGCAATTCTAGTGATACAATTCTATTTTGCCAAGCACATTGTTGGCTTGCTTCCTCTATATGGAAGCCAAGAAATTAAGGAGAAGGGAAAAAAAGAATGAAAAGCTTTGTCTTCTTTTGTCAATGTGCTCACGTCCTTGTCTTTTAAACCAATAAAAGGTGAAATTCTGAGTTCAAAACTCACCAGGTGCATGTGTAACTTTCCCAAAAGAAAAGAACACTAAAAAAAAATGATAACCTTTTCCTAGGACCAACATAACAGCAATATCAGTTTTAAATTTCTCATTCTTTTCTTGTACTATTGACTTCTCAATGGCAAAGCATGGCATTAGATTGGCAATAACATAGTTGATATAGCTTCAAATGCATCTATAATCTGCTTTGAGGAAAAAATAAAAATAAAAACTAATAACTCAAAGATTAAAAATAGTACATTCAAACAACTACTTAGTCACTTACAGTCCAAGAACATAACCAACAACAATTTTCTGTTTGGTCTTCCTTATACATCATTTAAGGTAAAAAATTATTTCCTCAAGGCTCAAACAGTATATACCCTCAAAGTTGAACTCATTACATTTAGGAAACTAAAATTATTTAATTTTCATAAAGTAAGACAATTGTTGGCATCTTCTAAAATAAAATATGAAATTAATTTGTAAATAAAACAATTGCAATTAGCATCTAAACACTGAACAAGGAAGTCAACACAAGACTTACAATGATTACAAAACTCAATTTTTTTTCTCTCTTTCTTTTTTTTTCCTGCAAAATTTATATATTCATAAAAAACAAACTAGGAAGATCCATTTGACCAAAATCAAAACTAATCACAAGTGACTAAGGATGTCCAAATCAACAAAAGCCATTTCACCAAAATCACATGAAAGTATAACCAAGTTGAAACATTGAGAGAGTAGATAGAAGACAATTGTGGGAAAAAGAAAAGGGAATAGAGAAAAGAGTAGAATACCCATGGTAGCTTCTTTGAAGACTTGGTCAACCATTTCTATCACCTCCCCCCAGCTCACTTTGTCAAGAGAAAAGCTGAGCTTTGATCTAACGGTACACACAACACAAACAAACCTACATGATATCAATCATCACAAGACCCCCCATAACCAAAACCATAAATACATATGCAAAGAAATATATGTAAAGGGTGTGAATAATGGCAAACCTATAAAGTGAATGATAGCAAACCTGTAATGAATGATAGAAATTCTGTCAATTTGCCCAAGTTAGTTAACTTTCTCCCCTTCAATCTCATTGTCAGTCTCTTGTTATTAAACCCTCCAGGTCTTGATAAGCATTGACAGTCTTCCCATCAAACATGGCTATAGTCCTGAATTTCCAAACATGGTCAACATAAGAGAACAAGATTTTTAGTTAAGTATTGCAAAGTACATGAGTTCTAAGAGTAAGAAGATAAGAGAACAAAATGGTACATTGTTGGACAAAGGAAACGGTTAAAGGTGAAAAAAAAAAAAAAAAAAAAAAAAAAAAAAAAGAAGAAGAAGAATGATTAAAACAAATCCACAAAGCTATCCCTCATCAATATAAGACTCACTAAGGTAATCCCTGCAGCAGCAAGTAAGATTCTCAAATAATTGAAGCAAAAGTGATACATGTTCATAAAAAAAAGAACTATAGAAATTCGATAGTCAGTGGCAAATGAAAAATTAATCAAAGGTAGCTCGTGTGAAGGAGCTACACATGGGTGATTGGAAGGGCAAGGTAGACCTGACCTATCCTTAAAAGGCCCCACAGTACAAAATTCTAAACCAAAACTAAACCTTTTGATTTCCAATTTCCAAACAAACCATAAGCAACATCTTTTAGATTATATAAATCCCAAAGCAACACAAAGAAATGTTTACCATCTAATAATATTTATCCATTCGAGCAGAATAAATTATTAATTTAAAAAGAAGAATACTCTAAACTGTATTATTTCTATCAATCTACATTAACAGCAAAGACAGCACATGATAATAATTTAAACGGGGGAAAAATTGAAAAGGTCATACAAAAATATAAACTACAAATGCTACTCAGTACCATTTCTATCAATCTACATAAACAACAAAGGCACCAAATTAATAATAGGTTAAATTTCTGAATAAGCTAATCCAGTAGATTTTCAATTTATTTGTTAATGAAAAAAAAAAAAAAAAAACCCTTGCATGTCCTACTGCTCAATTCTGATGATTCTCTATCAAACAAGCTAGGAAGTTCATTTATTTCTGAATCTCATATTCATCACTTATCTATACATATAGTATTAGGAATAGATAAGTCAGAATTAGAATTATTTCTTCATGTGGGGTAGAGGATTTTTTTTTTTTTTTTTTTTTTGTGGCTAATTTGTTATTTTGTTAAATTAAAAGCCTGACAATATCTTTAAAAATTCAAGTTGTACTTAAGTACTCAATTCTCAAAAGTTGTTCAAACAGTATATATCTTCAAAGTTGAAATCATTACATTTAGGCAGCTAAAATTATTTAATTTATCAGAGTAAGACAATTGTCAGTATCTTCTGAAACACAATATGAAATTGTTTTGTAAATAGAACAATTGCAAGTAGTTTCTAAACATCTCAACAGCAACAATGAATGATTATGAAACTCTTTTTTTACTTTTTTTTTCCTGCAAAATTTATATATTCATACTTTCAAAACAAACAAAGAAGATCCATTTCACCAAAATCAATACTAATCACAAGTGACTAAGGATATCCAAATCAACAGAAGTCACTTCACCAAAATCACATGGAAGTATAACAAGTTCAAATACTGAGGGAGTAGATTAAAGAAGATTGTGGAAAAAAGAAAATGGAAAAAAGAAAAGAGTAGAATACCCATGGTAGCCAGTTTGTAGACCTCATCACCCATTTTTATCATCTCGTCCTAGCTCACTTTGTTAAGACAAGAAGCTGGGCTTTGATCCAACACAACACAAACCTACATGATATCTCCAAAACAAATACCAAAACCTAAATACATACGCAAAGACATATATGTAAAGGGTGTGAATGATATAAAACCTTTAACATTTCATGGATGGTTATTGGATGGGACTTCAGGGTTGCTCAGTTGTTCTTTCTGCACTCTGCACAATTAACAAAAAGATAAAATGCAAGCACTACGGAACCTGATACGTACATTAAATTGAATCTATTGAAACGCTTGACATTCTTGCCTTAGATTCAATTCTTTTATGAGTTTCCACTTTTTTTTTTTTGCTAGACCAGAAAAAAACGCAATGAGTTCTTCACAATGATTAAATATAACAATAACTAAGCAATTTGAGAAACCCATATATACATCTCAGTCAGATTTGAACTTAAATCAACAATGATATTTTTTTTTTTAACAAGTAACAATGATATGCATAATTGAGTAAAGCAAATCATTAGATAAAATAATAAAATTCATTAGAAATTCACTTTGGCTGGAATGTTCATAATTTTTTTTTTTTTCGATGATGAGAAACCCCAGAGAACGTGCAGAGCATCCAAGGTGTTCTTATATATTGGGAACAAGGTTGAAACTTGAATGTAAGTATGTAACCACTTGAAACAAGCGAAAACTTTAGAGTGAAACAAATACATAATTAAAACATGACAGTAGAATTAACAAAATAAATTAATAAAGATCAAATTGTGTTTGACAAAAAGGGATAAAGGGAAAGATATACAGAATGAGATTATCTAGCAAAATTAAATGAAAACTTGTCATACTTTCACATGTTCAGTTGCTATATTGTAAAATTGTTCAGCATTTAAATCATCTGAAGTTTACGTGTCATAAGAGAATGTAGGAGAAACCAGTTACTCAAAGGAAAACGAATGAAGATAAAGCTATTCCAAAACTAGGAATTAAGAAAAACTACTTTCATTGTAGCCCTCTAAAAAACTACTAACATTAACTATAATTTGATCAGGTTGGACACAAGTTTGATGATTTAAGATTTAAGAGAGAGAGAAATATGGAACAAATATATGAGCATCAAATATTAAATCAATCGATCAGTAAATCTCACCTCTATCTCCTCTATCATCCTTCGCTCCCCCCCCCCCCCCTCTCTCTCTCTCTCTCTCTCTCTGTGTGAAACCAAAGCCCGAAGAGAAACGAAGACCAAGATTGTCCGTCGATTTGTATGTGGGACATGTTTGTTAATCTGGATTTGCTGTGTTTGTGGCTGTTTGGTGGTGGTGGTGGTGGGTAATAGGCAGTGGTGGAGGCGAGTTAGCGACGATAATGGATTGGCTGCGTTTTGCTTGTGATTGCTGGGTGGGTTTGAATCGGTGGTTATGGGTTTAAATCGGCCGCCTGCTTTAAGTTTCGGTGGTTGTTGGATTGGTTTCTTTAAGTTTCAGTGGTTGTTATTGGGGGTTTGTCTGAGTTTCGATTGCTGGGATTTTGTTCGCGGTGGTCGTGGATGATTTTGTTCGAGGCGTTTTGGGTGCTGCTCAAGTTCTCAAGTTTAATTTTGGGTTGAGTTTTGGAATTGAATCAGAGGTTGTGGTGGTGGGTGATGCTTTGTTTTTGGGTTGAGTTTTGGGTTTGAATCGGAATCGGATGTTGTGATGCTGGGTGGTGCGATTGGGTTGCTCGGCAATGGTGCATTATTTTTTATTTGAATGTTGGATGTTTTTTTTTTTTTGAGAATGAAGATAATTAATCATTAAAAAACTAAACCCGAAGGTCGGACCGTACAAAAGTAGAGATGTCTGGAGGAACAGACTCCATCCAGACCTCTAAAGGGAAGGAAACTCTGGCTCTCTGAGCTAAGGCATGCGCAACTGCATTTCCTTGCCTACCTATATGAGAGAAAGAACAACTCTGAAAAGAGTTTAAATAAGACAAAATGTCTTTTAAAATGTGCCCACCCTGAGAATGAGACACGTTCCTATCCTGTAGAAGCTTGATTACAGTAGAAGAATCCCCTTCAAACACAGAATTTAAGAAGCCAGTTTCTCTGGAGAATAGCACAGCACGCCGGGCAGCAAGAATTTCTGCTATTTCCGCTGCTTGTGGTTTCACTACTTTTTCAGCAAGGGATGCCATGACCTCTCCATCTGAATTCCGAATCACCACCCCAATGCCTGCACTATCCGACTCACCAAACATAGCTCCGTCAAAGTTGATTTTTACCGTGTTTACACTCGGTGGACTCCAACGGACAGCTGGAACTGCATTTCGCAAGGGAGAGACCTGATGACCGAACCTGTCTGCATAATTTTGCAGATAGTTTCCTGCAAATTCAGCCAACCTGTTCAAAGGAAGCGTTGCTGCTTGGAGACGTGACTTGTTTCGGTGATGCCAAACAGTCCAAGCCGTGACTGCAAACAGAGGGAATAGCTTGGGATTTTTCTGCACTGATTGAACCAGGTCCGAGAAGGAGTCTTCCATCCCTTGAGAGTTTGTCAACCAACCAAACCTCCTTTGCCACACCTGACGAACCTTAGAACAACCCCACAGAGCATGTTTCACATCTTCAGGGTGTTCAGAGCAGAGATGACAGATGTTCTCTTGGATAACTGTTCTTTTCATCAGGTTTACCTTAGTGGGCAAAGAGTTAGTGCAGGACTTCCAAAGGAAGTGTTTAATCTTTCCCGGTACTTTGAGCTTCCAGATAGCCTTCCACATATTCCTCTGAGTTTCAGCCAAGTCAGATACAGTCCCATTTGGATAAAGGTCCTCGCAGAGAATTTTGTAACCCGACTTCACTGAATAAGAGCCATTCTTTTCAGCAGGCCAAACAAATGAATCGGCCTGGGGAGTGACACACAGGGGTAATGAAATAATTTTCTGAGCATCAGGGGGGTAAAAACATTGATCAATCAAGCCTATATTCCACCACCCCGAGTTGGGATCAATGAGCTCATTAGCAGTAGTAGATGGAGCAAGAACATTGTTATGAAAAAGGATTCTTCCAGCATTTGAATTTGGTACCCAGGCATCATGGAAGATCCGAATACTCTTGCCATCTCCCACTCTCCAGCGACCATTCCTTTCAATTAAATTTTTTGAGCGAAGAATACTTTTCCATGCAAATGAACCCGTGGCTGACTTAGCTTCAAAAACACTGCCATTTGGAAAATACTTGGCCTTAAATACTTTGTAGAAAAGGGAATCTGTATCATGTGTCAGTCTCCAAACATGCTTCGCTAGCATTGCCTCATTAAATTTGCAAAGGTCTTTGAAACCTAAACCTCCCTCTAATTTTGGCTTACACAAGGTCTCCCATTTTTTCCAATGAATTTTTCTCCTATCACCCCTTTGACCCCACCAAAATTTCCGGATAAGCATTTCGATGTCTTGGCATAGACCCACCGGAAGACGAAAACAACTCATAGCGAAAGTGGGGATGGCTTGAACCACAGCTTTCAACAACACTTCTTTGCCCGCTTGGGAGAGTAGCTTCTCCTTCCACCCTTGAAGTTTTCCCCACACCCTATCTTTGATGTAATTCAAGCTAGCTTTCTTATTTCTCCCCACCACAGCTGGTAATCCCAAATACTTCTCATACTCTTTGATCTCGGCAACACCTAATAGGTTTTTGATAGTCTCTTTAGTGGGATCCAAGACATTTTTGCTAAAGAATAGGGTGGTTTTAGCAGAATTTATCTTTTGACCCGAAGCCTTCTCATAAAGATTCAAAAGGGCTTGGATGGCACCCACATCCTCAGTTCGAGCCCGGCAAAAAAGGAGGCTATCATCTGCAAAAAATAAGTGAGAAATCTTCGGACCGGAACGACATAGAGAAAAACCTTCAATCTGACCAGCATCAACCGCATGTTGGATAAGCCCATTCAAGCCCTCCGAGCACAATAAGAAGAGGTATGGAGACAAAGGGTCCCCTTGACGAATACCTCTAGATGGAGTGATATGGCCTTTGGGTTCACCATTTACCAAAATGGAGTAAGTAACCGATTTGATGCATTCCATAATCCACCCTATCCAAGTAGGATGAAAACCCATTTTTTCCATGATCTTTTCCAAAAATCCCCACTCCAGCCTATCATAAGCCTTGCTCATGTCTAGTTTTAAGGCCACGTGACCCACCCTACCCACCTTCTTCATCTTCATGTGGTGAAGAGTCTCAAAAGCCACCAAAATATTATCCGAGATGGCTTTGTCCGTTTGGAAGGCGCTTTGAGATTCTGAAATAATCCGGGGCAACACTCTTTTTAATCTGTTGGCCAACACTTTGGAGACAAGTTTATATAAGACATTACAAAGCGCAATAGGGCGAAATTCAGAAATACATTCCGGGCTCTTGACTTTGGGAATGAGTGTAATATAAGTATGGTTTAGGCAAGGTAATACTACTTTAGAATTTAAGCAGAATAAAACAGCATTAACAACATCATCACCAATACTATCCCAATAATGTTGGAAAAAGATTGGAGGCATACCATCGGGACCGGGCGCTTTTAAGGGGGCCATTTGTTTGAGGGCTGTTTCGACCTCTTCTTTTGTAAAGGCTGCAACCAAACCATCATTCATGTCTGAACTCACCACCCTTTTAGTATGCTGGACAACCATCTCCATGTCGCTCGGGGAAGAAGAGGTGAAGAGTGAACTATAAAAATCAACAATCATGGCTGAAACATTTTCTTCTCCTGAAGCCAAAACCCCATTTGGATCCCGGAGCTCCGATATAGAATTTCGGCGGAAGCGTTGGGATGCTCTATTATGGAAGTACTTCGTGTTACTATCCCCCGATGCCAGCCAAAGGGAGCGGCTTCTCTGTTGCCACATTTGCTCTTCCATGTGAAGGAGCTCGTTGACTTCAAATTTCAATTGCAGAAATACATCCACATTACCCCCCTGAGATGCCGCAACCTCTGCTTTACTCAGCTTTTTCTTCTTCTCCACTAAAGTCCGTGAAATATTGCACACTGAGTCCTTGCTCCATTTTTTAAGTTTTACTTGGCAATGATCAATTTTCCCCATAACTGCTGCCATAGGAGAACCCGAATGAGATGCAGCCCAAGATCGAGCCACTGTATCATGACACCCTTCCTTTTCAAGCCAAAATTGTTCAAAGCGCCATGGTCGCCGAGGTTTCACCATAATGCCCTCTAGAAGAATAACAATAGGACAGTGATCAGATTGCCCACAAACCAGGGATTGGACCTTTGATGCAGGAAACCGCTCAAACCACTCAGCCGTACTCACTGCTCGATCAAGACGTTCCCATATGCCACCTGAGGGATAATTCTTGAACCATGTAAACTTTTTCCCACTGAAGCCCAAATCCATCAAACCGCATTCATCTAACACTTCTCTAAACTTTTGCATCTGGCCATAAGGACGAGGACGCCCTCCCTTCTTCTCATGCGACTTCACGAGTTCATTAAAATCTCCTCCACACAACCACGGTAAGGAAAACTGATTATGAAGGTTTCTCAACAAATTCCAAGAGTCAGGGCGACGATGAGTCTCAGGAGATCCGTAAAAACCCGTAAATCTCCAAGCTTTTTCCGTTCCTCCAAAAATCACTGCATCTATATAATTTAGGGAGGAGGAGACAATCCGTAAAGCAAAATCTTTTTTCCAGAAAAGAGCTAGACCACCACCATGATTCACTTTTGAAACACCATGATAATGACCAAATTGTAAAGAATCACGAATACTTGCAAGCCTATCTTCAACCAGCCATGTTTCGGCTAAGAACACAACTGTAGGATCTTGTGCCCGGATAATATCCCCGAGCTCTTGAACTGTCTGCCGGTTCCCAAGCCCGCGACAGTTCCAACATAGAATACTCATAGACCTTGGCAGGGCTGGGAACCAGCCGCCGCCAACATTTCTGAAGTTTCCTTGTCATCTTGAGAAGCTATGTGTTTCTTCTTTGATGCTTCTGCTTGATCAGAGTCAACCACAAGATTTCTTTTTTGTCCTACTTGTACCCGTAGAATTTCCTTGTTGCCTGGAGCGGAGCGTAATATACGTGACCACTTTGGTCGAGGAGTAAGGACACCTTTCCTAGTTGCTGGATGAATGGAGATGTCAGCCAGCATGGGATCATGGGTCACGTGATCAATTAGAATCAAAGGTTTCTCATGCTGTGGTAAGGCCTTAGGACAGTCAGCTGAGTTTTTTGCCCCACATTCCTCAAGAGGGGGCCCACTAGGTGACACAACAACATCCAAAGGAGTTGGATGGGACACACCATGCTCCAGGTTTAAATAATTCCCCAAAAGCCCCTCAGAGATATTTGTTTTCTTTTCCACGTGAATACCCCTCCTGTGATGTCCCTCAAAACCCGGCGGGATCTCGTCAACATGCTCCAAAAGCTTAGACACAACATGGGAGTTGGTAGAAGGAGACGTAAGAGAGGAGTTTACCTTGGAATGTGCCACCTCAACCTGCTTATGTTCCTTTTCCCACTGCATCAAGTCAGCATACCCGGTCCGAGTGGCTACTGAGCCAGGAAGACTTTCACTGAAATAGGAACTCTCTTTTCCCACAATTTCCTTAGAGCCGTTTTGCTTACCAGAATCGTGTAAAGTCCCTGGCTGTTTTCCTGGCGCTGTCAAAAGTGTTGCTGCCCCTGCCGAGTCACTGACATCTTGAGAATGCCGTTGAGAGACGTGGTCCCCTCCCTCCTCTGCCTTTTTCCCAGACAGTTCGGATGTATCAGGGGGTTTTTCCGGCCCAAGTCCGGCCTCCCCATCTCTGTAACTTCGGTTAACTCCCCCACCGTGATGAACTTGGTCTCTAAGGTACCTTCTAATTGGCTCGCCTCGCATCCATGATCCATACTGGAGGCACTCCTCACCCAGTTGGTCAATAACAGGAGATAAAGGGCAGTCTCTAATTGCATGGCTGAGCAGACCGCACCGGTAGCAGAAATTAGGGAGTCTTTCAAATTTGAGTTGAACCCACCTTGACTCACCTCCTTCGATGGTGATACGTTTACCCCGGATTAGTTTCTTTGTAGCGTCCATCCGAACTCTCACCCTAAGGCATTTTCCCCAATTTACTCCGGACTCAGAGACATCAACTTCCATAACTGTCCCCAAGGAAGACCCTATCGCCCAACCCGTTTCCTTCGTTCTACTCTTCAGAGGAAGATTGAAGATCTGGATCCAAAAGGGTGCCCATTTTATCTCCATCTCCTTTGGGGTTAACTCACCTTCAACCTCTTGCAAAAGCACCAACTGTTTCTCAAAACTCCATGGGCACATGTCAAGAATTTTCTTCTTATCTTTCTCATCTCCAAACTCCACCAAAAACAAGTCAGCTTCTAACTCAAAGAAGTTTACCCATTTATTTGTTTTCCACAGCATCCGCAAATTTTTCCTCAATGTATCTAAGCTAATGCTTCTAAGTGTCATGATCTTCATAATAGCACAATTTTTCCCGACCTCTTTTGCAGCTTTTGTACTGCTACTCCCTAGTTCCACACCTTCACCCTCCTCTTCTGTGAATGACAACTTCCTCCATAGCACTTCCAGCTCATCTGCCATTTATACACTGTTCTGCCTTCCGCCCCTCAAAAAAACAAACCACACACACTCGACCTTACCAAGGAAGGTCACTGGAACTCTTGCAAGGGTTGCAAGACTCAAACTGCCACTACGTGCATGAAACACGAGAGCACTCTGATTTCCTCCATCAAACTTATTTGAATGTTGGATGTTGACGCGTTGTTTGGAGGTTTTTTTTTTCAAAATAACGTCATTTTTCTAACCATTTTGTTAGTTAGCATCATTTAGAAAGTATTTAAAGAACTAACATCTCGAGCATGTGAAAGTCAAATTTATTGTAGCAAATCAAGTGGACTAGGCTCGAGTTCCTTGCTCTTTCATTTTCCTTCTTCTTCGTTCTTCGTTCTCAAGAACATATCCACAAACCTAGAAACACCCACCCACGGCAGAAACCACGCCCACTTTAGGAACAAACCTACAAATCACAAAAATAGTTTTGGTTCGGGTTGAGAGATCACACCCAAACCAAACTCACCCATGGAGATAAGACCATTGCCGATGGTGGCGATGATCGTCGGAGGAAAAGCCGAGGAGCTCGTCCACGGAAGTTTAGAGAGCAGAGGAGTGGGTTCATTGTTTTTAATTGATCTGGGTTTGTTGTTTCCTTCTTCTTTGTTGATTTGATTTCTTCTTTGTGATCTCTGCCTCTTTCTTCTTAGTGAATTTGTGGAACTCAAGTCATAGAGACTCGATTTCTACATTAATTTTCATAGAAATCAAGTCTTTGATACTCGAGTTGCTATAGTGAAATCGAGTCCATCACACTCGAGATATTGGTTTCCTAAATAGTTTGAAAACTATGCTAAGTAACGAAATTGTTTCGAAATGGGTGTTTTTGAAAAAAAATCCGTTATTTGGATTGTTTTAGAGGAAGGGATAGAAACTGAAACAGAGTGGAACAAAGAGAAAGTGTTGAAGAGGAAGAAAGAGTAACTTTCGAATTTCTTGTATATTTCCTCTTCTTTTTTTTTTTTTTAAGTATGAATTTTGAAAATTTGTGTCATATCAAATTTCGTTAAACTGTTATTCACTATTTAATCATTAAACTTATTTTTTATACACAATTTTAGATTATAAAAACTTAAAATTTTAAAATTTGTCTGATAACATAGCAATTGATCACTTTGCACCTTAGTGTTATTTTTTCTGTTATATTTAACAAAATCTTGCTACATGTAACAAGCACATGCTTCTTGCTTAGGTGGAACAAAGTTAAAAGACTAAAACACCCTTCTTCAAATCAATTCAAACAAAACTCAAAAATTTCCACATCTCCCTCTATTGCACGTGGTGCCATCCTCTTCCCCATCCACCTTCCCTGGTAAAAAGAAATGTCACCTCCCTAAAAGCTTGAGAATCCGTAGATGTAATTCTTTGGCTGAATTTTTTTTTTCTTTTTATCATTCTCTCCTTCGAACGAATTCACAGACGAAAGTAGACTTAAAATAAGACTGCACAACTATTAAAACCAAAAGTAACCAGACAAGCCCATTAATTTATATGATCCATAACAAAACAAAAACAAAAAAAAAAAACAAAAACAAAAAAAAAATCAAACAAAGAGGTAAGAAGTAACAAAAACACTTATTTAATTATGGATTTAACAAAGTAAGCATTCTTAAGCACAAAATTAATCAGAGAAAAATAGAAAAGATTAAAAAAACCATAAACACAAATCTCCTACTAGACAAATCACTTCCAACAAGAACAGTAACAGCAACCTGAAAGCAAACCCAGATACCAAAAACATTAGTAAAACAAAAGTCAAAAGTTTAAACCAGAAAGTACCCAAAAGACAAAGACCCATGTTTTTGTTTTGGTTAATGAAAAAAAGAGATAGATAGAATGAAAGAAATGGGTAGTGAACCTGAGATGCGGCCAATTGAGCCATTGATGAGATCAATTAGAGAGGTTTGAGAGAAAGCTGAGAACACTTTGAGAAGAGAAGTGTTGTCAATAGTATTATAAGCTGACAACACTTTGAGGTGTGACTCTCTGAATGATCCTTTCAATAGTGCTATGAATTATGCAATGGAATTAGAGAGGTAAATTTAAATAGTTTGAAATTGAATCTAGGGAAGAGGATGACAACACGTGAGACAGAGGGAGATGTGGAAATTTTTTAGTTTTGTTTTAATTGATTTTGGAGAAGAGTTTTTCGGTCTTTTAATTTTGTTCTACCTAAGCCTAAGCAAAAAGCATGTACTTATCACATGCAGCAAGATTCTGTTGAATATAACAGCAAAAATGACACTGGGGTGCAAAGTGTGATAAGTGTAGTAGTTTAAGGTGCAAAGTATGCAATCAGATAGTTTAAGGTGCAAAGTGTAATCTAGTACATAGTTTAGGGTGGTAAAGTGTAATTTTCCCAAAAATATAATAAGAACATGCAATTTAATGGTTGGATTTTCAAAATTCACACTAAATATAGAGATATATGAAAAATTTGAAAAGTTTATCTTCATTAAAAAAAAAAGGATTGAAAAATAAGAAATGGGATATTGAATGATTTGTAAAATACTATTGTAAAATAAATAAAGTAGTTCTTTAGTGCATAAAATAAGTCTTTTTTTGCATATTTGGATGCTAATGCATATTGCCATTTTTTTTTTTTTTTCGTGTGGGAGGGAAATTTGAAATTTCCCACTAGCGATTTTGGTTTTCCTTTGAGGTGGGTATATCATATATGTAATGCAACCATTTTGTTAATAATGATTCCTATAAATATTATAATATAAACTTATTACTCACATATTATTTATCATTAATAACTTGCCACCTCAAACATTACTTTACAACTCATCAATTACAATTACACGATCATAACCCCAAAAAAAAAAAAAGACAAACAAATAAAAAACAAAACATAACTTTGTAGTTTTGCACTTTCTCAAAAAAAAAAAAAAAAAAAAAAAAAACTTTGTAGTTTTGCAAAAGCATCAAGTATTATATTGTTTACACTAAATAGGGGAACCCATTCTTCTCGTCTTCTACTCAAAAAAAAAGGGGGGAATTCATAAGCAAATTGACTAGAATAATATTAAGTATGGTTTTGAACCTTTAGTCGACTGAAATTTTAATTGCAGCTGAGAGTAATCAGGTAAATTAAATTATTAAAGTTATGAATTGATTTGTTTGAAAGAAAAACATTCAGTTTTCGCTTCAAGTACAGGGCCATTCATGTGAAATATTTTTTAAAGCTAGATTACTAAATTGGTCATCCAATTGCGTGATAAAGTTAAATTTGGTCCATCAAGTATTCACTTCATCAATTTAGTCTCTCAAGTCTCAAGGCTTATGTGTCTCAACTTAGTTTGTATTGTGTTGCTGACTTGTCCCTGTTGTAATTCTTTCTATGTTTGTGGACATGTCTTGTTTCTGTTTTTGGTTGTTTTGTTTTTTCTAGGTTGTTTTTTTTTTATTAAAAAAAAAATCCAAAAACATTGAAAAATTTTCAAAAAGACAAAAATATTTTATTTTGTGTCTTGTTTTATTTTTCTTGAGGATTACATGAGTTTTAATATCTCTCTTGATTTAGAACATGCTTGACATTGTGGTGAAACTTGAATAGCATGTGTTATAAATGTGCTAAGCTATTTTTGACTTTATGTACTAGTTTGTACATGTACTCATGGGTTAATTAAGAAATTGATATTTCTTATTTGTGTACCCTCTATAGCTTAATTAAGCACTGTCATGCATTGCATTTGCATTTGCATTGATCATTTAGCACAATATGTGTTTTTTGTTTTTGGTCATAAATTTTTTCCAAAATCTCAACAAGTGGTTATAAAGTTTGTTAAAACCAAAATTTTTTTGTATTTTATATTATAGATCTTGGATTTATAATCAAGGATTGGCCATATTATCTTACATAACATGTTTATGTGCCTTGTTTAGCTTGGATGAGCTTACTTTATTGCACTTTACTAGTTTGAGCTTTATAGTGCATGTTGTGTGGGAAAGATATGTGTGGTTATTAATCACTTTGTCTTAATCTTGAAGTCACATGTTCTTTGATTGTCGGACTTGATCCTTTTGAGAAAGGCATAAATAACCATCTCACCACTGTTCACTAGCCAATCATGAACATCTTAGTGCATATCATAAGATTTTGTACTCGATAAAGTGTAGCATATGCACAAAAAGAATATAAGGTGTAACCTCAATTAAATTAAAACTGGTGTGTACTATTAGGCTTGATGCCAATTCACTTAATTCAAACCGGTGTGTACTATTAGGCTTGATGCCAATTCACATAATTAAGAGGCAAAAATGCAAGAAACTTACATGATTGCAAGCTTTTGTTCTAGGAGATGTGGGAGTTATAAGATGTAACTCTTTTGGTGATAGTCTCTTTTAAATTATATGTTTGAATTTTGTAGACTTTGTGATTGATTGCTATTCACATATCACCTCACATGTATCTTAAGTTTTTGCTAGTTGCACACACTACACAAGTTACTCTTTGTTAAATTTGGTACATTTTATTGTGTGTGATTTTGTTTTGGCCATCCAAGATTACAAATTCCTTGCTCTTAATGCAAAATGTGACTTTGTATTGTGTCACAATTGCCATTGTCACAATTGCCATTGCCCTTTTGAGTTGTTTTTATTTTGATCTTTACGTACCTTCATGTTTAATTCAATTTTCATATTGGTCAAACATTCCAAAGCATATTTTTTAATACCTCAATTAAAATTCATGCATTTCCCAATTTCTCAACATTTTAGAACTAGTGTTTCATGAAATATTAAACTTGCATGAAGTGCACTTAACAGTCAAATTACTAACAAAAAGGATTGTGAGATTAATATGAAAATGAAACCAATCATAAAGAGCTAAAATGAAAATTTTGAAATATAAAAGGTCAAAATAAAAACAACCCCGAATGCTAAAAGTGTATCTTTAGCATTATATAAACATCAGCAGCTTTAGCAAAATTGAAATAAATCACTGTTACCTGGAAGATAACAAGAGTGTTGATGCAATGGCTAGATGTGGCTGCATTTGGATTCATTTGTTGTGTATTCCAACCCTCCCGATAATGTATTTACCAATCAGGGCAGCCTGCAACTAAGGCCCAAATCCAATTCACTTTGTAGGCATAGTTTCACTCAAGAGCCCAATTCTTACTGATCCAAGTCCCCCACCGCAAATCAAGGCTGCTTAATCATAGATAATCAATCACGTAACTCATTTTTTTCAACACTAAGGTTCATTAATTAGCATTATTGGCTTCTTACTGAAGACTATTCTGAGTTTCTGACCAAGAAAATTCTTTTAGCTAGTCTCAGCCTCAGTCTGAGTTTTCTCGCAGCCATTAGGCTTAATGGTAACAGACGAAGCCTCAAAAGGGCCAACCCTCATCTTGGCCACTCTATAAAAGGCCTAGAATCATTTTGTGTACCTCAACACCCAAAAGTAATCATATCTGTGTGAGAGAGGCTAACATTATTATTACAATGGCAAGGTTCGCAGTTTCTTCTATGGCTTTCACAGCAGCAGTGCTTGTGTGCATGTTGGTTGTTGCTTCACATGTTGATGCAAGTCTAACATGTGCTGAGGTGACAAACTTGTTGACCCCATGCATCAGTTATGCCATTTTTGGAGGAACAGTTCCTCCAGCTTGTTGTGAAGGTATTAAAGCACTCAACGCTGCTTCAAATACCACACAAGATCACAGATCCGCATGTAGTTGCATCATGGATGGTCTTTCAAAGATCCCAGGAATCAACTATGAACTAGTTGGAACACTTCCTCAGACTTGTGGCACTACTTGTTCCTACAAAATCACACCCACTACTGATTGTTCCAAGTAAATCTCTTATATATAATTCTCTATCTAGAACTGATACATGATTCAACATATACTAATTTTATGAATTTGATAATTTGCAGGGTGGACTAATTTTATTTCTACGTACTGGAGTATTCTATGAAGATAAAAATAAAGCTTCAAGGAAAGCTAGCTTCCCTGTGTGTTATGGCACAATGTTGAAGTGTTATTATTTAATAAGAAATAGTATCAATGTATACGGATTATTATGAAATAATCCAACCTATTGAACTTACAGAAATTATTAATAAAACTTATTTCTACTTTTGCATTGTTTGTGCTACGTGAGTAAATTTTTTGGAAAACAGTATGTCTATGCCAACATGATTGTCTCACTCTGGTAATCTTTACTTGCCTTCAAGAGACTTTTCTTTAATATATAACAAATTTAAAAGTTATACGTCTCAAAAGAAATTAAAATGATAGTTTCAATAATAGTAGTACAATTGACGAGCCACTTCCTTTTATTCTTTTCTCTTTTTAATTTTAGAAATTTGTTAAATATAAAATAAAATCATCCTAAAACACTTGTTATCTAATTTTGACTCAAACCTCAAGGATTATGATTAAGTTACATTCTCTCTCATTTCTTGAGCACAAAAATGAAAAATTCTTACATATAATAAGAAGCATGAATATCTTCTTTATTAACGGAGATGAATGACTAAGTTATCATCAAAATCATTTATTTCCAATCAAGAGGAAATAAATGATTTCGATGATAACTTAGCCATTCATCTCCATTAATATAAGTAATATCCATGTAGAGAGTTGCTTCAGACCGCTCAAGTTGCTTTCCATACAAAGTCCTATTTGTGTAATTTGCTCCTGGTCCCAAACATTGATACTCTCCAAAGAAGACCGTCCTGTATTTTAATGGAAGTCAGAAAAAATTAAGGATCACATGTTTTCAAGTGCCTCATAATGAAATAGCAGAACATTATCGATTAAATATTACAAATTTAAAGGTGTATTTTAGTACCACGTTATTCAAAATTTTAAATAACATGACACTATGTCCTAAAAAACAAAATTTTAACTGTAAAATGAACTCTTCATTTCATTTGAAATGGGGAGAATAATCTTTTTCCCTCTAAATTGTTTTGCTAAAATATTCATAGCATTTTAATTTAAGTGAAAAATAAGTGCAATTTGGCTATTTCACTAATGTCACTAAAGGTAGAACAATTAGAGTTCTTTTTTTTTCCTCTCTCCTTTAAACTATTTTTTCTTAATTCTTCTAAGACCATAACTTTTACATTAATTTTGAAGTAACAGATTTTGATTAGTTGCCTATCACTTTCTTATGAATCTACTTTTTTTTTTTTTTTTTTTTTCGCCACTCTTATGACTAACATCAAGGTTATGAGAAAAATTACAAGTTGCAACAAAAAAATTGCACCCACAAATCGTCTCTTTTTCCTCTTAATTCTTCTTTAAACTAATTATTAATATACTGATGGGTGAACCCACCCACAATTATTGACCAAGAAAAAAAAAATTATAGAATAAAAAAAGTAAAACTATATGATAATTTAAAGACAAGCTTCTATGAGAATCTATATATATATGGGGAAAAGTAAAAAGGATAAGGCACAAACTGGTCTCTAGAGGGGTCTTGCCAATCATTCCAGCCAACTGGAGCTACGACATCTGACATATATGTTGTGGAGAAGACAACAGTTGCATAAACTCCCCAAGCTCGTCCAAGCCATACTTTCCCACTTCCACTGATGCTACAATTCACAAACGAAAATCCTGTTTGCTCATTCATCGACTGCCTAGCTTGAGCTGTGATAGAGCCACTGATCTCATCGGAGACTTGTTTTGCTATTGAATTAATGTTGCACCCCTGTCATATTAATTAATATGTCCACAGTATATAAATCATATTGCTTAATGTACAGATTATAGAGTAAAATGGGTATGGATATAATAAGGAATTATAGAGAAAGAAATAAAGACAATTGCAAAGAAGGAAAATGAAGTTCATGGGAAATATATGGTACGTAGAAGGAGGAGTGTTGCTATCAGCAAGTAAACTTCAATGAACATTTTGAAGGTTTTTTTTTTTTTTTTTTTTTTGAGAATAAAAAATAGGGGTTAGCTAGGTTACACTAGCCCCTGGGTAGGGCGTCAGGTGGCAGCGAAAGGGCCAGCTCCCTTTCATAGAGGGGCCCACCTTACCACCTGTGCGGGGAGTTACCCTACTAAGGATGCCCACCAACGGACTCTTGCTGATAGTGAGAATCAAACCTGAGCGTATTAGACAGAGTGAACGAAGCACACCCAGTTGAGCCAAGCCCCCGTTAGCAGTGAACATTTTGAAGTTGTTCTTTACCATAGCTAATTTGTCTTTTATTTTTGATCTTTTTTTTGTCCTACTCTAATTTTGTCATCAAGAGAGGAGGGAAAAATGGGCATCTACATTGATTTTGACTTGCCCCAACACAAAGATAATAATAACATTTTATATATAATTTCTATTAAAAATTTAAGAAATAACATAAAATTTGATTAAGGGCACTTGAACTCAAAACAGCCAAACCATATTTTAGACTTAAATAATTATATATATAAAAAAAACTTATGTCTTGTTTTCTCATGGTTTTAACTTTTAATGCCTTCATGTTCGCTAATTTTTTCTATGATCTCTTGATTTTTTTTTTTTTTTTCTTTTCCTTTGGTTTCAAACTTTGAGTTTTTGTTATAAAGTCAAATTTTAAATAATTAAAATACCTAGTCGCAAACCCATGCGATGCATAGAAAAATGTAATATTTAAGAATATAATGTAAATTTTGTATTTAAAAGTATTTTTTATTTTTATAAGTTTTAGGTAATGGAACATATAATATATTTTACATTCAACAACAAATCAACAATACATAGTGATATAAATATAAATATATATGAAAAACATAATTGAATAAAAAGATTTAAATTACATTATTATTATAATATTTTTTATATATAAACGAAGAAGATGTCATTAAAATGATTTTTTTTTTTAAAATCTACAATAATCGGTTGACTAATTTGAGCATATCCAAGAATATTTTTTAAAAAATGTACACCTACATTTTATGGAGGAATGGAACACGTGTAACATATTACATTAAGTTTAAAATATTATATAAACTTAGAATTGTCGCATTTTTCTTCTTCTTTCCAAATATAAGTATAATACTTATATTATAAAACATAAATTTTAAGATAATCATGTGAATATATATCATTTTTATTTTTTTTAGGGCTCATGTCTCAAATTGTTAATAACTATTTTGTTTGCCATTTTTAGTTCAAAACTAAAGAGTTAAGCTCAAATAGAATAAAATTTCAAACTTTTCAACCCAAAATTTTTTTAGAAAAAAAAAATGAGACAAAAACTGAATGGATAATTTATAAAAAGAATCAATTTAAAGCCCAATTAGTCCAAAATGGACCAAAATAGACCAAAATGAGACGAATGGACCGAAGTGGTACTTATTAACCTAAGTGAACTGAATGGACCTAAGTGGACTCAAATAGACCAAATTGGACTAAAATAGATCGAACGAACCCAAGTGGATTGAAATTGACGAATTTGGTCCGAATGGACTAAGTGGACTGAAATGAGCCAAAGTTGACCGAAATGCTAATTGATATAACTTAAAAGGAACATAATAACAATAAATGTTATGTCTCAACATTTAGATATTATATAGATATACTTTTTTTTTTTGAGAATCATTATATAGATATACATAGATGGAGAAAGAAAATTGAATTCTAGTATATTATTATACTTTAACACTTTTACATTAATTTATTTTTTCAATTTATTTTTATTAATCAAATTATATAATTAAACTTTATAGACTTAACTTAGATTAGTCTGTTGCATTGATTATTTAATTATTTTTATTAGTGTCAATAGTTCCTAGGGTGGAATCGGCTTTAATCTTGCATCCCTAACCGAAATCCTAACTGCATCATTGGTTGTCTGTTGTCGTGTTAATCAAGTAGAAATTGTGGCAAATACATTAGTACCACCTTAATTAAAAGTGTTTTGATATTTTAATAGTGGATAGAAAAAGAGAAGAAAGCATTTCTAGGAAAATATATTGATTAATACAGGAATGATCTAAATGTTGAATGCCTTACAGCAGAAGGAAAACTATAAAAAAAAAAAAAAAAAAAAGACTTGATCTTGATGAAAAGAGTTGCATGTCTACCTCATAGAGAGATCTACCATTTCCAAAAATGAAATCGATGGACCCTTGGATGAAACATTCTCTGAAATAATGCCTCCCACTTTCATCATAAAGAGTGTCTTGGGCTCCATAAAATCCACATCCATAAAATGCAGCCATATCGCCTGCAATTCTAAGTGCCACGGCCTGCGCTCCAACCATTCCAGGGAATGGAGGAGGAGCTGTGT
The DNA here is from genome assembly GCA_023736055.1 of Quercus glauca. Taxonomy (NCBI): domain Eukaryota; kingdom Viridiplantae; phylum Streptophyta; class Magnoliopsida; order Fagales; family Fagaceae; genus Quercus; species Quercus glauca. The sequence continues at coordinate 41,540,323 of CM043321.1, read as the reverse complement.
TCTTTTGAAAGAAAAAAAAAATCAAAAAATCACCAAAAAGGAAATGGTCCCAAAAGAAAACCCCAAAGGGAATTTTGGATATAAAGAAATTGAATACTTTTTTACAATAGTCAATTTAAACAATGGAAGCACCTGAATTGATACTCATACAGTACGACGACACAGTAATATTTGAAAATTTCAGATCTGTGAACGACTTAAAATATGAATTTCCAAAAAAAAATACATATTTTAAGTCGTTCACATTTTTTTAAATTATAAAAATTCAACTAATGATTGAAAAATATTTTCCAGATTTTTTTTCAAAATTTTTTAATAAAAGTTGACAAAAATGTCTTAATTGAATAAATTTAAAACTTAGAAGACTAAAATGAACGAAAGCAAAGTTAAAGGTCTTAAATGAAATCTAAAAAAATTTATAAGATCAGTTTCACATTTTAGCCTTATATTTTTATATATGGTTAAACATTTATTTTTCATTTAATATTAAACATATATCAATTTAAGAGAAATAATGAAGTTTTATTTCTATATATGATTAATCATTTATAGTAATAATGGATAATAAAGCAAATTCATTACTATTAAAGGATGTTCAAAAATTAGAAGAGTAATGCTACAGACACAAACTAATTTACAATATTTTTACAAACTGTTGATGTGGATTTAGTAATTTTCAAATAACTATTGGTAAACATAAATGTGATGTTAGTGGTAGACCCATATTAAAACTAATAAGAATTTGTCACATAAATAGTTTGTAAAAATGTTGTAAAATAGCTTGTCTATAACATTACTCAAATTAGAATACAAATCAAGAATAAAGATATTTATTTTTAGATTAAGTTAGAATAGAATTTCTATCTTGTATAAAAAAAATAGAAAATAAAAAATAAAAAATAATTTTTTTAATTTTCAAATGCAATATTATAATTTAGAGTATGAATTTTCTCTTTGTTTTGTGAAGGGTATTTGATTCCTCTTGTTCTTGTGTCTTGACCATGTCCAACATTTTTTTTTTAATTTTTAAAAAAGGACACAATTGGAACACACATACAAAAGTGTCTGAGGAGTGTCAAGTATCCAACAAGTGTCTAACACGATTATGACACTCCAAATAAAATATCCGTGATTCCTAATTAAATTCACAAAGAAAGCAATCAATTTAATAAGTTTCGTGTGTTTCCATGACTCTTTATGTTTATCAATATTCAGTACGTATATATAATTATGAGATTTGTTAACAAGCACCGGTTCGGTGCTTGTTAAGGTGAAAAAAGACCAAAAAAAAAAAAAAACTGGTCCAAAAAAGTCAAAAAGAACACCATATAGTACTTAAAAAGTTGAAAATTTGACATAAAGGTGAATAAAAACAAAAACTTTTGTCAGAAAAAATATAAAAATATTGCTGTTAACGGACACCTTACGGTGCCCGTTAACACAACCCTATAATTATATATTGTCTCCTTTTTGGTCAGCATAACTCAAACTACATCAGTTACCTCAAAGCTGATGTTGTAAGCAGTGAAGTTGGCAGCAAAAATGGCAACTGAAGAACTGTATGAAGTCCCTCCAGTAGAATTTGCAGTGTCATTCCATGCTATAGCTGTGTTAAGATATCCCTGACCTTGAAATATCAAATTTGTCTTGTTGGTGTTCACTACCACTTTTTCCCTGCCAACACATGGTAATCCATTTTATTGTATGCTAATGTTTGATGCAAGAATTTTATAGTGGTATCCGATACATATTGCAACTTCATCTATGGAGTCTATTTTCGCTTTGATAATACTATGCCGGTGTATTTTATAAGGACAAAACTTAGATACAGTACTTTAAGTGTTCTTCCTTAGGTTTCTTTCTTGAAATTTAGTTATGTAGCTACTTAACTAAAAAATAGTCTTCTATTTCATGAGAAAAAATTCACATGGTAGAATCTTAAGAGTAGAACCTAAAGAATAGCTTAAATACTATACCTAAGTATTGCCCAATTTATAATTGCATATGCTTGCAAATGACTTGCTTTTATAAGGATTATGATAAATAAATAAAAAATAAAAATAAAATCAAGGGATGAAAACTTTGTATGAGAGAATGACCTGTATGTACCAGAATCAATAACGATGAGGGTCCTAGAGGGGCTACTGTCAGGAACAGCATTTACTGCCTCCTGGACACTACTAAAATCAGCGCGTCCGTTCAAGTCAACTGTCAAAACGAGGGCCACATTGTAGATGGAGATGAGCCTAGACTTCCATTTTTTGCTGTCGCATTTCCTTTCCGGCTTCCTTCGATGATGGTCTCCAGACACTATGAGTGTTAGGCGGGTCAGAAAATCATCGGCGCCACTTTGCTGAACAACCTTCCTGAAAATAGCAAGGCTGAAACTGTTTTGAGAAATAATGGCAGTACTAAAAGTAGAGGAAGGAAGGATGGTATACAGAGCGATTATGACGGAGAGGAGTGCAATGGAAAAGCCAAAGAGCCTGAAGATTATTTTGATTCTCATGGTTAAGGCATTGGCGTCAGTTAATCTAGTGTATGTCATTTTGAGTTAAAAAAAGACGTTGGAGTGAAGTATAGTTTTTATCATGTGAGAAAGTTGAGGTCATTGATGCGTAATTGGCTTGCGAGGTACGAAAGCATGGACTTTGTGTGGTGATGGTGGTGAGAGGATGATGAAAAGGCTTGCCTTAATAAGTAATACGGAAAGTAAAGAGAGAAAAAGAGAATGGGCTGCAATGGAGATTGGAAAATATACACGCCAAGCCAGAGAATAATATTGTGTCATTGATGAAAACACCAAAAGCACGGGTTGTGCGTGCATGTGTCTAACTCGTGACTGTATCTCTTTGACTGCTCTCGAATAATGATTTTAGGGGACTTAGGCTTAGCTTCACTAAACTCAATTTAGTCAAGCCTCAAACTTCAAATTGGAATGGGCTATAAATCCTCATTCTATTGTTTCTAACTATGATAATTACTGCAAGGCAAATAAGGATTGCTTTATCCTTTTTAGCTACAAAAACAATTCGAAGAGAGCTTCTGCTGTTGATTTTTTGATATATTGGGACACCCTCCATAATTGGAGTACCTGCTTTTGGTTAAAAGAGGCCTTAACCCATATTATTATCCAAAAAAAATTAAGCCTTAGCCCGCAAGCGAATCCAAATGAAGAAATACTATCATAAGTATGGCAAGGCCACATGAGGCTTGCCCTCAAGAGTTTGCATATTAATTTAGTTCTTTTGAATAGACGAAAGCAATCCACCAAACATACCGCTAGTCATCGTGTTCAGCATCCATTATATATGATCTCACTAATAAACTACTAAGTACTAACCCATGACACATCTAAATTTTATATATACCATGATCAATGTCTACGTAGTTGTGATCATCAAACAAAAAGAAAGTACATTATTTATTCAACAATGAACAGTAGTCTGCGATCAAAATTTCAGTGACTACTAATACCCAAAGGCCATTTTAAATTGACCATTGAATTCTTCAGCGTTACTAGTACTGTCATACATACATACATATATATATATATATATATAGTAGGACTTTGTCATGATGGGAATTTTTTTTTTTTTTATTCTTTTCTTGTGTTTACTTGCAAAATCTCTAATTCCACCAGGATATACACTCCAATTAAAAATCTTTGATCCAGACCAAAAGATGAATTCTAGAAGTAACTTCAATTAGCAAAAGTACAAGACATTTACAAAAACTAACACAAACAAGAGAGTAACTACTCTGCATCTTCACTTTCATAATCAGGCTTGATGACTCGACATTGCGGAACCATTTTCTGAAGCATGGATGTCCCTTTGAACGTCACCATCTGACAGCAACTTCTTCGGTATTTGGTAAGCTGCAACATGGTATACAGAAATGTGAGACGATGAAAGTTCGAAAGCAAGCTAAAATACTGAGTGCTAATACATGATAACATACCTGCTCAGTTTTCATCTTTTCAAAACCAAATTTGTCCGTCCATATGGATTCTGCTTCTTCAGCAGCAGGGAGGACAAGGCTCTTCACATTCAAGAAAGCCAGCAGCCTCTCAATGCAGGAAAACAACAATTGGAAGTAGCCCTATAAAGGCAGAGTTCCATAATGTAAAAACTGAGCTTGCACTAAAATTGCAGTAGATGACAAATAACAAAACTGTCTGAGAAAATTGAATGTCGACAAGCATATTAATTAATTACAGACCCCAAATAGAGCAGTAACAAGCATAGAACCATACAACAAGTGCCAAAATTAGTTCACCATGAATATGGTGCTGCTCTTTATGAATGATACCATAACCCTGCTTTTCATAGCTCAATACTCCAAAGGCATCTTCTTCTTTTATATATGTATATATATATATAAAAGAAAATCGCAGAAGGGGATGTTTGTTTTATGCTTTTGGAAATTGTTTTCAAAAACTAAAATAAGATTGTGCTTTCTGAATCATTTCTCAAAGACGTTTTCTAGTGTAACTCAGCTGCAAGACCCATCAACTTATGTTCTAGGCCCATCGGCTGTTAGGGCCATTGTAGACCAAGGTGCCGAGCCGAGTTTTAACAGAGCCTTAGCGGCTGATGATGTGTCTTTTGGTACTATATAATGTCCTTTTCAAGACAAAAAGGGAAGAGGGTTGGGGTGGGGGGGGGGGGGGGGGTGTCCACGTGAGTAATCCAGAGAAAAAAGTTGCGTAACCTTGTAACTAATAGCAATATGGTGCTGATGGGATAAAGAAAGATTATAGAACTAATGTAGTATTATATTACTAGACAAGTAGGGCACATTGGCTTCTCACCGTTCCATGGTGACTGTTACTGAAAAAACACAACAACAAAAACAAAACTTACGAATAATTGCAATTATAATTTATCCCAACTGTGACATTCACAGCAAGATAACAGAATTTAGCATTTGTATGGCAAATAGGATCAATAAGATAGCTAACTTTGCAGCTAACGTTCTAGGCCTATTGGCTAGCAAGGCCATTGTAGACCAAGGTACCAAGCCTAGTTTCTGATGCTAGTAATGTTTCTTTTGGTACTATATAATGTCCTTTTCAAGCCAAAAAAGAAAAGGAAAAGAAAGAAGGAGTCCCATGTGTAATTCAGGGAAAGAGTTGTGTAAATATGCAAATAATTGAAGATGGATTATGAAACCAACGTAGTGTTAGATCACTAGCCAAGCAGGGCACATGAGCTTCTCACCTTTCCATGGTGACCATTACTTGTTGCAACTAAAGGGAGTTCTGCAACTTCTCGGCCAAAAACACGAACAAGTCCAGCTGATACAACGGAGGAGCTGCAATGTTAGCAAAAGAGACTATTATCAATATCTTAAAGTGAAACAACAAAAAAGGTAGACCTTAGGCATAGAAAACTAGTTCTTACTTGATCATCAATATTGCACAGTACATTCCCCCAAATTCTTGGGACCTAATGTTCCTTCTGTGAGGGAGAGAGACCATGAAAACAAAGATGGTTAACCATTGGCTTTAAAAAACACCATCAATAATAGAAAAGGAAAATAAATAAATAAATTTTGCTCACCCATAAACCATGGCTGGAATAAGGTCACGTCCGCTAACTGAGTCAATAATAGGCGCAAAGCAATTCTGAAATATAAATGAGAATTCTCAATCAAATACTACTCTGCTTGCAGCTGATTTTACGTGTACAAAAAAATGATTCACTAGTTTCCCTCACACAGAATGGCCACATTACATATATAATCTCAATAAGCATGAAGCTTAGAGCCATATTTTGAAGGCTAAAAGTACTGAAAATATTCAGTATAAATCTCTAGAGGCCCAGCAAGAGATTGAAAAATTCAGAATTATAGTGGCAAATCACTAGTTCCTAGCGGTTGAAAAGTAGACACTAGCATATGGAACACAGAACAAAGTTCAGTTTGAGCACTGCTGCATAAGCCAATATAAATTTAAAATTAAATCTGAATCAAAAAGCAGAGCCACTAGCACTGAGTGGTAGCAAACATGTTAGATTATCACAAGTTGAAAAGGTGGTCAAAACTTGCCAGATCCTGTCAAAGCATACAGTATTTTATCCAGTGCCAAAATGGATACTTCTAAGCCAGTATTCTGCCTTTTTCAGCTACAGAACTAAATCGTGTGCAACCATTTATCAAAATATAGAATTTCATGTATTGCTACTCTCAGGCAAGAATCAATTCACTCCATTTGTTTTTTTTTTTTTAATTATAAATAATGGCATTTTATTAAGAAAGTTACTCCATGTTCACAATGATGAACATAAAGTAACCTAAGAGAATTACTCAATTCACTCCAATTGTTAGCCAGCAAATTTATTTATTCGTGATGGTTAAAATGCACAACTCAAGCAACTGCACTGGATTTTATATTTTGTTAGCCACTATATTTATTTATGATAGTTAAATGTACAACTCAAGCAACTGCAAAAGATTAAACCTACGGCCTCACCCTCCACCACTTACCATTTCTTTTTTGTGTGTGTGTGTGTGTGTGTGTGTGTGGTGGGGGGGGGGGGGGGGGGGGGGGGGGGGGGGGTGGGCGCCGCGGCGGGGAAGGATTGGGGGATGATGCCATTTTACAGGCAGTAATTTCAAGTGGTCACACTACCGAGTAATTTTAAAGTTTTCAGCAATGGGAAGTGGAGGGTATAACTGGATTTCACCAAACGCTACAAGTTAACCTTCCCTACAGGCTAAAACAGTTAAACATGAAGTCCTACCATACTTTGATCAGTAACAATTATCAACTCATACCAGCACAACATATGAGGCTGGCCGCTACTACTTAAGACTTTGTTCGTCTCTTCTATATTGTTCTAAGAACGCATAAAATATTCCGTAGCACCATTCCTTTCCCTCATTATCAAAGGTGCTTAAAGAAGGCAAAGATGTTAAACTATTAGTTAGGGGCATAAAGATTTCTCAAGGAGTCATTGTGCTTCCTAAAAGATTATATACATAGTATTTCTAGTATATAGGTTTTTAGCTGATTATTTGAATACATTGAGGAGTAGCATTAAATACATCCTAATTATACAATTTCTTCTGTTTTTATGGTGCAAACATCTTAAAATAATATTTTAATTTAAATCAAATTATAAAAAAATCCACTCGTGAAAGAACTATTCCTAAAAACAAGGAATTATACAAGTTTAGATGTGTCCAAAGATACTGCATAATGTATCCAACTAATTAATTACCATTTTATACCAAAAACTTAAGGACAAAATCAACTACTACTAGGATTGTTGTAATAAAATAATATAAAAGACTTCAAGAAATGAGGTATCTACGTAAAGCAAGTGCAGAACTTACATGGAAGATGGCGACAGCCTCCGAAAGATAAAACCTAGTTTCAGGAGAGGTAATTTTACCACTAAGAAGCCTCCATCTAACATCAATATTATTAAAAGATTGTAAGCCTCTCTCCTCTTCTTTCCTCTTGATAACATCCAAAAGAGAGTCTGGGAGCTTTTCAGCTCCTTTTACTAGCAACTTCTGCAAAGTAGAATTTATCCTGGTGCAATCCATGCTACAGAACCACTCCCCTTTTGGCAATTCCTGTTGTACAAGTGCATCAACATTTTGATCCAGAAACAGAGTTGCATGTCCACTGGACAGGAGAAAGGCGTCGTTCATACAAAGTAATCCAAATAAAAAACAAAATAGAAACCGTTTATGTGCAGACCTTCAGAAATGCCATTTTATGCTCCCTCAAACAGCCAACATGAAATTCCATCTCACACTGGCACAATAAGTATAGCCAAAGGAGTGAAAAAAGACAAAAGTAACAGTTAGTTATTTACGTTGCATAAATGACATCCATTTTCTTCTCATGTGCGAGCTCAAATCTGACAAGATGAAATGAAATGGGGAGATTACCTGATCACAAAGTAAAATTGTCCTTGGACCAAAACCTGATTTGCTAAAATCATAACCTCTGCAAGTGCAAGGTTAAAAGTGTCAAGCTATGATATATACAAAAATATATGAATCATTAAAGGTAACATCACAGTAAAATGCATAAAATGTATCATATTGCTTGTTACAAAGAACATAATGATGCTCGTGACAAAGGCACCAACAGATTTTTTAGCAAAACAAAGAATGATTACTACCTGCATAACACACATCCACTAAGTTCAGCGTCTATGTTTCTGACAATACGGATACATCTTTTAGTTATTTGTTCTATAGGATCAATACCAGTAACCCTTCCAGCTGCAAGAGCATTTTCATTATACTCCACAAACTTCTCTCTTTGGAACATATTCTGGCAATATGTACAGTACCAATCACCACGAGGAATAGTTGTTAAAGATGCACATTCTGCACAAGCCAATAAGTTTGCACATCATAATCTACCAAAGCAGACCACCATCAAGATAGGCAACTAATATTACCCACCCAAATGATGCGACAGTGTACATTAAAAGTAGATATATAATATGAAATTTGAGCATCCCTGTTTAAAAAAAAAAAAAACATTGTATAAAGAAAGAAAATTCTTTTAAAAGACAAGAAGGTGAAACCCTAAGGGAGAGGAAAGAGAAAAAGAATTAGCAATCACAGATAAACATCATAAGATCTCATCCAAAAAAAAAAAATCATAAGAACTAAGAAGCCTATAAATACCTAGAGACAGGAGAAGACACAACCAAATCAAAAATGTGATGCATACAGAACAATGCATATTAGGATAAAGAAATTGAAAATACAGAACACAGAGTCTACCTCTGACTAGAATTGGTACAACTGTTCAAGATGCCCATATAGACATGATAGGGAATAGAGAACTCACTTGCTGTAGGTTCAAACTAATAATAACATTGAAGAGTAAAACATTTAAACCTAAAATCATGAGTATGATGTTGGAATTTTTCTTTTGGACACCCAGCTGAACCCAGGATCTCACATGTCAAATGTAAGATGGAAAGGCACAAGTCATGTTAGAGCAAAAGTCTGATTTTCCCCCTTTTCCCTCAGCAAGAGCCAAAGAAGCTCATATAAGTTGGCAACCAAATACTTACTCAACATATATAATTTTTTACTATAAGTAATACCAATCATAATTTGTATGTCACCTTTATGGAAGGCCCTTGGGCATCCATCACAAAGCAAAAGATTCCCACCATCTAAACAAATGATGCATAGGTTATCATTATCCTTGGCAGAATACTTGCGGCCTTTTGAGAGTGATATCGCCAGTTCATGAAGAGACACCCCATTGGATGTGTAAATGTAAGCATAACTGCCAATGAACACAAACACCATCACAGAATATAAAAGAACGGGATGATTCAAGAACAACAAATATCTCACATAACTTACGGTTTCCTTCGAGAGGCCCAGCCAGCGTGAGATTCGAATTGAGAAGGGCTGACCTGCATGTTAAATGTAAACAATGTGAACACATCCTATAATGTATTTAAGAATATTCTGGTACTTCGAAGTTGAAGAAATATAAAAAATACCTCACAATTGCAACAACAACAAAGTATACCAGAGCCCTTTTTATAACCCACAAGCAATTTCTGCCCAGAAGAAGGAGATACATTACGCATCAATAGGAAACAAAAATATGCAAGAATTTGAGAGCTTTATCTCATCAACCTGTCCACGTGCATAATATGCCACTTCAGATCCATCAGGCAATCCACCTTCCTCAAAAACCAACTTATGCAACCGTATATCTCTTGAGAAAAAAGGCATCAAACAAACAAAAGAAATTATCTACTTGCTAAAAAAGGAAACTCAGGCTGCATATATGCTACAAAGCAAAAATAAAAAACATATAAAAGATACCAACTTTGTTGTTATTTTCCATTGAGCCTTAGTTTGTGAAGGGAAAGACATAGAACCAATTTTGGAGGCCCTTGATATCAAAACTGCTTTTGATGATCTGCAAATAACACCAAGCATATAAAGGAATTGAAAGATGATCTACATAACACAATACCAGCCACTAACTATAAATTGTAATATAATAGAGAGAGGAATAATTGGACTCTTGAAGGAGTTGGTGACGCAGGACAAAACCCAAACTTTATGCTACACAAAAATTAAAGAACACAAATAAAAAAATCACTTAGGAGCCAACACCTAGGATTGCTTGAAGGCAGCACCAAGTAGGTTAGAAAACCTAGGAGTCAGCACCTAGGGTTGGCTGGAGTCAACACCAAACTGTTGGAAAAATTCCAAGAGAATTATTTAAAGAAAACTGTAATTTGTCTGCAATACAATACTGTGCTTATTGATGCAAACGCTTAAGATTAATTTGTTACTACGCAAATTCGCCAATTCAAGACTTATCTTATGGGCCCACTATGAAGTCCAATTAAAGTGAAAATTGCATTGTTTTAGAGGTTCAGTTGTGTGTGTTTTAGAGTTAAAACAGATTTTTATTTGCATTTTTATTTTATTAATTATGGTCCATGCTGTATTCATGGGGAGAATCTATTATTTCTGCAATTCTTGAGAATTAAGGGTATTTTGGTAATTTAGTCAAGTATATAATTTTCTACAAGGTCCTATGTATATTAGGTTTTTCTTTAGTCCAAGTTAGTATTTTATTAGATTTTTAATTCACTAGTCAAACTAAAAGTTCTAATACTGCTAGTACAAAAAAGAGTATTTATATATATTTGCGCACGATGTACTCAAAGATGGAGTTGATTAATAAAAATATTAAGTGTTTTTAGCATTGAGGCATGTTGGCCTAATGTGTTTTTTTTTTATCCTTTTCTCCTCTCTCCTCTCTCCTCTCCTTCCCTTTCTTGTGAGATATATATATATATATATATATATATATAAATTGATAAGTAAGAAAGAATTATATTCAAAAAGCTACTTTATGCAAAAAGGGTATAAGGCAAACCAAAGATTACAAAAAGAGGGAAATAAAAAAAACAAAGAGGAAATTAATTACAAAGGAGGGAGCTACGGAACAAAGGGAGAGAATCACTAGACGTAAGTCTCCAAGCCCCAAACCAATAAAAAAGAGAACCACAAAAAGAAGCAAACAACTGGTTCCCGAAACTTTCCATGTCTTCAAAAGTCCACCGATTACGCTCCCTCCAAATACACCAAATTAAACACAATAGAACAACATTCCAAATGCTAGATGAGTGCTTTCCCAACCAATTCCACAACCAAAAAGAGTGTCTATAACTAATCTTAGTAAAACTCATGAAATCCCAAAACATCTAAAAACCAAACTTCACAACCGATGAGCCTTTTCACAATGAAGTAACAAATGATCCACTGTCTCCCCACTACAACGACACATAATGCACCAGTCAACAAAATCAAAACCTCTACTCGGCAAATTGTCGCTTGTAAGAATCTTATCCCAAACTGCAATCCAAATAAAGAAAAAAACACGCCAAAGAGCCTTAACCTTCCAAATACCTTACAAGGAAAGACAATGGATCTTATCCCTTTCTTGTGATGTTGTTCACAGCTATGGTTCATCCAACCCGTGAAAACCATAAAAGCCTCTCTTTTTTTTTTTTGATAAGTAATAAGATATATTGATATAAAAAAAGAGTACCCCAGTACACAGAGAGTGAACAAGGGAAGAAATCAAATACAAAAATTGCAAGAGTCTAGGAAATCAATAAAAGAAGGGAATGATCGATTTTGCAAAGCAAACAGCCAATCCCTTAAAGTTCTAAAAAAGAGTAGCTTGAGGTCCGGAATAGATCTCTCAATATCTTCAAAACATCTACTATTCCTTTCCCTCCAAAGACACCACAAAAGGCAATGAGGAATGATGGACCAAATATAACCATTTCGATGACGACTAAAGCTGCCTTGCCAACACCCTAACAGCCCCAAAACAGTGTGCGGTATAACCCAAGATATTCCAAATAGACCCAAAACCATAGACCATAGATCAATAGCAAAAGGACAATGAAGGAATAGATGGTCAACCAATTCACCATTTCTCTTACACATGAAGCACCAATCCAAAATCCACACCTTCCTTTTTCATAAATTATCAATCGTTAAGCATTTCCCTAAGGCAACAGTCCAGACAAAGAAAGCGACTCTAGAGGGAATCTTCTGCTTCCAAATACTTTTCCAAGGAAAACCATAGAAAGTGTTGCCGAATAAAATTCTATAATAATCACTAACCATGAAACTCTTAACTTTGCTAGGAATCCAACACATTTTATCCTCGCCTAGCCCCCTTATAGGTGAAACCATATATGGTTTCATTCTTCCTTACAAACCCAAATCAAGCTCTTTCTTTTACCCATCAAAACCCTAAAACCCCACATACTTTCTTCTACCAACTAGCCATCAAATAACTCATCAAACCATCTTTTAATTCCTATAACAATTCTAAACCCTAGATCTACAAGTTCACCTAACCTTAAACCCACCACAAACACGTAGGGACTAGAATTAAACCCTAATTCTAGTTGACGGAGGAAAACCTAACTCTATTTGACTTATGAAATCCCTATTATTAAATAACAAAAATACCCTTGAATCTTGGAAGTTAAAATTTTAAATAAAATAGTAATAGCCTAATTAACTAGTAAGGCCTAAAATAAAATACAATTACCCAATAAAAATAAATTTGACTTTCAATATTAAATAAAACTGGCCCCTTCACATGACCTAGAAAGAAAAAGAAGTCTGTGAGTTAAAAATAATAAATATTCTTCGCACTTTCCGCATCAGTTGTGCTATTAGTGATTTCACTTAAATCTTTATTTTTTGAGATGAAAGAGTTATGCAGCATACATTTATAGAATCAGCTGATCTTTTCCATTTCAAATTGTAAGTCTTTAGGAGTTGATCTTGTTTTCTTCATGTGTTTTTCTTCTTTTTTTTTTTTTTTTTTTTTTTTGGTAAGCAATAAATATTATTTATTCAAAAAAGAAGATTAGTTAAAGTACCTAAATAAATTACAAGGAATCATATCAGGATTCAGGAAATGAAGGGAAACCTGGAACTCCAAAATGGAATTACAGTGAGTAAATCCCCAAGCCCAAGACCAATCAAACAAGGTAAAAACAGCAAGGACATCAATTGATGTACTTGAGTAATTTCCTCTTCTTAAAAAAATGATTTACTTATCAAAAAAGATAATTTAAAATAGGATACCAACTTTGCTGTTATTTTCCAGGGTCTTTTATCTTTCGACGAAATACATGCAGAAGCACTTTTGGACAACTTTGAGTTGTAAACTCGTTTTGGTGGCCTGAAATTCAAAGTTAGAAATTAGAAGTGTGTTAGTATAAATAAAAAAATTAAAAAAAAAATTTTTTTAAAAAGCAAATAAATATTAAAAAGTGAAAGTGTGTGTGTGCAAGCGCGCATGTATAGGTGGGTGTGCCTGTGAGAGAGAGTAAAAAAGCAAGCAAAAAAGATAGTATACAGATAAGAATATTGTAAACCAACTAAATATAATGAGAAAAACTAATCAGAAATAAGCTATAAAAGCAAAACAAACCAAGGAGACCAAAAAAGATACTAACTTTGTTTTTAACTTCCAATTACTTTTATTTTGAGGGGAAATATAGACTGAAGCCTCCCATTGACTCTGATCTTGTGGAGAAATAGACAATGGAGGAGCTCCTGGGGACTTCGAGATCAATACTGGTGTTGATGACCTGAAATAAGGCATATGAAAACTTTTTTTATTTTTTATAAAGGGCATATGAGAACATATGGTGAAAGCATCTAAAGATCAGTAATATGCACAAGCTAAAATTCCAAAAGAATGATATATCACTTAATTTATATTCTTACATTTTACATATGCTATCGTAAATTGGAAAACTCAGCCATTGTGCTGTTCATGTCACTTGAAGGCATGGCAAGACATTTGAATTTAATCAGAGTAGCTCATTTAGGCATGGATTCTTATCAAGAAAGCAATAGAATGTCAGTAGTATGAGAATTTGACTTTTGTTGGTAAAATTCTATTATGTTCATTGTGTGCAATGTACTGTGAACTCTTTTCCCATCTAAACCCACTTCACATGTTACCGCTATATTTGATAAGCAGATATAATAATAATAACAGACCAGTATATGGAAAATCTAGGGACCATTGCACATCCTATTATACTCCTTTGGAATTGACACCTAAACATCACTATTTTGAACCCAAATGCTAATTCAGAGAAAACAAAATGATTACATAGTCTAGCTAGCCAAACTACAACCAACAAAAAAAAAATTCACCTCCACAAAAAAAGTGACATAAAGCACAAAGTAACTTGTCAAGAGACAGTACCTGACTTTTTTACCATCTGCATGAGTTGGAATACCATGAGATTTATTTAAATCCACACATGAATTGCATAGAGGCCCTACTTGCCCCACACAAGACCTAGGAAAGCACCCTGGAATGTTGAAAAAAAAAATTGTCAAATTTGTATTAGGCATGTGCTCTGAACTTGTCTGCTACAAGAATTGAAATAATAAAATATAATAAGGGGGAAAGCCCACCTTTGCACCTTCTACAGATAAACGATTTCTCTTCAGGCGGAGAACCAACAATGCTCCGGATTGTTGCCTCCAACATATGCAGAGGAGAGGCCCTGCATGCCTTCAACAGGTCAAGCAGGCTCTTTCCATTTTCTAGACAAATATATTGTGCTGCCCGTTTGTATGTTTTACAAGCATGAATCTCAAATTTGGAAGGCGGAATAATCTACAACAACATATCCATCATTTGCAAAATTACTTAGCATGCTTAAATTAAAGTATAGAGCAACAACCAATACTCACTCTGCATCCATTGCATGATGTACAAGAGCACAAAATTCCACCCCCCATAATTGTGCCACGCAGACCAGGCCCCTGAAACTGATATACCACCAATTTCAACCTTAAGCCACACATTACACTTTATATTCAATACTTTCAACAAAATAATCAACTTTAACATAAGAATTGGGTATCAGAATAACCTTATTGCAACCCATGTACACCACAGTTACCCCGTCAAGAAAACCCGTCTCAAATAGCTCAGTGACAGTCATCAGCTTCTTATTCATCGCAATCTTCTTCGACATTTTCAATACCAACTTATTCTTCTGCTTCTTCGACCCACTTAATCCACCAGTTGCCTCTCCATCTAAATTTATTCCATTCTGAGCAGCCTCTAGTGATTTTACTACACTCTCTGGTGGCAGCTCGACCTTCGGTCTAACCGAATACCGTGAATACCGCCTAATTTCCTTCTTGGGAAAATCACTCTTTCCCTCACTACTCTCAGCTACCATAAAAATGCCCCCCTCCCCGCCTCTTCCCTCAGCCGGAAATCGTTCCGACTCACTCTCTTGCACATCTTTACAAATGTTAATTCCCAAATTACAATTGGATCCATTCCCAGCTACAATTTGAACCTCTTTATCCTTACGACGCGAATAAACAGAAGCAATTACATTATTTTCAAGCTCATCCGAGCCCTTGAGCCGCTTATTTTGGTCATGATCAGAAATTTCATAACTTTCATAAGGGAAATTAAACCGAGACTTTCTTACACGGGTATAAACAATAAAACCATTCACCACAGAACCTTTGGATAATAATCTACGATTAAAATTATTCTCAGAAACTTCAATAGAAGAAGAACTCGCCTGAGTCTCGGTCCCAATCCAAGTCCCATTACCGAGTGAAGAAGAATTTCCCAGCTCTGGCTTAACCTCCTCCTCCAACTCTCGCTTCATGGCACTCGCGAATTCAGCCCCCAAAATCTGCCAAAAAACGAAATCCAAAAACAAAATGATCAAACTGCACCACAACAACAAAAAAAAACCCTAATTTCTAGGGTTTAGGAGGGAATTGAGGAAAGAGGAATGTACCAGATAAAATTAGAGGAAAAACATGAGGAATTGGTACGGATTAGGGATCGGAATTAGGGTTTTGGAGGCGGAATTGAAGAGAGAGAGGGTTCAGGGTTTCGTTGTAATTGGAAGATGAACTGAACAACTCAGAGAAACAGACAAAGATTAAAGAGACAGAGAGAGAGTAACAGATTAAACAGGCCGACAGCAACAAGCAAATGGCAAGATCAGCTTAAAGCCCAAAAAGGTAAAACAACTTCTTTATTTTGTTTGCCCTTTCAAGTTTGAACATTGTTTTTTTTTTTTTTTATACCCTAAACTTTGTTCTAATTTCAACCAGATCCAAAACATTTCAAAATTGACCAAATCTAACACCGTTAACTTCGTATTTTTTTATTTCTTTCTCAAACCTCTCTCTCTCTACCCACTCTCTTTCCCTCTCATCCCTCGGTTCCTCTCCCTCTAAATCCCAAATGAGCAGCAAATCCACCCCTTCAAAACTCAGAGCCCAATTCAGACGCATATATATCAAAATACCATCGAATTCCTCAAACTCTAAACCTAAAGCAAAACAAAATATCAGAACTACAAACACCATCGCTCTTTCACTCCACTCTTAGTCACAGGAGCTCGATACGCGGAGGGAGGGACACGTGCCACTTGGCCATAGCCGGCCGCTGCAGCCTTTGTTGTGGGGTTTTTTTTTTTTTTTTTTTTGAGCTTTGTGGCCAGTGGTGGTGGGTTCCGATATGGGGTGCATTTGCAGTGGGGGTGGTGGTATGCTATAGATTTTTTGGATTTGGGTTTTGTCGCTGTGGGTTTGGCTGGATTTTATGGCCGGTGGTGGTGGCGGCAGATCTGAGGTTAGAGGGGGAGAGGGACGAATGAAGAGAGAAGGATGAAACATCATCTGGGTTTGGGAATTTGCAGTAATTTTTTGGCTTCCCGAAACAATTGTTGTGCGAGTTTGTACATATGTTCTGTACAGATTACATATTTATTTGAATCTTATCGGATAATGGTTGGCTTTGTCTTGTGGTTATCTTCACAGGATGTTTGAACTAGCTGGGATTGTCTTGTGCTTCAACATTCACGCTAGAATCAGACGAGGATAAGGTTGGTTTGATACTCATAATCTTCTGCCATTGGTAAACTTTGGTTGTGCTCTAGGAAGATGAGAATGATTTTTGCTTGCTTTCTAGACGGAGGAGAGAGTTACAGTGTAGGGAGAGAAACTAACGGTGGATTTAACAGTGTTTGGGACCAAATGGATTAATTTTGAAATATTTTGAACTTAATTGACATTAGACCAAACCTCAGGTATATTAATGAAATTTACCTAAAATTAATTAATTTTATCAATTTGGTCTTATAAACTTTTTTAATAATAATTTTTTTATTATTATACTTGTTTAAGTCTAATTCACATAAAATGTTGTAAATAGATGCTTAATTATTTCTCTCTTAAAAAAAATTGCTTACTTTCTTCTTTTAAAAGATAAAAAAAAAGTGCTAATTTGGTGCTCAATCACAATAAATAAAAAATGTTTTGTTGACATAAAATGAACAAGTCAACAGCTTATTTAAATATGTTTATCTATTTTTAAATAGTTGAAGGATCACATTAGTAATTTAACCAATATATAAATACATCTCCGTTTAGCAAAAAAAAAAATACATCTCTTTTTTTTCAATTTGCTTTGTTTGTCTCTTCTTTTCTTATCCCTGGCCACCAAACTTTCAACTAATTCTTATTTTCCATCCAAATCTTTGAAGAACTCATGACTGCCTATCAATACTAGGAGTGGCAAAATTGGACACGACCTGCAAACCCAAAATGACAAACTCAAAATTAGTAGGTTATGAGTTGAGGCTTAATAAATTCGTGTCATATTCGGGTTGACACGATTGACCCGTTTAATAAATGAGTTGGGGTTGGATTAGTGTCCATCACATGGAACCCGTTTAAACTGTATGATCCGTTTAATTAAATGACATTTTACCAATATATCCTTCAAACCATAGGTATATAAACTTATTAGTTGTTGTGGTTTATTTTCTTTGACATATTATGATTGATTATTTGTGATATTGAAATATACTTTAATTTTGAATTATTATTTGTAATGCAGTTATTCATTAGTTCTGAATTTTATATTAAAAATTTTTATTTGTTTAGTTTTTCATAATTCATATCAATTTAGTTAATACTAAAATTAGTTTTTTTTTCTTTGTTTTGATAAAATCTGATAAACAAATCAACATGACTGACCCTTTTAATAAATAAGTTGTGTTAGAATTGAGGAATCCTAATCCGTTTAATAAACATGTCGGGTTAGGGTTAACTCATATAGTCGAATACTCATGAGTCGACACGACACGAACTCGACACACGAACATGAACTCGACATGCGAACATGAATCGCTACCTCTAATCAATACCCTCATTTTTATTTTTTATTTATTTTTTTTTTTTTTTTGAGGGGGACCCTCATTTTTATCCTCCTACTCAATAAAAATCCCAAAACCCACCGCCAAAAAGCTAAAAACACCACACACAAAAATGCCATTAGTAGCACAAGGATATACTCAATAAGATCCAATTGAAAATAGAGCTCATGGTTGTTGAGGACAGAAACGCTCATACTACATACACTGTATGTGCATCATGTTTTGCTTGCAGGTCAAGTTCAGCCCCATGACAAGCACAAAAATTTAGGAAACTTATAAAATGATGTAAAAGTTGTACATACCATGTATTTGCCATTGGTGGACGTACTTATTAATCATAACCGTCTACAATTAATGCATTGTCATGAATATTGAACATGATTATTGTATTCATGATCACAAAAATAAGGCCAAAGCCCAAAATCTCAAAATGTTGGCCAGCTATGCAAAAGGGCTAGCCCATATAAAGTCTATAATATCCCAGATCTCTGCTCACTTATGACCTTTAACATTAAGTAAATGGAACCTTATAGAACTCCATAAAGTATTAGAAGAAGTCTTTTAGTAAGTTCCTTTAACTTCTTGGAATTTTGAAGGTCATCCAAAGCTCAACTTAGGATCCTGAACTTATAAACCCTTTTAAAACAGTTAAAGATGCGCAACCTGGATTAGAAATGTTTATCCACCAATTAGTCTTAGCTAGTGAACTCAGGTATAATTATTTCACTCTTTATCTATTGTTGGGTTACTGACTTAATCATCAAAGTCTCCCCAGCCAAACCCTAGTTGGTCTGAGTTGAAAAGAGACTTCTCTTTCTTAGCATAGTACTTATATGTTTGCAAGAATTAGCATTGTTTAGCCTTAGGTGTAAATTTTGTTGTAGTTCCTCCTTTGTTCCTTTGAAATGTTGCCCACTTACAACCAATATTTAATCAAGGGAGATCAATTTTTTTTTTTGTTAGTTAGTAAGCATATCACTTATAGATTATTACCCAAAAAATTTAGAGAAAAGAATGTATCACTTAAAAAAACACACACACACAAAAAAAAAAAAAAAAAAAAAAAAAAAAAAACACTAGCTCTCAAAGCAACAATGTTTTAGCACGATAAATTTATGCAGTGTAATGATTGTTAATTGTAGGTGGCATCATGAATTTATGAAGCAACATGAACGCACATAGTAGGAGCTATGTATATTAGAGCATTCACATTAATTTTAATGCAATTTTAGTCAATTTTGGTCTAAAAACCCCACCAATGCTATTTTAAGAAACTTCAATTCACATTCACCTATATATGTATATATATATATATATATATATATATGCTGAATGCTTGGTTTTCTTCTCTATTTAGGGTCCGTTTGGGAATAGTTTATCTAGTTGAAACTAAATTTTTTTACTAAAAGTACTGTAGATAAATCTAAAAGTTAACTGAAATAATACAGTGAGACTCATAAATAGTACTAAAAAGTATAATAGAACCCATAAATAATAGTAAAAATAAGCTAAATAATTAAAAAAAAATGTCGGAGCTTTAACCCAATATATCTAATTCCCCACTTGTATCAAATATGTCTAATTTTTCAGCAAAACCACCACATCGTACAGTGGTCAATGTGCAAGTTACAATCCAACCACTACCATGAGATGCTTCACCATGAGATCCATCTATGCACAAGGTCCTTCACCATGAGATCCACCCAAGCGCAAGACCCCACCCCATGTGGCCCAACATAATAAGACCCATTTCAGGCGCAAGCTTGTAACAAAGTTGCTCGCTGGCATATATTGAAGAAAAGACGCAACCATCAACGTTGATTGGGTCAAGCCACTGCCTTCAACATTGATCTCAAAAATCACTAATCAGACAAGTAGACAACCTTCAACGCTGTATGCAGAGAGAGAGACAGAGAGAGCAATATAAAATTGATTTGTTATGATGGAAAATATCTCAATAATTGTATTAAGGAACTGTTCATAGATAATTATTTTGGACAAATTTCTGAGCTTGATGCAATATGGTTTTAGGCGAGTTTAGCTATATCATTTATATTATGTTAAAGGCAAAGCACAATCAGAATGTAAATTATTTTTTAATTATTATCTAATTTTTGCTTTATATGTTCAATTTAATTTTCTTAATTTAGGTGCCAGTCCATTAATAATACATGGTACAAAAGCCAAATTGATCGCCTCCCTCGTATAGTTAAGACTACCTTATCATCATTATTCTTATTGAATGTTTTCATGCATAAATTTGGGTTACAACTTACAACAAGATTTGTTTTAAATTTTAGGTTTATTGAGCCTGATGAGAACGTTGATACTTGTCTATTCATAATTAAAAATTTGACATAGTAATACTAATTTTATTTAAAAATGCATACACATTGATATGTAGAATATACATGATATTGACAGATTCTTTGAATCTTGTATTTAATATCCATCTTATTTATATATATATATATATATAGTATAAAATAGTACTCTCAGATTAGGGGGGTTAGGTGGGACTCTGAAAAAGTTCCTCTTCTCCAATACAAATAATTATGATAAAATTTTAAACATAAATTAATGGCCATAATAAAAACTAAAAAATAAAATTCAAAATGAATCTTTTCTTTTAAAATAATTTCTTAAATTTCAAAATAACAAAGGTCTCATCCACGAGACAATATCAACAATGGAGATTCTAGAAAGTGAAACCCTAACATGTTTTATCGATGGCCTTTAAGTTGATTAGCATATGAATCCCTCATTGTAGTCTTGTATTGAGGTCCAATCTTCAACTCTTACTTTAAAAATGTCTTAAATTATGAAAAAAAGAAGAAGAGGAAAGATGAATCTAAATAAGAACAAAATAGACTTTTGTTACTAATTAGACGGTTGAAAACTTGAAATTCATACCTTGGGTCTCTCTGACTATGCATATGTAGTCATTTTGGTATTGCACGTTCTCTTTTACGAAGAGAACTAAGATTCGAATTCTCTTTTCCAATTAATAACTATAAAATTGTCAAAAAAAAAAAAAAAAAAAAAACTAAGAGATAGCACTAGAAATAAAATTGGTATGAAAAGATGCCTCTAATCATTTAAATGAGTTATGAATTATGATTAAGATTTTAAGAAAATCTAAAGTGGCCATTTAAGTAAAATTGTACATAATTATGTTTCATCAAGGAAAAAGAGGAAAAATTTCAGAAGTAAAGGCAAAGGCCGCCGCGGGGGGGTGGTGGGGAATGAGGTCCCCCGGTTTCTTCCACCACATGAAAGTGATGAAACTACAAGCTCGCTCAGCATAGCACTCCAGCAAATGTCCAAAGTTGCTCCCCCCAAAAAAAAAAATGAAGATAAATCATAAAGTCCAAACTTTATCCATAACAAAAAAGACTGCAATAAGAATTTCGGATATGCTTAAAGTTCAAACACAACAATTATAAACTGCATTAACAAACTTTGGCCAGAGGCCTATACATAGTTACAGATGATAGTAACTTAGACATGATTTTGCTGATATACCAAGATAGCATAGCAGCAATTTATTTCATGATAATACTACAATCGAAACAAAACAAAGAGAAAATGACATACAGAATATATAATATATATATCTGACTCGCCCTTTATGGAAGTTTCCTCGAGCCCAAATGCAGGTGAAAGCAAAGAGAGATTCTGAGGAGGAAGTGAAAATGCCAAAGGATCCAAGTTGCCCTTTAAGAGAAACCGCCATTAGAAAGCGGTTCTCAGTCGTCAACAACCTTTACTTTTTCCCACTGTGCCCTGGAGCATGGGAAAAGAAAAGAAAAAAAAGCACACTCATATACGTAGTAAAACCACACCACCACCACCACCATCACAATAAGCGACCACCCCTCCCGCCACCACTTGATCAGTTGGTGCCATTGGAGGGGGGCAGGGGTGGTCAAGAAACCAAAAGCATATAAGATGATGGGATAGTGCAGTGCTAAGAGGGTTTGATCATGAAGCTTGGGTTGGTTGTTTATAGGATTTGCTTGGTCATGAGGGCAATAAAAGGTTTAGAAGACTTAAGTTGTACCGTCATCACTTTCTATTAAAGTAACAAAAAAGAAAGTAAGGAATAAAAGAGAGAGTGAATTGGAAGGCTACAAAGTTTAAGCATCTTCCATGGGATATGCCATTGGCATTTCCTTTGCTCCACATCTAATAGACACCACCACTCCTCACTCTTCTGTCTTTTTCTTTTTCAAAACCTATAGATTTTTATATTGTCAATACGGGACTAAACTTTTTCTTGTTGCATATCCAATGAGGAGAGCTTTACTCATACTCCTCTAATAGCAATGTACTATGATAACTTTGGCTTGCCATGTGGCACAATTTTGGGGTTATGGAGGTTGACCATGAATCCTAGTTACTAATCCTGTCTTGGGACAGAATATTCTTCACAATTTTTTTTACTATTAATACGATCTATCGTGCATCAGGAGTGAAAGTGATATTGCTAATTTTTACTATTAATACGATCTATCGTGATTTGATTGAAAGCAATATCACTATTTATCTATCGTGATTTAATAGTATATAGTGCATCTGGGATGAAAGCGATATACCACCCTAATTATAATGATTAGTGATATGCATATAGGGTGAAATATTACTCTAATTATAGTAACGATTAGTGACATGCATCTAGAGCGAAAGTGATATCACTCTAATTATAATTAGGTAGATCAACTGTTGTAAAAAAAATTATGAAAAATATTGTATCCCTAATGATACTTTTATATTTCTAAAAATATATATATTATTCTTACAAAGAAGTCTATTAGGTTAATCATTCATAGCCGCTATATTGGAAGTAAGATTAGAACTTGGTTTTGTCTGATGGTGCTTATTAGCCAAATCTAAGCCACCAGCATAAACTCTAGATAGAGGGAGGCTTATTAGATAGCAAAGATTGGAATTGTAATTGTTTGTGATTGGTGGAAATGGATTTTCATTGAGTGGGCGACCAGGCACAGCGGGGGCTAGCTACGTCCATATTGCACCAAATTGGGGTCACATATACAAAGCACTCTCTGGCTTTAATCACACAGAAAACACCTTCAGAAAAAGTTCACCAAAATTCTCGACTTTTCTTTGGCTTTAATTGTTGAGTGAGATTTCATATTCTAAATAAAGTTATTTCACTCTTTCACTCTCTCAAACATAAATAAAGTTTTATTATATTTCTTGATTGCGTAATGCATTTGAAAGAGTCCGATTAGTCATGTGAGACTGACAGTGAGGCTAATTTCTTGAAGGGTTAAGTTAACATTCCTTTTTTTTTTTTTTTTTTTTTTTTTAATACATGATAGAAATTTTACTCTAGTATAACTTAAATGTATATGTGTGTGAAGCTTCTTCCTGAAGACTTGAACTTTGCCCCTTCCCCCACACACCCTACAAGCACTTATTTTTATAGAGTGACTATGAAACGGCAGTAAGTTAACATTCCTTTTTTACAAAAAGAAGAAAAAATTTTGCTTAATATGTGCTTGTTTTTTCAGATATGTATGCAGACTAATTTAGAAAATGACCACTAGAAACGCATTTAGTAGAATTGAAAGGATAGGTGGAGATAAAAATAAATAAAAAATAAAAAATAAGAAAAAGAAGAAAACGCATTTGTTATAATGGGAAGAATGGAGAAAGAGAAGAAAAAGTATTAATAAAAATTTCTTGTAGCACCCTCAAGTAGAGTTGGGAACTAAGCTCTATAGAGTAGAATATTAGGACAAAAGTGCTAAGCAAAAATCTAAAGGAGAATCGAAAAAAGGAGATGCTGGAGTTGGTTGTTGGTGACATACACGGGTATCCAGGAAGCTTTGGAAGAATATTATTTGATGCCAAACACAAACAATATGCTAAATAGTAAATTCCACGTACGTTTTCCAACTTCAACTACACTGTGACCACTACAGAGATCAATCGCATTATGCAATATGCATTAAAAGAATCTTCAACTTTGAGTTTTCATACCAAACTTTACCACACACAGCCCCCTCTAAAAAAGGTTTTTTTATACCTCTAGTTTATAAGCTCTTTGCACCACCAATGGCTTCCGTACGAACAATTACAGTACACTTACAAGAATATTCAAATGATATTCGAATTTATTTAGTGACAATCAAAGTGATATTGGATTTTGCTGTGTTTCTTTAAAAATCTTGTTCAAAAGTGGTTCAGGAAAGTAGACCTATTCAATCACTTTAAGTCCAGCCTACTCCATTTTCCCACATTATAAAACACTTTGGGGTTTCTTTCCTTCTTTTCCTCCTCTTGTTTGTATAAAAATAAAAAATAAAAGAAGAAGAAAGAAAGAAAGAAAGAAAGAAAGAAAAAAGAAAATCCTGTCAGCCTCAATTGTTCCTTCATTTACAAACTTGGGCTAGGGGTGTATTATTCTTCTTTACAATAACTCACACTCTGGAATATACGTAAAAGATTGAGAAATCTTATATACTTCAAAAATTCGTGGAACAAGCTACCTGAATTGGGGAGACTGAAGTACAAGAAGTTGCTTGTTTATGGTCATGAGTTCATGAAAACCATCTTTTTACATTTTTGGTTGCCCTGAGCTTCATCACAAGTTCCTCACGCTGAGCTTCTACCTCAGCGTATCTGAGGCTCATGTGGAGGTATCGCTCGCGAATGTCTATTAACTCTGCCTCTAGTGATGATTTTGTGCGTCCATTACTTTCTTTTGCCACTATGTCATCTTCTGCTATTGATTTTTTAGGAGAGTGTGCATGGTTGTTTCGGCTTTTAGACAACCTGCAGCAAAGATGCAGAAAATTCTGTTGAGAATGAAAAGTAGAACTAAAAAAATTAAGTATAGTTTTGCATGCTTAAGGCATATACTAGTTTCCTGTAATAAAAAAATTACAATTCTTTTATTTGTTATTTATTGTTGAGTAATAAGATTAAAAATCAGACTCCTAGATTATGATGATCGTGGTTAAGAAGTTTGTTTTTGATCACTATTTCAGAAAAAGTCAAGGAATCAACATTAAAAGCTTTGATCAATGTACAATTTGAAAGTGTGGTAGGCTGAAGTCAATAAGAATCATTTTTTTGTAGTTTTGTAATCCATATATAGACCAAAAGATACTATCAGTTTTGGGAATCTTGTCTTCTGAAAACATATTCTCATTCTGCAAAATTAATTAGAATTAATGAGAAGAATCTAATTGCATCCAAGGAACTAAAAATGGAAAGCCCTTTCTTTTTCCTTTTTTGATTGTTTTTAAATAAAGATTTCCTTTACAAACCACGACAAGCATATACGGATGATACCATACCAAGCAATAAAATATGCACATATATGTGTTTTGAAGGTATAACATCCTTATTTTATAGATACCTGTCAAGCTCAGCTTTATATATGTTATTTGCTTCCATAGCCTTGGCAAGTTCATGCTCAAGCAAATGAATCTTTGAAGCAGGATCGACTCCAACAGCAAGAGGACTTTCATCAAGAATCTCATTGCCACTACCATCCTTTAAGAATTAAACAACAGAGTAATATAAGCTTTAAAGATTAAGATGAGATCATCCATACTAAAGGATTCCTTTGCAATTCAATATTCTCATGCAGATATAACAAGAGATATATGCATGATCAAAGAGATGATAAAATGTTCTTTTGGTGACAATCAGCAGATTTTCCACCATCCGTTTAGCCCTATCTAAATAAGTTGAGTCTAATGTACAATAGCTATGGAGACAAATTTGAATAAACCAAATATTCGGATACCCTACCTCTCTTTGATATTGGTTGCTACAAAGCTTCTGATGATCTTTTACAAGTTCTTGTACTTGAGCATTCTTCAAGGATTGCTTCTTTTTATTATCACGTTGCTGACTAGTGTTCTTCGCCACTTCATTCTTCTAAACCAATGTACAAGTAAAAAGGCTAATTAGTTAGTGTTGACACTGAATATTACTATGCAATTGTAGAACAAATGAAACTGACCTTTGAGGGCTTCATATCTTCATGGACAGGAGTAACTTTAGCATGGGTTTTAGACAAACTAGGAACCTTCATAGTGCTAGACTCCCTCTGGTTCTGCTTCCCTTCCTTCATCAGCTTTAATTCTTCTTCAAGGGCTTGAACTTTTGTTACACACTGATCTTTCTCCTCCTCAAGTAGTTGTATCTTCCGCTGATATTGCCTGTTTGCTTTCCTGATATGGCTGAGCTCATTTTTTGGTTCGGTCTCCTGAACAGATAGTGCCTCTTTTGCCATTAGATTGCCCTCCATCTGCAGAAGCTTTTCTTCTAATATTACTCTGGTACGTTTGCAGTCCTCTAGTTCAGACACAGCCTTCTGCAACACAGAGATCTTCTCAACAAGTAAATTATTCTCTGCCTTCAAATCTTCATGTTCCTTAGATATTAAATGCAATGATGTTTCCAGTTTCTTCTTTTCAAACTTGGTTGCGTCAAGCTCATTCTTTAAAACCAAAATTTCATCATTAAGATGTGCCATTGTCTGCAACTGGACCTTGAAACTTTTAGATTCTTCCACAAGTTGTTGCTGTTCATTTTCAGTAACTGTAAGCTGTAGTTCAAGACCATTCACAGTCGTTTTCAATTTTGCTGCTTCTGATTTGTAATTATCTAGCAGATTCAACACTTTTTCATGGTCAGCCATCAGCATTTCATGGTTTTGTTTTGAAGCAGCAAGCTCACCCATCAGGCTTTCCAGCTTTGATTCAGATGCTATCCGCATGATATCGAGCTCATTCTCAATTATTTGAATCTTAGATTGAGCTTCTTGAAGAGCAGTTTTCAGATTAGCTTTTTCTGCACTTAAACTGGATACTTCAAGCACAGCATCAGAAGCTATTCTCTCTTTTTCTTCATGCTTTTCAGAAAGTTGCTTGATTAGGTGTTCTACCTCTCGTTGAAGGTTCTCAACTTCAACATTTTTCTCCAAATGCATCTGATTTAATAAGCCTTCTCCCATGATAATTTTTTCTTTGTATCTTCTGTTTTCATCAAGAAGTGCATCTAATTCTGAAGTAAGGCTTTTCTCTTTTGAGGCAATTTCTTCCAAAGTTGAAGAAAGATTTTCTTCTAACATTTCAACTCTTTTGGAGCAATCTGCAAAATTTCTTTGTGATGCCGTCAACTTTGCCTCCAAGCGTGAGCAATGGTTGTGCAGCTCCACTTTTTGCTTCCTCAACTCTCCATTGGATTTCTGAAGAGTACTGCATTCTTCAATGAAACTCTCAGCTGTAGCTTTTAACTTTGAATTTTCTCTTCTGAAGTATTCACTTTCTTCTTGAGCTTCTGACCACTGGTTTTGCATCTCCTGCAACTTTTCTTTCATATATACCTTTTCAGAATCTATTTCAGTTCTTAATCTAGTGATCTCATCTTCGAGAATCTGAGCATAAGCCTTGGAATTCTCTAACTCAAATTGGTTAGACTCCCTCTCATCATTCAAATATCTTAGTTCTTCTTCCAAATCAGATATGCGCACTGACAACTGCCCATTTTCTTGTTTAAGCTCCGACATACAGAGCTCTAGTTCACGTTTTCCATTTTCTAGCTCTGAAGATTTTCTTTCAAGAAACTTATTGGCAGAGATATGGGAATCCAAGCTGCTGCTAAGTGCCATTAAATCATTTCGCAAATCACTCAAGCATTTAGATGTGATATCACTTTCTACTTGCACAGCTTCCATTTGTTCCTCTAACTGGATTTTTTCCTTCTGAAGATTAGAGACACTAGCCTCTAATTCTCTTTGACACTGTCTAAGAACTCCAATCTCCTGTTCTTTAGACTGCAGCTTAGACTGAAGTTTTTCAATCTCAGAAATTTTGTCAGCCAATTCCTTACCCAGTTCTGTGACTTTAACTTCCAGTTCCACATTCAAACTCTCAAGTTCTTGAGTTGAAATGTCATCATTATCTTCAGCCTCCCTCAGACTTTTCCTCTTTAACTTATCTTCTAGATAGTTTGTTTGGGATTTATGTTCACTCACTTCAGACTCAATGCTAGTACAAGAGTTATTTAACAGCTCATGGGGTGGAAGATCAAAAGAAGTGCCTCCTACCATGGAATTCTTTGTTGCTTCCTTAAGCTTGAATAAAAGCTCTAGGTTTTCATCTGTCAGCTCATTGCAATCCCTCTCTAGCTCCTGCACCTTTTCTTTCAATACTTGAATTTCTCTGATCATATTCACATCACCATCATTTAAGGACCCCATTTCTGGAAATTTTCTACCTTTGAGAGACTCCGATGAATTTGCTTTTGAACTGATGATTTCTTCTTCTTCAGCATATAATTTTCCTTTGTATTCTTCTGACTCAATTTCCATAAGGGTTTGGTTGTTCAGATTCCCTTTGTTCTCTATATGATGATTTTTATCCCCCAAGGCCTCTTCCAGCAGATGCACCTTAACTCGCAAACTCTTCTCTGATTCCTGCAATTGTTGCAGCTGGAGCATTAAATTTCTGTTTTCCTCTATATTTACTTCAATGAAGTTATCAATATCACCAAATTTTGATTGTGATGCCGAAATATTCTCCATCTCAATTTTCTGGTTTTCTATGGTCTCTTCCAGCTCCTGAAGAACAGAAACAAGCTCAAGGTTTGATGCTTGACTCCTCTGCAATTGCAGAGCCAAATTGGCATTGGACTCTTTCTGAAACTTTAATTCATCTTTCAGTTCCTTTTCAATATGGGATAGGCCATCATCTTGAAATTTTGAATCCTCAGTCACTGTTTGTTTCGCCATAGGCTTCTCTGGTGACAATTTCAATTGTTCAACCTCTTTCTTTAATTCATCACGTTCTAAAAATGCTGCTGAAAGCTCCTTTTTCAAATTTTCCTCGTTTTTGGACCGATCAGAGAATTCCTTCCTCAGAATTTCCAAATCAAGCATGAGCTTGCGGGCATTCCTCTCCCACATCTTAGCCTCTGCATGAAGCTCTCCAACTGAATCTTGTGCAGTTTCCGTAAGGTTTTTTGGAGAACCAGCAGGTTTCAAAGACGATGTTTCAAAATCTTGCCTACTATTCTGGTTTCCTGACCCCGTTAGCCTTGAACTAAATGATGAATGATTTGATTGAATAGGATCACTACTTGGATTGCTGCCAGAAGCCACACCATTTTGGGAGCTGATCGATTCTTGTCTTCCAATGGGACTGTGTCGATCACTACTTAAGTTGGTTCTCGGGGAGAACGTCTCCTTCCCAATGGAACCCTCGGCTGAATCATAGCTGTAATGTGAACCTGATGCAGAGAAACTTGTTCCCTACAGTGAAGCAAGGTGATCATGTCAGTTTCAAGGTAACATAAGGCTTGTTGACAATATCTTTGTGTAATAACTATTCCACAGGATGTGTACCACATGAATCAGATAAAATGGTGGGCTAATTTAAAGGAGACTCTTGATTGCTATGTTCAAATGGAATACAACTTAATGCATAATTGAATTTTCACAAAACAGAACAAATTTTTAATTTGACTTCCAATATGGCTTCAAGATCATAACCCAATAGTGTATTGTCAAGCAATCAAGATGCTGAAGAATAACAGGAAGGACTAAATGGAAGGTGCAGTATTAAAGGCTAGATAGTGTGATTTATGAGCCCAAAAGATTCTGGGCTTGGATTTTTACTTAACTACTGAAAGGAAAAACCGAAGAAGGCTTTCAGGTCCTTTTTAGGCTCAAATGAGCTAGAGTTACAGAGCTTTAGGAGAATCACCCCAGTTTCTGATAATCTCCCAAGTGTCTGACAATGCCCGATAACTAGAGATCTCCAAGTTAGATATCATAACTAAAGAAGTGCTTCAATCATGTTTAAAAATAACTTACTAAGCTGAATCCAAGGCTCACAGCATCATATTATGTATTAAAAGCTGTTAAAGTTGATGTTTGGGATTGAGGGTTAGTGAGAGAAAGAGAAAGCGGATGCACTCAGGAACTACATGGTTTGGCCTGACAGCCTATGTCCACATTGAAAGCCGTTGATGACTACATCTTTACTACGAAGGTGTGTTATAGTTAGACCCATAAAGGGGATTACATATAAGTTACATTGAAACATATAAGAAAAGTATGCTTGAGTAGTCCTCAAGAAAACGAGAGAATCAATATGCTTGATTCAAACTAAAAGATACTCTATATAAATCAAATATTCTAACAAAAGCAAACATCAATTGAAAATCATTAGTAGAACCATAAATCTATGACGAGTACAGATTGAGATGCTAATATGATTAAGTTCCAACAAGACAGAGATGTAGCCACTTTTGAGCAGAAAATGTAATCATACCCTACTCCCTGGTTCTCCCGGGTCCACGGTAGAGCCCAAATCTTTACTAGAGGAAGATTCAATACTCCTTGCAAATGTACTTTCAGATCCTTCTGACTTAGAGTCCAGATCATGAAAGTTTGATTCTTGATCGGAATGGAAGTTTGTCTCTTTCGATTCTTCATCCCTGAAAAATGCGCAGTAAATCTTCATAACCAAACAGAATGTTAACAACCATATAATGATGAAGACATCCACCATAGAATTCCAACCTGGGTTTTGTTCTTGGTGACAGGCAGTGAATTTTTACCTGCAAATCAGATATGTAAGGAAAACTGAGCAATTTTAACTAGTGCACTAGCACAACTATATTTACTACTAAAATCCCAAAATGTTCTATGCTGAAAGAGTAAAGACATGGAAAATTCTTAATGTCAGGGAGAGATTAAAATGTAAAGAAAATGAATTCTCAACTAAGTACAAGTACCTCATGTTCTCACCCACATACTGATAAATATGTAATGATCAAGATTCATCCTTTTAAACTGAGCTAATATCAACATAAAACTACTGTAGCCAAATTCCAACTATAGAAAAACATAACTTATTTGTAAATTACACCTCACCCCCCCCCCCCCCCCCCCATCTCATCTGCAACCCCCTTTCTTTAATTACAACATCCCCTTCTCTAGTAAGTCAAATTTCCATTACTCTACATCATCCTTATACCAGAAAATCTAATCAATCACAAAATATTCTTAAGTCCCACTTCAGTACTTATTAAAATCTGTTTTTAACTATGTTATCACAGAACATGCCTCTTATCCTCTTTCAGGCTGCATAATGCTAGCAACTTTGGAAAATTCATAAAGTTTGTCCTAGTAATACCAATATCAAATCCCACTAATCTAAAAATAGGCTGTGCCTGAAAAACTAAAAAGTTGGTCCTGTTTGTTTCTTGGACAGAATCATTCTGACTTAAGATATCATCACAAGCACACACTGACAAGAAGGATTTGTGTAGACAGCCCCCACAATGTACATTCCTTTATAGTTACAAAAACTGAGGAAACTATTTTGTAATAATTGCCACAGATCAGTGCACAGTAAAAACTTATATTAAGATTAATGACTAGAATTATGTCAAAATGTGTTAAAATAATGTTTAAATGATTAAATTCACGATTTCCTATCAGCTTAAACTTTTGGGATAAGAGGTAGTTAATCATGGAACCAGAGTAAGAAGCCCTGAATTTGAACTTTGTCTCCACTCTACCGCCCATTTAGAATATTAAAATTTTCACAGGTTAAGCACACTAATTAAGGGGGAGATTGGGCCCACATGAGAGGAGGAATGTCATAATAATGATTAAATGATTAATTCATCCTTCCCTATTAGCTTAAAATTTTGAGACAAGTTATAGTTATCAAAATTGATGAAATTGAATCAATTTTTCAGGTTGACTACAGTCTTTAAACTTTAGTACCAAGCGAGTTGATTCTCATCAACAATCATTTTCAAGATTTTCCATTCACTTAACGTCATTGTCTCAAATCCCTTAAATATCCTAGCTGGCTAAGACTACTACAAGCATTAGTCTCAAAATTTTTAGGGTCAGCTATGGATCCTAAAGAGGTTGGTCAGCCACATGTATTCTTTCCGCACTCTATTATATCCAAAGTCATACTCTGTTACTTCCATAATTGACATGTCCTTTTTTACTACTTCTACTAATGTTATTCTTGGTCTTCCTCTACCTTTTTTCCATTCCCTCAACTTGAATCAACACACACTTTTTAATTGGTGCGTTAATCGCTCTCATTTGAACATGACCAAAACATGTCAAGCAACTCTTCTTTCTCTTTTCGTCAATAGGGCTACCCCTATATTTAAACTAATTTCCTCATTTCGAATCCTATCTTTCCGCGTATTTCCACCTATTCATCTTAATATTCTCATTTTAGCATGAATGTGTTACTTCTTCACAGTCTAACTTTCAATGCCACAATGCATACTGAGTCTAATAGCAGTCTAATAAAATTTTTCCTTCAAACTTCATAAGTATTCTATGATCACACAATACTTTTTATGTGCTTCTCCACTGCGATAGGAATGATAATATACCTATGTTATATAATGGCCTTCGTTACCTTCATATGAAGTTATGACAAAGTGGACCAAATCTAAAAACTTTGAAGAAGGTTTATAATTAGAACAGGATGTTGCTATCATAATAAGGACTTAAAATCTCTCTCCCAGAAGGGGGAAAAAGAATCAGATAGGTATAAGAAGAAGGTCCTAATTTTTTTTCTAATGATGTGTAACGTGGCAAAGTCTAAACAAACACCAAGAAACAAATAGCATACAATTGTTCAACTCACTTGTAAAATTGTCCCATGATTGCACTTTTTCAATCTTAGTGAAACTGGAACAGGAGCAGGTGAACTCATATAGCCTGTCATATTGACTGTAACCTCTCCAAGGATGCCAGATCTAGCTGAACCCTACAGTAAGAAAGTCATCCAAAATTATTTAGATAACCAGAGTGTTTAAACAGATGGAGCTGATGACTACAAGTCTATAGCACACACATTCTAATAGATAAACTGAAATAAAAAAGAAGTACAAGAAGCACAATCAAAATTTATTTAGAGGCTGGAAAATTGGCAAAGAGAGAATGTCATGAATCATATCTCATTTAGCAGAAAAGAAAAAAGGAAGATGAAAAAAGGTTAATGACCAAAGAAAGAGTATGTGGTAGAAACAACAATACCATGGAGACAACAAGCTTGAAGAAACAATCCTGTAGCTCCTTTGAAGAGTCATCCTGTGAAAAACATATAGTTTCTGAAATAGAATCTGTCCACTGACAACTTCCATTATGTACAAGTGCTTTGCTTGACTTCACAATTGTTTTCCCAGTTTCGACAGAGATAATAGATACAACCAACTTGTCCCAGCCTTTCGGTACCTTTTACCAAAAAAAAAAAAAATTAGTAGTAAGCAAATAGTATGTAACTACTAAACAAAAAATCCTTCCAAAACTTGTAACAGCTCAACTGAACCCGAAAATTACCCCCGACTAATTTGATATGGCAGTAGCTGACCTTTACAATAAAGGGTTCCTCATAATTTTCAAAGGTGAAAATTTTGATAAATATACAAATAAACAGTAAAAATTCCAGCCCTGGCAGGTGAGATTTGAAAGGTTTGGGTCGCCAAATCCACTCTACATTGGACCTAAATCTAAACAATGTTAATAATTCCACTTCTTAGATCCTTTCTAGAGGCTGAACACACAATTAATTATAAAATTCACAGTTATAATTGCATCTCCATTCGCTATGCCCAACTTCAACAAAAAGTTTCCTTGTATTGCATTTCTAAACATTCCACATTCATTTCTACAATTAGCAAATACCCATTAATAGAAACTTCCCATAACAACTGATTGTTGCCACAAAATGAATAAGGAGCATAGTAGAATCATACTTGCCCACCTCCTCTGTTTCTAAAACCTTTAGCTGCATTAATTTTTCTACATCTAACTGCTATATGTTACTGTTTTCTTGGCTCATAATTCACACCATTCCTTTTGTTTTTTCTGGGTTCAATAACTTTTATCTCAGTGATCAGATGAATCAGAATCTACATTATTCAGAACTTGTAAAGAACATTGGCAGTTTGAGCTGTCATATACATTACACATCTGATTCCAACAATTCCAAATTACCATGTTCTTTAAGAATGATGTTTCATTGAAAGCAAAATTCTTAGGCACTGAAAGTGTTTGTGAAAAAAAAAAAAAAAAAAGAAGCAAATACCTGAAGGGCCTTAAAGTTGGAGAAGTTGAAATCAACTCTCTCTCCTGATTTGGCATGCCTGTTCTTGTGCAACCTGAACATTGTTTTCTGGTTTCTATCCTTTTCCTTGATAATTGGTGTTCACATTAATCAGTTACTTAACTCTATCTCTCTCTCACCAATTCAAACACAAATTCCATCACCTCCTCAACCACCATTATCAATTTACTACCAACCAGGTAATGAGAGAGAGAGAAAAAGAGAGCGTTAGCTAGCTGGTCATTGTTGTGAAGGGTGTTATTTTATTTTCCTCCTTTGGCGTTTCATAGAGAAGAGTGAGAGAGAGACAGTGTGTGTCTCTGTGTAAGTGAATGAGCGCCTAATAAGTAACTAATAACAATGGAATTTAACTCATTTAAGTTGTTGCAAGTCTGAAACTGCCGGACCCAATGGTCGCTAGCTTAGGTACGCTCGTTATTTATTTATTTATTTATTATGAAATTTGTCAACGCTACTCCATTTCATTGTTAAGCCACAAATTGAGGAGGAGGTTCGCCTTCTATCGGGGAGTAACAAAAACAAATAAACAAATATTCTTTTAACTTAACTGAAAGTCGTGTTGACTTCAAAAACACAAAAATCGAGGAAGAAGTTCACTGTACAGGTAGTAACAAAAACATATAAACATATAAACATATACCCTTTTTGCTTAACTGAAATTCATGTGGACTTCAAAATCACATGAAAATCGAGGAGAAAGTTCACTGTATCAGGTAGCAGCAAAAACAAATAAACAAATACCTTTTTAATGAAATTCAAAGTCGCGCTCACTTCAAAAACACTTAATCTTGATTAAATGTAATTTGACGCACATTAATCGGACCCATTAATCATTAATAAATAAATAAATAAATAAATAGTGAAAAATTCAGACTTCTCCGAGACAAGAATCAGGGCAGAGCTAAGTTTGTTGACGTGTCGTGTAATGGACTCATTGCATAGTAAAATGACAAAGTAAGTTCTACAATTCCTTGACTTCATTGCCAAAAGATAAAGTATAATAATAAATAAATATAAAATGGGGCGGTTTTAATGGATTTTGTTTAAGTGATACAGTCTAAGAGAAATCTAATAAAATAAAAAAAATAAAAAAGAATTGGTGGGGTTTGTGGGATATTATTGTTGTAGTAGCCAGTAGGCCATTTCTTGACGCCATCGACGTATATTCTATGGGTCATGGGTGTTGTGTGCTTCGTCATTGTCAATGGGGACGATACTTTCTATTCAATTCAACAGCACTGTGAATGTCTCTTCTTCTGAATTGTTGGCCCACCGCTTTCTTTGTCAATTTGTTGTCTCTATCCTATAATCCTAGTGTTACTATTATTATATGATGATTATGGTTTGTGGGAGTGTGAATGAGGCTAGCTGGGTGACATGTATAGGTATTGGAGTGGGTGGGTTGAATCCAAAGGCTACGTAAGAATGCACTGCGTTCGTCTTTATCTTTATGGGATGATATTCTGATTTCTGAGTCAAAAAAGCTCCACTGTTTTTGACTCTGTTGCGAGGTTGTTCAAATCTTGTTCAACCCCTCTAAAGCGTGGAGGAATCAGTTAGGCAAGCCCAGTTTAAGCCCAAAATAATAGAGAATTGAGATTTACCATTATAAAAGGAAAACATTAGCCAAGGGACAGGTCATTTGGGCCCTCAAAGAAATTTTGAAGCCCATTAGCAGCACAGTAGACAACAAATTTGGCAGTCACAACTCACAGGTACAGTCTGAGCAGTCTCTCTCTACTTTTCAATTGACTCTAACACCCACATTGACATCAGTAAGAGCGTCCACAGAAGTGGAGTTAAAAATTTAGCTATTTGGCACTATAAAAAATTACTTTATTTATTTTACCTACTTACATGCTATAGCAGTGAATCTATTTTAGCTTTCAACACAATAAAATAATATAAACATCATAATAAAATAATATATCTACTACAATAAAATAATACATCCCACTACAAAAAAAAAACACCACAAACCAATCCACAACCACTGCCAAAAATCCAAATTAGCCAAAAACCACCACACAAATCACCACCAACATAGCCATACCACCACTGACCCACGAAACTTAGGCACCAGGAAACCCAGCCAAACCGCCATCATGAAACCCAAAGAAACCCACAAAATCCAGCCACAGCCATGAAATCCATGGCGCTCTTGAGTTTGATGAAGGCGGTGCTAGTGGAGCTTGGATTGATGATGAAGCTTAGGTCGGCAATGGAGCTTGGATTGGCGGTGAGATGGAGGACTAGGCTTGTCAGCGTTGGGTGAGTGGTGAGATGGAAGACTGGGCAAGATGGATCGATGGCGACGTGGGCGATGAAGATGAAGATTGACAATAAAGATGAAGATGAAGATCGGCGATGAAGATGACAATAAAATAATACATCCCACTACAAAAAAAAAAAAAAAAAAAAAAAAAAAAAAAAAAAAAAAACACCACAAACCAATCCACAACCATTGCCAAAAATCCAAATTAGCCAAAAACCACCACACAAATCACCACCAACATAGCCACACCACCACTGACCCACGAAACTTAGGCACCATGAAACCCAGCCAAACCGCCATCATGAAACCCAAAGAAACCCACAAAATCCAGCCACAGCCACGAAATCCATGGCACTCCTGAGTTTGATAAAGGCGGTGCTAGTGGAGCTTGGATCGACGATGAAGCTTAGGTCGGCAATGGAGCTTGGATTGGCGGTAAGATGGAGGACTAGGCTTGTCAGCGTTGGGTGAGCGATGAGATGGAAGACTGGGCAAGATGGATCAACGGCGACGTGGGCGATGAAGATGAAGATTGACAATAAAGATGAAGATGAAGATCGGCGATGAAGACAAACCCAGAATAGCTCGACGATGAAGATGAAGATCCAGAATAGATCGGCGAAGCAGAGAGTAGATGAGTGAGAGAAAAAAAATTAGAAGGAAAAAGGAAGAAAGAAGGAAAAAGGAAGAAAGAAGAGAAGCTGAAGAGAGAGAAAAAGAAAGAAAGAAAAAATATTTTTTAATGAAAGAAGAGAGAGAAATTTAATATATATATATATATATATATATTTTTAGCTTTTAGCTACAGTGCACAACCATACATAGCTATGCACTGTAGCAATGAAGGTAAAATTTTTACCTTTAACTCCACTCCGACAAGCCTCTTTTTTATGTGTAGTGGTGCAAAAAATAGCTTTTTAGCACCATTGCTACAAGTGCTCTCATGTATGGATAAATTTTGTAAATCTAACTCCAAAAGTTACTCATATCGTTTCATGTAAATTTTTGTTAATTTAAATTAGGGTAAACTACATATTTTGTCCTTAACTTTTACACTATATTTGAATTTAGTCCATAACTTTTCAATTGTGTCAATTTGGTCACTAACTTTTCAATGTCGTGTCAATTTAGTCACTACCGTTATATCTTAGATGAAAATTGCTGACATAGCAAACGGTCAAAATAAATTTTAAGTTTATTCTCACATCAATGGAAGCTAAT
Source organism: Quercus glauca (assembly GCA_023736055.1). Taxonomy (NCBI): domain Eukaryota; kingdom Viridiplantae; phylum Streptophyta; class Magnoliopsida; order Fagales; family Fagaceae; genus Quercus; species Quercus glauca. Next base: position 41,502,365 of record CM043321.1, on the reverse strand, counting down.
TTTTTATTTTGCCATTATAGACACATCAACAATTTTTATTCAAAAGATAACGGTAAGGACTAAATTGACACGGTACTAAAATATTAGGGACCAAATTAAAACAATTAAAAGGTTAAGGATCAAATTAAAATATAGTGTATAGGATAAAGTCTTTACTACAAAAAGAAAGAAATGATTTGAGAGAGTTATAAAAATTGATTAAAAAGTAATATTTTAATAAAATATAGTATAAAATAGATAATGTATTTTTAAAAAGTGATTATTTAAAAAAGAAAAAGAAAAAAAAAAAGAGTAAGTTTTTATTAGCAATCATATAACAACTGAATATAGGATAAAGTCTTTACTTATATAGACAAAAAGAAAGAAATGATTTGAGAGAGTTATAAAAATTGATTAAAAAGTAATATTTTAATAAAATATAGTATAAAATAGATAATGTATTTTTAAAAAGTGATTATTTAAAAAAAAATTAAAAAAAAAAAAGAAAAAAAAAGAAAGAAAGAAAAGAAGAGTAAGTTTTTATTAGCAATCATATAACAACTGAATAACTGAATAACAGTCCAAACATCCCTTTCACCACTACCATATCTGGCTCCATTTGGGTATTGTTACCTTCACCCAAACCTTTTAGCCAAATGCAATTATTAATTAATCATAAAAGAACCTTCTCAAAAAAAATAAAAATCATAACAGAAGTACTACTATGCTCGTCTGGGAGCTATTAGTTACTTGCTGGCATTAAAATTAAGTTTTACGCAATTGGTAGGTGATGGATTTAAAAGCAACATGGAGTCTTTGTTAATCAACATGACAACAGAGACATTCTGACTTAACATGCATGATTAGTTGTTAGGGAGATAACACTTCTAGAGAGACTTCAAATCTGACAAACCAAGAGCTCAAGCTTATATATATATATATATATATATATATATATATATATATATTGGTGAGTAGTGATAAATTCATTAAGAAGAAACAAAAGGACTTGCGGGAAAACAAGGGCCCATAAATGAAGAGAGCAAGGATGGGGTTCCCAAGTCGTACAAAATGAGGCCTAATGGGCCAAATTGTGAGCCAACCCATTTAGGAATCTAACCGAAAAAATAAGTGTGGTTAGAATGAAAAATGAAAATTATTTCATTATTCAGCTTATTTTTGCTATTATTTATGGATCCCATTACACTTTTGGCACTATTGATAGACCCCACTATACTATTTCAACTAACTTTTACTTTTATTACTTTCAGTAATAATTTTTCAGTTTCAACAAAATAAGTGATATCTAAAGTCTAAACATACCCTAAATCAAACAAGGCTGAAATTGCTAAAGCTATATGTTTATGGATTATGTTATATAAATGGAATTCCCATCCTAATCTCAGTTAAGGAAGAGTGTCTCACAAGTCACAATCTTGGAGGTTGTTTGGATTTTGAGTTTCCATAACTTATAACTCTGTTTCCATAACTCATAATTCAAAAATGGTGGGACCCATGGTTGAGAAGTCCGTTTGGATTTTCATAACTCTGTTTCCAGTTTTTATTTCCATCACTCAATTCTCTTATTTTTGAGTGATGAGTTATGGAAACTGAAAACACATTTTAAGTATTTTTCAATTTCCATAACTCTGTTTTCAATGGCATTTTTGTAATTAAAATTACATACGAGTCCCACGGTTAGACTTTTTGCTCTCTCCAACAGACTTTATCTTCTTTTCTTTTTTTTTTCTTTTTTCTTTTTTTTTTTTTGTCTTTCACAGGTCTAGGACACACGTTTCTCTAGTTTCTTCTTCTTCTTTCTTTTCTTCTCACGTTGGTTTCTGGGTTTGGTGTCATTTTTTTTTTTCCATTCCTTTTCACTAGATTTCTGGGCTTGGGTTTTTTTTTTTTTTTTTTTTCACTGGGTTTCCATTCCTTTTTTTTCTTCTTGAGTTTGTCAAAGTTGTCGTCGTTGTTGATGTCGAAGTTGTCACCGCTATTGATGTTGTTGTTTCTGTTGTTGTCACTGTGGGTTGTAACAGAGGTTGCGACGGTGGTTGTTGTGACGGTTTGTCACTGTGGGTTGTAGTGGTGGCTACGGCGGTGGTTTTTTTTTTTTTTGGGATTTTGGAAAAAAAAAATACTAGATAGCCTAATAAATTACTAGATAACCATTTGGTTATATTGTAGATCTGGGAAAAGCATGAAAATAAGGATCATGGTGGGCTTGATTAAAATATGTGTTAACATGGATGAAAAGAAAAGCAGAGAAAAACAGGGGAAAACAAAGAGAAAAGCAGAGAAAAACGAAGGAGAGAGGCAGGGGAAAAAGAAAAAAAAAAAAAAAAAAGGAGAGAGAAAAGTCAACTGACATTGGGTCATTGTGTGGGTTGACAAGTGAGTGATGGTGCCAAACAGGGTGGGGTGTAGGAAGTTGGGTACGTATTTTAAGTGATGAGTGACGGAAATTGAGTGAGAAGTGATAAATGATGAGTAATGAAAAAAAAAATCCAAACAAGGCCTTGGCATCCCCTTCAATCTATACACATTTGAGTAGCTAGCCTATATATCAGTTTAGAGCCTTTAGGTTTTACTATAAACTATGCTATGTTACTTCTTAATTGTTTTTTCCCCTTCACTTGAGACTTTTACTCACACATGCATAGTTAACAATAGTTTAGATTTTTCGCTTTCCATAAGATAAGAGGTGAGGTTTCTTTGTTCTTAGTGCTCGTAAAAGAGATTCAAGATTTGGTGCAAGTGTGTCGTACTAGAATTTTTATCTTTCAACATTGCAAAACTTGAGAATAAGTTTTCTCCAACTAAGGGAGTATGATGTAGGAAGCTCAAAAAAAATTATAATTTGATTGATTAATAAAATTTCCATTGAATACTTTTTAATGCTCTAGTGCCACTCCAATCAACCTTAAGTGTTAACTCCTAGAAGTTTGTTCTCTCTTATTTGGTACTGGCACTAAGTCTAAATACTAACTATGTATCTATCTTCTATTTGTCTATTTCTTAATTTTATTGTTAGAGTAGTATTTATTACACACAATTTTGTACACAGTACACACAAGTTGCAATTTACAAGGAAACTCGTGACTTTAAGTCATGATTTCAAAGTTTTGAAGCGTCACGATTTCCTTTGTAAAATGTAGCTGTGTGTACTACTCGTTATCCTCATATATTGTTTTGGTTTTTACTGCATCACGTCAATCCAACAGTTGATCAAAACTTCCATTAAACTAAAACCAAAACCACTTCTTTCAATCTAATTTTTAAAACCATGCTTTTTATAGCAGCTGAAAGTGATGGAAGAACCTACTTACTAAAATTTAAACCAACATTGTAACCTTTTTTCTTAGAACTTCCTTTTTCAGTTTTTCATTTTCTTTTTAAGAATATATAAAACGTGTTATATATTCATGCTTAAATTCAAACCCTATATTAATTCCAACTTCTGGAATTTTGTTAACACTAGGATAAGAGACTGCGATTTGACCATCAAAGACTAGTACAATTTGAGTGATGAAGAAGATGCCTTAGTTTTTATTTTTATTTTTTCAGTAATGACCACTAGTCACTTACAACAAGTCCCATGGCAGACATTTTCTTTGATAAAGGTGGAGTTCACTAAGTAACTCGTCACTTTTGGAACTCCAGAATAGTAAAGAAATCATTGAGATAGAATGGCCGGAAATGTTTGAAACCAGCTGAGTGACCAAGCTGCCTGTATTCTTCTTCAGTCCTATGCTTACCCTTGGTCCTATAGACAGTCATGACAAAGATGTCTCCTTCTAAGAGTGCACGAGTCCTATGACTCTCATCAGACTGCTCAGGCAGCACTGGCTCACAAAGAATCAACTTTCCTCCAACTGGAACTGCCTTGTTACAATTCTCCATAATCAACTTGCATTCATCGTCTGTCCATGTCTCCAAGATCCACTGCCAAATAATAAGGTCAAACAACATTATTATAATTATTAAGATTATACTCCAGTAAACAGAGACGTGATTATTTTTTATTTTTTTTGAGAAGCAAACAGAGACGTGATTAGAATGAATTTCATGTTTGCTTGTAGGACCCGTTACATGTGAGACAATAAAACGAATAGATACATGTATCAAACACATAGAAATTTTCACTTATAGGACCATTAATATGTGATATTTTCACTTTGGGGGACCATTATATATGAGAGGGAGAGAGTTTTTCGACATACAGACCTTCATGAAGATAGCATCAGCAGCTGGAATAGACTTGAACATATTACCACCAACGTGGGTTACGCCTGCCAAAACAAACAACGACGGCTGTCATTAGACATGTGGAATGGTTGTCACCATCACATGGAATATTCTCCTTTTATAGGGTTAAATAAAAAAAATTTAGTATAAAAAAAAAATAAATAATTTTTGACACAAAAATTATACAATCAAGAGCAAACTTCTAACATGAGAAGAGAACAAGAAACTGAACGAAAAACTCGTCTATAAGTAATAAAGAATAAGTTATAAGTCTATGTGAAATTAACCAAAAGTCAATCACAGTTGGAAACAATAAAAGTAAAATAATTATGGTAAAAAATATAATATTTTTTTATGTGATACTAAAATTATTCGACTTATATATTAAAAAAAAATGTAGTAATTATAGACCAACATGTTCAGCCGAATTATTTGAGTTTGGTGGCAGCTTATTTGGTGAAAAGACAAGACGACAAGAAAAAACAAAAGGTGAGTTTTTCTTTTATTTTTCTAAACTAATTAGTTATTTATTTCTAAACTTTAAACATGAGACAAAAAGTACGGTTAGAGTAATATGTTTTTTTTTTAAGATAATTATAACATGTTGCTAATCTTACAGTTCAAATCTCTTCTCCTTTAAATCTCTAAACACTTTGTTTATAGGGAAGTGTCAATTCAGTTATAAGGACTTTAACGGTTCAAGTAATATGTTAATATGTTAATATGTTAATGATAATGATTTTTTTTTTTTTTTGAGCTTTTATATGATTGGATTCCTACCTCCCCTCTCCCTCTCCCCACTGCCAAGTGCCCAACCAACGCCTATGTTTAATATGGGAAATGCAACGCATAGCTGCTGGTATTGTGAAATGGCAACTCTTCTAAAATTCTTTATCTTTAAAAAAAAAATTAAAAATTAACGTCACATCATGATGAACTAATAAGAGTGAAATTAAAAATATGAGTAAAGTTAACAGGTACAAGTGTACCGAATTTTCACATCCTCTATCATAGGAATTTGCCTAACCTGGAATCCACCACAATACAAAAACAATACGATGCGAAAATTTTGATGTGTGTCATTGGTGCCTATAACAATTTCTTATAATAATTAGAGTAAATTGTAAATTACACCCCTAAAATTTAGGGGTATTTAGATTTTTTACTCTGAAATTTTAGAATTTGAAATTTATACTCTAAATTCTGAAACTTTTTGGTGTAAAATCTACACACTCTCAAAATTTAGAAGATAAAATTCATATTCTGAAACTTCAAGGTTATACCAATCTCATTCATTCTCTGGTCTTGACTCTTCTTGGCTTGGGATGCAAACCTTAACTGCTTCTCAAATGGGCTTGGAGATTTGTAACGCAACTAGAGCTAGCGAGGGCTATGCATATTTTATAAAATAACTAGTTTAAAATGAGAAAAAAATAAATTAAACATGACGTAATGCAATTTGCGAAGAATAAAGTGGAACATTAAGAATGGATAGAGAATTTGCTTTTTTTCCATGAGGGTAGCGGTTGTAGAGTTGGACAATTTTTGATAATATTAATATAGAATAAGTACACAATTCATTCTATTATTATAATATATGAGATAGGATAATTTTATATAGGAATAGGTACAAGTTTCTTTAGGATTAGTTTTTTACCCTTTTTTTCAATTACAATACAAAACAAAATTATTTATTTTCTCATATACTAAAACTTAAAAGAGTTTGATTTTCAATTTAAAATATTATATATATATATATATATATATGTTTATATATATTTAAATCTAATCATCCAAATTAAGTAATTATATTACAGTAATAGACTAAAGAAAAAATCATTTAAGATTATGATAAAAATATATAATATTGATTTTTAATATAAATATAGTAAACCATGGAATCAAAAGATATTGATATTGTATATAATAATATTACTTTGCTAATTAATAAGCTATATATAGCTTAACTGACACTTCATATCCCATAATAATTTTTTAGAGATGCTACATCCACAACATTTTTACTACATTTTCACAACAAATCACAGGTAGTTAGTTGTTATTAGTTCAAATTTGAACCTAACACTAAGATTACATTTTTACCCCAACAATAACAGCCAGTAATAACCTATCACTTAAGATTTGTTGTAAAAATGTTGTGAATATATCATTTCTCATAATTTTTTGGAGAGTGAGGTTGTGGGTTCAAAATTTATTGGGTGTGAAGCTTATCAATAATAAAAAATACTTAACACAATTATCAATTATAATGCCAATAAAATTACTAAATTTTAGTAAAATTGGAGTATGAAGCATGATAAAATCATAAAATATAATATGTGATATGTGTTTTATACTTTTAACTACAAAAAAAAAAAAAAAAAAAAAAAACAATGTATCTTTCAAATTATTTTGTTTGTACAGTAGTAAACAAGAATTTTAAATAAAAAAAAATACATACATAGGTAAATATATATGTATATAAAATGCCTATTTTATGTACTCATTATATATTAATTTCCCATGTTTTGTCATAATCCTAATAGTTATATTTAGGCATGAATATCTGCTAACAATTCCTCTAGTGCAGATTCCCTTTTATTTATTTTCTATTCCTGAACTTTGGCTCATATTTGATATTTGTCCATTGAGAAAATAAATCAGTCAGAGACAAACCAATGACCCTTGTCAACTCCTATACATCTCCCCCAGTTAATGTATGAAAGAAAGAAAGTAAAAAATGAAAAGAGCAACTGCACCACTTATCGAGGAGTTTAATTTTTTTTATTTATTTGAGAAGAAATACAAAGAACTTTTATTAACGACGACTGTTCAAATTAGCCTATAAAACAAATTTAATGTTTGGTCATTGGTGACACTTCTTTTTTTTTTTTTTGGTATGACATTGGTGACACTTCTTTCATTCAGACGATGTGATAAAAATTAATAATAAATTATTTGAGAAAAAATACAAAGAACTTTTATTAAACTGTTCGAATTAGCCTATAAAACAGATTCAATGTTTGGTGACACTTCATTGAATGTAATAAAATTCAATAATAAAATATAATGACTTAAATCATATCACTATTTAAAAGAATTTATAATAATATGGCTATCACGTTATGTACGTGTACTTTTAATATTTTATATTATATGTAACTCAGCATCACCACCGTACCACTTGATTTGAATTAATAATTTATATATAGTGTGGGTTTGGATAGCACTTCTTTTTACTGAAAGTAGAGTTGCGTTTTCTGTTTTTTTTTTTTTTTGCCGGCTTTTTTGACTTTGTGGGACAAAATTTACTGTGTATGAACAGTGCAGCACTGTTTATGCACTGTTTATACATTAAAAAATATTAAAAATGAGACCCACGGTACTATTCACACATTTAAAAATTATTTTGCTATAGTGTTTTCAGCAACAATCAGTTTTCAGCAACTTTCAGTAACAATAAACTCTATCCAAACGGACCCATAATTAAGTGAGTTTCTATTAAAATAATGACCAAACAAACAGTTTAGCAAAAAAAAAGACCAAACAAACAAGAGACTTGAAAAGGTCATTTATATTTTAATTAATGAATTAATGATTAAAAAAAAACCATCACTAACAGACTCAATAGATTTCAAATTCTAAATTGATATCCACTTAAAATTCTTAAACTAACTCCACAATAAAAACCCTATAATCCTACCAATTCATTTAGAAATAATTCGATTAAATTTGGACAAAATTTCGCTCCATATCGGTTTTAAGCGATCTCCTTCAACTAAATATGCAGTTATTTATAAAAATATCTATGAGTATTATTTAAACAAATCACACGACTTACTTAAAAAAGTCAAGTGACCTAAAACTATGTATAAATGCTCTTTTCAATCACCACACCTAACGCGATGGAAAAAGATGGTTTTAAACTGGAGCTAAACTTTTTTCTTATAAATATTTCATTATCAAAATTTTGATATCTATTTAGAACACAATTTTTTTCCATAAATTTTTTTTACAATTAGTGGATTGTTTGAGTGATAAGAAAAATCAATAGGATTTATGAATGTAAGTTGTGTCCAAGACTAAAGTCAATCAATTCAACAAGGGTCATACTAACGAGTGTCCTTAGGGTACTGGTTAAGAATCCAATTAAAGAAAGTTTTTATGAGGAAAAAAAAAAACAATTAATGTTTTGACAGTTTTTTTCATTTCCAATAAAAGTGATGTCAAAGTTTTCTTTAACTAGATTCTTAACTAGTACCCTAAGAGCACTCGTTAGCATTTCCCATTCAACAATTATGAAATTACTTATATTTAAGCTATTGTTAACCTAATAAGAGATTTAAGATTCAATTTCCAACAATACCAAAAAACGATTAGTGCCTTGGTCTGATGATAAAAAACACAATTTTTAGAAGCGATCGTCATAAGTTGAAACTCAATTAAAAAAAAAAATAGTTGCTAACATAATAAAGTCCAATCTTTTCATTTTCCAAAAAAAAAAAATGATAAGATTTTAAGATTTCAACGTAGAGTTACCCGAGAGAGAGAGAGAGAGAGAGAGAGAGAGAGAGAGAGAGAGAGAGAGAGAGAGAGAGAGAGAGAGAGAGAGAGAGAGAGAGAGAGAGAGAGAGAGAGAGAGAAGAATTAAAAAAAGAAAAAAGAAAAGCAATTGAATCAATAAAACAAGTGAAGATAGAGCAAAATCTTACCGGGAATAATGGGTGCTTTGGCAACGACCTCCGGCAAATCAAAGTTGATCCCCTCCTTAACGTGAGGATGCTTCTTCAATATCATCCTCAAGCAGTCCCCTGCACTCCCACCCACATCAACCAGTGTTGTCACTCCATCAAACCCATCGTAGACGTCCAAAAACGCCTTCATGAACGGCACAGATGCACCGGACATTGCTTTCACCATCAAACCGTTCATCTCCGGCCTTTTCCCATAGTACGAGTACGCAGGCTCACCGTTCACTTTCACAAAGGGCTCCAAAGTGGGGTCCACCACAGCCTCGTGGACCAATGGCCACGCTCTCATCAGCTCGTCCTGATGGTGCTGTAGCACGTACGAAGCATAGGATAATCCCTCGCTGTCCGTGACCAGAGTTTTCCCGACCTCGGTCAGAGAATACTGTCTCTCCGAGGTGTCAGAGTCTGGGGTTTTGCTAAGGTGCTCCGCGAACACACCGTAGCTGGTGAGCATGCGGAGGATGCGCTGGAGATTCTCCGGGTCCCCTTGGTGACCCCAGGGGAGGACACGTGTCAGGATCTGAGAGGCTGAGAGAGGTGAGTTGGACCCACCTTGCCAGATGGCATCAGCGACGTTGAGGCGTACGACGGCGTTTAGGGACATGGGTACGCTGATCATGTTGGCTAGTTCCATTATGGCTATCCTAGCTTGGTTCCGATTCTCTGTGCTCTCGTTCTCCATAATACTACTGTTCTAGTCTCTCTTTCTGGTCTCTGTGTCACTGTGTGTGAGAGAGAGATTGTGAAAGTAAACAAAGTTCACGAGTTCAGTGTGGCTTTTATAAGGAAGTAGCTGGTACTAGAAGACGTGCTTCTGTTCTACGTCGCAATCATTTTCACAAAAAGTGATAAAAAAAATGGTAGACAAGTTGAAACTTCCTTGATAATAAATAACTACCGTAAAGAACGATATAAGTTAAAACTCGACCTCATATTAGTTGAGTTAAAGTTTAGGCTTGGAAATATGGAATTGGGTGAATAAGATGACTATCTATCAGCGACCAAATCCAATCAGGTGGTGCCACGCATAACACAAAGCTATCTTTTAATGCATTTCTTCATTTATTTTTTGGAAAATTATTAGGTACTCCCGGAGTACCATAAATGCGTGCTCCCTCCTCTCACATGAATGGTGGGTCCCACCATGAATTTAATTAGTGGGACCCACCATTCATGTGAGAGAAGGGAGCACGCATTTATGGTACTCCGGGAGTACACAATAATTTTTCTTATTTTTGTGGCTAAGAGTTTCTCTTGTTGGTGCTTTTTTATGTAGAACTATCCCATGGAGGTACTAAAACCCGTCTCTGGGATGGGTTGGGGGCCACACAGAAAGATATTGAGTATGCACTATACACTGTATTTATTTTACATTTTCTTTTGAGATAAAGATAGGTTTCATGATTATCATGGACTTAAATCTCTTGTTTTTACCACCAAAAAAAAAAAAAATCTCTTTATTTTATGTACTTGTCCAAGATTTATATATATATATATATATATATATATATATTAAACATGAGACAGGATTTAAATTATAAACGTTCTCATTAGAAATGTTAATGGCAAGGTATTGATGAAACATGTTTTTTTTTTTTTAAATATTTTTTGAAGTTTGGCATAATAGAAATTCTTGATAAAAGAAAATCCCCCCCCCCCCCCCTTCAAAAATAAGTGATTTTAGCCTAGTTAGGAATCATACAAAATTTATTATATTGATTTTATAAATTGATGTATCACCAATCACACAAAAGATAATTTAAACAATTATTTATTATCCTTCTAAAATGTCACAAATCACATACATTATTATATTAGTTTGTAAGATTTTTATAGTAAAATTTGTGGTAGTTTCTTTTAACTAAGGGGGTCAATACTGTACTCGAGACTGTTTCAATTTGGTCAAAGAAATGAAATATATTAGTACCGATTAGTACTGATGTACTATTTCGAAATTATCGTTAATTTATTTTTTATACATATATATATATATATATATATATATATTCCTGTTGAGAATCCAAATACTAATATTAATACTAAAAATAATAGTCAAAATAATAATATAAATTATTTTCTTTTAGACCAATGGTATATCAATGACATCACGACACTGACATATGGTACTTAATAGTTAAAATTTGAAATTGATAGCGGCTTTCACGTCTGTTTGATCAGTTTGTTGCCTCTGGTTTAGAGGCTTTTTAGTTGTTTAATGCATTATCCTCTTAACCAAAAATAAAATAAAAAATAAAAAGTGACTTTCATGTCGGTTTGGCAAAAGACACAAAAAAAACAAAGAGGAAATATGAAAAAGTATTAAAAAAGTTAATATGAACTAGATTAGTACATAAGGCAACTAGGTGAGAGAGTGAAGAAAAAGAAAACAAAATATTTGGATGTATGTGAAACTTATATGTCATTTAGAATTGACTAATCTAAATGGCATATCAATGACATCACGGCACTGACATATAGTACTCAATAGTTAAAATTTGAAATTGATAGCGACTTTCACGTCTGTTTGATCAGTTTGTTGCATCTGGTTTAGAGGCTTTTTAGTTGTTTAATGCATTATCCTCTTAACCAAAATAAAATAAAAATAAAAAGTGACTTTCACGTCGGTTTGGCAGAAGACACAAAAAAACAAAGAGGAAATATGAAAAAGTATTTAAAAAGTTAATATGAACAAGATTAGTACAGAAGGCATCTAGGTGAGAGAGCGAAGAAAAAGAAAACGAAATATTTGGATATATGTGAAACTTATATGTCATTTAGAATTGATTAATCTTTTAATAAAACGTACTTTACTTATAATTGAGTAAATCTATAATGAGTTTAGTACTTCAAGAAATATGTTGTTCAAGTCAAGTATTAAAGCCATGAAGATTAGAGTAAGAAACAAGTGAAGAAAAGTTGTTTATAAAAGCTGGACAGATTCTCAACAGCTGCTCGATTGATAGTTCAACAGCTGTATTTATCGAGAATTACGAAATTCAGATTTCCAGATCTGATTTTCGGCCCATGTTGACATGTATGTGTAGATTTTCTTTTCTCACAGTCCTAGACATATATAACACTTATTTAAAAGGTCATCACATAAGAGAATACAAGGAGAACATATGCAAAAAGTGACCGAGTGCCTTATTCTCTCTAAAAGAAGCTACTGCGTCTTTGCGTCTTAGGGTTTTGTAACCAAGTATTTCTTGATCTTCATTGTTGATGAAGTGAAGAAATTTATAACCAACAATCCTCTTCAAGTTGATGAGTTAGTCAAGTACTAAGAATCGTGCATCATTGGTTAGTCACGTACTTGGATCCGTGCAAAAGGGTGGCGTTCATATATTAAAGAGTTTAGAGGTTCTGAAGCGATAGAAGGTTTCTGCTGTAAGTTCATCTACGGGGATTGTAGAGTTTAGGGACAAAAGTTTTGTAGTAAATCTGAAATTTTTCTTTGTTATAGTAGATTGCTTTTCGGGAAGGTTTCTTCCTAGGTTTTTTACTGTGAAACTAGTTTGTTTCATTAGTTTTCCTAGATCGTCATATCTTGCCTTATTTACTTTTCCACTGTGCATGATATTGACATAATATTGATTTTTGTTTGTTTTAACAAGTTTTATTCATAATAAATCTAATTAACTACTTGGGTTTAAACTTGTTAATTCTATCAACCGGGGTTTAAATTTTCCAACACGAAGAAAAAGAAGAAGAAGAAGAAGAAGAAAAAAAGGAGAGAGGAGGAGCTCGCCAAAACCTGAGCTAACTGGCAACATGAAGGCGAAATGGTGGTGGCAACGTCAACGTGAGCAACAATAAGTTACTGTGGGAGGAGAGAGAGTAATTTTTAGTTTTTAGATTTAAATATGATTTTGTAACTTTTGGTTTTGTTTCGATCCAGCACATATTTTTCGGTCGAAATCCGATATTTTCTCTGGAATGGATGAAACGACACGATATGTCCAGTATTCAAACCGGAATGAAACAAAAATGTTTCTATACCGGCAAAGGTGGAGGAAAGGAAAATACCAATCATACCGGCCGTTACGGTATTGACTACCTTGTTTTGCCTTTTTTTTTTCTTTTAAAATAATCTAAAAGAAAAATAATCCAACAAGACTAAAAATGTATTTTCCATTCTTTAAAAAATAGAAAATTTCTTTTTTAATTTCCCAAGACTTCTATCTGTCCGCACTTCATCATCATCATCATCATCATCGTTCACAATTGACAATGTTAAAGTTTTGACAAAAATTATATTCCTAAATTTTCTCATTTAAGAAATTAAGAATGACTTTAAGAGTGAGCTCATTTGGATCTTTCTCTATATAGAGAGTGTGTGTGCTCGACCCACCTACAATACCATACTACCGTCCACTCTGAATTTTAATCAGTTTATGTGGTTTTTAGATTTTAGAACATTTATTTTAATTATTTAAAGTTTTTGTAGGCTATTAAATTGACATGGTATTATGAAATTATATGACTTTTTTTTAATTGGGCCAACTAATAGATATAAAAAGCTTATGTGATACTTAATGAACACATTAGAATGGGCATGAGTGGAATGGTTGCCAATTAAAACAAATCCAAATATTAAAAGCACACATAAAAAAAAAAAAAAATCATTAAAATTGATTAAAAAGTAATATATATTGTAATAAAAATTGATTAAAAAGTAATATTGTAATAAAATATAGTATAAAATAGATAATGTATTTTTAAAAAGTGATTATTTAATTTTTTTTTTTTAAAAGTAAGTTTTTATGAGAAATCATATAACAACTGAGTACGTGAATAACAGTCCAAACATCCCTTTCACCACTACCATATCTGGCTCCATTTGGGTACTGTTAACTTCACCCAAACCTTTTAGCCAAATGCAATTATTAATTAATCATAAAAGAACCTTCTCAAAAAAAAAAAATAATAATAATAATAATAATCGTAAAAGAAGAACAACTATGCTCGTCTGGGAGCTATTAGTTACTTGCTGGCATTAAAATTAAGTTTTACGCAATTGGTAGGTGATGGATTTAAAACAAACATGGAGTTTTTGTTAATCAACATGACAACAGGGACATACTGACTTTAGATTTAACATGATTAGTTGTTAGGGAGATAACACTTCTAGAGAGACTTCAAATCAGACAAACCAAGAGCTCAAGCTTATATTCTTTTTCTTCTTCTTTCTTCCTCTTTTTTTTTTTTTTTTTTTTTTTTTTTTTTTGGGTAATGATAAATTCATTAAGAAGAAACAAAATAACTTGCAGCAAACCGGCCCATCAACCTTAACAAGGGCCCATGAATGAAGAGAGCAAGGATGGGGTTCCCAAGTAGTACAAAAAGAGGTCTAATGGGCCAATTGTGAGCCAGCCCATTTAGGAATCTAACCCAAAAAATAAATCAAACAAGGCTGAAATTGTTAAACCTATATGTCTATGGACTATGATAAATAAATGGAATTCCCATCCTAATCTCGGTTAAGGAAGAGTGTCTCACAATCTTGGCATCCTCTTCGATCTATAAGCATTTGAGTAGCCTATATTTATCAGTTTAGAACCTTTAGGTTTAACTATGCTATATTACATTATCAAAAAAAGAAAAAGAAAAACTATGCTATATTACTTCTTAACTATTTTTTTCCCCCTTCACTTGAGACTTTTACTCACACATACATAGTTAACAAGTTTAGATAGATGTGAGGTTTCTTTGTTCTAGTGCTCGTAAAAGAGATTCAAGATTTGGTGCAAGTGTGTCGTACCAGAATTGTTATCTTTCAACATTGCAAAACTTGAGAATAAATTTTCTCCAACTAAGGGAGATGATGAAGGAAGCAAGAAAAAAAAAGATTGATTAATAAAATTTCTCTTGAATTATTTTTAATGGTCTAGTGCCACTCCAATTAACCTTAGGTGCTGACTCCTAGAAGTTTGTTCTCTTATTTGATATTGGCTCTAAGTAAGTCTAAGTACTAACTATGTATCTATCTTCTATTTTTGTATTTTCCAATTTTATAGTTAGACTTAAGAGTAGTGTCTATTATACACACTTTTGTATACATAGTACACACAAGTTACAATTTACAAGGAAACTCGTGACTTTTAGTCATGATTTCGAAGTTTTGAAGCGTTACAATTTCCATTGTAAAATGTAGCTGTGTGTACTACTCGTTATCCTCATATATCGTTTTGGTTTTCGTTGCATCACGTTAGTCCAACAGTTGATCAAAACTCCCATTAAACCAAAACCAAAATCACTCTTCTTCTTCTTCTTCTTCTCCTTCTTCGGTCTAATTTTTTAAAACCATGCTTTTCATAGTTGAAAGTGATGGAAGAAACTACTTACTAAAATTTAAACCAACATTGTAACCTTTTTTCTTAGAACTTCCTTTTTCAGTTTTTCTTTTTCGTTTTAAGAATATATAAAACGTGTTATATATTCATGCTTAAATTCAAACCCTATCAAGGTTGTCAAAATCGGGATCCTACGCAGGATCGTTAAAGATAAGTGGGATTGTAAATCGTAGGATCAGATCGTGAATCGTAAGATCTTACATATTTTCATATTTAAAGCAAAAAACACTCACGTAAATTATAAATTCATCTATAAAAAAATTAAGATTTGCATTATATGATGTAATTTGCATGTCATACATCCTAAGTCTATACTAACGAAACAAATATATTTAAGTTTTGACCAAATGTATTTAAAAAGTTCAATAAATGTTTAATTAGCAACCAAATACTAAAATATTTATCAAACCATATGGAAAATATTTTCCAAGTTTTAAATTCCAAGTTTGAAATCCAAAATAAGTTAGCAAATGGAAACTAGCTAACTACACTATGAAATCCAAAAGCAAGGTGAATATTAAGGCGAAGTGAATATTTAATTATTCTCATTCCAAGGTTTTTATAACCACTGTCCTAAATTCCTAATCATCATCATCCATTTCATCATCTATGTAGACATTATATATTTGTATACTAGAGCTGCAAAAGACATCAAGATACAATTTCACACTCAGTTATTCAAGTTATACCACTTAGCAACAATTAAAGAATATGCTAAAAAAATCAATCAATCAATATACAAATACAAGCATAACTGATAAAATTATATATAAAAAAATATTTTAGTAATATTAGAACACAAATTAGTATATTGATCAAACAAATTTAACAACATTATAGCTTAAAAAATGAAGCAAAACCAACATCAAATTCTTCATTTAGAAATGATGAAGCATTCCTTCATTTTGATTACAAGTGAACTAGAAACTAGAAAACATTTGCTTAAATTAACATAATTTTATAAAAATAAAAAAGTCATACCATCACAACATGAAAAAATTAAAACCCTTAAAACTTCATCAAAACAAAAAATTTATCCCATAAAAAAATAAAAAATAAAAAAAAAAATAAAAAAAAAAAACCCAAGAATTTATGTTTTTGGTAGGATCGAAAGGATTGGTAGGATCTCATACCATCTTACGATCCTATGCGATCCTACATGATCCTACCATTTTTACGATCTCAGTGCGATCCTAAACGTTTTGGTGAGGTGGAATTGTAAAATCGTGCGATCCTACGATCTAGAATGCGATTTTGACAATCATGAACCTTATATTTAATTCCAACTTCTGGAATTTTGTTAACACTAGGATAAGAGACTGCGATTTGACCATCAAAGACTAGTACAATTTGAGTGATGCTGAAGATGCCTTAGTTTTTATTTTTATTTTTTCAGTAATGACCACTAGTCACTTAAAACAAGTCCTATGGCAGACATTTTCTTTGATACAGGTGGAGTTCACTAAGTAACTCATCACTTTTGGAACTCCAGAATAGAAAAGAAATCATTGAGATAGAATGGCCGGAAATGTTTGAAACCAGCCGAGTGACCAAGCTGCCTGTATTCTTCTTCAGTCCTATGCTTACCCTTGGTCCTATAGACAGTCATGACAAAGATGTCTCCTTCTAAGAGTGTACGAGTCCTATGACTCTCATCAGACTGCTCAGGCAGCACTGGCTCACAAAGAATCAACTTTCCTCCAACTGGAACTGCCTTGTTACAATTCTCCATAATCAACTTGCATTCATCATCTGTCCACGTCGTCAAGATCCACTGCCAAATAATAAGGTCAAACAACATTATTATAATTATTAAGATTATAAAAGAAGATTATACTCCAGTAAACAGAGACGTGATTAGAATGAATTTCATGATTGCTTGTAGGACCCGTTACATGTGAGAGAGACAATAGATCGAATAGATACATGTATCAACTACCAAACACAGAAATTTTCACTTATGGGACCATTAATATGTGATATTTTCACTTTGGGGGACCATTATATATGAGAGGGAGAGAGTTTTTCAACATACAGACCTTCATGAAGATAGCATCAGCAGCTGGAATAGACTTGAACATATTACCACCAACGTGGGTCACGCCTGCCAAAACAAACAACGAAGGCTGTCATTAGCCATGTGGAAGGGTACGGTTTTTTTTTTATTTTTTTATTCGGAGTATTCACACGTTACCATCAACTAATTTTAGCAGCAGAAAAAGTGACCGTCACATAAACTATTCTCCTTTTATCAATGAGTCAATACCGTACCGAAGGCTGTACTGGTTTGGCCAGCGGTACGATATATTTCGGATACCAGTCAATACCGGTGTACCGTTTCGGGTTTACCGCTATTTTTTATATTTATAAATATATATATATGTATGTATGTATGTATGTATGTGTGTGTATTATAATAAATATAAAAGTTTACCATAAAACATTTCGTCAATTCAAAACTAATTATTTATGATTTTAGACTTTAGTATCAATTAAAAGAAAAAAAAAACATAATATAAAAAATAGAAAGCTTAAAAGTTACCATTGCATACTAAGAAAACAAATAATACTAATAAGTGAATACAAATAAGTTATCATTCTACCCTAACAAAAATTCAAAAATTAAAAAACTTATAAAAAAAAAATTTCTGTACCGGCCAGTATTGCCCGAAATTGGCCGGTACGGCCGGTATTTTTTCCAATACGAAACATGGGGGTTATATGTACCGGTACGCTTGCCAGTACGGCCGGTACGGTACGGAATTTACTCCCTTGCCTTTTATAGGGTTAAATAAATAAAAAAATTAGTATCGCAAAAAAAAAAGTTATAGATCTACGTGTAATTAACCAAAATTCAATCACAAAATTTATCACGTAAAATAATTGTAATAAAAATTAAAATTTTTTTATGCAGTATTAAAATTTTTTTATGCAATATATATATAAAAGAGTAATTATGGCTCGACATGTTCAGCCGAATTATTTGAGTTTGGTGGCAGCTTATTTGGTGAAAAGACAAGAAGACAAGAAAAAACAAAAGGTGAGTTTTTCTTTTATTTTTCTAAACGAATTATTTATTTATTTCTAAACTTTAAACTTTTTTTTTTTTTTTTTTGCTGAATATTTCTAAATTTTAAACATGAGGCAAAAAGTACAGTTCGAGTAATATGTTAATATGTTAATGATAATGATTTATTTTTTTGGGGGGATTTTATATGATTAGATTCCTACCTCCCCTCTCCCCACCGCCAAGTGCTGAACCAACACCTATGTTTAATATAGGAAATACCACGCATAGCTGCCGGTATTGTAAAATGGTAACTCTTCTAAAAATTTTTATCTTTAAAAAAAATTAACGTCACATCATGATGAACTGATGTGAGAGTGTCTTTTTTCTTCAGCACTATGGCCCAAGAGTTCTGGGCCGTGTGAGATGTTCTTGGTGGACTGGGATTGATTCTCCGCAGCTAAAGGGACTGTTTTAAGAATCAATTGGTGCACAGAACATACTTTCCATAATACAAATGGTTAGCAAAAAAAAAGGAAAGCAAGAATATTTGCATTTGAACGATTTTTATGCAGTAAAGGATTAACGCAAATGACAAAATGAAAAAATATAACATAAGAACAAGCCGGGGATCCTCTAATTAAGTGAGGTATATTTCATTGATTTTATCAAGCTATGGCTACAATGCTCACTAGGACGTGATGCAAGGTTCAACTAAGCTCATAAATTACAGACTTTGATAGCTATTCAAGCTTCAAAGTCTTGCAAAATTTGAACTTGTTAAATCCGAGCTCGTTCAATAGTGGCTGCACTGAGGATACCGAGACGGTTCCTCTGTTTTTTCTCTTAAGTTACAGAGTATTTTTGCGATTTTCTAGGATTTTAGGAAAAAAACAATGGTGAATGCCTAAGATGGTCTGATTGTTCTAAAAAAAATGAGTCCCTTGTAGCATGGATTCCTTCCTCCTTTTATAGCACAAATTCGGCCTCCCTGGTGAACCAGCGATTCCCCTGTTTTACCCTTTGAAGCCTGTACCGTGCCTGGTTGCTTCAGGATCGTGTCGTTTCCCCTTTCTTCATAGTTCCTTGCTTTTTGTTCCGACCAAATGAAAGTCCCTCGGCTCCTTTCCATTTCCAGATTTCCCGTTGGCTGGCCTGAGGCCCCTTTTGGCTTTTTTCTTCTCAGCGTCCTAGCCTTTCCCAGTTGTACTCTTCCTTGTCTTTTCTCCAAACGATTGAATCAGGTTTCTGCGTTTTGCATGCTCTGTACCTCCTCTGCGTGTCTGGGTCACAAGGTCCGCATGCCTTTTGTCTTTTGCCTTTCTTTAATTTCTTTCTGTTATGATCCTCCTGTGCGCCCAAGGATACCTCTGGGAGGCTCTCTGGGATTCCGGCCCAGCTTTTTCCTTTCTCAGTTTGGTCTGGTTCGCTGGTTGGGCTTTTTCTCTGGATCCCAGCCCTCTGGGCTTTTCTTTCTTCCTTTTTTTTTTGTGTGACAGCCCACCATTTATTTATTTTTCTCTCCCTTTTCTTTGTGTGAAATGGGCCCAATACCTTTTCTTTCTCTGTGGGCCTATTGGTGGGCTGTCTAATTTCTTTTTGAACCTCAACAACTGATAAGAGTGAAGTTGAAAATATGAGTAGTGTTAACAGATAAAAGTGTACCTAAATTTTCACATTCTTTATTCCTCTCATAGGAATTTGCCTAACTTGGAATCCACCACAATACAAAAACAATTCGGTGCGAAAATTTTTTTTTTTGGGTGAAGCGGTGCGAAAATTTTGATGTATGTCATTGGTGCTTGTTAGGGCTGTCCATCCAATCCGACGACCCGACTCAACCGAAGTTTCCGACCGTACCCAACCCGAAAACCGGCCGACCCGATCAAGGCACCAGTCAGCGGCGGGTCATTTGTTCCAAAAACCGACTCCGGTGGGTCGGTCTCAGTTTTCCTCCTCAAAACCCGAAAAAACCCGATCCGACCGATGTACTAAGAATTTCTAGCAAAAAATTTCCAGAATCCGGCAGAAATTTCCAGAATCCGGCGAGATTTTCCAGATTCCGGCCTCAAATTTCCAGATTCCGACTTCTAATTTTCATATTTCGGCTACTTATCAAGTAGATCTAGTGATATTTCGTCCAAATCTAGTGAAATCTCACCAGATCCAGCGAGATTTGACCAGATCCAGTAAGATCTCCGCCGGATTTAGCCTTTTTTTCGCCTGAAATCAACCATTTTGGCCAGATTTTTCACCGTGGACGGTTCCGACCGAACCGACTGTGTTTCCGGCACAAAACCGACCGCACCGATCCGACTCCCTCGCCAATCGGCGGCGGGTCGGGATTTCCTCAACCCGATTCTATCAGGTCGGTCTCGGGTTGGGCACAAACCCGACCCGGACCGACCCTTGGACACCCTTAGTGCCTGTAACAATTTTCTTATAATAATTAAGGTAAATTGTAAATTACACTCTTAAAGTTTAGGAGTGTTTAGATTTTATACCCTAAAATTTTAGAATTTTAATTTTACACTCCAAATTCTGAAACTTTAAGGTGTAAAATCTAAACACTCACAAAATTTAGGAGATAAAATTCAAATTATGAAACTTCAGGGTTATACCAATCCCATTCATTCTTTAGTCTCAACTCTTCTTAGCTTGGGATGCAATATTTCATTACCTTAACTGCTTCTCAAATGGGCTTGGAGATTTGTGACACAATTAGAGCTAGCGAGGGCTATGCATATTTTATAAAATAACTAAAGTTTAAAATGATAAAAAAATAAATTAAACATGACATAATGCAATTTGTGAAGTATAAAGTGGAACATTATGAATGGATAGTGAATTTGCTTGTTTCCATGAGGATAGCGGTTGTAGAATTGGACAATTTCTTATAATATTAATATAGAATAAGTACACATTTCATTATATTATTATAATATATGAGATAGGATAATATAATATAGAATAGGTACAAGTTTCTTTCGGTTTAGTTTTTTACCTTTTTTTTTTCAATTACAATACAAAACAAAATTATTTATTTTCACATATACTAAAACTTAAAAGAGTTTGATTTTCAATTTAAAATATTATATATATATATATATATATACGTTTATATATATTTAAATCTAATCATCCAAATTAAATAAATATATTACAGTAATAGACTAAAGAAAAAATCATTTAAGATTATAAAAAATATATATAATATTGCTTTTTAATATAAATATAGTAAACCACGGAATCAAAAGATATTGCTATTGAATATAATAATATTACTTTGCTAATTAATAAGTTATATATAGCTTAACTGACACTTCATTATCCCATAATAATTTTTAGGAGAGTGAGGTTGTGGGTTCAAAATTTATTGGGTGTGAAGCTTATCGATAAAAAAAATTACTTAACACAATTATCAATTATAATGCCAATAAAATTACTAAATTTTAGCAAAATTGGAGAATGAAGTATGATAAAATAATAAAATATAATATGTGATATGTGTTTTATACTTTTAATTACAAAGAAAAAAAATGTATCTTTCAAATTATTTTGTTTGTACAGTAGTAAACAAGAATTTAAAAAAAAAAAATACATACATATGTAAATATATATGCTTATAAAATCCTATTTTATGTACTCATTATATATTAATTTCCCATGTTTTATCATGATCCTACTAGTTATATTTAGGCATTAATATCTGCTAACAATTCCTCTAGTGCAGATTCCCTTTTATTTATTTATTTTGCTAAACCCCTTTTATTTATTTTCTATTCCTGAACTTTAGCTCACATTTGATATATCAAACGTCCATTGAGAAAATAAATCAGTCAGAGACAAACTAATGACCCTTGTCAACTCCTATATATCTCCCCCAGTTAGGTAGCGTTTGGATCCGGCAGAAAACTCACGTGTCTAGCGTTTCAACCTCTTAGTTTTTTTTTTTTTTTTAAGCGATAATTGTTGACTTTTCTATGAATAGTGCATATCAGTGGATACCGTGAACCCATAAACTTCACTTTTCAACAATTTTTTTATTAAAAATGAGTCCTACGATATTATTCACATATTTAAATTATTTTACTACAATATTTTCAATTTTCAGCTGTATTTAGACGGAAATATATAAAAGAAAAAAAAGTAAAAAATGACAAAGAGCAGCTGCACCACTTATCGAGGAGTTGAAAAAATTTTTTTTTTTTGAGAAGAAATACAAAGAACTTTTATTGACGAAGACTGTTCAAATTAGCCTATAAAACAAATTTAATGTTTGGTCATTGGTGACACTTCTTTCATTCAGACTATGTGATAAAAATCAATAATAAATTATTTGAGAAAAAATTCAAAGAACTTTTATTAAAGAAGACTGTTCGAATTAGCCTATAAAACAGATTCAACGTCTTGATAAAAATCAATAATAAAATATAATGACTTAAATCCTATCACTATTTAAAAGAATTTATAATAATATGGCTTTTTTTTTGAAAGGTTATAATAATATGGCTATCACGTTATGTACGTGTACTTTTAATATTAAATTATATTATATGTAACTCAGAAGCACCACCGTACCACTTTTTTTTTTTTGAGAGTACCACCGTACCACTTGATTTGAATTACTAAATTTATATATAATTAAGTGAGTTTCTATTAAAATAATGACCAAACAAACAAGAGACTTGAAAGGTCATTTATATTTTAATTAATGAATTAATGATAAAAAAAACCATCACTAACAGACTCAATAGATTTCAAATTCTAAATTAATATCCTCTTAAAATTCTTAAACTAACTCCACAATAAAAACCCTATAATCCTACCAATTCATTTAGAAATAAGTAGATTAAATTTGGACAAAATTTAGCTCCATATCAGTTTTAAGATATCTTCTTTAACTTAATATACTGTTATTTATAAAATTATCTATGTTTATTATTTAAACAAATCACACGACTTACTAAAAAAGTCAAGTGACCTAAAACTAGGTATAAATGCTCCATTCAATCACAACACCTAATGAGATGGAAAAAGATGGTTTTAAACTGGAGCTAAACTTTTGTTCGAGTGATAAGAAAAATCAATGGGATCCATGAATGTAATTTATGTCCCCACCTAAAGTTAACCAACTCAACAATTATGAAATTACTTATGTGGGGACAATTTTTGCCTAGACCAAGTGTTGCACATTATAATCATTTTTGGCTTAGAGTCCCACATTGGAAGGATATCCTTTCTCTTTCCTTTTATCGTGGGGACAATTTTTGCCTAGATCAAGTGTTGCACATTGTAGTCATCTTTGGCTCCTTTGTCTCATCCCTTATAAGATAGAAAGAGGAAGGATATCCTTCCAAAATGGGACTCTAAGCCAAAGATGACAATAACGTGCAACACTTGGCTCATCTCTTATAAGGTAGAAAGAGGAAAGATTTTCAATGTGGGACTCTAAGCCAAAGATGACAATAATTTGCAAAGAGGAAAGATATTTTTCAATGTGGGACTCTAAGCCAAAGATGACAACAATGTGAAACACTTGGTCTAGGCAAAAATTGTCCCCACAACTTATATTTAAGCTATTGTTCCTCAAAAAATTAAAAAAAAAACTATTGCTAACCTAAGAAGAGATTTGAGACTCATTCTTCATCAATACTAAAAAATGATTGTAGTCTTGGTGGTCTGATGATAAAAAAAGCAGACACGTTAAAACACAATTAAAAATAAAAATGTTGCTCACGTAATAAAGTCCAATCTTTTCATTTTCCATAAATAAAAAAAAAAGATGATAAGACAAGTGAAGAGAGAGAGAGAGAGAAAAAGCAATTGAATCAATAAAACAAGTGAAGAGAGTGTAAAATCTTACCGGGAATAATGGGTGCTTTGGCAACGACCTCAGGCAAATCAAAGTTGATCCCTTCCTTAACATGAGGATGCTTCTTCAATATCATCCTCAAGCAATCCCCTGCACTCCCTCCCACATCAACCAGTGTTCTCACTCCATCAAACCCATCGTACACGTCCAAAAACGCCTTCATGAACGGCACAGATGCACCGGACATAGCTTTCACCATCAGACCGTTCATCTCCGGCTTTTTCCCATAGTACGAGTACGCAGGCTCACCGTTGGCTCTCACAAATGGCTCCAAAGTGGGGTCCACCACAGCCTCGTGGACCAATGGCCACGCTCTCATCAGCTCGTCCTGATGGTGCTGTAGCACGTACGAAGCATAGGATAATCCCTCGCTGTCCGTGACAAGAGTTTTCCCGACCTCGGTCAGAGAATACTGTCTCTCCGAGGTGTCGGAGTCTGGGGTTTTGCTAAGGTGCTCCGCGAACACACCGTAGCTGGTGAGCATGCGGAGGATGCGCTGGAGATTCTCCGGGTCCCCTTGGTGACCGGAGGGGAGGACACGTGCCAGGATCTGAGAGGCTGAGAGAGGTGAGTTGGACCCACCTTGCCAGATGGCATCAGCGACGTTGAGGCGTACGACGGCGTTTAGGGACATGGGTACGCTGATCATGTTGGCTAGTTCCATTATGGCTATCCTAGCTTGGTTCCGATTCTCTGTGCTCTCGTTCTCCATAATACTACTGTTCTAGTCTCTCTTTCTGGTCTCTGTGTCACTGTGTGTGTGAGAGAGATTGTGAAAGTAAACAAAGTTCACGAGTTCAGTCTGGCCTTTATAAGGAAGTAGCTGGTACTAGAAGACATGTTTATGCAGTGTTTAGTGGGTTTTGTGCGCGGTCAGAGACGGGCCTAGCCTTGGGATGTGGGTACATAAATAAAATTTTCAATTTGCCCCAAAATATGCAATCTTGGCCCCTTTCCTCCAAGATAATTATAAATTAGCCCATGAAATCCAAAAGTACATGTTCTATGCTATTCCTTTTGTCCAGTTGGCTGAAAAATAATTACAATAACCTTTAGATAATAACCAAAAAAAAAATAAAGCACAAATTTGGTCCAAAGAAACCCAATTGCCCAAAAACTAATATGAATTACCTGTAGACAAAGAAACCCAATTGCCTCAAAAATAACATGAATTACTTGTAGACAAACTAATATTGACAACAAAAGAAAGTACAAATTTGGCATCAAATGTATGATTTTTTGTTCGCATGGTGTGAACTGTGAAGTGCTTATTATTATATTTTTTAAGTTACTTTTTAAAAAGTTTTTAGTTGTGTTTGTTGTAATAATAATGTTTATTTTTTTATTAAAAAATTATATAATGAGTTTGCTGTAATAAATTGTTTGGTAATGTTACTTTTTAAGAAATGAGAGAAATTTGTCAATCTTATGTCAAAATATTATTTAATTGGTTCTATAGATGTAGGATAAATTCCTTATAATTAATTATTGTTGCCTTTTTTTTTAAGATCATGGAAAAATAATGTTCAATTTTGATTTTTTTTATTAAGAAATATTCAAAATAATTTAGAAGCTCATATTGAAAATGTAGTATTGTCAACATCTAGTTTGATGTCCCAATTTCTAAAATCCATCAAATAAATTTTTGAAAAATCACCATATATAAAATTGGTAATTGTTC
Organism: Quercus glauca; assembly: GCA_023736055.1. Taxonomy (NCBI): domain Eukaryota; kingdom Viridiplantae; phylum Streptophyta; class Magnoliopsida; order Fagales; family Fagaceae; genus Quercus; species Quercus glauca. Next base: position 41,476,468 of record CM043321.1, on the reverse strand, counting down.
ATTATAGAATAATCTAGAATTACCACAAATATATTATGATGTTAATTAACACAATGCAATTGAATGAGCTTATGTTAAGTTTGGTCTATACCAAAATTTTTTTTTTTTTATATACTTTGGCCCCCCTCATTTCCGAATCCTGGTTTCGTCTCTGTGCTCGGTTAAGGGACTCACAAGTACTTTATATATATATATGTAGGGACTCAAAATGTAATGGACCCTAGACAATGAAATTTGTAGAGAATGGGTAGGAAGGACTAGGCATATAGCAGGCAAACAATGAATTTTAGGGCGGATCACTCTAAACGAACTGGACTTAGAAGTTTTGGTAGGAAAGATCCTCACTTTGGCTAAATCTTTCAGATCACCTCCGTTGCCATTTTGGCCAAGTGTTTGTAAGGCTGATAGATCCTCGGTTCTAGCCGAGGATCTCTTTTTCTTCCCCCCCTCTTCATGTTTAGAATCTTGCTAGTTATATAGTCTTCTCTTTGTCGATCTTGATCATCCACTTGTCAGTTATTTGATCGTCGTGTACAGGAGTTTGTCACATCAACTGTAGTTTACAGGCTTTATGTTAGTTCTCAGCCGCCTTTACAGACTTTCTATTAGTTGAGGTAATCGAGGCGACTGGGTCCGCTGGTCATGTCTTCATTAAGACGGCCAGAATGTTGGTGGGATATTTTCCCTTTAATGAAGTCGGTGCGCCGAGGACAGATCATCCTCGGCGCGGGCTTCGGACGTTCTGGGTTCTTTCCCATTGTCCGTGGCCTGAACACTGTCCTCGGCGCGGGCCTTGGGCCGCGTGTAGTGGGCCAGCGTGGTGAGCGCGATAGGGCCCCACAATAGCCCCTCAAAATTCTGCTGCACGTCCCCCTGGGCGGGGAGGAGGATTTTGATTTCCTCGGCGCCTTTTCTCGGCCTGTTTGGGTTTTGTTATACTAATAGTATTATTACTATTTCGGCTGTTTTTTGTAGCTTTCTTTTGCGCGAAGTGTCGCTCGAGGATGGTTAGGCTTGGGTCGTTTATGCCATAGCACTTAATTTCTCATGGTTTTCGTCCCTGATGGGACTCATTTATTTGGCGCCCGAAAGGGAGTTGGCTTTGCCTTAGTTTTTAGCTCATGAGCCCTAGTTTCAATTAACGTTTGCACGGCTTCATAGTGACTGATTCCCATAGAGGTTTAGGTCTGAAATTTGTACAAGACCTCGCTTTTCCTTAGCGTTTATTTTTTACGGGGAGATTTTCTTCCCGCTGACCTGAGGTCTTTGACCATGCAATGCGTTTAAGCTTTACTTTGTGCTCGGTTTTCTCATTTTATGCTTGGTTTTCCCTGGGGCTTGGGTCCGAGGACCATGCAATGCCTTAGTTTGCTTATCGTTTAGCTTTCATGATGACGTGTTTTTCTTGCTGGAAGTATCGAGTTTCTCGATCTCATTTAGCTATCTGAAGTATCTGGTTTCCCCATGAGGCCTGGGTCCGAGGACCATGCAGTGCCTTGGTTCTGTTCATTTCAATCATCGATTTTATCTATGTATCCGTAGCCGTTTTAATTCTTGCCGCGTTTTACACTAAGCATTAAATAATTACAATTTTCAAGCAGAATAATAATAACAATAAATGCTGAAGTTGGTAGAGGATAAGACCTTGCCGTGCTTTGCCTTTTCGTTTGGTGGGATTCTTCAGATAACGAGGCGTCTTTTGGGCTGTCCGGGTGAGGCGTTCTGACGCTTCGGTGTCTTCCTGTTTAATGAGGCGTCCCCTCATTAATACTGACCATGGATCGATGAGGATCTAACGGTTGGTAAGCCCCTTGGAAATTGGGGCGGCATTATTGCCTCCGGAAATCTCTCCCTGGGATTCATTGTGGATTCGGCCCTCATCAATGTTCCTCCCACTATAAAAGGCGTTCCTAGGGCGAACCTCCCCTTCACACTTGACAAACACTCGTTCTGAAACTCCCTAAAAACACATCGCCAAAAATTCTTCAAGGCGCAATCATTCGAGCCCCTTCGCATGAACTGGCCCTGGAAAAGGGCGCTCCAGAGAATGCACAGCCCCCATCAGGAGCCGAGGATGGCATTCCAACTCTGGCCGCCACGCTGGTGTGGAGGTAGAGGAGATCCGGAGATTCTCCTTCTTTTCAACCTAACCGGGGACACAGCCCTCCTTACCACCTGGAGGAGGATCCGGACAGAACGTAACCTCCCTCTCTTGGGCACGGGTCTTTGACCCCCCAAGCAGGCTACAGCGGGGGTGGGAGGGAAATCAGGCGGAACCCAGAAGTGGGGCCGCCCTGTGCCGCGACCCCTTCCACCTCCTCTGTAGTTCTTCTTCCCTCAAATCCGTCTTCTCTCTTCTCTTTTTGCTCCTCAACGAGCCTTCTTTTCTATCTTCTGTTCCTCTTTTGTTCCTCTGCCAACTTTCTTTCTTTCTTTTCCTTCTCTCTTCCTTCACTTCTTTTTTAATATTTGTTCTTCATCTCTTCTTTTCTTCATCTCTTCCTCTACTCTCCTTTTCTATCTTCTGTTCTTCTGCCATTGTTGCTCTCCACCCTTTGTTCCTCTGTCGGCTTCGTCATGTGTCTGCCTTTGTAGTTAGCTTTAGAACAAGCCCCCTGGGCATTACTTGTGAGAGATGTAATCTTTTTTCATATATGAATAAAAGAAGTATACTTATTTCATGTATTGTATATACTCTTTTTTTTTTTTTTTTTTGTACTTGTTTCTTGTTGTTGTAAACTGCCGAATGAATATTGTTGTTAAGAACTGTATGGATCTGCATCTTTTCCCGATTGATTTGTCGTTTTGTTTTCTTTACGTTGTGCCGCTAACGCACAAGTCCTCCCCACAGACGGCGCCAATTGTAGGGACTCAAAATGTAATGGACCCTAGACAATGAAATTTGTAGAGAATGGGTAGGAAGGACTAGGCATATAGCAGGCAAACAATGAATTTTAGGGCGGATCACTCTAAACGAACTGGACTTAGAAGTTTTGGTAGGAAAGATCCTCACTTTGGCTAAATCTTTCAGATCACCTCCGTTGCCATTTTGGCCAAGTGTTTGTAAGGCTGATAGATCCTCGGTTCTAGCCGAGGATCTCTTTTTCTTCCCCCCCTCTTCATGTTTAGAATCTTGCTAGTTATATAGTCTTCTCTTTGTCGATCTTGATCATCCACTTGTCAGTTATTTGATCGTCGTGTACAGGAGTTTGTCACATCAACTGTAGTTTACAAGCTTTATGTTAGTTCTCAGCCGCCTTTACAGACTTTCTATTAGTTGAGGTAATCGAGGCGACTGGGTCCGCTGGTCATGTCTTCATTAAGACGGCCAGAATGTTGGTGGGATATTTTCCCTTTAATGAAGTCGGTGCGCCGAGGACAGATCATCCTCGGCGCGGGCTTCGGACGTTCTGGGTTCTTTCCCATTGTCCGTGGCCTGAACACTGTCCTCGGCGCGGGCCTTGGGCCGCGTGTAGTGGGCCAGCGTGGTGAGCGCGATAGGGCCCCACAATATATATATATATATATATATAAATTAAAACCAGGTTTTACAGTATTAGTTACGCATTTAAAAATTATTTTGTTACCGTGTTTTCAATTTTTAGTTTTCATTAATCTAAGCGATGTCCAAACGGACCCTTAATCTCATAATTTTCCGTAAGCTGAAATTGATGAAAAAAAAAAATAGATAGGTTGAAACTTTCTTGATGATAAAGAGCTATCACTAGAAACCAACGCCATAAATTAAGACACACACCCTCTCTCAAAAAAAAAAACGTAAAAATGGCAAAAGGTATTGGTTCCGGTCTTAATCCCTTTTTGTGGCTAAAAGATTTTGGTTGGGTATTGGTTCCGGTCTTAATCCCTTTTTGTGGCTAAAAGGTTTTAGTTGGGTTAAAGTTTAGGCATGGAAATATGGAATTGGGTGAATACGATGACAATCTATCGGCGACCAAATCCAATCAGGTGGTGCCACGCATAACACAAAAAGCTATCTTTTTATGCATTTCTTGATTTATATCTGTGGCAAGAGTTGTTCTTGTTGGTGTTTTTTTTTATGTAGAACTATCCCATGAAGGAACTAAAACCCATCTCTGGGAGGGGTTGGGGGCCACACAGAAAGATATTGAGTATGCACTATGCACTGTATTTATTTTACATTTTCTTTTGAGATAAAGATAGGTTCCATGATTATCATGGACTTAAATCTCTTTATTTTATGTACTTGTCCAAGATTTTTATATATATATATATATATATATATATATATTAAACATGAGAGAGGATTTAAATTATAAACGTTCCCATTAGAAATGTTAATGGTAAGGTATTGATGAAACATATTTTTTTGAAAAATATTTTTTGAAGTTTGGCATAATAGAAATTCTTGATAAAAGAAAATTCCCTCCCCCCCCCCCCCCCCCTCTCCCCTCCCCTCCCCTCCCCTCAAAATAAGTGATTTTAGCCTTGTTAGGGATCACACAAAATTTATTACATTAATTTTATAAAATGATGTGTCACAAATCACACAAAAAATAATTTAAATTATTTATTATCTTTCTAAAATGTCACAAATCATATTCATTATTCTATTAGTTTGTAGGTTTTTTATAATAAAATTTGTGGTAATTTTACCCAAAGGAGTCAATACCGTGCTCGAGGTTATTTTGGTTTGGTCAAAAAAACGAAATATTTCGATATCAATTAATACTAGTATACCCTTTTGAAATTATTACTAATTTTTTATTATTATTATTATTATTATTTTCTTTTTCCGCTGAGAATCCAAATACTAATACTAAAAATAATAGTAAAAAAAAATAATATAAATTATTTTCTTTTGGACCAATGGCATATCAATGACATCATGGCAATGACATATGGTACTCAATAGTTAAAATTTGAAATTGAAAGTTTGAAAGTGTCTTTCACGTCAGTTTGGCAGAAGACACAAAAAAACAAAGAAGAAATATGAAAAAGTAAAGAAAAGTTAATATGAACTAGACTAGTACAGAAGGCATTTGGGTGAGAGAGCGAAGAAAAAGAAAATGATAAAATATTATTTTAGTCTTTAAATTTTATTAAAAATTTATTTTTCATTCTTAAACTCTAAAAAGTTCTTTTTTTCATTTCTAAAATTTGTAAAGAGTTTTTCGTTAAATTTAAAAAAATTCTTTTTTCATCCCTAAAATTTGTAAAGAGTTTTTTGATTAGTATAGAGACAAAAATGAGGATAAAAAATGAATTTTTTCAATAGTTTAGGGATGAAAAACAAACTTCTAGTAAAATTTAAGGATCTAAATAAAATATTTTCAATAGTTTAGAGATGAAATATGAACTTTTTAATAGTTTAGGGATGAAAAATGAATTTCTTAAAGTTTAAGGATGAAAAAAAAAACTTTTGGTAAAATTTAGGGACCAAAATAATATTTTACCCAAAAGAAAACGAAAAAGAAGAAGAAGAAGAAGAAGAAGGAGAAGGAGAGAGGAGGAGCTTGCCAAAACTTGAGCTAACTTGCAACATGAAGGCAAAATGGTGGTGGCAACGTCAATGTGAGCAACAGTAAGTTACTATGGGAGGAGAGAGAGAGAGTAATTTTTAGTTTTTAGATTTAAATATGATTTTGTAACTTTTGGTTTTATTTCGGTCCAGTACATATTTTTTGACCGGAATCCGATATTTTCTCTGAAATAGACAAAACGACATGGTATGTCCAGTATTCAAACCAAAACGAAACAAAGGTGTTTCTGTACCGATAAAAGTGGAGGAATGGAAAATACCGTCCGTATCGGCCAGTATAGTATTGAATCCCTTGTTTTACTTTTTTTTTTTAAAAAAAAAAAATCTAAAAGGAAAATAATCCAACAAGGCTAAAAGTTTATTTTCTATTCTTTATAAAACAGAAATTTTCTTTTTTAATTTCCCTAAGACTTTTATCGTCATTCACAATTGACGTTAAAGTTTTGACAAAAATTATTGCACGAAAATTGTATTCCTAGACTTTTCATAATGACTTTAAGAGTAAGCTCATTTGGACCTTTCCCTATATAGAAAGCGTGTGGGCTCCACCCACCTACACTACCATACTACTATACACTGAATTTTAATCAGTTTATGTAGTTTTTAGATTTTAGAACATTTATTTTAATTATTTAAAGTTTTTGTAGGCTATTAAATTGACATGGTATTATGAAATTATGACTTTATTTTTATTGGACCAACTAATAGATATAAAAAGCTTATGTAGTACTTAATGAACACATTAGAACGGGCATAAGTGGAAAATGGTTGCCAATTAAAACAAATCCTAATATTAAATGCACACATAAAATAAAATAAAATAAAAAATCCGAAACTTTATATATTCTAATTTCTTTTTTGTAAAAACCCAAAATGATTTTGTAAGAATTAAAAAACTAGTCACAATTGAGGTTCCTTTTGTTAGGAAAGTCCAGACCCGATGTGGGACTTATCACACACTATCAATCAAATTGGAGCATCACAATATGTGATAGGATAGTTGCCTTTGGGCCCACATAGGGTTATTGGGCTAGCTATGATAGCCTATGTAATATACAAAAGAAAGCGATAGCCACATCTGCATTATACCTCAAAAGGACTAGTTATAATTAAAGCTCATTAGAGTTATTAATAAAGCCTAAATCTATCAAATAAATACCCAATGTGGGACTTAGCATACACCCACACAACACACTATTTTTAAATTCGGGCATCACAATTACTCTCATCGTCAATGTTGCCGACACCACCATCACAATGAATGAGAATACCGATGATAAAATTGACCTACAACACCTTCGAATCTCATCTTCGAAAACCAATTCTGGAGCGGACAAGCAATTTTGGAACTTGCTATCTACAGTGTTTTTTATCTTTTACTGTAAGAAAATTAACATGGTGGGCCTACCGAAGACAAGATACCGCAGCACCCACGTGAATAGGGGCTGGCATGAACAAAAGAGTAGACATATCCTGATGTCTACTTATTCTCAAAACCAAAAAATCTTCTTGATCTGAAATATGATAGAGTCTGAATTATTGGAAATCATGTCCAACAAGCACGTGAAGGCAGAAGGGAAAAAGTACTGAAAAAAATACCTACTGGCAATATCAATAAGAGAATTATTGGCAAACCGATCAGTGGCATGTATGTTCTAACTGCTGAGGCATAAGACCCATAAGAAATCATTTACACGCATTGCTCAGTGAAGCAGTTTTACAGATCCCACCAAAAAAGAAGACAAGCCATATGTAGATAGATACTATTGTGCAGCACATAATATGCCCCAAGGAAAGGTAAATTGTTGTCTCCCTTTAAATACATTTTAAGGCAACCAATAGGTCCTTTAGACTCGAGTTAATACATTTAACCAAATGCGCACATATAATACAAAAGTTTAAGAATATGGATATCAACATATTAATTGTGTAATTTGAAATGTATGCATAACATATGGTAAATTGTTGTGCACATAGCATGCAGTTACTAGAATTTGCAGAAAGCAAACCTCATATCTAAGCAATGCAACTTGAAGTGAGATCAAGATGCATGGCACTGCACTAGCAAGATGATGGAATGATGAATGATGCTTTTTGTTTACCACTTCAACTATTATAGCCTACATTGAGTCACTCTGTTGTCAGTCAAAAGTAATAGATAATATTGTCTGTTAATCAAAAGAATTACAACATTAATAAATTAGGTTTTCTGGTCAAAAAAATAAATAATTTATGTTTCTTTCAAAACTACTACACATTACTACAACACTTTTTACCCTAAACCCTTGGATGCAATCAATATTTATGAAATACTTTACAGCTTACCTAGAAGAAGAGACAAATGCAGATTTTGGTTGCCGTTGGCTCAGTGTCATGTACAAGCCCTGCAACAATAACATCTTTTTAGAAGCCATTACATGCTTGGATTAAACGTAAGCCAGCTCTAGTCCATGAAAATAAAATCTTTTTTTCTTTATTTTCTGTTTGGTTCTTAGTTTTCTTTAAAACCAAACTAGCATTGCAATAATTTATGATAAGATGACAGAAACAAATACTAGTTAGTTCTACAAATGCTACCGTGGGACAAAAAAAAAAAAAGAACTGCAAACAAGACACAATTCATCGTTTCCTAGATATGGCATCACCAACAGAGAAATGCATGATATTGTTTGGGATGCGAATTTCTAATTGAGATTTGAAATCAAGCAATCCCTATATGATAAATAGGAAACCTTACGTTTGTTGTATGTATTGTTGCTCCAGTAGTCATGCTAATGTTTTGGTTAGGAACCAGCTCAAAGTTCATGTGCTGCAGAAAGACTGCGAGAGCAACAATAGCTTCCATCAAAGCAAACTGATCACCAACACACTTCCGGGGTCCACCACTGAATGGAATGAATCTGTGGCAATATATTTTACACTATTAGTATTCAGTGCTAAATGGGATATGAAAAAGGCAAAGAATTTATGCCTTGGAGCTATACAATGCGTATTTAGGAAAACAGGATCAAGAAATATGAAGTGCCAAGAGACTTAAGTAGCTCTTTTTGCATCTCTGAAGGATATAATAGAAATTTTACCTGAAATCTGTATTTGTTTCATTAGGAACAGGGCCTTCCAAGTCAAATCTTTCTGGCACAAACTCTTCTGCTCTCTCCCAAACCTCATGACATCACAATGAAATTGCCAAAAATGTGGAAAGGAGAGGTAAATATTACATCTCAGATTTGTCTAAAAATGCATCAAATTGTCTAGGATAATAGTCAATAATCTTTAAATATATATAAAAGTGAGTTTTAGCCCTAAGAGGGAGGGGGCGGGAGGGAGGAAAGATTCGAACTAGTGACTTCTGTTTCATAAGACGTGGGCCCCCCAGCCGATTGTGCTACCCTCGAGGTTGATAGAAGGCATAAATCTTCTATAGTGAAAAAAAAATTATATACGTATGGAATTTTAATTCTACATTGAGGGAGGAAAGATTCGAACTAGTGACTTCCGTTTCATGAGACGTGGGCCCCCAGCCGATTGTGCTACCCCTCGAGGTTGATAGAAGGCCTAAATCTTCTATTGTGAAAAAATATATATACATATGGAATTTTAATTCTACATTGATGCAAACGAATCAAAACAAGCAAACAAAGTAATAGTATAATTCCTCCATTTGTGTCAGAAACCAAGCCATAATAAAAAATTAATTGTCAATTATGACAAAAGGTTGCCTGGCTAAAAAAATAAATGACATATGGTGCAGGATCCTCAAATTCAAATTGGTCAATCCTGTGTTGTAGAAGAATCAAAATTATGATCAGGACATACAGTTAAATATATAGTAGTAAAAAAGAGCATGGCTGTTCAGAAGAGTCCATATCAGGAAGGCTAACGTGGAGTATGGCATTGGCAATTGAATATCCAGGGTAGCAAGTTCTTTTTATTAAACAAGTTTACTTTCGATATCTGAATGCCACTGAAGGCTCCATACTTGGACAACACCAAATGATATTATTGTTTTACAATAAAGAGCAATGGATTCTCAATTGGGCTTTAAGCAATTCACAAAAAAGAGAAGTTGGGGGAATATTAGGTGATACCTTTGAGGAACGATGGATATTATACACTGAAATCATAATGTCTTGACCTGCATTAACCTTGTAATCTCCAGGAAGCATGTCAGCAACTTGAGCTCTTCTTATCAAGACCTGAAAGATTTGGAAGAAGGAAACCAATAAGAAATTCAGCTAACAGAATTACCATATATACTCTTTTCTATTTTGTGATTGAAAAGATTTTGAATTAAAATTCATATTAAAAGCATGTCAGCAACTTGAGCTCTTCTTATGAAGACCTAAAAGATTTAAAAGACTGAAACCAACAAGAAACTGATTTAACAGAACTACCATATATACTCTTTTCTTTTTTGTGTTAGAAAAGATTTTGATTTACAATTCATTTTAAGTGGAAGAGAAAGAATGCAACCTACAGGTGGATGTGGGTAGAGACGGAGAGACTCCATTATGCAGCAGGTCAAGAACTTCAGATTCTTTATATCTTCATAAGCAGGAGGCCTTCCCTGTAAAACTCTGTCAACTTCCTCTTGTGCTTTCACCAAAGAGCTGGAATCCTGCATTGGAAAAAATAAAATAAAAGAGATGATGAACAATAGGTAGCTGATCTTAAAACCACACCTTATGGAAAATATATTCTGCACACATATGAAGTTAACATAGCAATATATACACATGTTGTAGAGGTCACCAGACCCATGCTAAAGATTGTAAGAACTTGGCTATAAGTGGATGAGTACGACAAGGTTCATAATTCACTAGAAAAATTCAAAAGAAGTCAAGAAAAGAAAAGAAGATAAACATAAAATTCCCCTTTCACATTACATACTTTTTCTGCATGTGCAACACAGAGAGTCCGCCTTTGAACTCTAATTATGTCTAAAATTATCAACACTTTAAATTGTATGCAATGAAAAACTCAAAAAGCAAAGAGAGATGTGCAAATGGAAAGGGTACCTTACTGAGAAGATAGAGTGTCCAAGTCAACACTGAACCAGTGGTCTCGTGACCAGCAACTAACATTGACAAAAGGTCATCTCGAAGTTGCACACTTGAAACCTAAGACATATAGAGCAACTGTATCAAAACTAAAGGTTAAGATAAAGCATAACTAGAAGAACACAAGCCCCATAAAGACAATGAAAGTCCAGTCAGGCTAATTTTATTATTTAAAGAGAGAGAGAGAGAGAGAGAGCGGAGGCTTGGGGGACAATATCAAATCAAAGCATCATTAAATAGAAAATTCTTGCTGAATTTATTATTAAATTTCTTCAAACTTTATAGGGATATACCAATGAAGATGTCTGCTGTATTCAAATGCATGCATATAAAGGATTAAGAAACAAATTTTTTTTTTTTTTTTTGAAGAAAAAAGGTAGATAAAGGGCTACACATCCATTACTGAGAGTACCACCATTTGAGAAATATGACAACATTCATTAAGATGAAATGAATTTCAAGCTCAAATGAGAACTTCTGGCCAGAAACGAGAAAAATCAGAGATCTTATCTACAAGCATAGAGAATGAACAACCACAACCAATGTTGAAAGAACTTTGTTTATTTCCTTTTTTCTGCTTTCATGGTCAAAAGTTTGGAAAATCCTGCAAGATTTAAAGAAAGCTGAAAACATGACATTTCCAATCAATAAAAAAAGTAAAAATGTTCAATATGACATCTCATCTTAAATGAGATGAATGCAATATACATCAATTTTCCACATAAATTTACATAAAAAAATAAACACAGACTCGACAAAGTTCACAAAGAAACTTGCACATTGTATGAAACACAAAAAACTCCCATGTCAACAACAACAACCAACAAAGCATTAGTCCCAAAATTTTGGGGTCGGCTATGGATCCTCAACATATTAGTTACAATCGGCCATATGTATTCTTTACCTCCGTTTTACTCTATCCAAAGTCATATTCTATGTTACTCCCTTAATTGACATGTCTTTTCATTGCCACTTGTTCACATTTAAAAGCAAGTGCAACCATATAAAAAATGAATGCTTTACCAAAACAACAATGATCACACACAAAACAAACTATAGATTGGAGATAAAGAACACTAGCAGACCTCTTCTCTGCTTGCAAGCAAGAAGCGAAGGATGCTCGGATCAGCATCATTTACATATTCCTCCTCATTGATTCTTTCACCCTCAGCTTCCACCATATCTTTGCACTTTGCAATAAGTTCTTCAACTGTTCTCCTTATCTCATTAACTGCCTTTTCAGCTTTTATTTGTCTTGGGATTAATTTACAAAGAGCTTTAAACTATATAAAAAATATCATTGGCTAGGTATAAGTATCAAACTGAAAAAATAAATTGAAAATCAAGAACAGTGCAGAAGAATAGCATACCTTCCAATATGGTAATATATCAGTGGAACGAGCCTCCGCCTCTTTCAATGCAGTGTAAACTGCATCAATCACAGGACTATAAGTTGTAAGTGAATCAAAATTGTAGTTGAATATGGACAGGCCAATAACATCAAGGGTTAGTTGACAAAATTTTTCCTCCATGTTTACAGAAGTGCCACTTAGTGCATCGGGTTTGAGCTTTTCCACCAATCTTTCTGCACATTTGCAAAAGACTCGATCAACTATCACTGACAAATACTTCTTGTGAAGAGATGGCACCACAGCCCTACGCCTTGCCTATCACAAACAACATACTAAAATCATCTGTACCATAACCAGTTCTCTGAATTTTTTTCGTCACTGGCTGAGAGCTTATTAAATTGGGAATTAAAAAGAAGTATCATCTAGGTGCATATTCCAGAACACCAAAGCTCCACTTGGCTCGTTATATAGACATTTTATTCCATGACATAATCTCTAGCCTATATTATTCTTAAGAATGACAAGCAAGAAAGATATAGTACAAAATCATGTTTAGCCACTAAAACAATAAAGAAACCAGGAGAATTGGGAAGAAAAAAGGGGGAGAGGGGGAGGGACTATAACCACATGTTCAATAAGATGAAATAAAGCATAACACTGATTTTTTTTTTCAAGCATTTTGTCTTCTTTCTCAATCAATGCCAAGAACCTCTTAAAGCTTCTTCTTTTTTTGGATAAGTAAGAAACATAGAAGCTTTAAACAAATAGTTAAGAATCAGCTTCAACATCATCAGTCACATATTTACTTTCTATTTTAACACCATTGAATCTATATGCAATTTTCAAGAGAGTATGTTTACAGTTATAATGTTTATGACACTATTTCCCTATAAATATATTCAAAACACACCACAAGATGTTTTTTTTTTTAATGAAGTAAAGAAGCTTTCTAAAGAAAAGTCCTTTGTACTCTCCTCTAGTCAGTAAAACCTATAGGCAACTGAGTCCACCCGCTACCGCTAGAACTAGTTGTCAAGGGATTCAAGGGCATTCGTCCCTAATGGGCTAAACAATTAAAATGATGCACCAAAACCACAGCATGACCAATACATAGCATTATAAAAACACCCATTTATAGTACAATGTAATTAAACTCTACACATAGTTAAACATATCTTCGTCTTTTTTGAGAATTCATAATTAAACATATTCCTCTCCAACCACATATAAATTCCTGAAACAAATGGATTATAGCAAGCATTACCGTCCAAAGCGGGCCTTCAGCAATGGCAAAACCGGAACCGAACAAGAACTCAGAGACCTCAGCAACAAGACCCTTAGAATACTTTCCATAGTTCCTAAGCACATGCTTAGCAATGGCAGGGTCACTCACCACCACAAAATTTCTAGGCCCAGCAGCAAGGCGATAAATGGGTCCATAATCATTCATCCATTTGAATAGTGGGAGAAAAAGGGCACCACCCAGAAGATCAGACACGTCGTCTAGCTTAGCACTGGCTACAGGGATGCCCGAGTCATCGTCTTTGCTAATGGTCAAAGAGCGAGCGAGTGAAGTGAGCCAGTCTGGGCTAACCCAGGAGGAACCGGCTTTGTTGGTATTGGTGGGTTTGGAATTTGAGGTGGAGTTTTTGTCTGTGGAGGACTTGATGGTGAGGAAGTGAGAGGTGGGTCTGGAAGAAGAGAGAGAGGTGGACCTGGTTGTGGGTTTGAGAAGAGGGTTTGGGAGGAGAGAGAAGGTGGAAAGTGAGAGTGAAGAAGGCATAGTGGTGAGTGACAATTTGAGAATGACAGTGTGTGCTTATTTGTGGTTTAAGCTTGAAGAGGTTTTTCTATGGACCTTTCATTCTCAGTCACCACTCACCATTGCTGGACAAGTAAAAAAACGTTCAGTGTTTTAGTTCAAAGTTGTGTAATCGTGTGTGTATGTGTGCGACAGGTTGTCTTGTGGATTGGGTTCAGCGGCTTTTTGGATGCTGCACTCTCTCAATTCTGAATATTTTTTTTTCCAAATAACATTAAATATCAAAAAATTAGTTACTTGTCATATTTCGAAACAATGTTGTAAACTCGAGTTTCAATATAAAACTCGAATTTTTAAGTGGTGGGAGCTAATGTGAAAGAAAATTCACATGAAACTTGAGTTCTAAAGACTCGAATTTCACTTTTAAGACTTGAGTTTTAAAGACTCAAGTTTCACAATTTTACAGACACTCAAAAATATCACCGGTAAAGAGATTACCTTGCAAGTATAGGTTGCGCAAGTTGATGCAAGCAGCAAGATTAAAAGGAAGTGAACCAATGAGAGCGTTGAGATGAAGATTGAGAGTGCAGAGATGAGCGAGGTTTCTGAAAATGCCATTGGGAAGCTGGCTTGAGAGAGCCACACTAGGAAGACGGAGCACTGTGACTCGATTTTGCGCGTCTCTTCGTTCTTCTTCGGCGCTGTAGATTGTCCACCAGATCTTCGGAGCTCCAGATCGTTTCAGATCATCCTCTGTTCTTCGGAGCTCCAAATCGTTTCAGATCGTTTTCCCTCTTCCTTTATTTCTTAGATTCTTCCCTACAAAAATCGAGTCTTAAAGACTCGATTTTGCATTTTAGAACTCGAGTCTATAAGACTCGAGATCTATGTGGCATCCTACTGCCAACTCACCAAGTGAGAATCGAGTCTTTAACCCTCAAGTTTTAGATTGAAATCGAGTCTATAAAACTTGAGATGCTAGTTTGCTACATTCTTTCAAACACATCTTAACTTATGATATTCTTTTTCCTCACCATGCTATTCTACACATTCCCTTCTCAATTCTCATACTAGACTAATGGTACACACTACACACCGTTTTGCTTGCGATACTGATTCTTTTTTTTTTTAAATATATACGTATATGGTAAGTTCAAAGGGTGTCCAAGAGTCGAGTTCAGTTAGATTCCTCACCAATCCGTCACTCATCTCAATTGGATTGGGCCCTAGAAACTCATTCATTGATGATTAGTGGAATATTTATAAGTTCTTAATGATAAAAAATCAACATATTTTTTCGATAATGTGTAGTGATAATGAGATAATGAGATTTCTTAAATCTGGTAAAGCTCTCATTATTAATAAACATTTCATTTGAAGGGTGGTGGAATCTAAGGTATTACTGTTACACATGGAAAAATACAAAAATGACAAGAGGTGAGAGCATAGGAGGGGCATTTATTGGCACGTGTAGCATGTGATAGTACAAATTGAGCATTTGAGTGGCGTATGAGGGTGCATTAAGGGTTTTATGTGATAATTCCCACTTAATTGACTAGATCGGTATGAGATGTACTTAACAATGTGATTGGTGTCATGATTGGAGATGTGAATATGATGAATCTAACAATAGAAGTGTCTTGGAAATCCTTTATCATTAGAAGAACAAGACCATAGAGGTTAGATGGTAGTAGAGCTAGATCGGAGAAAACCAAGGCAGCGAATGAACACCAAGAAAGACACGATTGCACCGAGATACTTTAGAGTAAGAGTCAAGGCTTTGATATCATGTTATAATATGTGAGAGAGAGAGAGAGAGAGAGAGAGAGAGAGAGAGCATAAGAAATATGTGGTTTTGCCTAATGACCCACATCCATAGAAGAAAGCCCTTCATTGTTACATTTTCTCTATGCTAAATTACATGCTACAATGAACCCAATAAAGGATATTTATAATTTTATAGACTAAATTTTATTTTTTATTAAACCATATTTTATAGACTTGTAGTATAAGTATAATGCTTTATTTGTACACCAAGGACTAGGCTTGGCCTTGATATCTTTAACACAAACCTTATTTCATCATTACTATTGGATTGGGTTGTATTTAGGGTATTTTTCAACTCATCCTCGTTTACTTTAGTTAAGAAAATCCCTAACCCAACATGTAGGGATGTGGTTGGGCTGAGTCGGGCCATTAAGTTAGGTCATTTTATTAGGTCTAATAGAAAGATTGGATTTTCATTAAACCCTATATAAGTTTATTATTCAGTAAATTAATTACATGATCATTTGATATTTCACTTTGCTATAAGTTTTGAAATACCTAAAAAAACTAGATTAACAAATTTAAACAAAGTTTCAAAATCTAAAAAGTACATATATATTTTGAAGTAAATATATAAAAAGTACATATGTTTTGATACTACTTTAATAGGGAATATAAAAAAATGTCAAAAAAATCAATTGTTTTTTTTTTTTTCATAAAAAGTTTTTATAAACCAATATTCTTAAAGTATCCATTCATTTTTTTTTTCTTTGATATAATGGTATGGGTTGAAAATTTTACTATCCCAAACAGATCCAATATGAGACTTAGAGAAAATGTTCAGACCCAACCAAATTCATCAACTCATAAAAAACCAACCTGAATCATTGAATTGGATCAGATTCATTATATCCACGAGTTGAATGCAATAGTTGTTACAAAAATTTCAAGTGAAGGACAGTTCTACCTGCATCATGTCTCTTCTAGATAGAGCAAAGATTTGGGCCTTTCTTTCAAATAGGTTGGGCCATGATAATGGCACAACACGTTGTTGGATTAACCTTTGAGGCTTTGCTCGCGTGTTCCCGCACTTCTCTATGAACTAACTTTTCGAAAGGCTAATGTATTAGGCCCAAAATGAACTTGGTCGTGGAGTGGGCCTTTGAAGTAAAACCCTACTCTGACTCCCTTTTGACTGATTAATCTGTTTGATCCACACAGAAATGAGAAAAAAGAGAGAACATGTTTTACTTGGTGCCTCTTTACACTCCTATATTTTACAATTTATAGATGTTGCAGCTTTTTTTTTATTTGTGCTTGAATTTAGCCCATTAAGGATTAAAATATATTTTAGATTTTTTTTAGTAATGCTAGGATAGGATGCTACTATAAATTTACTAAATAATTCTTATAAATTGACTTGTCATTAATTGTCGTAATAGGATTTCAAAATATTTATTTACAAAAAACATGTTTATATTACTTTGTTAGCGTTTTGTGGTTAAATTTAATAGTTTTAGAATATTTTTTGGCATCACGAACTTTTGGAAAAATGAAAAATGAAAAATGAAAAAGCAATACATGAAACTGTTTGTTCTCATAGAATAGGATCATGAAACTTGTAGTCTCTTCCCTTTTTTTTTTTTTTTTAATTTATTATTATTATTTTTAAATAAAGTTGTGTTTATTACACACAAACTAATTTACACATAACTCCAAAAACAACTAAAACATTAACTTGAAGTCACAATTTCTAACTTAAAAATCGTGACCGTGACTTGAAATCATGATTTTCAAGAGTAAAGGCCTTACTCTTTTTCCTTAGACTAAATAATATTTCTGATTCGCACAGAAATAAGGAAAAAGAGAAAACACGTTTGATTAAAAATGTGATCTCCTTCGTACCCACTAATTTTTCTATTAAACTTATATATACACACCCACTAATTGAAACTACACCAGACACCTGCCATTCTTTATCTTTTTCTTTCCTAGTTTTAATTCTTTTTACAGTATATCACGAAACCAAAAGATGGAAAAACTGTATTTTCATTAAATTAGAATCAATGAGTACAAGCTGTATATATATATATACAAGCGTGAACAGTAACTACCTAACAGAACTAACAGACTTGGAACCACCTTCACACGTGCTAGTTACAAACTATCTCACGTGTCAACACTTAAGAGCTTCTAATTAACAATTAAACTACATGTCGTATATACAAAAGCTTTAATGCAAAAACACTGTCGTTTTAGTTTTACCGCTCTGTGCTTAAGGCTTTGTTCTCTGCTCTTGCATTTGATCTGATATCTTCACCTTGCTTTTGATCTAATAGCTTCATCTTCTCATCTTTACTCTGATACAGTAATACTAGGATACTGTAAATTAATTATAGTAATTTTTATAAATTAATGTGTCACTAATTATAAACAGTATTTTAAATTAAATTTATATTATATTATTGAGGTGGTAGAAAACACGTTTATTTAACGTTAGTTTGTTAATGCAGTTAACTTATTAATATTTAGAAAAAGATTTGTAGCAAATTAAGTTGCAGCAATTTTTGCAAAAATGCATGTGTCAATGCCTCAAGTAGACCACATTTGGTGAAAACTTCAATCTTGACATGGAAAAATATAAGACTGGATAGGTGTTTATATGATGCATTAACACATGTATTTTTGCAGGATTTGCTGCAACTTAATTTACAACAAATCATTTTCCTTAATATTTTTTGCTTTTTTTTTTTTGGGGAATCGTATACTTTTGAAAAAGAAAAAAGAAAAAAGAAAAAGCAATATTGGAATCATTTTTGTTCTTTTGGACTTTTTTTTTTTTTTTGGTTTGTTTTTTATGAAGGCATTTAAAAGAATCATTTTTGTTTGGAGACAATATTGGAATCCCCACTAGAATTTTCCACAATAATACTCCTTCCACTCACTGTGGCCCTGTGGGTTATACAAATGTGAGTAGTGCAGCACACCAGTTAAATGAGTTGATTCTTCTTTAAAAAACAAAAAAGATTAAATGAGCTAGTTAAAAGGAATGTTAAAAAAAAAAAAAAAAATTTTACTCCAACTTAATCTAAGTATTTATGCAAGTGAAACTCACACATGAAGATTTAAAGCTTGATCCTTGTTTTCCCATCCCACAATAATTTTGTATTTACAGAGTGATTACGATGACAAGGGTGCAAAGTAGTGGGTTGAAGGAATGTTACTATTATTGCAGTTGGACGGAAATGTTTCCAGTGACTTTATAGATTTTTACCAAGTTTAGAATCCAAGCCATTGGCAGAAAATGACCGGAGTGTGGGTCAACTAATATCAGGTCGTCACTCACAGTCACGGCACAAGTCTAAGAGTTATGATTTATGAAAATATCATCATGGGCCAGAGCCATCGAATGAAATTCAACCACGAGATTAATTGGACCCAGACGCCCTTGAATTTCTATTCTATTGTTCAAAGTCTTTAGACATTTTTTTTTCCTCTCATTCTTCTGTATTTATCAAACTCTCTAAGACTAAAAAGTGGTCTTCGACGCCCACTTATTTGAAATGATTTTGTTCTGGATTTTTAAGTTCATCCTCCCCCTCCCTTTGTTTTATTTGTCCCATGTACCATTCCACACTTTTTAGATTTTTTTCTTCAAGTAGGAGAGTATCACTTCTTTTTTTCTTTTTCTTTTTCTTTTTTTAAATAGGATATAGTCGGCTTTTAATGTGGTGGCAAATATCTTTTGTCAAAAGTGACAAGTCGCGAATTCAAGTCTATGAATTTGCCTTTTTTAATATTAAAAATAAAAAATTTGAGAGTAAAATTACCTACCATGACTTTTTCCAGACATTATGAAAATAGTTTTGTTTTATACTTAAGAATCGGGATGCAATCTAAACGTACAACTTTATCTTTTAGATGTATAATTGAAGGCCATCTACAAGTAATGACTTAATATTCTAAAATAGTCAATAACTTTTTTTTATTAAGAAATTTATTTTTATTTATTTTTAGAATCAAATAAGAATTTAGTTACAGTAACCACTCCATAGCATATAACAATTTATAATTTTTCAAAAAAATAATTTGATAGTTACTTCAATAGTAGAGCTGGGGAAAGGGGGGGGGGGGGGGGGGGGGAGATTTGAATACAAACTCTTACGAGGAAAATAAATAATGTTATTCACTTAAAGGTGGCAACAATTTAGAACATTTACCCAAATAGAGAGATTAAGAAATGATTGAGAACATGCATTTGGATATCCTATAATAAAGTATAGCAGTTTTTCCGTGTACTTCTCAATAAGCATATTAGATGACAACCGTTCTAATAAAATATATATATATATATATATATATGATTATTTGAAAATTTTATTCATATATAACAATCATTTATATTAGCAGACCTATTGATTATCTTTCCTAATCAACTCATCATTATTTCCTGGCAAGACAATATTTCTTTTAAAAGTCATGTCAGATAGTACCTCATACAATGATACAAGGGATCTGCTAGATATGATGAGATGAGCATTGAGGTTATTTCTTTATACCCCTAAGCATACACATGCATGACTGTTCTATTAATTAAAGAAAAAAAAAGGCTCATTTCCACGGCATTTACAAGAACAGGGCTAGCCTTTTCTTTTGTTTGTTTGTGTTTGAATTTTTGTGTTCCGTAGGTTGTACTTAGTTTTAGTACATTGTATGCAACAAAACATATAGTCCCTAGCAGCTCCAGTATGGAAGTTACTCTAATAAAGTTAAAATACTTTTAATAGATTACACCGATGGATTTATTGAAAAGTTTGTATAAATAATACTCACTTCTATCAGATTTTATAAATGTGACATATAATTTCATGTCTGACTTATCTAACAAATTATCTTATTGAAAAAAGAACACACTCCTACTCATGCTCATGCATCAATGCATGAATTTCACTTTGGTCCTGGTTAATCGTATTAAATTTAAGCATACTTCCATTTGTCATTTGTACTTTTATATACTATAAGTGATGTATGTGTGCAATAAGGCAAGTTGTATACTTTGGATAATGGAAATTTGTGACAAGGAACGACCTTCCTTGGTTATGAAATTTTCTAACCTTGTAAAGTATGTAAGTGAACACTTATAACCTTGTAAATTATGTTGTAGATATGTAAGCCTGTTCCAGGAGTGTACAATGCATCTTTGTGTGTGATTTCCCTTATTCGTGTTATTTAGTATATATGTAGGGGTGGCAATTTTTATCCATAACCATGAACCCGCCCATTATCTACCTTATTTGGATAAGTCTTAACTCAACCCATTTGAGTATTTGGGTTAAATGGATAAAAACCCATTTGGTTATTTAATTAGATGGGTCTAAATGGATAAATCCACTAATACCCACTAAACCCATCTAAAATTTAAAATTAAATAAACCCACTAATATCCAATAAACCCTTTTAAAAATAAATAAACAATATGACCTCAATCTCCCTCTCCCTCAGATTTTCTTAGTAACCAAACACTTTCCCAAATACTTTAACCTCTAGATTTCTAAACCCAAACACTTTTCCTCAAATTTTCTCAGTAACCAAACAGAAAGTAATTTTCTCAGGAAACACTGTCTGTATCTCTCTCTCTCTCTCTCTCTCTCTCTAACGCTTTGTTTGGTTGCTGAGAAATGATAGGAAAAAAATGATTTTTTTTTTTATCACTATCGGTCTTTTGTTGCAGAGAAAATGAAAGGAAAGAGAAGGAAAAAGTGATTTTTGAACTTTCTGTTTTTGTTTTCTGAAGTTGACAACTTTAACGTTTTTTGAAATTTCAACAACAACAACAACAATTTGAGAAATTTCTTTGAAGCTTTCAGCTATGGCGTCGAGACCAACAGCGAGAATGGTACTGAGGCGGAGGACTCAAGCTCCGAAGCCAGTGGAAAATGGGTCGAAGTCAGAAGATGGGTCTGGGTTGATCTCAGAGTACGACAGCGTTTGTTGCCAGGAATGTGGTTTGGGTCTGGGTGATTTCGCATCCAAACTCCTGTGATAAATGCGATAAAGGGTACCATTTGTTTTGCCTTAGGCCCATTGTTTCCGTCCCCAAAGGCTCTTGGTTTTGTCATTCTTGCTCAAATCGCCATAACAAGTTGAAGTGTAAGTTCACGGTTTTTTTTTTTTTTTTTTAAACAGAGAAGAAAAAAGTCATTGGCTTTGTTTGGTTGCTGGGAAATGAATTTTGTAAAAGGAAAATGAAAGGAAAGAATAGGAAAAAGTTATTTTTGAACTTTTTAATTTTTGTTTTTAAAGTTTTTATCAAGTTATTTATTTATTTGGGTTAAATGGGTGGGTTACTAATTAAATGGGTTGGGCGGGTAATTGATAATTAATTTATATATAAACGGGTCATAAATGGATAAATGGGTAATTATACACCCAATCTATTTATGACCCAACCCATTTATGACCCAACCCGCCCATTTGCCACCCCTATATAATATATGTGGATTCATCGTGTGTATGACATGCAACACATGGGAAGTCATTGGTGCACCTTGGTGTAAAATGCGTCTTTATGTGTGCTTACCCCTCCCTGGCCATCAACATTGTTGGTGCACCCTGTGCACACAGGCACAACACCTTGCTAGTGCACCATGATGCACTTAAAGCGAATCTTTGCCAACTTTTTACAGTAAATATAAGGCAAAATGATGCCGACATTTTACCACAAAATATTGGTAAGGATCATGTTTAGTGCATAGTGATGCACTAGGTTTGGAACTTTTATGGATTTCTATTTTGAAAATAAGGAGAAATGTTGTTCGATTTTCACCATAGAAATCTAGTGGGAATTCCTATCAGCTCGCAAAGCACGCAGAATGGTCACATACGATTTTCAAACACCCAATAACATTTTTGTCCCAAAAGATAATGTCAGTAGCTCTTTTATATGTTAATGAATAATTCAAGATAGAGTGTTGTCGAGAGACAAGCGTCACAGGTTGCATAGAATATTTCCCACAGGTAATTGAACTCCTGAATTCATGACTGTAGCTTTAAGACATGGTTTTTTACTCTTGTTTAGATTAGGAGAACTAGACTTCTTTCTATGTTTGGAAAAAATATCAAATAAATATAAGTGACCAATCATATCACACTTTTACAAATCTCATGATTGGCGGTGACTTCGTAAATTTAGGTAATTCCCCATAAATTACCAATTCACACTCTCATACATGCACAAGGCATGTATGAGGAACACACATAACACATTTTTCACACATTGCCACATGAGTAGTCGATTCGACAAGAGGATATCGACATTGGTAAATACATTTATTGGAATGGATTTGCTATTTGATATATTTACTTGGGCATTGATAAATATATACTTGTCTAGGCTAGCCTAACAAACTTCTTCAACTTTAATTATATATTCTTCATAGCTTAACTTACTTACACATAATAAAACTCATTTTGTCATTAATTTGTTATTTCCCTAACATCTTTTTGTCTAAAGTATAAGACAACGATAACGGTTAACAAACAGCTCATTATCAAATTATCATGAGTACTAGAGTGGACTATCTCAAAGAACCTAGATGTGACTGCTATCATATCAAAATGTGATAGGTAGGCGACGAAGGAGACTTGAATACTGGGTAATAAAACATTATTCTTAATGGCGCTCCCAATTGTGTTTGGTTTTATTAGTTTGAAAATCTTGATTAAATATTAAGATATTAATCAATTTGCCGCCTATTGACTAGTGATTGGTTTTGCTCAAGCGATTAAAGGGTGGATTTGATATTTGATATATTTACTTGGGCATTGATAAATATATACTTGTCTAGGCTAGCCTAACAAACTTATTCAACTTTAATTATATACACTTCATAGCTTAAGTTACTTACACATAATAAAACTCATTTTTTCATTAATTTGTTATTTCCCTAACATCTTTTTGTCTAAAGTATAACACAACGATAACGGTCAACAAATAGCTCATTATCAAATTATCATGAGTACTGGAGTGGACTATCTCAAAGAACCTAGATGTGACCGCTATCATATCAAAATGTGATAGGTAGGCGACAAAGGAGACTTGAATACTGGGTAATAAAACATTATTCTTAATGGCACTCCCAATTGTGTTTGTAGATGGTTTTATTAGTTTGAAAATCTTTATTAAATATTAAGATATTAATCAATTTGCCGCCTATTGACTAGTGATTGGTTTAGCTCAAGCGATTAAAGGGTGGATTTGCTATTTGATATATTTACCTGGGCATTGATAAATATATACTTGTCTAGGCTAGCCTAACAAACTTCTTCAACTTTAATTATATATATATATATATATATATATTTTTCTTAGCTTAAGTTACTTGCACATAATAAAACTCATTTTGTCATTAATTTGTTATTTCCCTAACATCTTTTTGTCTAAAGTATAACACAATGATAAAAGTCAACAAACAACTCATTATCAATTTATCATGAGTACCAGAGTGGACTATCTCAAAGAACCTAGATGTGACCGCTATCATATCAAAATGTGATAGGTAGGCAACAAAAGAGACTTGAACACTAGGTAATAAAACATTATTCTTAATGGCGCTCCCAATTGTTTTTGTAGATGGTTTTATTATTTTGAAAATTTTGAATAAATATTAAGATATTAATCAATTTGCTGCCTATTGACTAGTGATTGGTTTAGCTCAAGCGATTAAAGGGTGGATTTGCTATTTGATATATGTACTTGGGCATTGATAAATATATACTTGTCTAGGCTAGCTAGCCTAACAAACTTCTTTAACTTTAAATATATATGCTTCATAGCTTAAGTTACTTACACATAATAAAACTCATTTTGCCATTAATTTGTTATTTCCCTAACATCTTTTTGTCTAAAGTATAACACAATGATAACGGTCAACAAACAACTCATTATCAATTTATCATGAGTACCGGAGTGGACTATCTCTAAGAACCTAGATGCGACCGCTATCATATCAAAATGTGATAGGTAGGCGACAAAAGAGACTTGAACACTGGGTAATAAAACATTATTCTTAATGGCGCTCCCAATTGTGTTTGTAGATGGTTTTATTAGTTTGAAAATCTTGAATAAATATTAAGATATTAATCAATTTGCCGCCTATTGACTAGTTATTGGTTTAGCTCAAGCAATTAAAGGGTGGGTTTCAGGGACGGAACCAGGATTTGAACCTAGGGGGGGGGGGGGCAAAGCTTAAATCATTTTTTTTTTTTATGAAAATAAAAACTAACATCTATTTCATATTCAACAAAATACTACATATATAATAAGTGTTTCTTAAACATTTGATATTATAAAAATGTCGACAAAGTATAACATACAAAATAAGTGTTTTTTAAACATTTTAACACATTTATCAAAATGGAACTCGAGGCTCTTTAAGTCTCGAAAGTCGTCTATGATTGATTCTGTACCAAATTTTGCAGCAATCTCCTTCTCAATGTACAAAATCATAGAGTCCATTAGAAAATCATTATTTCCATATTTCGTAGTTCTATACACTAACTAAAAAAAAGGGACTTCTCAACTAAAAAAAAAAAAAAAAATCTAAAACCAAAATAATCACAAACAAACAAGCACAAGTTTATATATATTACTAATATTAGCCACATCACACAAAGTGACAGATAAAATTTTTGATAAAACCAAAACAATTAGACCAAAGACTTGATCAATTGTTCTCACAAAAAAGTAACTTACCATTTACCAAAGACTAGTCTTCACAGACTACTCTCACAATTCAATCCACACATTCTACTGTCCTGTCCCACAATCCCACTTTATTTCTTTATAGATAAAAAAAAAAAAAAAAAAAAAAAAAAGAAGTAACAAACACAAGTCTAAAACCGGTCCACACAATCACAAAAAGCCATAAAATACAAAGCCACAAACACAACTAGTCTATGGTCCATTGTCCACACATGACACAACACTCCAATCCATAAAATAAAATTAAAAAGTCACAACTCAAACATAACAGTGGATTTTATTAAAAAATAACCAAATCCCTCAAACTAATTTATTAGTAAGACAACGTTTGAAACTAATTTCATTTCTAACCATTCGAGTCTTTTGGACTCGATTTTGCATTTTGAAAATGCACTTGGAAATCGAGTGTTACACACTCGAGTTTGAAACTCGAGTGTCTCAAACTCGATTTCCAAGTGCATTTTTAAAAGGAAAAATCGAGTCCAAAAGACTCGAATTGTTTGAAATAAAATTAGTTTGAAATGTTGCCTAACTAATAATATGGTTTGGGTTTTATAGTTATTTTAAAAAAAAAATCCCATAAAAGTCAACACAGTTCATAAAAAACGCAAAGGGCAGAGCAGAGGGTAACCGGCTGGTAGAGCAATATAGCAAGACAAAAAAAAAAAAAAATATGAACTTGAGAGAGGAGAGAAATTTCTTAGATTTACCGTGTGTAACTATGATCAAGGATCTAAGGAGGAGCAGCAGCAACAACAGTCCAAATCTGATCTGAGGAAAAGAGGTAGAGCAGCAGGCAGCAGCAGCAACAGTGATGGAGGAGGCGTTGATGCTTGGTGAGGTTGAGTGGAGGAAGAGTGAGGTTAATGTAAAATTTTGAGAATTAAAATTTAGGTTTTCAGTCCATATTTATTTTTTATTTTGTAGTTTTTAATTTGTCGGTTATTATTATTATTATTATTTATTTTTTTTTTGTATGAGTTACTCGGTGATTTTTTTCAGATGGATTCGTATACAGTTTTTTTTTTTTGTTTTTTTTTGTTTTTAATAATTTGGTGGGGGGGGGGGGTATTAGGACGAAAATATAATATCCTAGTTTTTTTTTTTTTTTTTTTTTGGGGGGGGGGGGTGGTGGGGTAATGGCCCCCCCTGCCCCTAAGTAGGTCCGTCCCTGGTGGGTTTGCTATTTGATATATTTACTTGGGCATTGATAAATATATACTTGTTTAGGCTAGCCTAACAAACTTCTTCAACTTTAATTATATATACTTCATAGCTTAAGTTACTTACACATAATAAAACTCATTTTGTCATTAATTTGTTATTTCCCTAACATCTTTTTGTCTAAAGTATAACACAATGATAACGGTCAACAAACAACTCATTATCAATTTATCATGAGTACCAGAGTGGATTATCTCAAAGAACTTAGATGTGACCACTATCATATCAAAATGTGATAGGTAGGTAACAAAAGAGACTTGAAAACTGGGTCGTAATAAAACATTACTCTTAATGGCGCTCCCAATTGTGTTTGTAGATGGTTTTATTAGTTTGAAAATCTTGAATAAATATTAAGATATTAATCAATTTGCCGCCTATTGACTAGTGATTGGTTTAGCTCAAGCGATTAAAGGATGGTTGCGAGTTCAGAGATCACATGTCATGCAAAAACAAAATGTAGCAGGTAGATATTATAAAATAAGACACAAAGAAAAAAAAAATACAATATAGAAAAACTTTAAATATACTATTACATAACAGTACAATCATTAGAGCTAGATCATCTTCAACACAATCTATATCCCAAGTTTAGCTAAATCACACTATATCTATTGCAATTGCTACATTTGTCTTACGATTCAAGCAGGTGAGGTGGGGGTGTAGGCTGTGTAGCCGCTTAGCTTAGGGTTTGATAGCCATTGGTGACGCACTCAAGAAAAAAGAAAAAGAAAAAAAAGGAAGAAGGAAAATACATTCCATCTAATCAAGTAATCAACGCAAGATAATTGATGCTACAAAGTCAACATAATTAAACATCTTTTATCCATTAATCTTTCACTTTCCTTCAGCATAGTTTCCTTGACTCCAAGAAATTCTTCCTCTTGGGCTCACAAGATGAAATGTACTCAAGAAAGCTAGAAAAGTCAGTGTCCTTGTAACCCCTTGGATTCTCTTCGTTGACGAGTTTAGGCGATGGCCTAATCATGTAATTGAAAGGAAGACTATGCAAAGAAGCCACCGACATCCGAGACTTCGTAGAATTCACCGAGACTCTATGTAAAACACTCTTGTACTTCCCGTTGCTAAAGATCTACAAAATTTAATAGTGCTATCGTTAGCATACATGAATGATACGTACAAATTTTATTATATAATTATTACAAACTTATGTGTCATGTTGGCTTAATTATTCTTTAATTTAATTTGATAAACCCACCTCAAGATGATCACCAACGTTGACAACAAAGGCATTAGCGATTGGTTCGACGGTGACCCATTTGTCTTGGTGTTGTATTTGTAAACCCTCAACCTCATCTTGGAGAAGAAGAGTGAGGAATCCATAGTCGGAGTGAGGTGGCATTCCTAGGGTTAGATTGGGTTCAGGGCATGGAGGGTAGCAATTAACAAACATTAGCTGGCTCCCATCTTCAAAGTCCTTTAAAATGTCATCTTCTTCTTTCTTGTTCTCTGTGGTTCCTACAAGTTCTAAGCTTTCTAAGATGGACACCATGATCATTAGGAACAAGTATTTGGTTTCTTTTGCGTAGGTAGCCACCAATCTCCTGTTTAAGCAACAACAACAAGCTTGATTGATCATTTGCTAGATTACAAACATCATAGACAGACAAATTAAAAACGAAAAAGTAAAAAAAGTTATATTAGTTGATAGACAACTTGAAACAAGTCATTCAAAATTGTTTACTAATATAAATTTTTTTTTTTTTATATAAAATTGCATGATTTGTAAGTCAACCAGTTCTTTAAGTAGAGAAAGGTGCAGCTAATCCAACAAAGCCTTGGACAGCGATTATGGGCCAAGCAATTGGAGAGAGAGAGAGAATTTAATTAGAAAATTAGTTGAAGCTAAGCTAAGCTTCTCACCTAAAGTCCATGGGAGAAGAAGGCCAATGAGGGACAACATCTGATATGGGATTACACATAAGCTTCAAGAAGTCTCTCCAACAAAACACATCGTCTTTGTTTTGGTTAAAGCTAGTTCCGTATCTAACAGGTGATTGCATGTCCGAGGACATGTACTTGGCTCTTTCCTCAAATGGGAGCTCGAAAAACCTTGTGCTCACGTCAATCATATTGCTTATAACATCGCTTGGAATTCCATGGTTTACCAACTGCGTTAACCAACAAAAATATTTGCTTAAAAATAAGGGTTAAACAATTCTGAGAGTTGAATAAGGTAACTAGCAACAGTTATTTTATGTACCCAACATATGCATAGTGTCTTTTGTAGGCCTTACAATCGAGTAAGACTTATCTACACTAAGAGAAAAGATGCGTATATTCAATACATGTTATACAACTAGGTCTTAAGTCAGGATCTTGCTAACAAATTACAAATCAGACAAAAACCTACCTGGAAAAAACCATATTGTTCGCAAGCATTAGCGAGAGACTTAAGGACTTGAGGCCGGTTGGAACCTTGCAATTCTGCAAAATCAATGATGGGCAACTTAAGATTTTGCTTGTTGACATTAATTAGCTCTCTATCTTTCATATTGGGTCGATCAGAAACGGGTAATATGTATTTCTTGGGAACTTTGTTTATGCCTTTTTCACATAGGTGCTTCACTCCTTTCTGGTATTGGCTTTCTAGATTGTCATTCTGCTTTGTTTTAGCTGCCATCACCATTGCAGGAGACATGGTACAATAACCTGGAATGCACAAATAAGGAAAATGATGTTATAATTAAGCTTAGTATTATGCTTTTGTAGAGAGAGAAAGAGAGAGAGGAGGAGAGAGGTTTATGGTTTAGATACAAACCAAAAGTGAAGTGTTGATGAAGAGATAAAAGGGATAGTGAGTACAAGAATGAAATGAAGTGCGTGATAATAAGAAGGTTTTGGTGCATGTATATATAGTAGAGAAGCAAGGGGGGCTGGAACAGTAGCAAGTTTTTGAGAAACCATTTTCGGATTTGTGAATCCCAAGGATTGGTTCTACACTTCTATTCATATAACGAATCGTTGACAATGGTTTAGTCAGACCACGAACTGGTAATTAAGGACAGAGAAAGCCCCTATATGCCATCACTCCAAAAACTCCTGTTTCCTAACACCTATCCTTGTTGGTAAGGCTCTCTCTCTCTC
The DNA here is from genome assembly GCA_023736055.1 of Quercus glauca. Classification (NCBI taxonomy): domain Eukaryota; kingdom Viridiplantae; phylum Streptophyta; class Magnoliopsida; order Fagales; family Fagaceae; genus Quercus; species Quercus glauca. Next base: position 41,446,914 of record CM043321.1, on the reverse strand, counting down.
TCTCTCTCTCTCTCAATTAAATGTATTGTAAATGGAAAATCTTATAAATGGCAGCTGACTTTTTCCATGCAGCTCATCTAAGTAGGTTCCCTTTGCCATATTAGTTCATTGACGCTTACGGGTTCTTCTTTTTCTTACCGCAAATTTTCACCCTTTTTTTTTTCCCCACAAATTGTTGATGTCATAATCACAATTGAAGTAGCTTTGTTTTATTATTTGAGAAGAATAATTGAAGTAACTTCGCTTTTTAATAGGTCAATTATAGACATATTTTCCCATTTTATACCTACAATAAAATTGTAACTTATAATGATTTTTTTATCCTCAAATAAAGAAACCAATTGATTTTTTATTTAAGAAGGATTTGAACTAAGGTCCTTTATTTGAGGATATTTAAGTTAATTCAAATCAAAACATCATTTTTATTCGTACCAATCATAACATACCAACTTAATAGTTTAAAACAAAAATTATAGAAATTGTTGCCATGTATATTCCTTGACTTATTATTCTTCTTCTTAGGAATGATTTTAACCCTTTCTTCACTTTATCATAGCCGCAATGTACACAAATATTTACCAATAATGAGAGGCAAAACACGTGTGGGGGTCGTTCTTGATAGGACCAAAAAAGGTGTACTACCCTACCAGATCAACCACATCGGTGCAACCAACATCTACTTATTAGGTCGGTCACGTAAAATCGACCAGTTAGTATAATAATTCTCAAAAGGAGATCCAATTGATCCTACTCATACCAAAGTAAGCTATATGAGACTTTGAACGCTGCTATTTTGTCAATTTCATTTACCTTCTTCCACTGATTTACTGACTTATTTATCGAGGTCTCCTTAACCAACTCATTAAAAGACAGAGATTCATTATTGTTTGGTCTCTGTCAAAATCTTTGCTGCAATTTCGTCTCTTCTCTGAAATTTCACCGACATGCATGCTTTTAACATTTCTTTCATTTTTTATATTTTTAATTCTTTGGGTAAATTTAACCTTCCTTTCCGTTCATTTTGACTGCATTTTGCGAATAATGATATTATATATGTACCACACAATCTTTGACGAGGTTAATTATACCCTATGTTATTTTGAGAAATTAACTTAATAATTTGATTTTTCTTTGGCCCCCCAAAAAAAAGGGTAGATCTGACATTTCATCAAGGACTTAGTCTTATGCTGTAACAATGTGATTCATAACATTATATACATCCACGGATTGATCGAGAGACTACCAAAGATCATCTCAAATCTCAAAGACAAGAAATTCAAACTATTTCTTTTATTCCAAGTACTGTACTGGACATTGTTTAACCCTGATTGATGATCACTATGGTCATTTTGATAAACAACTTAAGTGGGCATGCATTAGCCATTTCATTATCAACAATATGTAATAAATAGTAAAAAGTCTAATAATTCAGTAATATAAGCGTTTATATATAACTCAATTGTTCAATATGGTTAAAAAAATAAGTATGATTCTGTAATATCATGTACTTTTTTTTTTTTTAACTCATACATACATAATAGAGTCAGCTGGCAAGTTGCAATTATATTGGTGCAGTAATTTCATTTCATGTCAGATGCAGTACCGACCTACATTACACGTAATATTATGTATAAAAAAACGTTTTACTATTCTTTTACATAAAATATTATGCTATAGGTTTTTCAATTGACTCATCCAAAAAAACTATTGGTTTTGCTGCTCATATCTGTTGCGCATGAATAAATAACCTTTTCCTTTAAAAACTGAAAAAAAATAACTTTTGTGCTCGTGGCTACGTCGGACCAACCGACCGACCTATAAGGTCTTTGTTCTATATGTTTGGCGAGGAAATGTTGATGCTAAGCTTCTTCTGGTCGTACCGTCGGCAGAGGGGAAAGTACGTATGCTGAGTAATTTCAAATTTTATCTATTCCAAAGACTATTTTAGTTATGATCTGTGGGTGGGGAATGAGGGTTAAGTTCCAATAAATTTCAGTAACCATGCAATGTCTTTGGATCGAGATTAGGTGAAATACCGCATGATGTAATAGTTATCAAAGGTTAAGAATGAGAGTTGAAAAATACAATTTTTAATCTCGACCATTAAATAAAAAAGTAAAAGTTAAAATGTGAAAGAAAAAAAAAAAAAGGGAAAAAGATGACCAATAAGTTCTTTGTTCTATATGTTTGGCGAGGAAATGTTGATGCTAAGCTTCTTCTGGACGTACCGTCGGCAGAGGGGAAAGCACGTATGCTGAGTCATTTCAAATTTTATCTATTCCAAAGACTATTTTAGTTATGATCTGTGGGTGGGGAATGAGGGTTAAGTTCCAATAAATTACACTAACCATGCAATATCTTTGGATCGAGATTAGGTGAAATACCGCATGATGTAATAGTTATCAACAGTTAAGAATGAGAGTTGAAAAATACAATTTTTAATCTTGACCATTAAATAAAAAAGTAAAAGTTAAAATGTGAAAATGATAAAAAAAAAAAAAAAAAAAAAAAAAAAAGAAGAAGGAAAAAGATGTTTGTGAGTGGGGAGGGGGTAATTGCACTAGATGTAATATCCTAGATATTGCACTCGATCCTAATCCATGTATCTTTATTTTTAAAACTTAGAACTGTAACTGTTGTGAGATTGAGAGTGACTGTAAGATAATAGAGAGTGTGAACAACATGGTTTAATTTGATAGTCTATATTTCAAAGTGAAAAGTACTAAATAACTACAGCTTTACTATTCAATTTTATATATTACAATAAACTCAATGTAGAATATATAGTCTAGCCTCATGCTAACCCTAAGTTTGTAATACTAGCACTATGATTAGAATTCAAATTACTTTGTTTGCTCTACAATTATATGAGTGTATGGGTCTATAATAAGTTTTGCTTTTTTGGGGCATAATATATCTAACACCTCTATCAAACTAAAGGTATATAACTTTGAGTTTGGCACGTTAGACTAGGCGAATATAATGTGCAAAAGCTTGTACTCAATGTGGAATGGAATGCGTTAGACAAATGTTGGTGGCAACATATAGTGATAAACAATGACAATGAGGGACACCAATTGCCAAAATGTGTGTTGGTTTTATCTACCAAAACACATTTTCCGTTGTGGGTGGCTGGAAAATTAGTCAGTTTTACAACCCGTAGTGAGTGCATTGATTATGGACAACAAGTTTGTGACTATTGCATCAATACTTCTAAAATACAAAAAGTGATAAAATTTACACAATATGACATGAAAAGCTCCCACATCAGCTTGTTTATAATTATGCAAATATACAAAGGAGCTACAGTAACTGTGTATAAATATACACGGTTATTGTAGCTTTGTATAAATTATGATATTAATTTCCTTTTCTTCTTTCTCTTTCTCTCTCTTCTTGCCATAGTCACATAAGCTTTTCTCTCTCTTCTTACCATAGTCTTAATCTCTTGCCATAATAAAAAATGCAATAGAATGAATATTTTGCTAAAACTAAAAACTGAAAATTGAAAACACTATAGCAAAATAATTTTTAAATGTGTGAATAGTGCCGTTGGACCAATTTTTAATGAAAAAGTTGCTGAAAAATGAGATTTGTGGGTCCCGTAAATAGTGCATGGGACCCATTGATGTGATAAAAGTGATGAAAAAGTAGGAAAAGTATGGCTACTGTTCCTGTCCCTTGCTGCAGCTGACAAAAAAAAAAAAAAAAGAAGAAGAAGAAGAGAAAACGCAGCACAAAACGCAGATGTGAGATTCATTGCTATCTAAACGTGCACATGAGGTTAAGTGGATGTGTGAGAGACCAGAAAAACTAGGGTGCTCTCAGAAAAGGGTAGAGGTATCGGCATCTTCCCTTTTCAGGATTATGTGTGGAGTCGCCACTTATTTTTTTTATTACAAAAAAAAGAAAAAGAAAAAGACATACACATGGTACATATCTGAATAATACAAAAAATCACGTATGAAACCAAATCACATGTAATAGGGTTGTGAACGAGTATTAAAATTTTATGATTGTTCATTTAGTGTTATTTCGAATATAAGCTGAATTTGAGCTGTCACCAAGCTATATAACATGTTCAAGGTTAGTTTAATTTCTTATTGAACAAACTCAAACTTATTTATGAGTCACTTGATTAACTTATTTTCCTATAGAAAGTAAACACCACAACTTTTTTTTTTTTTTTACTCTTCACAAATCTATGCTATTAGCGAATAATTAAATTATAGTTACAACTATATTGTTAAATTTAATTAGATAGAATAATTTTTATGAACTTTTAAAAATTAGATCCATCAATCTTGTGTTGTTAAAAATCATATATAATATTTATTACAAAATGAACTATTTGTCTATTTGTATTATCAATAAATTACAAATAATAATTTGATATATTTGTAACTTATTTACAAATTTAAACAATCTAGTCTCATGCCTATGTAAGTATAGTTTCTATATCTATACAAATAAACATATAATATTATATATACTCAAATCAAGCTACATACTAAAGAAACTTATAGAGAACGTGTTTTGTTTTGCTTCTTTAATTAATGTATCAGGAGCAGCCTCTGTATTTATATTCAACGTATGCTGAGAAGATTTTACATAACAAAATAACAGACAACTATACACATGTATTTAGATTACATAAAAACTCCTAATTATTATCAAACTCTTTTGGAGTTTACAGTTGATGTGGTTTCGGTTGTGGACTGTGGTTGATGATCGTCATCTACCTTGAATGTAGCATTAGATGATGATGTACCAATACATACCCACTAATTTACTGACAAACACATTATTATATTTCAACTTGACTTGTTTAATTATCAAGCATTAAATTGAGTTTGAGCTTTACTTGTTAGTTAAACAAATATACATAAACAAATTTTTTTTCTCAAACCAAATCTGAACTATTTATAAATTATAAATAATTTACTTCATTTACGCCCTAGTCAAATGAGTGTAAAATAAAGTCGTTCTTAAATGTAAACAAAGTCCTCAACTCAAAATTAGGTGCCTGAACAACCAGTCGTGATTGATCGCAATGACATTTTAGTGGGTCAAGTAATTGATGAACTATCTACTATTATTTAACTAGTATGTAACCCCATGCTACCGCACGGGACTGGTTAATTGTAATGATGCTATTGGCCAATTTTTTTGTTTTTGTGGGTTTATCACACGGATGATAGAATTAAATCAAACAATGAAAAATATATATTGCATTTTATTATTTAAGTAATGCTATTGGTCTTTTTTTTTTTTTTGGTTTATCATACATAGGATAGCATTAGATAAAACAATGAATAAAAAAAAAAGAATATTGCATTTTATTATTTAAGTGATGCTACAGTGAAGAAAAAAGAGAATATTACATTTTATTATTTAAAATATATAAAGGGACATTAAAAAATAAAAACTGATCATTGAGCTTGGAATCTTCTTGAAGGCGCCAATGAAGTGCTAATGTATGAGCATGTGAAGTAAGGAAGAGTGGCATTGAACATTATATTTGAACCCGGCCTTGCTCTGAGAAATCCGTAAGGAGGAGGAGGGGGTAGTGTGTAGATCTAGTTGGTAGAGGTTGAGAGAGGAGGAGACATGAGATGATGATATGGAATTAGGAGGAGATGATGTTTTACTTTTATAGTCTTTCTCGTTGGACTCCTTGGTTCTGGTTGTGGGATTAGAGGAGCTCTAGACTCTATTGAGATCACCCATAAAAGTGTGCAGGTGAGATGTTCTTGCTTAGGCCAATGAGTATTATCCTTGTGGTTTTCTTGGCTTCTGTGTTAAATGTTAATGCATCATTTATTTTGGCACAAAAATTAGAAAATTTAGATAAGATACATGACACAAAATTGGAATCCAATTTATAATCTCCATAAAAGTGTGCAGGTAAGATGTTCTTACTTAGGCTAATAAGCATTATCATTATGGTTTTCTTGGCTTCCGTGTTAAATGTTAATGCATCATTCATTTGGGCACAAAAATTAGAAAATTTAGATAAGATATATGACACAAAATTGGAGTCAAATTTATAATCTAATTAGATTTTTTTTTTGAGTTTTGGTTAGGACAAGTAGCGCAAAATTGAGAATTCAATTGAAATCTAATTGGATTTTCTCTCTGCTTCACCTATTATTATATATATAGATTATGCATAAAATTTCCACGTGGCAGAAAATGGAAAGATCTACTATGAAGTTAATAGAGGCTTACAGAGATGGCATGCCGGCATATTTCACCAAATAGTCTTTGACAAAATTAAACTATTGACAATATTTATTTAAATCGTGTAGGATCATAGTATGTATATTTTATATTTTGTTTTAATAAAAGCTTCCCTTTTATGAGGGGAAAAGAAGGATCATATTATTGTATGATATAATATGCATATTTTGAAAATCGGGTCTAGTTAACGAATGCTCGTAGAGCATTTGTTAATAGACCAGCTTAAGAAAATTATGATAATGGAAAAGCTAGTGAATCATTTTTAGAAACCTTTTTTGGGTGAAAAAAATGATTCACTAGCTTTTCAATTATAAAAAATAACTAATTTTTTTGACAATTTTTTTATATTTCTTATAAAAATGGTATTAAAACTTTCTTAAACTGTGTTTTAAAATAAAAAATATATAGTTATAAGAGAAGTTCTACTACATTTACAATATTTTTACAACACTTTCACAACAAATCATAGGTAGCAAGTTGTTATTGGTTCTAATTTGAATCAACAATTGTAATTACTTTTTAGCCCACTAGTAACAGTTAATAATAATCTGTTATTTAAAATTTGTTGTGAAAGTATTGTAAAAATGTTATAAACATAGAATTAATTTAATAGACGAATAGTACACCTAATTACTTTTTTTTTTTTTTGGAGAGAAAGTACACCTAATTACTTTAGTTAATCCAGGAAACCGCAAAGAAATAGTAGCAATATTGTTTAAAAAACTCAATAATGACACTCTTAACATACTAACATGAACATGTGATGGCATTGATCATCTTCCTTACACTCCAAAATTAAGCTTATCTTGCATTACAGCTGTTGACCTCTAAGTTTTGTATATATATAAAATGTATTGCTAATAAAATAGTTATGTAATTGTACGTGTGCAACTGTGCTTTCATATTATATATATGACGAGGTCTCTCGATATTGCTCGTTGAAAAAGCTAATTATTTTTAAATTGTTGGATCGGGAAGAACATTAATTTAGACGTGCTTTCTGTGTACTTAGCTCCTTTTTGGATTTATTTGAGTAGCTGAAAAACTAGGGGCATGTTTTTTGGTTATTGCTTTAAAAAAAAATATTTTTTTTTGCCTTTAAATTAATATATACAAAACATGAAATTGAAAAATATTGTTGGTTTATTTAATAAAAATAATGTTTACGTTATTATTTTTATTTCCCCATTAATTGAAATTTCAAATTTTGCCTTTTTTTTTTTTTTTTTTGAGAAACAAATTAATTGCTAACACACACACAAACATTACTTTAATTACAGTCTCTCACCAAATTCAAACACATTACATAACCTAAAGTACTACTACAAAACTGCCTAACTCTTGTAGTAGTAGAGTGAGGCTTTAATTTTGCCATTTGGTATTCACTCATTCATTGGTTTTTATTTGAGAGGTATGGCTAGACCAATACAAATATTTTTTACTCATTATTTCATAGGTATTGACCTATTTAGTTTTTGGGTCTAGCTAAACAGAGTGTTCTAAGAGAAGTCCTTCTCATACTTTTGTATTTTCTCACTTCTTACAAACTAGAAGTATTTTTATTCTTTGCTATTTGGATATTAAGGTGGGTGCTATTTTAAAGCTTATTACATTAAGCATTCTCATCAAAGGTGCTAAAAATGCTAAATGCTATTTTTTTTTAGCATTTTTAACACCTCAAATCACAAAAAATACCTACAATAAAGATGCTAAATGCTAAAAATTTTAGCATTGAGCTATAGTGAGTTGTTATTGATCACAGCTCACTATAGCTAGATTGTAAAAAAAAAATATTTTTTATTCTGACCAACTCTCACTTCTCTCTTCTTTCTTCTCTCTCTCGATGGTTGTGGTTTGGTGATGGTCTAATGGTCTAGTGATGGTTCGATGGTGCGGCGATGGTTTTTTTATTTTTCTCTCATTGATGGTTTGATGGTCACGGTGCGGTTCCTAGGTCACGGTGCAGTGTTCCTGGGTCGTGGGTCACGATGAGGTTTTTATTTTTATTTTTTTCTTCTTCTTTTGCTGTTGTTTGTGGTTGCGGTGGATTTGACTAGTGGCTGGTGGCGCCGATGGTGAGTGGATGTGATGGGTGGATGTGGAGTTTCTTTTTTTTTTTTTCTCTATTGTTGTTTGTGGTTGCGGTGGATCTACCTGGTGGCTGGTGGCGGCGATGGTGGGTGGATGTGGTGGCCGACGGTGCTAAGAATATTTGGGTTGAGAAACAGAGAGACAGAGGAGAGAGAGACAAAGAGAGAGAGAGAGACAGAGAGAGAGAGGAAGAATAAAAAATGATAAAGAAAGAATATTTAAATGAAGTGTTAACAAAAAAAAAGTTTTGAAGTAAGGTATATTGTAAAATGATGTGTTATATGTTATAAAGTTGATTTTTTAGATACTAATGCTAAAATATTTAAGATTTTTATGGGAATGCTCTTAGTAGTGCAGATTGCAGACTAGAAATGTGACAATAAGGGTGACCATTTAAACTTAATCATCCTCATTATTTGATGGAATTAACTATACAAGTAAAATTTCATGTTATAAGATATTGGATGCATGCACGAGGAGCTAGATAATATCTTCCCATTTTATCTATTTTGATTAGATCACACATAATTCTTGCAATACTTATTGTTTAATGCTATTTTTTATTAATTATGTTTATGCATAACAAATACGTTTTCAGAAGTTATTTGTAGATGGTTACTCTTAAATATAGCATGTTTTTCTATATATATAAACCTGTAGGGTTTCAAATTCCTCCTCTTCTAACTTTTTAGTTTTCTTTTTTATTAAAAAAAAAACACACAACCACACAAGCCCTAGATAACCCCAAAAGAAAAACAATTTTTCAAGTTTTAGATTAAAATACAACTAGAAAACAAATTTCAAGTAAATAAGAAACCATTATCATTGAAGTTGTTCTCCATTGTCTAACGGGTCTCTGTTCCCTAGCCAATTCTTGAACTTTCAATGCAGTTTCGTCTTGGGTCACTCACTATACTCACTGTAGCTCCCTTAAACTAATTCCATTAACTATTTAAGCACGAGTGACCTATAGGACCGTTCCTCTCTCTCTAAAGTCAATCGAACCCGTGGTGTCCCTACTAAATAGTGACCTATGTGTGTGGTTGGGGCAGTGCCAAGCTGGTCTAAAAAGTCCATCAAACTTCTCTGCTAGCCATTACTAAACTTTGTCTTTGTCCTTTGCTCCTAATTCGTTGCATGGTTTAGGTCCAACTCAGCTCCTCAATATTGTATGTGTTGCTCCTCATTTTATGCATTTGCATCTCATTGGTTTCCCTTGTTCATAGATATTTTTCTATTGAATTATTTATTGTAAGGAATAGGAGACCATATTCCCCTAACCACAAAAAAAGGGGAAAAAAAAATGTATCCAGAGAATTGGAGACCCACATCCTTAATTTTTTTTAAATATATGATTAAGATTTGCATTATTGTTATTGTTTATGATATCAGTAGACTTTGGCCTTTACATAAGGTTAAAACTAGCTAGATTTGAAATGTGTGTACAAATAAATTATTCACTCCATAGTTAATATGCTACTGAGCTGAGCATCAATAATGGTTAAACTCATGACAGTTAACAGAAATACAAAAGTTAGCGCTCTCTCTCTCTCCCAAAGTCTGCCTGACCATCAATGAGACCAAAGGGACAAAAAATTGCTCATTGGTCATAATACTTTTCAGTTATATTTGGCTATTTGATTTTGAAAACATAAATATAGAACTGAAAAGGCAATCACATACACGTAAAGTCTTTTCCTTACTATGTTTTTCTGTATATAGAACGAAGCCGGTAATTGAAATTAGGGGGTGGCTTTGCTGCTGGTTGCGGTGGTTCTGGCATTCGGTTTTGTTGTTTAGTTTTTAAGGGGTTTTTGCTGTTTTTTTTTTTTTAGTGTTTTTGATGCTTACTGATGGATAGGACAAACTATTTTATTTAAAATTTTTTAAAGGCTCAAGTGTTTGTTTTGGGTAAAATTGGTTGATTGAACTTAATTTAAAAAAAAAGAAAAGAAAATTGCTATAGGTAATTTTTATTGTTGGGCTAATTTTTCCTGGGCTTGTATATATATATATATATATATATTTTTAGATTTTAGATCTATAAATTTTTTATACCTTTTAAAATGAGGAAAATGCTAGAGTTACAAATATTTTTATAAAGAGTTCAAATTGGGTAAGGATGGGATGTAAAACCCATATTTTACATAATCTAATAAGAGATTACCACGTCGGCATTTTACTCAAAATTCAATACATCTTACCACACCTAATAACATCTCAATAAACTCCCAATTTAGTTGGATTTATATATGGGTATTAGAATTGATTGAGTGTAGTGCTGCTTATCCTTAAATATGTAATAAGATGATGTGGCATGTTGGGATTAGAGGGATAAAACATGGGCTTTACACCATATCCTTACAAAATTTATTCTCTTTTATAAATTGTTGATGTGGTTAGTGGTTATTGTTATGTGAAAAAGTGATGTAAGTGGTGATTTCAGATGTGAACCAATAAAAATTTGTTACATCAACAGTTTATAAAAATACTGTAAAAAAGTTTGTGACTATAACCTATAGCATTACTCTCATAAGTATTAATGATATTGTTGAGAGTAACAAAGTGTAATTTTATAGAGAATAAAATAGCTAAACTTAATACCTATATATACTAACAATTTAAAAAAAAAAAAAAAACAATTGGGAGAGGGGGCATTGCCCCCCATTGTAGTGGCTCCATCCCTGTTTTTCTGTATATAGAATCGTGTGATTCTCTTGGAACATGAAAGTGCTTGGCTTTTGGAAGAAACGAAATGCATGAAAGTCCTGTTGTTTTTCCCATTATACTACTAACTTTATTGTATAAGTATATACATGAATACGTCACGTATGAAGTCAACCTTTCATTGGTTCTTTCTCAAAAAAAAAAAAAAAAAAAAAAAAAGCCTTTCATCGGTTGGAAATAAAATAAAATAAAATAAAATAAACAGGAGGAGAGAACTATCATCACTTTGGTAATTAATGTTCAAGTCCACGTCTACATAGCATGTATATTAATGTATAGTACGAATTCAAGTACTAACAAACTTAAACAACCTACCCTTGAGATTATCATTCTCAATGTGATTCCATCGGCTTAAGTTAAGAAATGATTAATCAAGAAGTATCTTTTATCCATCTATGAGTTGTCTCTTGTAGGGATCAAGATTCAAGACAAGGTCTACCATTGTATATTTTGTATCTGACCAAACAATATTTCTTGCCCCTTTCAGTGGAAAGTATCAATTTCCAATTCTAGGAGCGTAGTACAATTTATTTTTTGTCAAACTTGAACACAAAATGTTTAAATTTAAACTAAAACTTAAGTTACATAGGAGATTGTACGTGATTGTTGGAAGATTGACCCTTTCTTTTAATTTAAAATTTCAGAATTTTTCAAAAAATAATTTTACTTCCTTAATTTTAAATATTTTAAGATTAATACTCAAATTCGAGTTGTTATACAACGGCATTTATTAGAATCAATTTGAAGAGTATCTTTATTCTTAATTTACTAAAAAAATTAAGTTTTTGTTATCAAAAAAAAGAAAAAAAAAAAAAAGAAAGAAGCTTTTTGACAATATAATTGACTCCTAATTGTAAAATAAAAATAAGAAACGGAGTAAATGAGTTACACTCACCGCTACCCAATGAGACATGGAGTAAGAAATTTGCCATCTGTGATAAATCTAAATCCAACTATTTTAGAGTCATAAAGAAGAGATATACCGTTATCAAAGAAAGTATTTAGGAAAGTTTCTTATAATCAGAGCTAGGATTTTAATCTAGGAGGGCAAGATTAAAAGTTGATATTAAAAATGAAATTAATTTAAAAAATATTAATTGATAATAACAAAAAATAATTAAACAATTGTGAACAAATTTGGGTTTATAATAAAAACAGAGTTTAAAACATTGAAAAAGTCAAGATATAGAATAGAAATTTAAAAAAATTTGAGACAAAAAAAAAAAAAATTAATAAAACTGCTACAAGTTTTATTACAAAAAGCTAATAAATTGATCTGGTAAGAACGTGATTAGTACCGCTAGACAAAATAATAAATAAATATAATTGATTTTTGTGATAGTAATACATCATCTTATAAGATTAATGTAGTAAAATTTATAATATTTCTAGCATTACTTACGAGAAAAGTTTTATGAATAGTGAATTAAAAAAAGAAAAGAAAAAAGAGCAATACAAAACAATACTCCAGTGAAATGGGTGAAAGGCCACATGCATTGAATCCTTTGATATGTAGGGGAGATTGTTTTTCCTTTGGGCCTGTTTCTCTAAAGGGAGTATTTTTTTTTTCACCATATTAGGTAGGAACAGAAGTACCTAAGGGATTTTTTGGGAGGAGTCAGGAGGTAGCTGCCCCCTCTCGCCTCCCCCCAGGCTCCGCCTTTGGTTATAGTTGAATACTGATAGTTGAATAAAAGATATATGGTTCAATCTACACCTACATAAAAAATTGATAGGTGTCTTGGTCTGACGATAATGAGCACAATCATTAAAAGTAAACGCCATAAGTTAAAACTCTATAAATAAATAAAAAATTATATATATATATATACACACCAAAAAATTCAGTAAATTCCATCGCATTGTTTCCACTTTCCACCATTAGCCTTCAGAGCAAAGTGAGGCCCAATAGAATTGTGGTGGGGGCTGGGGAAGATGTTTCCCTCTCTTGGCGGGCCGACTCAATGTAAGTCCTCAATGGCCCTTACACGATTACAGACGAAGGCTGTGAGGCCTTGTGGACCCAGGATTAGTTATTTGGGCTTATATAGTAAGAAGATATCATCATTGATCCAATTGAATTTTTATTAGGCTCTTTACAACAACTAGACCCAAGCTCCTAGATATGTTTGTAGATCATAGCTTCAGAGATGGACTTAAAGCCCGTTCCTAGCCCACTGATTCTTTCTCGCAATATCTTTAATCCCCAATAACTTTTATCCATCTTTTAGTTGTATATAGGGGCGGCTCAACTAGAGGCTATTTAAGCAATGGCCTAAGGGCAAAAATGGAAAGAAGACTCCTAAACTATAATATACTAGTCGCTAACCTGTGTGGTGCACGAGATAGTTAAATAAAAATTAAAAGTATTTATTTTGCTTAAAGGTCTATGACTTGATTTAAAAATTTATATAACTTGAAAATGAATAAAAATAAGTAATTTTTTGTTCAAATAATGGTTTAGAAATTTTTTTTTTCTTTTCATATCATTAATTCCACGTAACATATCCTGGCGTTGGCTATTCTATAGTGATGACTTCACATAATACTCAACTGAAATTGAATCTACTATTCACTACCAATCTAATTATGTTATCTTGATAGTAGATCTACAAATTGCATTCTCATATCCTTAGAGCTTGCCACATCATTATTATTATCTATATATAATATAAAACCGAAGTTTTTAACTTTTTGAGAGACTTATGTTAGAATTAGGATTAAAAAAATAATTATAATTTTTTTTAATTACACCTCATGTTAGAATTAAAAAAAAAAAAAAAAGACTCACTTTAGGTTTCAAAAAAAGAGAAGAAAAAAGAACGACTCATGTAAAAAAAAAAAAAAAAAAACAACTTTAGGATTAAGGAAAAAAGAGAGAGAGACTCCTGTTAGGACACTCTCTTCCCTCCTTAAATTTTATGCAATTTGGTGCTATAAAATCGAAAGAATTAAATACAAATTAAAAACTATAAATAAAAAATGCTAATGTGGAAAATTGTGGAGAAGTCAACCAAAAGTCAAAAACTTCGGTTATATATATTATATGTAAGGACGCAATTTGAGTCTTTAGCCTAAAGGATGGATGAACTTAGGTCCAAAAAGCCCAATACAATGAATTTGTAGAGAGTGGGTTAGAAAATTGGGTTTTAATGAGTTGGACAACAAGTAAAGTGGATTCAAATGACAAGAAAATGAAGATAGACTAGTTTAATCAAAAGAAAATAGTCCTCGGCACAATCCGATGAGATTAGCTCTTATATATTTTTCTCAAGTTTGATTACAAGTTCACTTGATTACTGCAATGTTTTTCTCTTAATTTCTCAATCCCCTCCCCTTAAGGTATTTTTTCTATTTTATACTATCCTCCCCCTTTATCTCTACCCTACACGTGTAGACTAGATTGCTGGTGTTGATCTTTATTCCATCAGCACCTTCATGAAGTTTTTGGAGAGTAGTTGTAAGGCTGAAAGATACTGTTTAGGTATCACTTCTTCATTAATGCGGTCAGAAAGTTAGCTGCAGAGCATTTAATGCGGTGGTAGCAACTTTCTCTTTAGATATTTCATGACCTCCCTCTATCCTGTTCCTTCTTGATACTTATCGTCACCAGTGGAATCGTCCGGAACGTTTCTCTTGATGTCAGACCGCACCTTCTGACCTCGATTTTGCTCAGCCAAGGAAGCATTCCTCTTCGGATCGGACCACCTTCTTGGATGATCATGATTAGACTTCACCTCCTTATTTACTAACATGGATTCTTAGGAAGATGTTTACCCATCCTCGGACTATTTAATGTCCTTGGATTAGGCCTCTGGCCCAATATATACATAGATATGTACTCCTGGGCCTATCACCCTTACAACATCTATTTATCTTATAATATTGCACAAAAATAATACTATAATGATAAAAATAAGGTCACACACTTGGAATTTAAAAAATATATATATACAATTTCTATTGGACGATAGAATGCTTGTAAAAATTTAATTAACACCCAAAAATATAATAAATAATTTTTTTTATATTGATTGTTTCGATATTTTTAGAAGTACAAGTTTTAAATATAATTTACAAATATATGAAAATAGTCCAATTAATGTATTAAATTATAATTGTAGGGTTGAAATTTGATGGGCTAAGCACAAACTTTGCGTATGGTGAGCCCAACGAATCCCCAACAATAAATTTATAGAGAATGGGTTAAACAGCTGAGTTTGTTATGAATTTAGCAACGGTTCATGCATGCAAGTAAGGGTAAAACGATATTCAGACTAATATTCCACAAAAATTCTCTCAGGTCCGAAGAGACTTGGTATTCATCAACTTTTTTAATACAACTTCTTCCTCTTCCCCTCTTTCAGAGGCCACTTCCCTTTATATATCCCCCTCCTTTTTCATCTTCACCGTACATTTGTTCTTCATCCAAGCATCCACTTGCGTACACGTCACATCAGATATTTGCTTTAATATGCCGTGAGTGGTGGTAGCTGAGGCTGAACTGTTCAGGTGTCTTCTCCACATAAATGCGGCCAGGAAAGCTGCTGCATTGCATTAAATGCGGTGGTAGCAGCTTTTCCTTCAAGATATTTTTATGCTCTCCTCATCCCCAAGCACGCCCAGGATTTGCTCTCCTCCGTGGAATCAGTTAGGGAGGTCGCTTTTGCCCCCAGCACATTTGATTGATTAAGCACCATGATGATCCGACGATAGAACCTCTTCGGACAAACAGGATAGTCTTCGGACTTATCCCAGAATTCCTCTTTGAGCGCATTTCCACCAAACGGGCCCAGCCCTGATCCCTTTCACCTCTTCGGACAAACAAAGGTATACAAATTGGGCCCTGGGCCCAATTTGCAGCGTTGGGCTCACCCCCACAATAGTAAAATGTTGGATTCTTTTTTCTAATTCATGTATCGCTTATAAAATATTAAGTAATAATACATTTAACATTTACTTTTGCCCAAAAAGAGTGTTTAGTTAGCCTTATTTTTGCCAACAGTAAATTTAAACGAGGTTTGAAAATAATCTGGTTGAAGCTAAATTGAGGTATTTAACGAAAATGACACCATTTCAAATTTACAAGTTTTTAAAACTTTTATTTTATATATAAAATACTCTACGCATATAAATAAATCTTCATAATAATGTGGCTATATTTTGCATGAATTTCATTTAACATGCCAATAATATAGTTCATATTTCATGATTTTGGCATGATCATAGCGGTATTAGTACAAACAAACCAATTTAATTGAGCCTAAGTTAAAAAAACAAATATCAAATTGATGGCTTTGCAAAGAAGCGTTCAATTAGTATCGTTGTTACGATATTGAAAGAAACTAATAATACTTCATAAAAATAACTCATTTTAAATTGTCGTCTTAATCTACAAAATGTGTTGAGTCGGTATTGCATGTAGAGAATGACTTACTATAAATTGTCATCTTAAACTACATAAATGGTATGTATAAACTGCCACGTAGTGGGTTAGTGGGGATGGTTAAAAATTGGTTTGATAGTTAAACATTGTCCATATTTAAAAAGTTATGGATATAACATAAGTTGTAGCCATCTAATATACATAACTAGTTGCAAACCAATGCTATATAACTAGTTGCAAACCAATGTGATATGTAAGAAATGTAAAATAATTATTTCATAAGAATATAATGTAAAATTTGTATTAGAAATATGTTCTATTTCATAAGTTTTAGCCTTTTAGGTAATGAAATGTATAATATATTTTGCATTCAACAAACATATATAATAAAATTTTAAATTACATAATTATAATATTGTTTTATATAAATGGAGAATATGTTATTAAAATATATATTTTTTAAATATACTATAATCAGTTGACTAATTTGAACATATACAAGAATATCAATGAATAAATAAAAGTAAACTCATTGCATGGAACACATGTAACATGTTACATTCAATTTAAAATATGGTATGACTTTAGAATTGTAGCTTTTTTTTTTTTTTTTTTTTCAAATATAAATATAATTCCTATATTATTGAAACTTGAATTTTTAGGGTAATCTTGTGAATATTTCTTATTTTTATTACTTTTTTAGGGCTCATATCTCTAATTTCTAATGTCTATTTTATTTGCATTTTTTAGTGTAAAACTAAAGCATTAGGGCCAAATAGAATAGAATTTCATAATTTTTAATCCAAAATTATGATTTTTTTTTTTGGCCCAAAATTGAAAAGACAACCTACAAAAATGAAATTTAAGGCTCAATTAGTCCAAGATGGACCAAAGTAGACTGCATTGGACAGAAGTAGATCAAAATGGACCGAATAAAACTTAGTTATCGAAATGGACAACATTGACCAAAGTGGACCAAATTGGAACGAATAGATCAAAGTGAATTGAAATGCTAAGCTGATATTGTTTAATCGTAGTAGAGCAACAATAAATGCTATATGTTAGTTTTTAGATATTATATAGATTTTAAAAATTGAAGGATAAGACCACCGCGCACTTTTGGCACAATGGTTACTCCACAAGTATAAGTGCTTGTGAGGTGTAAGGAGACAAGGACAAGGTTCAAGTTTCTAGGAATGAGCTTCACACATATATATATTTAAATTAAGCTAAAGTAAAATTTCTATCTTGTATAAAAAAAAAATAATAATAATAATAATGAATGTGATTTGTAATGATATATATAAGGGTACGAGGATTTTATCACTTTTTTCTTTTTTCATACAAAAACCATTGGATCATTGAGGCTAAGTTTTCTCAATTAAGATGCAGGCTTCTTTAAACGCCATTGAAAATTGTAATGACCTGTTAAGTGCAGCTTAAGCACAATCAAATCTAAACACTTCTTTTTGTTATATGTTATTTAATCTTATTATTTTCATTCCTGTTTCTTCTCTTGTTGTTGGTGCTTGCATTGAAGCTGTGGATTGGTGGGATGGCTCTACCATAGTTTTGTAGTTTTCATGTTCTCTTATTTCTTCCACCAATAAGATCATTGAGATATTTAAGCAAAAGAACATGAATTTGAATATGTGATTCGCATGCCTGATGTTGAGTAAGTTTCCAATAATCTCAAAGTTCAGTCCCCCAAAAGAGGAGGGGGGAGGGGGTGTTGTGTGTTTAAAAGTGAGACATAAATATTTAAGACCTACGCAGTAAAACTTGTATTTGCATACATATATGCAATGACATGAATTATGTTATAGTCTCTCCTCCTCAAGGTAGCTCTCTAATTATTGGTTTTTTTTTTTGGCATATATATCTTCAGGTTATTTTCTTTGTCCAATATATTATAAATGTCTTGCTGATTGACTCATCTGGGTATTGATGGATCTACAAAAGTTCAGTATCTCATGTCTTTCCTCAAAATGTTGCTTTTATTTTAAAGCCTACGTGATTACACTTGGCATGCAATTAATTAATTAAGCAGCTTCCAATTGCTAGGGACATGGTGTTATTTTAGATGATTAATCAGAAGTGATAGAAGAAGCCTAAGGCGACATGGAACCTCTTCTATCGGAACATTTTGTATTTCTTGAAGAAATGGAAGCCTCTGTGAGAAGCAATCTTTCAACCAAATCTTTTCAGCTGTCAATACGGTTCATACATTTTGTAGAATCTAAGCATTCCCAAAAGGCAAGGAGATAAATTGGTAGCTAGAGAGAAGCCTGACCATGTAATTTAAGATAAAAATATATTGACTACTTATTTATACAGATATCATCAATATACAGAGACTCTAGACTGGAAAGTACCCAAGTGTCATTAAAATTGTTTAAGTTGTATATGATAATTGTTTGCAACACTTGATAGATATGATGATTGTTTACAACACTTAATTTGTAGAGGGCAAAAGGGGATCTATAGGGAGAGACCTATTTTGTTTTCTTGTCAAACAGGATAGAAGCCAGTAGAGAAAACCTGCAGAGAAGAAGCTGAAAAACCAAGCATTGTTGTATATGAGAACAAGACTGTCCGGAATTGAAGATAGAATTCCAACATTTTGCAAGAACCCCGGAACCACTGGCAAAATCCCTGCGATCAAGGCTGCCATTGCTGCCAAATTATAGCCTCCTGAATAATAGTAAGCCCCATAAGGACTCAATGTGTACAAGTCCTTGATGCTCAAATTTGTGCGGTGAATAAGATAGTAATCAGTTAAAATTATGCCCCCAATCGGACCCAATAACGCAGAGTATCCAACTAGCCAGGTGTAAACAAAACTCTCACTTGATCTAAGTAGTCTCCAAGGCTGAAAAGCAATTCCAAGCAATGCTGTTAGAATAGCTCCTCTTCTGAAGGTGAAATTTGAAGGACTGAGGTTGACTAGTGCATTGGCAGGTGCCACAACATTGGCAGCAATATTGGTTGTAATGGTGGCCAAGCTAATCCCAAAAATAGCTAGGATTATAGTTGAGAATCCTCCTATTTGTCCAAGAAGTTGAATTGGGCTGGAGATAACTCGTCCAAATATTACTTTGGTAGAGCAGGTCACGGCTAGGCCAACAAATGTAAATGCCCCCATGAAGATTGGAAGACCTGCCTGACCAATAACTTGATCAGTCTGGCTCCTGGCATATCGAGTAAAATCAGGTATGTTAAGTGCAAGAGTAGCCCAAAAGCTAATGTTTGCAGTAAGTGAAGGAAAGAAGAGGGACCAAAATTGAGAGGAGGAGAGCCTAGAGGACAAGGAGAGCATGTAGCCAAAGCCACCAGCTTTGACATAAGCCCAAATAAGGAACCAGGAAGTGAGTATAATAAGGATGGGAGCTGAGTACTTTTCAAGCTGCCTGATTCCTTCCATTCCTTTCCAAACAATGGCTAATTGTGCAAACCAAAAGGCTATGAAACAAGCAAATTCAAGTGGGGAAGTACCAAGCCAAGGTAGGACCTGAGATAAGGTTGATTCTTTGATGGATTTTGGTAAAAGGAGAAAAATTGCCTCGCCACCAATCCAAGTCTCAATTCCATACCAACCACAACCAACGAAGGCTCTTAGTAGAGTGGGGATATGGGCACCACGGATTCCAAAAGAGGACCTAGCAAGGACTGGAAAAGAAATACCATAACGGGTGCCAGGGTGACCAGTGAGGACTAATGGGATTAATAGGATTATATTGGCAGTAACAACTGTGGCAATTCCTTCCCACCAAGCCATGCCAAGATCAACAAGGCTACCAGCAAGGTAGTATGATGGAACACCCACAACAAGACCAATCCAAAGACTAGCCATTTCCCACCAGGTAAAAGTCCTTTGATGGGATGTAGTTGGCTTGAGATCATCATTGGTCAGTGAGGGATGGGGTTCAAACTCATCAAACTTGGAACTAGGCGTTGATTGGCTTGAAGCCATGGGGGTGAAAATGGAACATGTTTTTCTAGGGAGGGAAGGGGAGGATTGGTGAGGAGTGAGAGTCAATTTGGTATATGACTGCGAAGGAGTGGTGGGAAAGTGAGAGAGCCTTGGATTTTGGTATATGGAAGAGGTGAGGGAAGAGTGGGGGTGGGGATGGTGATGGAGATGGAAGCTGAGACATTTGGACACCATGATTCAGTGGGGATTTCACTTTTCAAATGGCCACAGAATATTTAGAATCTATGCTATGGTATATCATATATGTCTTGAGGATGAGATTATTTACGGGTTGATTGGTGGGTAGTGTCACTCTCAGTTTGTGTGTATTATAAGATTCCTATCAAGTCCTAGGATGTGGCGGGTTTTGACTTTTCAGCGCATGGAATGAACTAAAAAAAATAGTCTTATTAAGGGGCACAGGCTGTTGAAATTTATTTTGATAAGAGAAAATTTAGAACTCACCATTTTTCTTATAAGTTATTTTTGCCACAATTGTTATGCGTTGTGTGAGTGGTGGAGAAAAAATAATAGGTTTATGTGTAAGTCATAAACAACCACTCATAATTTGTCACGTCAAACGGTCAAAGTTGTTATGCATCGGAGTGTGAATGGTAGAGAAAAAATAATGGGTCTATGTGTAAGTGATAGACAATCACTCAGTTTGTCACATCAAAGTTGTTATGCGGTAGAGTGTGAGTGGTGGAAAAAAAATAATGGGTCTGTATATAAGTAATAGACAACTACTCACAATTTGTCACGTTAAAATTGTGACAAAAAATTTAAAATAATGTGGTCTTAGAATTACCCTTTTCAATAATATTATAACGATCACATCAAGAGGTGGATTTCTTGACTTAGCAAGAGATAATGGACTATTCAACCATATTATTGAATAAAAAAAAAATCTTTGGATGGATCTCATTATTAAACACTGCATTATTTTTTTATTTTGCCTAAAAAATTAGACTTATTGATTGCCGAGCTATGTTTGAGTTTCCAAGTGGGTGTCTGGTTGAGTAAGATTACGAAGATAGAAAATTATAAATCAAGACATTGTGGTCCAATTCTAAAGTCTATGTCTTAATTATTAAAAAAAGCAAAAAGGGGTAAAATACATAAAGGCATTTGAGGTTTGAGCTAATATGAAGTACTATTAACTTTTTAATAATATCTAATTTGTTTCCTAAGCACAAACAACATATATATATATGTGTGTGTGTGTGTCGTTTGTAAGTTCTTTGTTCCTTCAAGTCATTTGCTTCCTTCCAACAACTTTTTTTGATTGCACATGTCTCACAAGGATTGCATTATAATGATTATATATGAGAGTTTGGATCGCAATGGTAGATATATAGCAGTTAGAGATGGAGAAAGAAGTGGGAATAGTAGGGAGATTTTCAAATGGTGTGATATTTGTGCTTAGAAAGTAAATTTGATATTTTTGAAAAGTTTTAGTATTACCTGACATTAGCCCAACCTTAATGATATTTTTGTATTTTATCCCAAAAAAAAGTATATTTGTATAGGGAAATATGGTCAAAGAAAAGAAAGAGAAAGGATTAATGTGAATAAACTAATTAACCCAAATTATGATTGGGCACCAACTTCTTAAATTTTTTCTTTTTAAAAAAATGGTTAAAATATGTTTGTACCTAGAAAGATTAAGGATTTATAAATTGGTATAAAAAAAATGAAAAAACATATGCTATGTTTGGAAGTTTGAAGGGAGACGAGAGTAGAGGGGAGTAGAGGGGAGGAGGGGAGTAGAGAGGAGAGTAGAGGGAGTGATTATCCTCCACATTTTTTTGATGTTTTTAAAATTAAGTAAGGGAGAGGAGAATAATTAACATTTTCATAGTTTGTAATTTTGTTAATATAGAAAGGTGAATTTGATAATTCATTTGGTCAAGTATTTTTATACTCTACTCTCCCTTCAAATCTCTCCAATTTGGGAGAATTAAATATGAAATGTTAGAATTAGTTAGAATCCCTCCAAATCCCTCCATCTCCTCCCTTAAAAAACATCCAAACTAGGTAATTTAACTTACTCCCCCTCCCTCTACTTTACTCCCATCTACTCTCACTCCATCCAAACAAGCTACTAGTTTCAAAACCATGTAGGTTGCTAATTGATAATGTTGGGGTGAGATTCCCTTTATGCTCTAGGGCTCTGATAAGAATCCTCTCAACTTCCAAGTAAAATAGAAATTATCATTTTAAGGTTCATGATTTATTATTTTCAATAAAGGGTTAAAGTGGTCCATTGTAAATGGGAACATGGTTAAGGCTTGGGATGACTTCTGGCTGCCCACTGGGCCTCTCAGACATCAAATTGAAGGACCGTTGACTGAAGGGGAGGAAAATATCTCTGTCAAAATGCTTTTGGACAAGGGCTAGCATTTCCTTCATCCTCCCTGACAGCATTGATACAGAAATCCAAGGCATCCCAACTGCTGTTAACCCGAACCAAGAGGACATTTTGGTGTGGGCATTCTCCAAGGACGGATCATTCTCTCTTAACTCAGCGTATCTCTTAGCCAAAGGTTTAAACCCTTTGAATCTTGAGGCTACTCTCGGCCATTGGGTGTGGAAATCCAGCACAACACCAAGAATAAAATTTTTTCTATGGCTTTGTGTTCATCGTAGCATCCCTACCCGAGAAGTCCTTGGTTCAAGAGGTTTTAACTTGAACATAACTTGTGAATTGTGTGGTCGAGCCTCTGAGTCTATCCTCCATACTCTACGGGATTGTGAGAAGGCAAGATCTGTGTGGAAAGACCTTGGTATTGAAGAATCAAACTGTGAGTTTTTTAATCTCTCCTTAACTGATTGGTTAGAGAAATACTGTAGCTCATCAGCTTTTTTTCCTAGACCCCGCATTCCTTGGAAAATTCTGTTTCCCCAAACTCTTTGGAATATTTGGCTTCAAAGGAATAAAGCCATATTTCAAGAAAGAATTGTTGAGAGAGGGTTAAGTACTCTTTGTATCAAGAAAAGTGCTGAGTTCTTTGCTATAGTGCCAAACATTCCCACCAAGCCGAGTAGAATCCAAATCCAAGTGAAGTGGAGTAAGCCCCAACCCGGGTGGGTGAAGCTAAATACGGATGGCTCTGTGTTCGGGAACCCAAAGAAGGCTGGTGGCGGAGGAGTTATTCAGAACAGTGAAGGGGATTAGGTTGCTGGGTTTGTGAAGAAGTTTGGGAATGTCTCTAGTATCACTGCAGAGCTTTGGGCATTTAAGGAAAGGCTTCTGATGGCCAAACAGTTGGGTATTGAAAATTTATGTGTTGACTTAGATGCTGCATTTCTTGTATATCTTATCACTAATCCATTTGTTGTCAATCTTAATTTGGAATCGCTTCTATCCAATTGCAGGAACCTGACGAAGACGTTCCCTAACTGCTTGGTAACTCATGTTTATAGAGAAGCCAACTGCTGGGCTGATAGACTAGCAAAGATGGGGGCTGCCCTCTATAATGAATATCATTTTTTGTATAACCCACCGCCTGTGGTGGTTGATCTACTAGCATTGGACAAAGCTGGCCGTGTTTGTAATAGACTTATTATTCCTTAGCTTTTAATAGTATGCGTTGTTTAACCAAAAAAAAAAAAAGGTTCATGATTTAAATGTAGTAAATCTAGAGTATATATTATGCCAACTCCTTATAGTTAAAGTAAATTAGAGCCATAAGTTTTAAATGAGTTAGCACAATATAAACCCTATATTTACTCCACTTTAAATTATGACCTTAAATAGATACTCTCCATTTCACTTGGAAATAAAAATGATCTAATTAAATCTGGCTTTGGAAGAGTGTTTGAATTATCTGTGTAATTTACTTCTTCCAAACTTTGGAAATCTATCAAGTGGCCCAAAAGGAAATTTAAAAGCCTTTAACCTTAGAATAATTACAACTTACAAGAGTTTCCTTATCACTAGTAGTATTCACGTGCAATACTACTAATATTTTACGTAAAACTTTAATAGAGTTTTCATCTAAAGTAAATTATTTATCTAAATAATTATTAAAAGTCTTATAACACAACTGGTTGATTCCTCATAATATTTCTAATAGAGACATTCATTACCTTCAATTATTAATGTATAAAAAAAATTAATAATTAATGAGTCAGATGACAAAAAGTCAAAAACACGTTAATTTTAGGTGTAATACATACAACAAGCAAGGAATTCATCATTGAGAGTCAAAAAAAAAAAAAATGAAATGATTAAATCTTTTCTTTCTGAGTATATACTATATTCCTTTAATGTATATTGTATACATACTATATCTATATTCCTTTAATGTATAGTAGTAGTTTAAACAAGTACCATAAACAAAATTCAATCTGTGAATTAAATATTTTATAATTCAATGTGCACTATATTTATGTGATATATTTCATCAGCTTAAATTTTTTATTATAATTCAATGTAAGGGCCCAAGAATGGCTTGGTCTCTGGAAATATGGGGCACGTGGGCTATCCCACAATTATGGGCTTTTGGCAAACATGAAACTTACAAACAAAATTAGGATGAGCATTATTGATGAACCTTGAGGTTGTTTCATGAACACTTCTTCTCTTAAGTTTCCATGAAGAAAAGCATTTGATACATCCAATTGCCGAATTTCCTAATCAAAATGAACTGCTAAAGCCAATATAATTTGAAGGGTAGAAGGTTTGATTATAGGGCTAAAAGTTTCAGTTAGGGCTGTCCACGGTTCAAGTCAGATCGAGTTTGGGCTCAACTCGCATCCACCCAAACTGATCAGGTGGAGCCATCATCAACCTGCCGCCGACTAGGAGGAGAATCGGATCGAACCGATCGGAGCTTCGACGGATGTCAGGCGGATTGGTCGGGGTTGAAGATTTGGAAAACAACAATAATTCGGCGAGAAAATATGAAATACAGCGAAAATCCAACAAGAAAAAAATTGCAAAACAGCCTAAATCCGGCGAGATCTCGCCAGATCTAGCGAGATCTCGGCCATTTTAGGCAAGATCTCGGCTAGATCTAGCGAAATCTTGCCGGATCTAACTAGATCTTCCCGAAAAAATCCCAGTATTCACTGGAAAACACAACTAGGTTGATTGGTTTGGGTTTCTCAGATTTGAGAGGAGGAGATCCAATACCCGACCCACCGATCTCAGTTTTTGGAAAACAAAATCCATCACCGACCGCCAGAGCAATCAATTTGGTCGGCAGCGGGTCGGGTTCGGTTAGCGGCAGCGGATGGGACGGGTCCGGCGGGTCCTTGGACAGCCCTAGTTTCAGTGTAGTCCACTCCACTTCGTTGATCAATTCCCTTAGCAACTAATAGAGCCTTGAACCTTTCCACTGAGCCATCAGATTTGTGTTTAATTGTATACACTCATTTGTTGCGAATGATATTATGATTTAGAGGGAGAGGACACAAGGTCCAGGTGCCATTGGATATCAAGGCATCAAATTCTAGCTTCATGGTTGCTTTCCATCGTGAATTTGCAGTAGCCTTGCTATAGCATGATGGTTCAAACTCTTGGACAGTAGTGTGGAAGCCTTGGAAGGGATATTTGGTAGTTTGCAATAATTTATAGTAAGGAAAGGTTTTAGGCTTAAGAGAACCTATTTTAGAACAAGTGAGCATTGGATGAGGACCAATGGGTTGAGTAAGTGGTGCATTAGACCTTGTAGAAGTTGACATACTTGGAGATGAATACGGTAATTGTGGTGATAATGATATGGAAGATAAGGGTGGCAGAGGAGTAGGAGATGTAGGTGGGCTATGTACAAGTGGTTCATTTACTGGTGTAGAATCAAGAGTAACTGTTGTAGATGGAGAGTTTGGGAAGTGTTGTAGAAAATTGAAGAAGGAAGATTTGAGAAAGTATTGTAAGGAGGAACGGGAAAGGGGAAGGGAACATCACCTGATGCATGAATCTTGGAAGGCAAATGTGAAGTAGCTTTATCCTTGGTTGGAAAGGAACTCATAAAAAATGGCATGTCGAGATAAGTACACTTTGTTAGTAATAGGATCAAGACACCTGTAACCTGTATAGCTATATCCAATAAAAATATAAGGCTTAGATCTATATTCCAGCTTATGAAGGCCTTGAGGACACAAAAGTGAATAGCACAAACAACCAAAGACTCTCAAATTGTTATAATCTGGCTCTTTATTGTATAACTTGAGAAAGGGTGACATATGATCAAGAATAGGGGTAGGCAAACGATTAATAATATAAACAGCCGTAAGAAAAGCATCAACCTAATAACGATTTGAAAGATGAGAATGAGCGAATAGTGTTAATCTAGTTTCAAGAATATATATGTCGCAATTTTCTTTCAGCAAGACCATTTTGTTGTGAAGTGTATGGGAAGACTTTCGATGGGCAATGCCATGCTAGGTGAGAAATGATTGGAAGATAAGTGAGGTGTACTCACCGCCTCCATCCGATTGTAATTGTTTGAATGTTGTAGAGAATTGATTTTCTGCGATCAATTTAAATTTGACAAAGCATGTTAACACTTAAGATTTATTATAAAGAGGATAGAGCCAAGTATAGTGTGAAAAGTCATCAATGAAAACCACATAATATTTGCACCCACTCACAAATTGGACTGGTGAAGTCCAAATATCTATATGAACAAGTTGGAGAGGAATACTAGAGAGACGAGTGGATGAATGAAATGGTTTTCTTTTACTTTTACTTAATTGGCATGAAGTACAAACAACATTTTTATTAAAGTCATTACAAGAAAAGGGTAAATGATTGTATTTAACAACATAAGAAACAACATCAAAAGACGAATGACCTAATCTAAAATGCCACACCAATGAAAATGTTCTTATTCCTAACAAAGCAATAAAAGCCTAGTTGCCACGAAGAAAGTTCATTTGAAGCTGTAGTGGATATAAGCCATTTTCACTTTTCCTTCCAAGAGAATTGCATGTGTTCGAACGTCCTTCACAAAATAATGAGATGAGGTGCATATGAAGTAACATGCATTATCTAAACTGAATCTTTGAATGGAAAGTAAGTTGGCAGAAGCATTTGGACAATGTAAGACATTTTTGAGACGCAAATTTGAAGAAAAAGAGGGAAGAGTGATTGAACCAAAGTTTTCTATAGCAAGTCCTACCCTATTTCCCACTTATACTGTATCAGTGCCTTGGAAAGGCTGTTGAATTATCAAATTTTCAAGTTCATTGATGACATGAGCATTTGCACCACTATCAACAAACCACTTTTTATTTTCAAATGCAGCATTTGTATGGGCCACCATAGCTACAAGTTGCATTGGAGGATGCCTTCCTTGGTAGGAGTAATCCATGCGATGATAATAGTCAAGGGCTTGATGATTGGTCTTGCCACAAATTTGGCATAGAACATGTGTACCATTGTTGAAAGGGGCACCACTATTGACTTAAGAAGGTTTAGGATGAGAATCAGATGTTCCATAAGCATGTTTGGGAGTGAAGTTTCTTGGTTGAAATTTGGGTAATTTGGGTGTGTATTGCATTTTACTGTTGGGAGGAATTTGATGAGATCCAGGCTTGTTGGTGAATAAAGAAAAGTTTGTTGTATAAAATACAACAACATTTTGTTGGTTGAGTAACATTTCATGATTCAAGAGTTTATCTCTAAAGTCAATGAAACTCAGTGGGTGGTCTCGAGTAGCAAGAGAGAAAGATGTGATGAAATTGTTAAATGAAGGATTGAGACCAATGAGAATATATGAGATGAGACCATCTTCAAAGAGAGGTTTACTAGTTGGTCAGCCAAAGATTTGACTATTTGCAAGTGCTCTGAATAGGTCTTAGAGCCTTGAGTTAAACTTTGCAATTGTCTCTTTAGATGAGCAATTGAGAGTGAGACTGTGAGGCAAAGCGATTGGCCAGTGCAGTGCACACTTGTTTCAAAGTGTCTAGTCCATAAACAGTAGACAGTATGTCTTTCGAGAGAGTAAAATTGATCCAACTAAGAAGATATTGATCCTTCTTAGTCCAAAGAGTGAATTCGGGATTAAAAGTCTTTTTCCCTTCAGCATCAACTAAAAATTTTGGTGGGCACAGATTAGAACCATCAATGATACTCATCAATCCATTGCTATGTAAGGCTGGAAGAAATCTTGAAAGCCAATTAAGATTTTTTTTTTCTACTATCCAACTTGGTAGGGATCCCTTGAGGAAAATTGGGAAGAAGAAAGGAAGGTGATGAGATATTAGTAGATAAGTTAAGGTTGGAAGCAGTGGAAGACATGGTCACAGGATCAAAAGAATATTGGCGTTACCCTAAGAAGGTTCTGATACCATGAAAATAAAGTTGGGGAATTGGTTTTGGCTTCAATGACCAAAACTAGTGTATTTGCATTAATATTTATATATCTATACATGTAAATCTGTTACACCTGAAAAGATATAGCAACAATTCAATTACAAGAAGATTAAATATCAGTTGTATGCATATCTATCTCAATATTTTGTTACAGCACTGTCTTATAGGAAATTTGGTCTTATTTTGATCTTGAAATGATGAGATTTGAACTTGGTGCTTATCTTTATCTTTCTCATAACTAGCATCAATAGGATTAACTTAATCCTATTGACCTGTTATCTTCACAAGAACTACAATAGTAAGTGAGGGAGCAACTAGCCAACAACCAGATCTATGCTGTAGCAAAATAAGTAAATGTACAAGAAAGCTTTGAATAAAAAATAATAAACTAGATATGGATAATAATAAATAATAATGATAATAATAATTATTATTAGTAGATAAAATAAGATATGAAATTTATAGTTCTTGTTCCATGTTTATTGTATTTTATTTTTTAGGTCAAGCTAAATATTAATGGATTTTTTTTTTTTTGGTAGCACGATTCAAATCCATGACTCTTATTCGAGGACATTTTTTTATTAATTGAGCTAATTGAAACTAATGGAAATTTTATTGATAGACTTTATTTATAATTTTGGTCTCTTAACTTCTATAATGGCTAACGTTGTGGGCCTTGAGGAATGGTCTTCTTTTAGCTAAAAGTCTTCACATCTCCAGTTTGTTTGTTGAATTAGATGCTTTAGTTGTGATCCACCCGATGAACAATGACTCAACTAACTTGTCATTGGAATCTCTTCTCTTTGATTGCATGAACTTCTTGAAGACCTTTCCAAACATACAGTTTGAACACTCTGTTTAGTGAAGTCAATTGTTGTGCAAATGCTTTATCTAAATTTGGAAATTCTAGTACCTCTAATTTTGTTATTTTAGACTATTCGCTACTTGTGGTGGAAAAATATTTCTGTATACCCTAAAATAAGGAGGGAGTTTGTTGTAATAGATTTGTGGTTTTGTAACTGTTTTGTATTATATGCCTATTTCTACCAAAAGTAAATTACAGTAAAGTATTTTTTTTTCCTTGGGAAAAATTAATTCATTGAAAAGAAGAGAAAGGAGAGGAACCAATTCAAGCTACTACAAAGGAAAATTATTACAGTAAAGTTTTTACACATCTAAAGTATCAGAAGCCAATAAAAGATCTTTAAAGGGAAACTTATCATTTGATACTTTGTCTTTTTGATAATATACTTATGCAACAGTTTTGATAATAAATTTTAGCCAAACAATCTGGCTACTGAAAGAAACTGCAATTTTTTTCTCAAATTAATTCAACAAATTCTCACCTATTTCAAACATCGAATTTTTATTTAGCAATTATTAAAATTACAATTGTTTCAAGTTTCAAAAGTCTATTTTCAATTGCTGTACCTAACTCACCTGAATGAATCCACCGCCAACAAGTAGATGATGCCACAACCATAGGTGTCGTATGTTCCATGAAGCAAAGTCAAATTGTTGGTGTTTTAAACAAGATGGTTCTATAGTGACAGTGTAGTTTTTTGCTAATGGTGTACCGTTTATATATAATGAACATTATATATTTGGGGTAACCTCTCTCTCTCTCTCACATAATTTTTTTTTATTACATTTAGGGTACTTCATAGTTTATAAATTAAAAAAAAAAATAGTATTCATTATACACACGTTAATGCGCACACTTTACATACACATAAAAAGGCAACAAGCAATTGAAATTGTGCATTTTTGCATGTATGTAAATGTGTGAATTACTTTATTAACATGTGTGCAACAAATTTTTGCATATTAAAGAATTAAACTATAATGCCCTTCTCATTCCGATACAATATCCTTATTTAGTTATAATACATCACCCAAAATTGAAAACCTTTATCTAGATATGGTTTTAAGCCTTTTTAAAGAGGCAAAGAACAAAATGATGTATATATCTCTAAACCTTGTTTATGATTTTTTCATGTTGTAATCTATATTTTCATGATCAAAGTATATATTGTTCATAGTTGTACTAGTTATTAGAGTAAGGCACGTAAATCCATAGTCTAAGAACCTTGCTAGTGACAGAGCATGTTCGAATTTTTTTTCATTGGCTGAAGAGAGAATGTTCCATAGTGATGCATGATGTAGAAGCGTCAAGAAAAAGAACGTTAACACGTCTACTTCTATAAAACAAGAAACAAAACACATTTGATTATGAAAATAACCTCGAATCTATGAGGGTTCCTTGAATCCACAAGAGTTCTTGAATTCATGAGAAGAAAGGGTCTAGAATGTACCAAAAAATGGAGAGACAAAAAGTTTGAATTTTATTAATATCAATAATTGTTAAAAAAAAAAAAAAAAAAAACCTTTTATAGACTTGGAGGTCTAATTAAGAGTTCCATAAAATTTGACAAACAAGAAAATATATTCTAAAATAATTCCTAATTAATACCTAACCATAATAAGAACCAAATTTGACCTAAAAAGCATTAAAAACACCTAAAAACAAAATAATAAATACCCTAAACCTAAAATAACAAAAATTATATAAAAATACCAAATATAACAAATTACAAAAACTAATTTAAAAATTCTGTCCAGCATCACGTAGTGAAGAGGAATAGTTCATTTTTCTTTATTTGCATTAATTACACAAATGAGATTTGGCTAAGGTTAACCAAATTCTAACACAATAAAAGTTTATTTTGATGTGCAAGATAGTATACACCCTAAATTAAAACATTTGTTACAGTTAAATTTGTAAAGGAAAACTATGTCATAGATATTATAAGATGTTTTCTAAGTTCTTTTGATAGATATGTTTCTAATTACTTTATTTACCTCTTGTGCTATGGGCATGACTCGAGGTTGTATTTGGCAAAGGAGGATAGAGGAATGAAATAATTAGTAATTACCACTCTTAAAATAGAAACTTTATTTTTCTCACTTCATTTTCTTTCGATTTAAGATGAAAGAAAATATTGGACCAAGAAATAAAATAAATCTCTCACTTTTTTCTTCCTCCTCTATAATTCAATTCAATCATAAGATAAAAAATCATTTCAATTATTTTTTTTTCTCTTTCTTTTCTTTTCCTTTCGTCTTATAATATAAGAGAACCATGATAAGCACTCCATTTGTTCGTAAAGTATAATGACTAAAATTTATTTATTTACTTTTTAAATAGTAAATACCACGTAGCTACACCTAGTTAAGTTTTAGGTGAGGTCGTTGGCTGAAAATGACCCAAAGTTAAATAAAAAAATATAGTAACTCCCACTCAGAAACAAACATTTGGTTTTGAAAAGTTGAAATTTGAAAAGAAAATACTAAAAATGATTTCTCACATTTTTCAAGATCCATAACCAACTTACACTTGTCCAAACCTACACCACAAGCATTGGACATGGTCAGCTTCGCTGTCAAGAATGCCACGTACGTTTACTCCAGCTTAATTGTCTCAGTTAAACGAATTCAAACATGAACCCTAATTTATTGGAACAACCATGAAAACCCACCGTTGTTGACACTATATATCTCAGTCCTAATCACCAATCCAGCAGTTCCCAGGTACCAAAATTTCACAAACTGCCCAAAATAAATCCCAAAGGGACCTAATCTCCAAAGTCGATTTTTTGGAAAACCCCACACTAGGGGATGAGCCATGGATACCTTAGCCTTAGGGTCCTCAAACAAATTATCAGGAACTTTCTTTACCCCATTGCTAATCTCTTTGGCTGGCATAGCTGTAAGTACTTTTGCAATATTAGCATACCATACCATTGTGCTGCGATATTGCCTAAGGGGGAGTCAACAACAAGAACAAGAACAAGAACAATTGACCAATGGGCTTAGGGGCCAATCCGCCATTGGTGTGGACCAAAAAATCCTTGATACAATCCCAATTCTGTCTTACACAACCAAAAAATGTGAGCTATTTCGTGTGGATCAAACTGAATGCGCGATTTGCTTAGGAGATTTGGAGGATGAGGACAAGGTAAGGTTGTTGCCTAATTGTGGACATGCATTTCATGTTCCATGCATTGATAAATGGTTCTTGGGGCATTCGAGTTGTCCAGTTTGCCGATCACCTGTTGTTGCACCCGGGGCATCTTTGGCTACAGACGGTGATGTGAGTGTACAAATAGCTCAAAGTTCATCTCAGGTTCATGGTGATCAAGGAGGTGATGTTCATGTTCATGGTCATGATCATGATCATGATGCTAGTGGTGCTGATGTTGTTGCTAACACTTCGAGGGAACAACAACAACAACAACAACAACAACCTGGTGTTGTAATTCGTCATGGGTCTCTTGTGTTTCCTACGGAAGAAAAACCACCAAAGGTGATCAACAAGGGTTTAAAGAGATCCATATCCATGGATCATTCTTGTGTCATTATCAACATACAAAAAGAGCATGAAAAGGAAGTCTTAGCTTCTACTTCTTCAACAAAAGATGTTCCAATGCGCAGTAGATCTGTGAAGCAGGTAGATCTGAAGTCTTGGAAGCTATTGAGGTCTTTCTCGCAACTAAAGTCGAGTCGGGGAAGCACCACGGCTAATGGGATTCTTCCATATTGAGATGTCTTTGAGAGGTGATTAATTATTATTGTAAATATGCATAATAAATTGAGGATTATTATGAGTTATGGAAACCTCTTTTTGTTTTACCCAAAAAAAAAACAAAAACAAAAAAGACAACCTTTTTTGTGAAGAATAATTCCTTGACTAATTTTAATATACCTTGTAAAAAGTAGCATTATTAATTCCTTTTATCGGTTCAATCTTTTTATTATTATTATTATTATTATTATTATTATTATTATTATTATTATACTTTTAGGAAATTTGTTCTTTTACACTTGTTAATGTACTCTTCATACTCATAGCATTCATAGTTTCACATAAAATGTCCATATATTTCTTAAAGATGTTCACATTTAACACTTGAAATGAATATGTATAAATGATGTACAATAAATAATATGCAAAAATTAATGCCCATACCTTTTTTTAAATCTTTTTTTGTTGAACTAAAAATTTCATCAATCAACAAGAGAAGTAACAATGGGTCAATCAACCTGCAAGCATCTAAGATCACAATACAAGGGCATCATATATGCTTTTTACAATAGAAAGAACTCTTAAGCCTAATAGCTAATTTTGCAATGGTTAGTGCCCATATTTTTATCTATCACTTGTATGAGGACTTCTCTTATTTCAACATATTTGTAGCAATTCACCTTTTAGTTTGTCAATCCTATTTCTTCTTATTTATTTATTTATTTTTGAAAAATTACATTTCAAACTCTATTGTTTAAGGAAGTTTAAATTAAACATTATGCTTTTAAAACTTACAACTTAAACTCTAACCTTTCAAATGTGCTTCAATATACACCCTAAGCCTAGCAACAATTACTGCATTAACTTTTGAGATTAGAACAATATGTCTTTTGAAGTGGTAGAACATGTATATAATATGCCATTTGCTATTGTAAATACCCCATAAAAAAAGATGGCACTTAATCTTATCTCTTGTTTTGTTCTTTGATATTTCACTCATAGAACAAGTTTAAAACAAAAGGAACAAAGAAATGAGAAAGACGTGGATCAAGAGATTGTGGAAGAAGAATGTGACTTTTGGTGAAGAGAGATCCATCCCTAATCCAATCGAAATAAAGAGATCAGCGTCTATAATACCATCAAAATGTGTGGTTCCAAGCTTCGTTCTAGCTTGCAAAGAAAATCGAAATGTGTCAAGGGAGTTGGCGATTATAGCGTTATTGAGGTATCGGCAATTGTCTTTGAATGGGTGGAGGAAGGTTTCACCTAATGCTTACATGAAAAGATTTTTTTTAGGACAAAGTTTAATTCCAAACAAGTTTGAAGTTTTTTTCTTCAACCCACTATGTGACAATGTATAAAACTATTCATATGTATTATTTAAACAAGTCATACATGATTCATTAAAAAAGTCATGTGACTGAAAGTACATATGAATGGTTTCTTCAACCGCTACATAATGGGTTAGAGGAAAATACTTCTAAATAAGTTTGTAGTTAAGCTTAAGCACTTTCCTTTTTTTCTTTTTTCTAAATACACTAATCAAACTCTTCTTTCCCAATTTCTTGATCTCCGACAATTTTTATTCTAAACTTTTGATCTCTACCTCACTTGGCAATCTAAACGTGTTTTTTTTTTTATCACGCATTGAAAAGCAAAGCAGGGAAGAGATAACACATCATCTTAGAGTGATGCATTTTATCATTTTGAGCCAAATGGTGTCATTCTATCTAACCCAAAATTTAACAACATAACTATTCATAGAGTTCAATGTTTCAATTGGATGGCATTTTGAAAGTTTAGTGTTTAATTTCATAAACACTAAAAATATGATTTAATTTGCAACTCCTTTTAAATTATAGAACTTAAAATGTATTTTTTCCCTTTTATTTTTTCTAAGTAAAGGGGGCCAATGACTCCTCTCCCAACATACTCCATATAAGGGGTAGAGATGCCAATTGGTTTATAGGCCACTGTGTTTAGAGTATCTCCCTTTTAACGAGCAGGCAAAAAATTGTGATTATTAAATAATAAAAAAAAAAAAAAGGGTACGGTACCCACCTAAATCTAAACTGTTAATTTAGTATTGTTTTAATCTTGACCGATATAATTTTAATGGGTTTTGGTTACTGGTTAAACAGGTTTTACGTATAAGCAAAAAATTGTAACATTCATCAAACTTTTCTCCTCTCACGCTTGCTTCTCTCCTTCTGCTTGCTATATCTCACGTTTGCCTCTCTAAACAAAACTCTCAAATCAGACAGCTAAAACCATTCAAGAACCAAATAGCCGCACACCTACAACCTCAAATCGGTGGCGCTTCTTCTCATCCAATCCAAACTGACGACGCCACTCTCTAGCTTTGTCTCTTCCAATCCATCCTCAAGTCGGCGGCGCACTCATATCCAATCCAACTCGGCAGCGCTTCATCTCTTCCCGTACGACTTGGCTTCTCTTCCATTCTAAATCGGCGATGCCACCCACAATCTTCAGGTTCTCTCTTTACATATGATTAACGTTGATATGTGTCTATATTATTTCTCTAAACTTGGTGGGTTTATGCTATTATTTTTTTGTTTGAGTTTCGGTTCTTACATATTTGACAAATTAAGAAATCTCGGGTTTGGCTAGAACTTCAAGTTTGGGTTGAAGACTTACCTCGGGACATTATTTTCCTTGCTCTGTTTGATGTTCATAGTTTTCTAAACATCCCCAAAATCTAAGGACTTGTAACAATCACAAGCCCCAACAATCATTCCAAAGCTTGGTAGCCTTGAGCCTCCATAAGTGACTAAACTTTAAAATAATCATAGTTAGAAGGAAGTTTCAGAATTTAGTTGTGTTTAATAGATAATAACCTTGATTTAGTTTTGTGAATTTGATTTTATTCCTAAAATATATTCTACATCTTCAGTGGAAATCAGTAACCTCTTACCACAAATATCCAATGCACATGAATTTTTGTCAAAATGATCAATTAGCCATTTCCATAAATCTCTATCCAAAAATGTAGGTAGTTTGCTATTTTGCACATTGTGTATTAGTGTTGTCAATGATTCTCAAAAGCTTGAGTTAGTTTCAGACTAGGTCACTTAGCAAGGCTACGAGCATGTTTTCTGGGACACAAGAAAAATGTGCTACTTGTGGTAAAACTGCTTACCCACTTGAGAAGGTAAAATTCTAATGTCCCCTAAAGTCATTTTGTTGTGATATTCTACATGGAAAATCTCGAATTTTTATCAGGTTGTTGACTCTAAGTGCTCTTCTTTTTCCACCTCTATTTCCTCTTTTCCTGGTCCAACCCTAGCAGTTTGGAGTTATGATACCCTTTTAGTGTTTTTTTCTATTAGATGAGTGCATGTCTTGTATGCATCTGTTGTTAATTATAATTTACGGCATTAGAGTATGTAGATCTCACATTTCATATATAACATCTAACAAACATGGGGAAATAGGTACAGCATTCTCGATTCTTTGTTGACGATTATGTGCTGGAGTAGAGTGGGATTAATGTTTATGGTAATCTCAATTTGCAAATGTGGATTTAAGATTTCGAATTTTTCAATTCTAATGCCATTGGCCCACAGGTCCCTCATGTTTAATGAACTTACAGAACTGCACCTATATTTTCCTGGAAGCTATGCACAACTTGTCAAGCTTTGGAACTTGTTTAATCTCCCAAAACTTGCCAAAACACCACTGAGGAGGCACTTTTCATTTCCCTTTCTCGCATCCATGTCTTTGTGTCTCCCTTTTCTGTTTAATATTCAATGCCATCAAATTATATCTTACTTCCCTGCACAAGCATTTAATCTTCATATTGGTGGATTCAACCCAATGTATCTTATTGGTCTTGCTTATAGACACATGGATTATTGTTTACAAGGTCTGCACCTTGCTTTTGGCAAATCTGAGCAATCAACCTATACAATTTATAATTTTAAAAAAAAAAAACCCTCTACCAAACTTTATTACTTTAATCATCGTTTTACTCCTTGTCATTTTTTCTATAATAATCTTTTAATTTGTTAGTGTTGTTAATATTTTGTTGTTAAACTGTGATAGGTATATTGGATTTAGAAGCACATTTTTGTTGGGGTTTGGCATTCCAGAAGAGTGGGCATTCTACTCTATGTCATCTTTGCAGAGATACTATTCAGGGGTATCATATCAAGAATTTTGCATCTACTGGAAATATACTGGAAACTTTAAATTCCATCGGTATCGTGGTAGCTAATCTTCACTGTGCTGAACTTAGGCTGCCTGTTCTCGCCTTCATTTCCTTGTAATTTTTTAGGCTAGTTTGTTGTAGGCTAGGTAATCAGCCCCTTTATACTGTATTGACCTGTATATATTCTTCAGGAATTGCAAGCAAACTAGCTCATTGGTCATTATATTGTGTTTGATGTTATTTTTTTAATTTTTTGTCAAACTTTTGGAGATCATTATGAATAAATTGAAAAAACAAAAATGGAATTGTTATATTTGTCTCTAATATTCAGTTGCTAAAAGATTCTTCTCTGGTTTTGATTATTCAAATAATAAGTTAATAACCAACGCTCCTCACTCACAATGGTTATATTATGGATCCAATATAGGTATTATCCCTCTCATTGCTCTTATGGGAGATTTGATTACTCCCAGCTTGTATATATGATTACAACCATCTTATCAAGTCTGCATCAATGAAGCGTGCAGCAGCCTCCACGCCATAGGCTTAAAATCAATGAAAATGCCTAAAAAATATAAAACCCAGTGTAATAGCCTCGATTGATGACTATTTCATACTGGATCTGTAGTTTCAATTCAATAGTTTACTGAAAATTTTTAAATTGTCAACAATCTTTGTATTGGATTTTTTGCATAACTTGCTTATTGTATAGTCACCATATTTCCAACCTTAGACACCACAATAAACGCACAACTGTGATTAAGTTGCAGATGATGCATAAGAACAATTAGAGAGCATATAAGGTTATACATCTTCGATTTTATAGTATATATAAATAATAAAAATATAAATATCAAGAAAGCGACCTCAACTATGTTATTTTATAGGGAGGTATGCCCCTGAATGTGATGGGAGCTACTAAGGGAGATACGTAGGAAGTTAATTGGTATATTCAAATATTTGTGGAAGAAACCAAGATAATTTTAGCTGATTTTTTTTTTTTTTTTTTTTTTTTGTGAATAAGAGTAATTATTGTGGTTAGGCTAATTTCTTGGGATGCTTTTTTTTTTTTTTTTTTTTTTTTTTTTTTTGCTTTAGATTTTAGATCTAAATTTTTTAATAACTTTAAAAAAAATTACTATTGTGATGAGTGGTTATTTGTAAGTAAAAAAGTGACTTCAGTTATAGGCCCAAATGTAAAATTATGGTCAGATATGATATTAATATTGTTTACTGTGACGATTGAACTATCAATTGTAACGACTGAACCATCAATTGTAAGAAAAAAAAGAGGGTACCCCTGAATGTGACAAAAGTACAGTCAAAAATAATATTGGTACTACTCAATGTAATAATGAAACTATCAAAATTGAGAATAAAAAATAGGGTACCACTGAATGTGACAAAAATAGAGTCATATGCGATATTGGTACTGCTTAATGTGACAATGGAACCATCAAATTTGAGAAAAAAATAAAAGAACCACTATATGGGACAAAAGAACTGTCAAATTTGATATTGAAACTGCGCAATGTGATAATGGAATCATCAAATTTGAGAAACAAATAAAAGAACCACTAAATGTAACAAAATAATTGTCAAATGTGATCTTGGAACTATACAATGTAAGAACGGAACCATCAAATGTGAGAAACAAATAAAGGAACCATCGAATGTGACAAAAGAACTGTCAAATATGATGTTGGAACTACATAATGTGAGGATGAAATCGTCAAATGTGAGAAAAAAGTAAGGGAATCACCAAATGTGACAAAATAACTGTCACATGTGATATTGAAACTGCACAATATGATAATGGAACCGTCAAATGTGAGAAAAAAAAAATAAAGGAACCACCCAAGTGAGAAAAGAACTGTCACATGTAATGTTGGAATTGCACAATGTGAGAATAAAACCGTCAAGTGTGAGAAAAAAGTAAGAGAACCACCCAATGTGAGAAAAGAACTGTCACATGTGATGTTAGAATTGCACAATGTGAGGATGGAATCGTCAAGTGTGAGAAAAAAGTAAGAGAACCACCAAATGTGAGAAAAGAACTGTCACATGTAATGTTGGAGCTGCACAATGTGATGATGGAACTGTCAAGTGTGAAAAAAAAGTAAGGGAACCACCTAATGTGAAAAAAAAACTGTCACATATGATGTTGGAACTGTACAATGTGAGGATAGAACCGTCAAATGTAAGAAAAAAAAGTAAGGGAACCACCAAATGTGAGAAAAGAACTGTCACATGTGATGTTGAAATAACACCATGTGAGGATGGAACCGTCAAATATGAGAAAAAAAGTAAGGGAACTAACAAATGTGAGAAAAAAACTGTCACATGTAATGTTGAAACTGCATAATGTGAAGATGAAACCGTCAAATGTGAGAAAAAAGTAACCTGAAATAGCAAGTTACCTACTAGTAGGTACCATGCCCCTTTTTTTTTTTTTTCGGATACCGTAGAATTACCCATAAAAAATTGTCCATGTCATTATAATTAATAATTTTTTAATTAAAGTAACTACATCATTTGCACGTACACTTTGTTTGCATGTACTCAATGGGCCTGAAGTATTGATTTAAAGTGGTCTTGGGCCCAGTTTTCTACTAAATGCTGATTTGTTGATTTACTTAGATCTGGGCCCAAAGCTTGGCCTATGTAGGAGATGCTGCCTTTTAGGGAGAGACGTAGCACATATTTCATCATGACTTTGCCGTGGAAATGGTTGCTGATGATGCAAAGAATAGGCCAATCAGTTGCTAATTCAACAAGATAATAATTGTAGCGTATGAAAGTCTCTTAGAACCGTGCGAGAGATTTATTAGAAAGCTTTGCTTACACTAAAATTCCAGGAATGACATAAAGACTACATGTGGTCCATAAATCTATTAAATCAAACAATTAACTTAAAAATTGAGCAAGGCAATTGAAGTACACTAATTTGGGCAAAACCAGGCAATTAATGAGGAAACATTGCACACAAGAGCCACACTAAAGCACAGATTTGGCAAGATTGGGTCGAGCTTTTGTCACAGCTTACCAACTACCTAGTCGGTAGGCCTAACCTCCAATGCACCTAGTGACTATGCCTACCCTCCCATCCCATGTGGGACAAACCATTTTTTTCTTCTTCTTCTGAATTTGTCGGACAACTACTTATTACAAATAATAAAAACAAAGAGAGAACATACCCAAACCCCAAATTAGGTTTAAATTTAGGTTAAGCTTTTCCCTAATGAATTTCCCACAAAATGCAAAAAGTTGAACCAATGAGCATGATATGGCTAATCTAGGCTTCCTTTAGCTAAATGGGTAAAGACCCATATAATTTCTACCATATATAGTAGGCAGGAAGTCAAGGTTTTATATGAATTTACAGAAAGAAAATTAAAAAAAAAAAAAAAAATGGGGTGGGGGGGGGGGGGGGGGGGTTTAGATGATTGGTTAGATTCGTTACATAAAGTTGACAATTGGGTATATTTTTATTTTTATTTTTATAGTAATTCGTTGACTTACACACATGGAGGCAATAATTTGAATTTTGACACAAATATATTTTCACTTTTCAATTTTCACGGCTTCCTTTTTCACATTTTAACCCAATTTATTAAATTCGTTGTCCCCAAAGTTGGGCCATATTTGTACAATAAAATTAATGGATCGCTCTCGATATTGCTGAGCTCTTTGGCTCTTTAAATCATTGAGACCATAATATACCTACTCCTTGAATCCGTGGAAGCCGCTCTGTGAGATTCAAGTATCCATCAATTCATGTCCAACTCTACCTACTTTGTTTGGCTTCTCTGCTTAAAATTGCAAAAAAGGTGCACTACGTAATTGCTCTCTCTCTCTTTCTCTCTCTCTCTCTCTCTCTTTCTCAAACACAATCATATCACATAGTTTTCATGAAAAATAAGATAAGAGGAAAAAGAAAGAGAAAAAGAAAAGGAAAACACGGACATAATTTTCCAAACTTGTTAACATTCTTACAAAGTTGATTTGCACATTACATGGAGTATTAAACAATGAAAAGCTGTTGTTTCTTTATGTAAACGGCCCATGTGGTTGTGGGCCCTTGCAAACTATAAAACGGACTCCACAAAGACTTGCTTTTTAATTTCTTAATGACATGTACACCTTGCAACTATCAATAATAATTCTGCATTATTGCTACTTCACAAGAGAGAATTTGTTGTTTTGGGACCCATCCCCTAAAGAGAGAACTTTCTTTATACTTTTTTTTTTCTTTGGGGTTTTGGTTTTTTTGTCTTGTGGACAACCCACACTGAAGGCTACCCAATACTTTCTCAAGAAAGAGACCCCCAATTTCCAAAGGGTGGACCGTGTAAAATAAGTTGGGTTTTTTGAACTTTGAATAATTGAATTAAGTACTACTAGTTTTTGAAGTACCATTGGTTAGGATCCAAAGGGAGCCCTGTGAGGAATGCCTTTTCTTCTTCTTGCATTTGAAGGAGGTGGAGGAGGTGTGGATGGGTAAATGTCTTGTTGTGCCCCTCCCCGCAATTCTTCTTCCTCCCTTGATGAGACTAATCTTCTTTCTATACCTTCCCTTTCCATTAATGCTTCTTCATTCTTAGCCCCTAATACAAAGCTTGTGTCCCCATTTCTCTTTATTCCTACAAGCTAATTCATTTTCAAAGAAAGATTAAAAAGCATACAATTTTATAAGTAAATTAAGTATCGATCCAAGCAAAACCCAATTTACCAAAACTAGTTAATAATTATGAAATGATGGTGAGGATGATAATGATGTCAATTGGTGGATAGTGATGCTAATGGTTGATATGTGATAATGTGAATGCAAGTCATGTATGTAAACTGTAAAGCACTATGCATGGTTGAGAGAGAATAATATGGTAGCTTGTAATGATCAGCAATGGGGAGGGCTGATAATGATATGGTGAAAGTGACATATACCATTGTGAACGTTGGTCATAATGCATATAGGTGGTAATGGGTATGTCATGTGTGAGTTGTGAATGATATTGATGATGATGATGATCGATGAGAACAATGTGAGATAAATAAGAAATTTTTTATAAAAAAAAAAATGGCAAAAAAATTGCTAACCTTACAACCAAGTGAACAGAAACGAAATGTGTCCAAAAGGCTCCTCCCACAAATTTCACAAATGTGTGAAACCCCTTTCCCAGATTTTGGCTGAGGCCTCTCATTGAGAAACAAAACTCTGGCACTGTTTATCACATAGGTCTGAACTCCACTTATGTCCAATACCTTTTGAATTTCTGAAACCCTCACCACATCATGATATGAAGATCTCCTTATCTTCAAGAACCCCAACAAAAAAAAAACCTATTACACATTCTTTTTAAAAGAAAGAACAAGAAAAGAAAAGAAAACCCTTCATTGCACAAAAGCTCAAAAACTAAAAATTGATGGAAATGTGAATGAGTATGGCTACCTGAATGACTTGATGATCCTTGTGCCTAGAAGAGCGGCAATAAAAGCAAAAAGCATCGCCATTGCAGTCTAGACAAAACATGTTGCATTCACTCCTAGCCGCATCTCCATGAGTCCGGCAGATTGAGAAGAAAGAAGTGTTTAGCAATGGCTCTAGCCATGGAGGTACCAACATTGTGTCCTGTTGAAAACCCAGAAACCAAAATAAGCTATAAAAGAATCAAGAGACAACACAAACACACACAATGCTAGACATTCAGAGAAAGAAAAAGAGTGATTGATATTACCATTTAGAATGTGAGTTTTGCCCCTTTGGGCTTGTTGGGAATAGTAACAAAGAGAAAGAAAGAAAATCACAGAAAGAATTGCAGATGAAAAATATTAGTCTCTCAGAGAGAGAGAGAGAGACTAAACGACCTGCAACTTAGACTTCAACAACAAAACAACGCTTAGACTAAGGAACAAGTCTCATAAAACAAATGCGGCAACGCCTAGGGAGAGATTTTCAACGGCTGAGATTGAATAAGGTGGCTGAAGTTCAATCACAGCCGTCTATTTACAGACAGAGATAGGTGGGTTTGGCGCTTACGCTACTAATGCATCTTTTTTTCTCTTTTCTTTCTTTCTTTTCTTTTTTTTTTAATTATTTTTTTCTTGCGTCTCTACATAGGCACGAGGTCAGCCACTTGGCTACGCATTTTTCTAACATGGTGAATCCAGCGCTCGTAATTGTGCCACGTGTATAGATTCTCCCACGTGGCACGATCTGGACTGTGTGTTCTTGAATGGACCCCACATCTTTTTTTTTGGTTGATTTTTAGTATTTGTGAATAGTAAAAAGGAAAAAAGAAAAAAAGGTGACGTCTAAATTGCGAAAAAAGTTGGGTTATGATGTGTGTATAGCCTC
This sequence comes from Quercus glauca, assembly GCA_023736055.1. Lineage (NCBI taxonomy): Eukaryota > Viridiplantae > Streptophyta > Magnoliopsida > Fagales > Fagaceae > Quercus > Quercus glauca. The sequence goes on along the minus strand of CM043321.1, from coordinate 41,403,057 downwards.
CTCACAAATACTTCAATTAATGGGTGTCCTATTGCGTAAGAGTTCATGTATGAATTGACTTTCTCCTCTCCAAAACCCTCTAATTTTAAAGTAAAATTGAAAAAAAAAAAAAATTAGTTTCAAAATACAGTGATGCACGGAAGTGGGAAGTGGGAAGTGGAGTACTCTATCAACTATATTTCGAGAAATAGAGTTTTTTTTTTTTTTTTTTTTTTTTTTTTTTTTTTTTTAACTTGTCGTCTAATAAGAAATTTAGAGTTTAAATCTCACATATACCAAAAACCAATTGATATATAATTTTATGATAAAGACCAATTATCAAGAGTTGACTCATACCCTTTATCTATAATTTTTTTAGAGATGCTACATCCACAACATTTTTACAACATTTTCACAACAAATCACAGGTGATTAGTTGTTATAGGTTCAAATTTGAACATAATACTAAGATTACTTTTTTGCCCCAACAATAACAACCTGCCACTTAAGATTTGTTGTAAAAATGTTGTGGACATATCATTTCTCTAATTTTTTTTTAAAAAAAACTATATTTTAGGAGTAGTTAATAATTACTCACAATTGACATGATGCTCGTATCAATAAAAACAATTAATATATTACAAAATTTAATTTTTTTTTACGTAACTTTTTGAACTAATGTCATATTTTGATATTAGTTTTATTTTTTGTTTTATGTTACCTAATACCAAACTTGATACGCGGATCATAACCTCTATGGATTTTACAATTTTTTTATCTTAATAAAAAAAAAACTATAATTACTACTTTTCATTAGGGTTTCTAAATCCAGCCTTACCATTGGACTATTGAAATTTTAGCTTGGTCATGAGATGCTCATTATACATAATTTTAGGCAGCATGTCATGTCAGAGGGGAATAGTTTTTATGTTAAACAAGAGACTGAGTTGTTAATCTATTATTTATTAATTATTATAAAAATACTAATAGACATATTCAGAACTTTGAATGAATAAAACTATGAAATGTTGCCGGCAACCTCAGTGTTTAAATGGCATCCCAACATTTTAAACATGGTGAACATCACCCAACATCTCATTGATTGTAACCATTCATGTCATTGACCCATTAAAAACGATTAAGAAAATTAATGACTAGGGTTAGAATTAGAAATATCCACAATCCTCTTGTATAGCCTTGGCCAGTATTATTATTATTAACAACAAATTGTTGATTAGAACAAGATTTCAGATCACTTGTGGAACATTTATTTAGTTCAAAAAGTACGTACTATTGAAAGTTAAAACATTAAAAAAGAAAAATGTTTGAATTGGATAATGACAATAATTTGTTCTGTAGCGCCTACTAATACAGTATAATTTAAGAATTTCTCTCAAGAATGAAATTTTAAAGCATTTCACTGATGATTCATTGATAAAAGCTCTTAATTTTTCTCTTTTTTTAATGCATCTCTGTTCTTTACCAACAAGATTAATCAGTATGTTTATTGTGCATAATTAATTAGTTAGTTTGATCAATTGTTTAGTGTTTCCAACTGTCATTTTATGTTGCATTTCATAACTAGCTAGTTAGTTTAATCAAATGGCTAGTGTTTGCCATTGTCATTTCGTATTTCATTTTCACCTCATGAGTCATGACGTTGGAGTAAAGAGAAATACTAATATAATATTAATGACAGATTGGGGGAAAAAACATCGTGACGATAATCTAATTAAGAGCTTAATATAATATATTGAAACAGTACTTAAATCAAAAACTTAAATTTAAACGTTTTGATTCAATTATGTTATATTAAAATTTCAAATTATTTATTTTTCTTCCAGGTAGAAATGAAAATAAAGAATTTGTTTTTGAGATGTGAATTTAATAATTAAATTTTGAATTCGAGTTTGTTCACATCTCTTTTTTTAATTATAATATGACTATTCCACTTAATAATCTCCATTTTCTTGATATTATCAATCTTAGCTACAATCTTTATCAATTTCAATTTTGAAATTATTTTGGCAAAAACAAGTCAAGCAATTTTAATAGGTGTTGTTGGTAAAATTATGTAAACAATACATTGTATTTTGGAAAAAAAAAAAAAAAAAAAAAACCTAGTTGTTCATATAATTTAATAAATCAATTGAGAATTTCTTCTATTTAAAAACTTTTTTTTTTCTAAAAATAAATATAAATCGTCAATATTAGAATGAATATTATTTTTGAGAAAACATTTGAGATTATGAGAATATGTTTGCAAACTATCATTATCTAGTATTTTTTATTTCTTGAAATTAAATAATAAAAAACTAATAATTGTATATTTACAAAGTTTCAAACCTACTCCAAATTGAAGAAAGAAATTGATCTAGTATATTTAATTAGAAGTAATCAATTTTAAAATATTTTTTCAGTGGATTGCGTTGTCTTATCATTCATATTCTCTTCAAACTATTTCATTCTAGGAATTATTTCATGAGATACAAGTTCTATTTATATTTTAGATACAATTTTTTAGATGAAAACATAGTAAATGTAAGTATATTTTCTCTATATTTTTTTAAAAAAATAAGAAGTAAAACATTTTATTAGGTTTCTTTAATTTTTACGTAGACAATGGGTATGAGTCAAGGTGATCAATACCGTATTGTACCGGCCGGTATTTATCGTTTTGGTACGTGCACTGGTACTAAAACGCAGCTATTTCATACCGGTTAAAATGCCGACCGTACTAGTTGATTTCAGGCGTATCAATTGGTATAGAAAAAAGCTTTTTTTTTTTTTTTTTTTAAGTTTTGTAATTTTTGAATTTTTGTAAAGGCAGAATGGTAACTTATTTGTATTTTTTTTTTTTTTTTTAGTATGCAATGAACAATTAAGCTTTCTTTTTTTCATATTATGTTTTTTTTTTCTTTTAGTTGATACTAAAGACTAAAATCATGAATAATTTGTTCAGAATTGAGGTAATGTTTTATAATAAACGAAATGATGCACTTGTATTGATTGGTACTGATATATATTATTCCATTGGCCAAATCGGTACAGCATCCGGTACGAAATTGACTCTCTTGAGATGAATTATACTTTATTTTAAGTTGTTATCTTTTTTTTTTTTTTAATAGAAGATTTAAGTTGTTATCTAAGTATAGTATTGTGATATACAAAATTATGACATCTTCTTACATTTAGAGTCTTAATTAATTGCCTAAATGACCTAGTGGAAGAGTTTGCCCACTTTCATTCACACTTGATATCCAACGCCATAACTAAATCATCGTGATGTGCTCATTTCATTTGATTATGCGGCAATAAAAAATTTCCCATTATTCTCTTGGACTACAAGAAATTTGGGAACACTTTATGAAAAGAACATCAAATCAAAAGAATTTTTATATCGTAATAAAAAGGCTAAGATTCCATTCAATCAAGCTTGTAACCTACTTTCTTTCAAGCTAGTTCTTTTAGGGTGAACCCACCATATGAAAGGTTTCCATTTAAACAATTCGAATCAAGGTGCAATTAGACGAGTATAACATATTAGGCTAGGCGTGCCTAGGTGATACAAATAAATTTAAGCTAAGCCATCATGTTGTGCTTAATTATAGTCTTTTTTTTCGTGTGATATGTGGAAAAAGTGTGGGAGCAATTTATGTTAAAAAAAGCCCTACTTTTTATCAATTTGTGGAACAACAAATTGAAAGACGAGAAAGTTTTGAGACAAATGAGAAAGAAAAGACCTAAATTGGGGCTTGTAGACCTTCACAAAAAGCATATTTTTTTTGCCCCGTGAAAGAAGAAAGGTGATAAGTTTTGATAATGATGTGAAACGGATACGAATTCCACGGCAAAATCAGACCACAAAGCTTTTTTACCAAGGTAAAGGGGGAAGAAAAACAGAATCTCTTGTGTAACACATTTCATTGACTTCTTATCAAGAAATGCTTTGCTTGATATGCCTATTTCCATTTTTCATTACGTTCAAAAAGTGGAAGGTATAAGTTATAACCCATTTTTTCTTTTTATTAAAAGGAAAGATAAGCTAGTTTTACTGCATAAAATCCTTTTGGAAATTTGGAATATAGACTCCAAATAAGGAGGTAAATTTTCTAACCACGCATCAAAATCTGCACATAAAACTACTCTTTTAGCAAGGGCATAGGCCAAACAATTGCCCAAAGTACTACTTAGTTGTTTTATCTACTCAATAATATGCCCATACCAGCAAATGAAGGCATAATCTAGTTGATTTTATGTGACAAATTAGTGTTTTTATATATATATATATATATATATATATAATATAAATTTGTGTAAAAGAAATTAAGATATAGTTACTTAAGTGATTTACCTAGGATTTTTTAAAATAAAACTCAACTACATGATTGTATTGTTTAATGCAAAAAATATGTTATTTTTTTTAAGGTAATTAAATTCAATCATGTAATTACATTGATTAATACAAATATATCATTGAATTTAATTGTAGAATCTAAGATACATTACTTAAGAAACTATATTTAAATCTTATTTCTCGACAAAAATGAGTGAATGGAATAAATTGATTGATAATATAAATGAGTAAGTGTGTTATTTTCTCTTCTTCACTTGTAAAATGATTTTTATTTATTTATTTATTGGTTTAAAAGTTTTAAGTAAGAGTTTTGATAGTTGTTGAAGTAGCAAAAAGCTAACAACTAGGCGTGGAAGCATAATTGTTTAATAATCTTCCACAAAACGAAGACTAATTAAAGGCTCCAATACCTTTATAATGTAGGAATCAAGGCTGGCAAACATGGGACTGTGAATCATAACACACGCTCTTTCGTTGTATTTTCCTATAAACAATTATACTATGCCTTTACGATTCAATCATATATAATATATATCTTCGTAGTATTACTTTAAGGTCCAATTTTTATTATTTTTTTTTAAATTTGGATTATTATTAATCCCCAAGAGTTGCTGGGGCATCATATTCATATGTGGCCACTTTCCACATGGCACTCTTTAAAGCTCATAGGATCTCGATAGTGCTATAATACGTTAATTTTTGAATATGGAATTCTATCCTTGAAAGCAAAAGAGTGATAAAAAGCATTGTAAGTAAAGTACAAACATCAAAGTAGTGGGCCTAGTGAACAAGAATACCACTTGTTTCATGATCTATACATCCTATGAGTTATTATTATTATTATTAAACAATTATGTACTTGTAGTTGTGCATATATACGAATAATGATTAATCTTTGCTACGATTGATTGGATTTATTACAGAAATTTGTTATTATTATTCTCTGAAAATCAAACTATTAAAAACCCCTAAGCTGTTTCTCGTGATGAATTTCACTTTGGCAGGGTTTGATAAAAAAAAAAATCAGATGTGGAGATGTGGAGATGAATTTTCATCATATAGTTTTATCTCTAATCAAGAAAAAATAAATGATAAATCAAATCTATATATCAAATTGCTCAAATTTATTGCGGCAATAATATCAAATCAAACTTCAATTTATTCTAAGAAAATTTTTTATCAAAAAAAGACCAAGAAAAAATAGTTAATATTTGAGCAGAATTTGGAACTTAGATTGAGCTAGAATTTGGGGATGATTTGTACCGATTAACTATCCAATAATATGGAATTTTTTGACCTGAACATAACATAATTGATAACTTTTGTCTTATACTTTGGGTAGCACACTATATCGGTTGGGGATTGGGTGAGAAATTAGTGGGTTTTGCCCATCCCCTTTATAATAGAAGACTAGGCACACTTTGGCTGGTTAGCCCTTGCCTTCTCTATATCCATAATATTTGCTCTAAATACGGAAAGATAAGACTCGAATGCGTATTTGCTACGATCTTTGCTTCATATGGTTCAATGGAAGTACATTTGATAAAAAATTTAACTTAAATTCTATGATCTCCCTAATCCCAATAGACTTTTTCAAATATAAACGGGAAATGGGATAGAATTACTAAAATTTATTAGAGTTTGGTAAGGATTTGAGAGTAATACTACAGACAAACTATTTTATAACATTTTTACAATTGTTAATATGGATTTAGCATTTTCCAAATTGTATTGTAAGTAAAAATGTGATATTAGTGATGGCCCATATTAGAACTAGTAAAAGTTTGTCACATCAGCAGTTTGTAAAAAATTTAACTTAAATTCTATGATCTCCCTAATCCCTATAGACTTTTTCAAATATCAACGGGAAATGGGATAGAATTACTAAAATTTATTAGAGTTTGGTAAGGATTTGAGAGTAATACTACAGACAAACTATTTTATAACATTTTTACAATTGTTAATATGGATTTAGCATTTTCCAAATTGTATTGTAAGTAAAAATGTGATATTAGTGATGGCCCATATTAGAACTAGTAAAAGTTTGTCACATCAGCAGTTTGTAAAAAATTTAACTTAAATTCTATGATCTCCCTAATCCCTATAGACTTTTTCAAATATCAACGGGAAATGGGATAGAATTACTAAAATTTATTAGAGTTTGGTAATGATTTGGGAGTAATGTTACAAGCATAAAATATTTTACAATATTTTTATAACTGCTGATGTGGATTTAGCATTTTTCAAATAGTTATTGTAAGTAAAAATGTGATATTAGTGATGGGCCCATATTAGAACTAGTAAGAATTTGCCACATCAGCAGTTTGTAAAAATGTTGTAAAATAGTTTACGTTTGTAGCATTACTCATGATTTGGTGTATATAATAGCTAGTGTTTTGGTTTGGATAAGCTTCTAACATCCGAATTTCGAAACCTAACTCATATTTTTAGTAGATCTTCTATTATTTTTAGCATCTCAAATACAGAATATAAATTTTTTGTCTCATTTTATACTCTACCAATCACAACTTGTTATATATTCATTTTCACTTTCCTTATAAAATACCCAAAGTTTAAAAAGGGGGAAAAAAAAGTAGACATATATCATACCCTAATTAGTGGAACACACAAAATGGGACAAGATTTGTAGTCCTCAAACACGTATGCTACTGATACCACTGATACCATTTGTTCGGAAGATAACACCTTAAGGAGACTACAATTGAGGTTTTAATATAACAAATACGCTATGTTTCTTTTGGCGATAATGTTTTCTAAAAAATTAGTCATTTTTCAAAAAATTATTTTCTAAAAAATTATCTCATTTTCCTATATTTAGTAGCAACCTTAAATAAGTTAAAAAATAATTTTCTAACTTCCCTTATTTAGTTTTCTGTGTGATAGAGATGTTTTCCAAAAAAAAAATTAGTGAAAAACAATCTCTAAAAATAAGTCATTCTTTTTTTGTTGACCAAAAATAGTTTTTCGTTGACTAATATTTTCTGATGTTACCAAACACTAGAAAATACGAAAAACTATATTTACATAAGGTTTTCCATCAAAACAAATAGAATGATAATAACATTAATTCACCCAAAAGCTCAAGCCTATGAGTTTGGATCTAATTATGTTATATTAATTCCTTAACTTATTTACTTTTCTCTATGTGAAACTGTCACTCTCACATATACGCACAATAGTGCCACTATTCATGTGTCCAACCAACATGACAAAATAGACTAAAGGATTAGACCTGACCTTATTAGATGTGAGAGATTTTGTTGGGTTCTTGGGTTTAAAACATTTGGAGCGTTTTTGTTTTCTCTCAACTTTTTCATTTGGCTTTTACTTCTGTTCAAGTACAACTTTTTACAATCTTTTTTTTTTTTTTTCTTTAAAGTACAAATATAACCAGCTTTCAACCAAAAAAAAAAAAAGCCAAATAAACTTATGCCAAAAACTATCTCTCACTTGAAATACCCAATCCGACCATCGCCACCACTAGTTTATTTTTAGAAAATGTACTTCGATTAATTGCTTAGAGAAGCCTCACTGGAGCTCAATTATTTTGTGAGGACACTATCGGGAAGCTTCCAATTCAATTCACAAACAATTAGTACAGTAGTACTACATAAGTCACAGTTTTTACTTCTCTTCACGAGGATAAAATTGAAACACGAATGTACATGAGTCCCAATTTTTTTTTTCTTAACCATAGTTTAGGGGTCATTTGGTATGGGATTTTAAGCTACAATTTTCAGTTTTTAAACAATATTACACATATTTCTACACACTTTTTTACCCACACGTATTTTCAAAAAATACAAACAACGTTACTAGAACAACGTTACCAAATGGACCCTTATTTTCATAGTTTTAGTGTCGGTTAGTTTTGTTTTTAATGGATTTATATGTGAGGTTATCGAATCATTTTAAGCTATCATATCATGCCATGGATATTTTCTTTTTGAGGTAGACATTTCTAAAGTCAAAATAGGTTTTTATAGAAATAGGCCTGAAATCTTTTCAAAAATTGAGATAAAAAGTAAATCTAAACAAATAATCTAGTCTTTTTGTGAAGTACATTTTTAGTTTCATGTTCATTATTAGAGCATTTCTCATCGCATTTTGCATTACCTTGTAGCCAAAAAAAAATCCAAAACAGACATCCCATCAAATTATGCATCCATGTAGCAAACAATAGATATTACAACAGTAAAATGCAAATATCCATATTATTGTTCACCAAATGTAAACTTACCTTTGCTTTTTTTTTTTTTTTTTTCTCTCTACTTGACTGATTTGTGTTTTTTTATTATAAAAAGTTATATAAAAAAGTTATTTTATATTATTTTAATGGGATGCATCGTAAAATAAAGAATGAGATGTATGATATATTGTTAAAGTGATAGTGTAAAATAAATTAAGTAGGTATTGAGCATGTAAAATGCTTTTTTTTCTTTTTGCAGAAGCCCATGGAAAATGCTCTTACAATATATTTTAGTATTTTGTAGAAGGACAAAATTTAGCTATAAAATTGTTTGTAATCTAAGGCTACATCCTTATTCAATAAAATAAATATTACTATATATTTTTAAAATCTAACCGTTGAATTGCAGGTTCTTTATGCTTTTAATGTCAAATTTTGTGTCAATCAAGTATTATTTACTATATGATATGTAAGCTTATATTTTATGCATAATTTTATATTATAAAAACTTGCAATTTAAATAATTTATTAATGACATAGCTATTAATTTTAAATTTTCTAAAAATTTTGCAAGCATGGAGGATATAAGAAGAAGATGTAATCTAATTGTAGATTTGTCAAAATTCACCTCCAATAAATATATATTGAGTAAGATTGTAACCTTAGACTACAACTAATTTTGTAGCTAAACTTTGTCCCTTGTAGAATACTAGAATATGCTCTTACAATATATTCTAGTATTGCATTTATCAAAAAAAATATATATATTCTAGTATTGTGCAAAATACTAGAATATATTGCAAGAGCATTTTCCATAGGCGTGTGCAAAAAGAAAAGTCATTGTACATGCTCAAAACCTACTCTATTTATTTGACACCATCACTTTAACAATATATTATATATCTCATTCTTTATTTTACAATTCATCCCATTAAAATAATATAAAATAACTTTTTTACAATATATTTTAGTATTCCACATAGATGGTTATCCACAAAAAAAAAGAAGTATTCTACACAGAAAAGTTAGAACGGTTTAAGAGAATAACACATGCCTACTTGGGCTCACACAGAATACTAGAATATATTGTAAGAGCATTTTCCATGGCCTTGTGCAAAAGGAAAATACATTTTACACGCCCAAAATCTACTTTATTTATTTTATACCATCACTTTAGCAATATATCATACACTTTACAATTTATCTCATTAAAATAATATAAAATAACTATTTTACAATATATTCTAGTATTCTAGACAGAAGGTTATCAAAAAAGAAAGTATTCTACACAGATAGGTTAGGACAGATTAATAGAATGACACATGCTCACTTGTGCTCACACATGTAACATGTTTTGCCTGCAATCCCCAACTCCAAACAAACCAGCCCCACCCTGAATTTAAGCAGGGATATATCTCCTTCATGACCATCCTGGAGGTGAAAGAAAATGTAAATGAGCATTATATTGTAAATTAAGAACCATAAAAAAAGGTCATAGTCACCTTTTAAAATAAAAAATAAAATATCAATTTGGGATTTTAAGTGCTGTCTTTTTCTTACAACAACACTCACATTTTGTTGATCCCAGCCCAAAAAGTTATTGAGATCTGCATCTGTGTCATGTTAGCTTATATGGACATGTGGTCCTGTTTAGAGATTATTTCTTTTCCTTATCTGAGGTAGATCAAATTGGCCTTCTACTCGTAACCTCACTAATGTTTTAAAAAAAATTATTTATTACTTTTATCTTCATTATTGAGGGCAAAAAACAAAATATCAATTGGGCATTTAAAAAAAAAAAACTTTATTACTTCTATGAGTTCTATCCTCATTTTGAGTGCAAAAAACAAAATATCAATTTGGCTTTTACTTTAGACTCTAATTAAAAATTTGTCTCAATTTGTTATGGCTAAGGCACAATGAGGACTTGAGGACACATAGCTTTATATGAGAATATCTCATTCCTTTCTAGTCCTTATGGACCATGTTTATTAGCAGACACCTATCACTAAGCCCAACAACCAATATGTTCAACACACCACATGCTTAATGCAACGACAAGTCTAAAGCTCCTCAATTAGTCCTTAATGCATTAGGAGTGCACATAAGTATATATGTATGTCTTCTCATAGAGATTACCAAATACCAATCCATATGAAATGAGGTACCTTGGACACTGAATATCATTTTTGTCACTATTTAGGAAAACAACTTTTCTTGTGTAAATACAGATCTAAGAAAAAGAATTCGAGTCAAAGAGATCGTAATATGAAAAAAAGTAAGAGGGTCAACCTCTTTCAAATAAACAGCATAGATTCTGGCAATAGAATACTCTATTGCACTCATAATCTCTAAAGGATGAGAATGAACTATGTAGCATCTACAGCGAGAATTCAATTATTGTATAAAAAAAATATTTATTCTTCTAAACATTATTTTGTTATTGAAAACAATTACAAATATATTATTTTTAATTACATAAATTAAGTGCTTATATCTTAATCAATTAATGTTGTTATCACATCTAAACCACCAGCATGCACGGTTGGCCTACGGCCTACCTACTCAAGACTGTCATTAATCAAAACAATAATGCACTTTACCTTCCAAATTCTAATCATTGTTTGAAATCTAAGGTTCATATTTAATTATTTATTGGTTCTTTTTATGGCCATAAAAGTCATTGCATGATAAATGTTAAGCTAAAGAATCCCTTCTCTCTGCCTTCACATTATTACATACTTTAATTAATTGTTACTTGCTTCACTTCCAGACCATAAAACCGGCGCTGAACTTGGGGATTATCAAATAGGTCTTGCATTGTAATGAAACCTTAATTACATTCCACATGGCCAATCAACGTCAGAGCTCCCCCAACCTCAAACATGCTTAACTGTCCACATTTAACCCAATGCCCTCAACTTATTATCATTGCAAATGACTTCTTGGCCAGTTGGCCCTTCACATATTTTGTATTCTGCTTGAAATTAAACAATTGGAGCTAGCAATTCTTCTTCTTCTTACATGTATTGTAAATATATAATGGACAAAACTTAGGTTCATTACCTTAAGTACTGTTTCTTAAATTTCCTCCTTAAAATTCAACCATGTAGCTTTTTTCACATATAATGGAAGTGTATTTTTAGTTTAGTAATTGAATTTTAAGATGAGAACCTAAAGAAAAATACCTAAGTACTGTATCTAAGTTTCGCACATATATAATCTCTCTCTCAATAATCCTAATTTTAGGCCTTTATCTTAAAGAACACGTACAATGGTGTGGATATTTTTATATCTTTTGCGTAGATTTCATACATGTTTGTGGTTTAGATGTTTACGTCAAAAGGCTATCATTGTGAACATTGACCCCATTAAAAGGCCATAATTCATTGCTTTAGAATTTATTCTTTTAAAAAAAATCGTGCGCAATTGAAGGGAACACAAAAATCTATGGGAAGCAGGATAGGAAATGCAAATTGTAATCAAGTTCACATTGTGGTTTCTGCTTTCTAACTCAATTTAAAGGTCAAGATTTTGAGATTACTTTACTGCAGGCTCTATTTTGGTCATATTATCTTTTTGGTACGTTGTAAATTGTAATCATTTTCGAGATACGTTGGCCATATTGGTTGCCCCCAAAACTTTATTTTTGGTGTGTAAATTGTGAAGATGTGAACGTTTCTTAAATTTTAGCAACCCAACTGGATCCCAAATGGGGCTTTAAGGTAGAGAAACGAACCCTTTGACTTTTCCAAAACGTAGGCCCATGAGGCCCAAGGATTTGTTAGAAACTGGATCAATCGTGTTCTGTCTAATTAATTTAGATAGACAACCACCAAGAACAAACTCCTGGAGGAAAGCTACTTTTTTGGGCTTTGGATATTAAAAATTCATGTAGACCCAATAACAAAAAAAAAAAAAAAAGAAAAAAAAAAGAAAAAAAAAAAGAAGAAAATGAAAAAGATAAAGATTAACCAAAGAATTTATTATGGTAGATCACTTGTCGCAATCACCATTTAAATGTTAACATAAAAAAAAAGGGAATAACATCAGCAACATATTTTTTTTTATTTTGATTATGATGAAAGTGGGGTAGGAAACAAAAATCATAATCTTTGACTATAATCTTGTATGAATAATATACATTTATTTTTGTTATACGGAATTTAGGTTACAGGAGGCCAACTACTAGCTAGATAGTTGTCCCACATCCTTTAAAGTTGAAAGGCTTATCTTTTTGGCCTTAAATGAACACAGATTTATATATAGGAGACGTATTAGATTAGATAATGACCATTAATAAGACAATTGGAAGAGAAATTGGAATGTTCTTTCCCAAATTTCTTAGTCTTTTCCTTTACAGTCTTGATGAACCAGTTGATCTCATGTTACCAACATGGATAATGCACACCTGCAAAAAGGAAATACATATAAAAAAAATACACAAATTTGGTGTTAGCCATTGATCTTCGGACAAAATGGGCTTTTGCCCTTTTCAATCAAATTAATTAGCCTAATGCCCTCCTTCCCAAACTAAATAGGGAAATGCCCCTCTTTTAAAACTCGATTTTCTCAAAATCGAGTTATAAAAAAAAAAAAATCTGGAGCCCTATAGCGGCATTTTTAAAGACCTATAGTGACGTTTTCAAGACCTATAGTGACGTTTTTTAACTCGACTTCCATAAAATCGAGTTATAGGCAATTTTTTTAATTTTTTTTTTACCTATAACTCGATTTTATATAAATCGAGTTACAAAACGCCACTATAGGTCTTGAAAACGTCACTATAGGTCCTTAAAAACGCCGCTATAGGACCTAACTCGATTTATCAAAAATCGAGTTTTAAAAGAGGGGCATTTCCCTAATTAGTTTGAGAAGTGGGGCATTTTCCTATTTAATTTTTTTGAAAAGGGCAAAAGCCCCTTTTGTCCATTGATCTTCTATACTTAAGTTAGTAATTCTTATTTATTCGAACAAGAATAATTTACTTGTGTAACTTGAATGTGTACCTTGTTGTCCTCTTTCTATTTTGTTATAAAGAATTTCTATGACTCTATGAGACTATGACACTATATGGAGGGACAGTTTTTCTAAATCTTTACTTTGAGTAGTTAATGTGCGCAAACGACCCTAAAAAAATGTGAGAATACGATTGTAACGTATAATGTGATTCTAGAAATGTGATTAACACATTTAGGTTGACCAACTTTTTGGGTAGGTCGAGCTATAAAGTCATTAATTCTAGCCTTTTCTGGGATTCTTTGAGTTGAATTGTCTCAACTCTCAAGTGAGTTTATGGTTGCTGGGTAAGTATTGCATATACCTTCCCCAATAGATTACGTGCACCAAGTGTTAAATATGTCATACAATGTTTTCACACTAGAATAAAAAATAAAAGAAAAACAATGTGGTATCAATTTTCATGACTAACCAGTAACCAAGAAATTCAATAAGGCGTATTTTAATCAAAATTACTCTCTTCTTCTTCTTTTTTTGGCTGAATATCAAAATTACTTGTACTAACTACTGCACACACCAACATACAAAAAAAAAAAAATCATTAACATTGAAAGCAATCAAATGGAAATCATTACTTCCTCAAAAAAGAGAGGAAATTATTAGAATTATAGTCCTAAATAAAGCTCTAATTAACTTTATCAAACACTCAAAATCTTATAATCATGTCAAAACTTATTTTGACCTTCAGTAACACCTCAAAGACAGATGAATAATAATGGTCCACTTAGGGCTGAGATATCACTGGCTTAGTTTACTTGAAACTTACAAAAAGTGGAGCAACACTCAAAATCTTATCTTCTAAATCAATCTTACTTCTTTTAGAGAGAAAAAAAATAGAAAGAAAAAGAAAAAAAAAAAGGGAAAAAGAATTGCATTGGATCCACTTACACCTAGTGATGAGTGGGTGCAATTGTAACTGCTTATAATTAGAGTATACGTAAAATTTTAGAGAGTTCTAAAATATTAATAAAACTTTTTTTGCAATTACACTTGCTAAAAAATTTCGGGAATTTAAAAAAACAGTGGGAAACCTTTGCAAATATTAAATAATTTGTGGATAAATTAAATAAATAAGACAACTCTTAAAATTATACACTATATAATAAAAGTTGGACTTAGAAACCGTGGTTGCCAAATGTTTACTCTCACTAATTAGTAATTAATTTTATATTTTTTGTTAGAATATATTTCCTCAAATTAAGGAATAATATTTAACAACTGTTTAATTTAAGTAAAACTTTATCCTTTGAATTTCAACAAATTTAAATTCTATTCAAACTAAAAGTCTATTATAAAAAATTCTAAAATTAAATCACAAATAACATTTTACTTCTACTCCAGCTAAAAATCTATTATCAATATTTTAAGAACAACTATTTAGTAAATTAATTTTATACATTTAAACTTCAACAAATTTAAATTCTATTCAAACTAAAAATCTATTATAAAAAAATTCTAAACTTAAATTCTAGAAAATAACCCATGTTTTCTTTCTCAAAAAAAAAAAAAAAAGACCCACATTTTGACTTTTACTCCAACTAAATGTCTATTATCAATTTTTAAGAACAACTAATTAGTAAATTAATTTTATACATTTAAACTTTATTCAAACTAAAAGTCTATTATAAAAAATTCTAAACTTAAATACCAGACAACAAACCACGTTTTCTTTCTAAAAAAAAAAAAAACCATCTTTTTACTTCCACTCCAAATAAAAGTATATTATCAACATTTTAAGAAAAACTAATTAGTAAATTAATTTTATATTATTTGTTATGATATATTTTCTCAAATTAAGGGATAATATTTAACAACTGTTTAATTTAAATAAAACTAAAAGTCTATCATCAAAATTTTCTAAATTAAATCCTACACAACTCACTTTTTTTTTTTTTTGTTTTTTTTTTTTCTCTCAAGTTGCATCTTATTAAATTAATATTTTATTAAGATATTAAGCTACAAAACTCTTGACTAAGGGATAAAATTTAACAATAATTTAATTTAGATAAAATTTATCATCGAAATTTTAGAAATTTAAATTCTACTCCAACTAATATATATATATATATATATATATATATATATTAAGTCATGGCTTTTCGATAAAATCTTTCTTAACCAATAAAGTCATCTCTATAATTAAATCTCACGTAATGCACCTCATGTTGTATTTTTTTCACTTTTTTTTTTTCAAGATACAACATATGTTTATGTTTTAATCTAATAAATTCATCTTACTTATTATTCTTTGCTTCTGAATTTGTGTGTAGGATATTATGCCAAAAGAAGTTTACTATTTAAAAAAAAAAAAAAAAGCAAAATAATGGATATCCATTTAAGTTCTTGGTTCTCTTATGTAAGTTTTTAATTTTTTTTTTTTAATTCTCAAATTTTGAACTCTTTTATTTATGTTTTGATTTTGGATTTTGGTTATTATATTTAATTTGTGAGTATGTTGATTTGTTTAATTAGACTATTATTGGGAAAAAATTGTATTGAGGAACTATTTTGTTTATTATTGTTGGTGTTGGCTAGAGCATAGATTAAACATTACCCAAATAGAAATGATCAAACTAATTCCATATCTCATATTAAGAAATTAATACAAAGCACAAAGAGAATTTTCAAATATAAAAATTGATAAACACTAATAAAGTCCAAACTCTAAACAATTAGAACTTAAAGCAATTTTTTAAATTAAAATTATTTACTTATTTTATAATTTATTATTAATAATTATTTGGTAATTTTGTTTAAATTAATTTTAGAAAATTTTAGCTTACATATGAATTTACATCAAGTCATGCATCGCACGAGAATAATAATAGTGTAATCCTAAAAGCAAAAGAAAAAGAAAACCTTACACAGTCACTGCATGTCATGGTGTCATGGACTAAAATCTTGTTTTTAAAGTATAATTTTAACTGAAACTGTGTTTTAAAAATTTGATTTCAAAAGTAAGTGTGTAATAAGAGTAATTTTAGTATTATATAAAAAGTTATAACTTTTACTGCAACTATCTTAAGTGATAAATTGTAATTGCTTGCATGCAGCAAGAGTTGTGTATTTTTTTTTTTTTTTTTTTTTTGATGAAACTATATTTTTTAATGTAATAAGATATTTTTTGTAAACATAAACGTGACTCAAAAAAAAAAAAAAAAAAAAAAACTTTCCTTGTTATTTCTTTCTTTGTCACCCAACCACGTAGTAAGTACCAAGTACCCTTTTTTCCTTTCTTTAGCCAACTTCTTCCAACCT
Source organism: Quercus glauca (assembly GCA_023736055.1). Taxonomy (NCBI): domain Eukaryota; kingdom Viridiplantae; phylum Streptophyta; class Magnoliopsida; order Fagales; family Fagaceae; genus Quercus; species Quercus glauca. The sequence continues at coordinate 41,386,234 of CM043321.1, read as the reverse complement.
TTTCTCACCCTTCTCTTCTCATAATGGTTCGAAAGTCTAGAGAGAGCGAGAGAGAGAGAAAGAGAGAGATAACTTGTACAAATAAGAATTAGGCACTGATTGCTACATACTGGTTACTATTTTAGCGTTGGTGCTCTCGTTTTGTCTTTCAGCATTTTAATATAGAATACAATCAGATACGTAACAAAAAGTCTATGCCGTAACCCACACTTCTTTATTTCTCAACCAATTATATGTCTTTTTCTTTCTTTTTCTTTTTTTTTTGCTAATAAAATAATAGGTCATCAATGTGGACTTATACAGATCTCACGTCAAGTGACGATGGATAATATCACGTGTATTATTGGGCCTTGATGAGGTTATCATTATGGGCACATCTCATTCGTTAAAACGCTACAGCTAGAATTGCTTAACTCCTGCTAAGCATCATGTAAAACAATACGAGAACTCCCGTCAGTAATCTGCGTTCTCAACCAATGATGTCAAGGCTATGCAAAAAAAGTTTATGCATGTTTCTCTTTGAATATTCTGCACATTCGGTATAACTCGATTCGTTGGAATTATCACAATCCGATTGTGTCAATGGTACGCCAACAAAGTTTATGTTTATTTCCCCTTGACTTTTCTCTTTATGTCATTTATAACTTGATTAGTTATAATTATCATATTGCTTTCAAATTTGGTTAGCCAAAAAAAAAAAAAAAAATGCTTTCTCATTTTCTGTTTGGGTCTTCTAAGTCAAAGAAAGCGAGGCGATACTTCTCATGGCAATGTTTCTTTATCTCTATATATATTCTCTCCTCTACCATTTCATATGAAAAACTAAAGAGGTTGGTTGCCATGGAAAACCAGTACTCCCTTCTGTATCTCTCTCTTTTGCTTAGTTTCTCATTGCTTCATGAACATATTGCCTACGCTGCAGGAACCAATGATGGGTCGGAGCACTGGGGATATGTTGAAGTTCGACCAAGTAATAAAGCAATATTTACTTGCAAAATCTTTTTACACTCTTTTTATGTCAACCCAATAAGATATTTGTGCTTTTTGTCACCATTGTTGTTGATACTTGGGTTATATATGTGCAATGTATAGAGGCCCACATGTTTTGGTGGCTTTATAGAAGTCCATTTAGAGTTGAAGATCCATCCAAACCATGGCCAACAATTCTCTGGCTCCAAGGAGGACCTGTGAGTTACTAAATTTAGTAAACAACATTCTCAAGTTACAATATGATTACATGTTTATGCTGATTCAGATTCTATTACACATAGGGAGGCTCTGGGGTTGGTTTTGGAAATTTTCTAGAAATTGGTCCACTGGATGCAAAATTGAATCCCCGGAATTCAACTTGGCTCCGAAAAGCTGATCTTCTTTTTGTGGTACAATTTTATGTATTGCATTATGTATTACTTTGTTCAATTCTCTTCCCTAAGTGTAATGTGAAATTTATGATTTCCTATTGATATTAGGATAATCCAGTGGGCACAGGCTTTAGTTTTGTGGAGGACAAGACCTTGGTGGTTAAAACTGATGAAGAGGCAGCTGAAGATTTAACTACCCTATTGAAGAAGCTTTTCAACAGAAATGAGACCCTCCAAAAAAGTCCTTTATACATATTTGGAGAGTCATATGGTGGAAAATTTGCTGTGACTCTTGGGTTATCAGCTCTAAAGGCAATTGAAGCAGGAACATTAAAGCTACAACTTGGCGGTAATAATAATAATTTTCTTTAAAATTTAGCTTGTGATCTCGTGAAATTGGGTGAAATTATTTGGTACACCTAGTATACTACACGTTACTTTTATACTATAAATATGGATGATATACATGTGGATTTCACACATGAGGCCCATGTTTATAGTATATGAGATACCAGTGTACATTGTTTGCACAAAATAATTTCTTGTAGAAATTCAAAATGGTTAGAGATTTATTTTTAATTAATTGTCAACATCTCAGCTAGAAAAGTAGTTCCAAAATATGTTTTGATACTTTGACATGACTTTTTTGGTTGTGATATGTAGGGGTGACGTTGGGAGATAGTTGGATTTCTCCTGAAGAGTTTGTGGTATGTAATTCTTGCTACATATGGGGAAATCATTTGCAACTAAAACTCTTTTGCATATGGAAATTGATAGAAAGATTCTGATGACTTATTATGTAAAATTCATGAATTAAATTGCAGTTCTCATGGGGACCCCTTTTGAAAGACTTGTCAAGAATTGACAGCAACACATTGAAAAGATCAAACAGGTCAGAGAAATCTGCTATTTAAACTAGCTACATTACAATATCAAATGGAAAAAATTCCACTAATGCAACAAAATTGGAAAACAGTTTAGCTCATAAGATTCGGAGGCAGATAGCAAAAGGTAACTATAAAAATGCAACAGCATCATATAATCTCCTCCAGAACATTATTCTCAGTAACAGCAACAATGTGGTAATTATCTCTCTCTGTCTCTCTCTCACACACACAATGGATTGCAGAATATTGATTCATGTATTGGATTTGCAGGATTTCTACAACTTCTTGTTGGATAGCAACAATGACCCAGTTACAGGGAATAGGTCCAAAGGAAAAGACGTGATGGGCAAGTACTCAGAATATCTATCCACCAAAAAATATTCACCTAGTAATGAAAATGACCTTCCTAAATTGATGAATGGACCTATTAGAAAGAAATTGAAGATTATTCCCAAAAATGTAACGTAAGTTCATCCTCAAATTGTAGGAACAAATATGTTGGCTGGCCTCAATCATCAAATTTTCCTTAATTGTTTGATCTATTTATTTTTTGTTGTTCTTGTTGTTGTAGATGGGTTTCGCAGTCTATGTTGGTTTTCCGGGCCATGAGAGGTGATTTCATGAGAACAAGAATCAAAGAGGTAAATTGAATGTGTATGTGTCTAATTAAGTTTGCTTGCATATCAACTGACTGAATTTGCTACTTTTATTTTATGTCATGGTGACCATGATAATTGACATTTGAAGTTTTGGCCAGGTTGACCATCTCCTAGCTAAAGGTGTCGATGTCACCATTTATAATGGACAGGTAAAAATATTCATAATAACGGACCAACAGTTGTTTAAAAACTAAACTAAAGCAACTAGGGAATTGTTGCTTTAACATAAACATATATATAGTTGACTTCATTTTTCTTTCATTATCTTTAGAGACTAATACGGTTTGGTCGGTTTTCAATAATAGGTTGATCTACTTTGCTCAACCAAAGGAGTAGAAGCATGGCTTAAAAAACTCAAGTAACACTGTTACACTAACTCTCCTTTCAATACGTTATGAATTTACTATATGTGTCACATTTTGTCTAAGTTTGTTGGACGCTCTCTCCAAAAATTAAAAAAGGTTAATTTATTGGATGCTCAATTGGATCAACATTTCAGGTGGGGTGGCTTGAAAAAATTCATGAGCTTGGATCGTATTCCTTTATATTGCTCAGGAGACAATACTACAACAAAAGGGTTCTTTAGGTCTTACAAAAACTTGTATTTTTATTGGATTCTTGGGGCTGGTCACTTTGTAAGTAATCATCTTCTACACCAAAAATAATTTCATTATTTGTTAAAATTGATTAATTAAGTTATTTTCAGTCAATTATGAAAACCCTATTGTTAACATAAAACAAATTTTTGATACTTTGACTATGTGCGCAGGTTCCTGTTGATCAGCCTTGTGTTTCTTTAGAGATGGTGGGCAACATTACTCGATCACCAAATTGCTCTTAACTTTACTAAAATGAAATAAACATTTTGTAAGAAAGCTTTGTAAGCTCTATTATTTATACATAGGAAAGGTGATAAATATATATTGTCCAGATATAGTATATTCTTCTTGCTTTCTCCCTTTGGAATAGAAAATTTGTTATGTAGAGAGACTGAATTACGTGAAGTTGATTAATTTTATTCAGATACCTTTTTTCCCATGTAAGTTATCGAGGTTACCTTGAATTTGAGATCACATTGATTCTTTGTATTGGACCCTCTTGGACAAAGATGATTAAAGATGAAAATAGTTTATTCTTCCATCTTTGGAAAATTTTTAGTGAGTACTCTATACCGAAAGAAAGACGAGAAACTACTCAACTTAACGATAAATACATTTAGATGAGGCTGCGGTATGGTAGGTTAGCCAATATTGACTTTGCAGGCGAAGTGTTTTATATTGTGTAACTTTTTCCCCAATCTTTTATATTTTATCAAACAAAAATAGAAAAAAAAAAAAAAAAAAAAGGAAAAGTTTAAGCAATGTTGATAATCAACCCATCAAGGAGTTTAGATTAAATTCCTTGTTGTTTGGATTCTCGGGAAGTTGGATTTTAGTTTTCGGTAGGTCCAGAGAAATTAGTTTTAAAAATATAATGCTGAGAGTTTAATGTAAGTTTACTAAAAAGTTGAAAACAACACACATGGCCACTATGGTAGGTGAAACCCCAATAAATAGCATTAACTACTTGTAAGCATGATATTTTGCTGTTTCAACTAAGCGTACGTTTGGATAGAGCTGAAATTGAACTTTCAGATACATTTTGTATTTTTAGTGGGTCCTATACATTATTTACGGGACCCGTAAGTATTTTATTCAAAAAAAAATTTAAAACTGGGTCCCACGGTACTATTTACATATTTAAAAATTATTTTGCTACAGTATTTTCAGTTTTCAGTTTTCAACAATAAGCAGTATCTAAACAGACCCTAAGTGTGAAAAGTGGGATTTAAAGGGTACTCCTTAGTTCCACACCTCTTGTAATACTTGGGATTCAAATCCCACAAGCCTCCTCATCCTTATGAAAAAGTAAATTCTTAACTTTTAGATGGGACTTTAGAATTCCATTCCATTTGGATTGAGAATGAGAGAGGGGGAGTAGAGTAAAGTGGAGTAAAATTGACCCAAAATTAGCCTATTTCAACCAACTCTACTCTACCTTCCTTAATCCAAACGGTGCCTTAATTGTGAAAATTGAGATATCAACAAAAAAAAGGGGGGGGGGGGGGGGGGGGGCGGCAATTGCCATTGACTCCAGCCTTTCTCACCTTTTCTTTTCTTTTTTTCTTTTTCTCTTTCTCTTTTTCTATATTTATTTTTGTATATCTCTTTTATATGTCAAACTTCATCAAAACAAAATAGAAAGAAAATATTTTTTATTTTATCAATGTTCTCTAAAATTCAAACTTATAAATGAAAAAAAAAAAAAAAAAAAAAAAAAAAAACAAGTGTAAGGGAAAAATATTAAATAAGCATACGTTAAAGTTTGAGAAGCTCAAATTCTTTATATAATAATGTATTCTTCCTCATAAAAATAAGTGTATACTTTTTAAAATATGAGAATATATATATATGTGTGTGTGTGTGTGTGCATGGCAAAGATGAGACCTCTATGAGCTACGCCTCACTTAGACTCACAACCTATTTGTATGGTGGGATAAGGATTCCTATATTGGGTCGTTCGCAGCTATGAGACTCAATGAGATCACTTTTCTTTCTAGTTTTAGAATACCTCTTCACTCCCTTTACTCTTTCTCCCTTTTTCTCCCTCTTTTTTCCAACCCCTGCTTCTCCTTTGATTCTCCTATTTATAGTAGGTTACTAGTGGGGTGATCATAATTACCCTCAGCGTTACTGGATTGAGAGGTCCAATCTTGCGTGGGATTAGTGGGGGTTCAGGTGGGAGTGGCTTTGGGAATGATCCCTACTATAGCAAACGTGTACGGCAGCGGTACTCCCAAGATACCATCGGGTAATCCTATTGCTGTGCGTCCGGGCAAATGTAGTAATGTTCGGCATGACGAACCGGGCAGCCATCCCAGCAGTCATATTTGTGCTCGGTAAAAGGTTTGGGTCCTCGGATGGCATTCGGACCAAGCCCGTTCATAGGTGGACTTGGGTTAAGACCCCCGGGGGGTACCAGTTGTTAGGCCCTTGGGCCCCATTGTTGGCCCAAGGCCCAAATCACACAAACAGATCCGCACCACATGGGCCCGTATAATATAGTACATTCAATAAATTTGATATTGTTTTCAAATTAAATTCTAAAGCTTTAGATACATAAATGACTACTGTAATCTGTACTTGAGTTTTATTTGGTTAAAAAAAAAAAATCATTCCATGAGAAATATGAATGGAATTTGACCATGAAAAAAATACAACCCGATTTATTTATATATTTAAAAATACCCAACAATTTTTTTTTTGAGAAGGAAATACCCAACAATTAAACACAATAATATGATATAGGACAAAGTTTAGCTACAAAATTAGTTGTAGCCTAAGGTTACAACCTTACTCAATAAAATAAATATTACTACATATTTTGAAAATCTAACCGTTAAATTGCATATTCTATACACTCTTAATACACATGTAAAATTTTATGTCAATTAGTTATTATTTAGTATATAATATATAAGCTTATATTTTATGCATAATCTTAAACTACAGAAACTAACAATTAAAATAATTTATTGATGGCATAACTATTGATCTTTAATTTTCTTGAAATTTTGCAAGTATAAAGGATATAAGAAAAAGATATAATCTAATGATGGAATTCTCAAAATTGACCTCCAATAAAAAGATATTGAACAATATTGTAGTTTTAAACTATAACTAATTTAATAGTTAAACTTTGTCCAATGATATAATACTCTTCTTCTTTTTCTTTTTTCTTTTTTTAAGAGATTTTTTTTTTTTTTTTTTTTGAGAAACTTTTTAAGAGAATCTAAGATAATACTAATCATGCAAAAGTTTAAGTTGCCGTTTTTAACCGGTAGTGTCCAATTCCAATAGGATCAATAGACCTGTAAAATTCTAAAATGATCAACATCCTATTTATTTGGGCTTGAAAAAAAATATATATCTATTAGGCTTTGCATATATTATCATTATATCTAACCAACCACACATTAAGAAGCATGTGCGTGGCTTGTTGAGCCCAAGTTAAGCCCGGTTAGCCCAATTATCTATTTGTCCAACAACGAAAAGCTATTACGACGAGTAAGCCCATCTAACAGTCAAAACACTGTGCACCACGAAAGTCAATTGATTTTAACAAGTCAAGTCTAGAAGCTTCCAAGTCCCAACGCACTCCGACCCCAGAAGATTCTGATCTTTTACATTCACCTTTCGGTTCTTTTGGGGGGCCTACGCGGGCCCGACTAAACCAGCCTGGGTGTCACCACCCCATAAACATTGCAATTTGCAACGCAAGACAAAAATAAATGAATAAATTACATAAGTGAAATTAGCTAAAACACTTTAAAAACTAAAATTGGGACGAATCTTTATATATAGAGAGAGAGAGAGAAATATATATGAGAAGATTATGTTTAAAAGAGCAGTAGAATGAATAATGATCGAAATAAATAACTAATTAATATTAAGGATTTTGCTCAAACAAAAGCACTTGCTTGAGTCGAAAGATGAGACAAGTGACTTATAGGTGAACTCTTGGACTTGGATCAAATTTTGATTTTTTTGAAAAGCTTTCTCATGTACGAAGGAAAGTTCACTCAAGTAGATCATTCTTGCTTGAGTGAGACAGTTACCAATGCTATAAGTGTGTTTTCTAAATAATTTTGCAAAAAATAAAGGGAAATGATAATTTTAAGTCCTTAACAGCTAGTAATAGCCTTAATAGCACTTAGATGACATTTCAAGTGCACCTTTTACATATTACATATTTTTGCACGCCATTAGAAAAAAAATTAACACAATTCTTTATATATGTTACTAGTTGGATATTAACTTAATGGTATCTTGAAGACGATCCGCATGCAACCCATTAGACTCATTCAAGTGTAGGCAAATATTGCTTCAATGAAAAGAATTCATCCATGCTTCTAAACCTCTATATTATCGTATTATTTCATTGTTTTTAGTCAAATTACACTTTTTTTCCTCTCAAACTATCACCTCATTTAAAATGCCACCCAATCCCAAAATATCAAATTGCTCAATTGACATTTCAATTTGAGGGAATCACAAATTACACTCCTACCTTCAAATTGAAAGTTAAATGAAAAAGAAATTGTGATTTTTCAATACAACCAACAAAAATAATTTTATAATTACACCCAATATCATCATATTCAATGCCTAGTTTACATAGTAAGTGATACATTGATAATATTCTTTTAAGTTAAGATGTCGATTGAACAAATGATAATTTGTAAATGGAATGAAAGTTTACTACAGAAAAATATAATTGATAATAGAAACAAAAAAAAAAAATCAAAAAATCAAAACCAAATCAAAAAATGTTAGAACAACTTTTACTATAATTTGTCACGTGACAAGTTATAAATAATAGATATATGAACATTTTTTTTACTGTTCACAGCTCATCGCATGATAAATTATAGTAAAAGTTATTATCATAGAAATAAACTAAATTTCTTTCTTCTCCAAAAAAAAGAAAAAGAAACAAAGAAACAAACTAAATTTATTGTTAAGACGAAAAAGCATGGACCTTATATATTTCCTTCTCATTTTTCATTTTCTATTTTTGGGATAAATCTCTCATTTTTATTATTTTTATTTTCATTTCTTTATTGAAATTGCTGAGCAAAAAAATAAATAAATAAATAAATAAGACGATTACGTAAGAGTTAAGAGGACAGACCACGCGTAGAGAAAAGTAAGAAAATCTTAATACTCGGAAAGACGCAAAACTCATAATCAGAGATTGGTTTTCTCATTCTCTTCCACACTTCAATTTCCTCATTTCTAGGGTTTCTCTGCGTTTCAACTCGTGGATTAATCGGCGATGTTCAAGTTCTGGTATTTCCGCTTAATTCAACCTCAATTTTTGTCTCTTTTAATTTCACTTTCTGTTTAGGGTTTTCTTCAATCATTTTTTTTTTTTTTTTGGTTTCAATTTGATTGTTCAATTGTTTGCCGAAGTTTAAACTTTGTGGCTTTTTTATGTTGCTAAGATCAGTATGATTAGTAATAATCGAAGCTCGTGTATGTGATTTGCATTGAATTTTGATTATAATTTGCGTTTTGTTATTCAGGTTACTTTTTCTGATTGTTTATCGAGCTTTGTACTTAGAACTTATTTGAGCCGAATTACTTGAATTCGTAATGGTAGGATAATCTCAATTATGTTTATATTTGTACGGAGAATCTGGGTATTTTCTTAATATGCAAAAAAAAAAAATAAAAATCTCACTTTTCGTTTAATTCTGGTAAAAATAGATAAAACCTGAGGTTTGTTTTTCTGGGAATTGTTAAAAAATCTGAATGATGTGGTTCTAGAAGAAATATTGCCCAATAAGAGCATTTTCCAATTGGTGCAAGAATACTGCGTGTTGAAATGATAGTCTTAATGCCTTATATATGCTTAGTTCAAACGTAACGTGGATAAGAACATGGTTGAATTCATGTATGATGTCTATTCAATGCATTAGTTTTGTCATTCAGATTACTTTTTCTGATTATGCATCGAGCTTTGTACTTAGAACTTATTTTAGCTGAATTACCAGAATTTGGAGTGGTAGAATAATCTCGATTATGTTTAGATTTTATGGAGGATCTGGGTAATGGGTCGAGCTTTTTTTTTTGTCCCAAGTTCAATTCTCGGTATGCCCCCATTTTCTTTTTCATTGTTTTTATTTTATTCACTTTATTCTCTTTACTTATTAAAAAAAAAAAAACTCATTTTTTTTTCAGTTAATTCTGGTAAAACTAGATAAAATAGGAAGTTCTTCTTTCTGGGAATTGTTAAAAATCAGAATGATGTGGTTCCAGAAGAAAGAGTGCCCATAAGTGCATCTTCCAATTGGTGCAAGAACATGGCATGTTGAAATGATAGTCTTAATTCCTTATATATACTTAATTCAAACATAACGCAGATAAGAACACGGTTGAATTCATGTATGATGCCTATTGAATGCATTAGTTTGGACATGTGATTGGGGTTTTAGTATTGGTGCATCATATTCATATACTTAATAGGCAGTTATGTTATGTAACATTAGCGGATTGTTTAGCATTGAGATGCTTTATTCAATCGTATTGACCAACCCTTATTAGTCTGTTGAGTTTGCTGTTGTGTTCCTTTAGTTCCTTCGCAATGGTTATATTTTGTTAATCGTTAAAGGTTAAACCACCTCTACCTGCAGGGGATCTCAGGACCAACAACCTCAGCCGCATCCACAGGATGGTTCTTCACAGTCTTGGTATCCTCCGTCTGTAGTTAGCTCCCCAAATTCATCTCGTCCAGGAACGCCAAGTAGTGCCTCTTCTAGCAGCTTCAGTTCTCATAGGACTTCAGACAGGCCACAGTCGCCATCACATGTTTCACCTGCTGAAGCTGCTGGTATTATTGCTGTTTTGAAGGATAAAAGGTAGGTGCTTGGTACTTTAAGACTCCCGCTTTTATTCATTTATTTAAATTTGTTAACTATATTTTTGCTATATAAAATTGGGGGGTGGGGTGTTGTATAGGGTACTAAGGACATTTTTCTTATCTTTATTACTAAGATTACTATTTCTTTATTGATTCTCTATGTTTCTTTAGATGGCTTGCAATATGGGTGTGGGAAATCTTGTTAAGAATTAGGACTACACCTTTGGCTTGTCAAGCACCACCCTGTCCTTTATGGAAATTTCCAAATACATTAGACTGTAGGAAGCTAAAATTGAACGCTTTGATCTCTCCTCCTTGTAATTTGTCATTTTTTAATATTAATCTCACCATCCAATGGGCATTTAGTATTAAACTTCATCATGGACGTGTATGTTGCGATAGTCTAAAGATTGTCAGAAAGGAATTTAGCCGTGTTTCCTATTAATGTTGTTTCTATTGTATCATTTATGTATGGATTCTAAATTGCCCATTAAGTTTTCTCAGCATTTTTCTTTTGTTTGTTTGAGGTTGTATTCCAATACATTATTTTTTAATGCTGATTATATTTTGGCCAAATTGTAAAGCTTATTACTAGATATTAAGTTATTTAGTAAGTGATTGAAAATCTGAGTCACTCCTCTTTGGAGTGCATTTATTTAATGCATGTGTGTCTTAGTCACTTCAGTAGTGCCAATAAAGATAATTAACTCTCTTGTATTATGTTATGAGATTTCTAACTTCACTTTTGTAGTTTCTAATCATCTCTTGTTTTTTTGATAAATTTCTTTAGTGTTGATGAATTACGGAAGCTTTTGTCTGACAAGGATGCATACCATCATTTCTTACTCTCACTTGATCAAGTGAAAATGCAAAACAATGTAAGTTGTGGATTATGCTCTCTCTCTCTCTCTCTCTCTCTAATCTAAAATTCTCAAATATAGAATTGTTGCATGTTGCTTGCTCTGGTCTGCCAAACGGTTTTACAAAAAATTTCTTAGTTGTGGCACCTTTTCTTTGGAACTGCAATAGTTTGACAATGGCTGTAAGAAGAGACGTTCTCATGGAGGATTTCTGAAAACTTGTAATCCTTTGGTGCTATCACCTCCCACCCAAAGTTTGTAAAGGATAGGGGTTTATCCAGATTAGTGGCAGACCCATATGACTTTTGTTTTGATGAAACTTACTGAAGTGTGTGAGCAACTATGGCTGCTGGGCATGGATTCCCTTGTAGATATGTGGTGCTTTAATAGAATCATGTCTGTTGTGATTATCTGATATGGTCTACAGATTATCCATATGTCCATATTTGATTCAGAAGTAAATGAAAGAAAGGGAATGCATGACACATGGAATAATAGATACTTTGGGAAAAAATGTTAGCTGCTTAGATTTGTTTGGGATTATATATATTTATAAAGAGAGAGAGAGAGAGAGAGAGAGAGAGAGAGAGAGAGATAACTGTGTTTGAAGGACAGAGATGTTTCTGATTGATTGGGTCATGAGTCTCCAGCTTGCTGTTTGCGGGTATGTCCTTCGGTTACTTGTATTTGGTTGGAGCATCAAATACAAGCAATACATAGATTTTCATCTTGAAGTCACTACCATCACTTCTATGGGAAAAGAAGATGTGTTGTCCTTATTCTTTCCATTTCAAGTTACTGATATTATGAGATGAAAATGTGATAAAGCAATGTAAAAATCAATTGTGTAAGCGCAAATAACATTAATTGATTGTAGTCATAGCTTGCATATTTGAGGATTAACGTATGCTATAATATATAAAGAGACATCTGCGAACTGCAAATACAAGAATGTGTGCACTCACATGCACTACATGCTGAATTTCTATTGTTTATGATATTTGAGTTTCCATTTCTTTCTAATCTTTTTCCCCTCTGTTCTTTTATGGCTTATCAGTTAAGAGATGAACTTCGTAAGGAGACTCTACTACTTGCGAGTGAGTGCTTGTCCTTTTCCCCACCCAATGTATCTACCTTTTTAGCATGTGGTTTAGGTAGTTGCAATACAATGCTACACTTGGGGGAGAGATCCTAACACTTTCTTTTATATCAGGGGAGAACTTGGAAAAGGAACCACGTATTATGGAGCTTAGAAACCAGGTTAGTTTGTACGCTCATCTTTCATTTGTTGATTTAAGATTAGTCAACGGATTGAATAAATTTTTCGTTGCTTTAAGATTCGTCAACTGATTGAAGAACTTTTTCCTCCTTTGATTCTATGGTACAGTGCAGAATAATTCGGACAACAGAATTGGCTGCTGCTCAGGAGAAACTCAATGAGCTTGAGAGAAAGAAGGAAGAGACATTGAAATTCTATTCCCCTCAATCCCTCCTCCAAAGGCTTCAAGGTATTCTTCATCATGACAACTCAAGGTTCTGTAGAATAGGCCAACTTTGGTTATTCATTACTAATGGCTCAAGCTTGATTTTATTTTAGAGATATACGTTATGGAGATGTGAAATAATTTTTTGTTATTTCAGATGCGATGAATAAGACGGAAGAGGAATCAGAAAACCTGCACAAACAGCTCTTAGATAGGGATGTGGACCTTGGGACCTTTGTGCAGAAATACAAGAAGCTTCGTACCACTTACCATAGGCGTGCGCTTATTCACCTTTCAGCCAAAACTTCTTCAATTGGTTGAATAGGTATAGCAGATGTTGTATAATTTCATATTGAGGAACGTTGCCTCCTGTTTTATTGTATGACATCGGTATAATTTTGTTTTGTTGGTATAAGTTCGTTTTGTATATCGTGTCAGTCTTTTTTTGGCTATTGTCATTATTCCAATCCTTATCAAATCAAAGCCATTATTGTGGTTAACGATAACTTCATTGCTTCATCAAAAAAACAATAACTTCATTGTTTGTATGTGCAAGTGCTTTGTTCAATCTATCACTTCGCACATTATTTCCGACGTCCTACTTTTTGTATCAATTGAATCCTGATAGACTTGATGTTCTCTGACACTTTGCTAATTGTTACAGTATAGAATCAGGGGATCTTTCATGGAGGCTTATCTGCAGCTTGTGATATATTGTATCGTGCAGAACTTTTGCGTTATTTTCTATGCTATAAGGGGAAAAAAAAAATTGGTTAAAGATAATTTGAACCTGCAAGATCACAGGTGTGGTTCTCCACACGTATACATTATTGAAAAAACGGTGGTGTCTATAGGCTATAGCATATACTACGTTACCTTTTTCAACAAATTAAGGATCATCTCTGTTGATGAAATTATACTATGCAGTATGCAGCTTGAATAAATTTTGCATTATTCAATTCCATAGGTTTTTTTTTTCTTTTGGGCATAACAAGGGAGAAATTTATTAAAATAAAAGCAGGCAGATTACAAGCAGACTAAGAAACAAGAGTAGCTAGACTTTTTGAGTACAGACAGAACAGCACAGACATAACTACAGAAGTACAAAAACACAACAAAAGCTAGCCAACTACAAGCTTCGACCAACACTAGCTAAAACAAAGCTTTATTTGCAGTTCACATCAGGAGTTGAAACAAAACCCATTATTCAGTTCCATAATATTCATTTGTATACAACAAGCCTATCAAAAAATAATTGTTTACAGCAGAATTTAGAAATTTAAGAATAAAAATTCAAAGTATTGTTGCATAGATTTGTATGTTACTAATACTAAGTTCTATTAACCCAGGAGGTTGGCTGAGTTGGTTGGGCTCTCAGTCTCAAGGTGCTTGTACTGGGTTCGATTGGGTGTGCTCCCCAGTTCGAGTCCTGCTACCTGCACTTTGAAAATAATTTCCTGGGTCAGCGCTTTACCCCTTCGTGGGCCCACCCGACGTGAACAGTGAGCTCAAATATTCATTTAAATTTATATGTTACTAGTGCGTTCCAGGCTCCTCCTTATTATTGAAAGACAATGAAATGCCATGGCTGTATAATCATGCTACTTACTTTTCATGGATATTGACAACTCATGAGAAAAAAACTACAAAGGTGCTCATCTTTGTGCGGGAATTGTCACTTCCAATTTATGCTCTCTCTCTCCGGCTGGTTTTATGCCTCAGACTTGGGATACAGACAATGCCATAAAACGACGCCAAATCAAGAACTAGAAAAACTTGAAGCTGGGATTTGGGCCCCCCAATCCCAACATCACCTCAAGAACTTGAAAACTTGAACCTAGGATTGGGACTTCTCACCCTCACCCAAACCAAAAATCCGAGGCTTCATTACCCAAACTGTTCATGCTGCTATCCACTAGAAAAGACAGTTTACACTGTCAATAAATATGCACCCAAATAGCACTTACACAAACACCAGGTAACATAAATACGTATTTGCAAACAATGTGTATATATGATGTAACAGGCAAAAATAAACTAGTAAGGAGCATATGCCAGCAATCATATACAGTTCCTTCTGAGAAAAAAAAAGAAAAAAGAAAAGCAACAAAAAACTGGATTCAAAGCTTATTTTCTCTACTAGTTGCAAAATAACTCTAGCCTTGACTAAAATTATTGACTAAGAGTGCAAGTTCATTCAAGTGATCCATCTCCACCCATTCGAGCATAAACATTTGGCAGATAGATCATTCATTTACACGATCCATCTCTTTCTCCCACTTTAGTCCACACATTTGGCGGCCAAAAGGAACAATAAGGTTATAGCGTAAAACCTGTAATTCACACATACACACAGTCAGTTCATGTTTACACCATAGTCTAAACTCTAAACAACATTTCATGGTCCCCAACGCATATAATAAGGCAGTGGACTATTCACCATTCAGCAAAATACTAAACCAAAACATCAAATACTGCACCTTGCTATTAATCTCTCGCATTTGCACTTTTAAGGGCTCTGAAGTTTGAATCCAATTAGAATTATCTCCAATGCTTGTTTTTGCCCAAACTTTCTTCAACGCAGCTCGCCATTCAGATATTTGAGTCCTTATTTCTTTGTTAAGTTGAACCCAATCCGGTGCCCACCCATTCTTGGAGAGGATTCTATACAACGTGTCTTCTGCTGGTTCTGCATGAGGATTGGTAGAAAGGTTAAGGGGCTTTCCTTTGCCAGGTAGGTTCCCAAACTGCCCTTCTTCCATGGAGTGCCATATTCTTTGCTCAACTACATTTATTATATCAGCCTCTGATCTGTCCCAATCATAGCCAAAGATCAAAATATATATGGTTCATTAATTTTATTTTTACTTGGGTGATGAAACTATTTTAATGATTGAAAATTTAATACATTGAAAAGCCACTCCTTTTTCTCTGCTCTCATCTCTCTAACGTAGCTTAGAGCGGCGGAGCTGTAGAATCCATTATCTTCCATTAGGAGTGATATTTTTTCCCTCTATTGACACTGTTGATAGTAGGGCTAGTGGTCTTTTGTCATTTTGGGGTGGGGAAACAGGATTTTTATCTCTTTCTATTGCTCTGTCTCTCCTCTGGAAATATGGAAGAAGTTCTAAACGATTGGAAGCGTTTCTCTCTTCTGGAAGAAGAAAAGAACAAGGTTACTTTGGATAAAGATAATCATGCTGCTAATGAAGTGATTCTTGCAGCCAAGTTTATGACAAGAAGAGTGCTTAACATAGAGGCGGTCGGAAGAACTCTTAAACCATTGTGGCGAACGCGAAATGGATTCGAAATCCGAGATGTAGGCAACCATATCCTACTGTTTGTTTTTAGTGATGAGAATGAGGCTGAAAGGATTTTATCAACTGAACCGTGGTCCTATGACAAGCATTTAATCATTCTCTCTCGTTATGATGGTTCATGTCCTATCCGAAATGGTAGATTTCACAAAGTTAAGTTTTGGGTTCAAATCCATGGTCTCCCAGTGAGCAGACTAAATGAAAAGACAGCCTATGGGATTGGTAAGAGCCTTGGAGAAGTGTCAAGAGTTTCACAAGCTGGGGAAGTAATCGGGGGTAACTTTTTAAGGATCAGAGTTGGAATTAATGTCTCAAGACCCCTGAACAGAGGACGTAAAGTTCTTCTTGGTAACGAAGATGAGGTTTGGGTAACCTTTAAATATGAGAAAATGCCTAATTTTTGCTATTGGTGTGGAATGGTGTCCCACGATGCGAAGGAGTGCAGTGTATGGCTATCCAGTAAGGGTTCGTTGTCTTTAGACCAACAGGAGTATGGGTCGTGGCTCCGTGCTGATCCATTCTCAGTAGGGAAGAAGTCCTTCATGTTTGTACCAGGTACAGGAGGGGAATTTGGTGGAGATGATGGCCCTGTTAGGAGTGGCAGTGGTTCAGAAAGGAAGTCACAGGTAGTGGAGACATCGCACACGTCCTCGGAGGATCAAAACGTAGCAACGGTGGTGTCAACGGTGGTTGGTGGGGCTCACGAACCAAGAGTGATAAATACAGAGAATAGCACGCTGACACAGCCAAAAGCAAAGGTTGGGGATTTGGTCTTGGAGCCAGAAAACTTACATGAAAAAGGAAGGGTCAATGGGTTGGTGGGAAAACAAGAAGGGAAATTGACGGAATTAGAAGATTCTGCCTCGAACCGTCCAAAAGCTCAGGTAAAGGTGACAGAAAGCATGCAGTGGGAGAAAGGAGTTGGGTTCTCAAAAATCGAAGAAAAGGCGGGAGATAGTATTGATGTTAGTATACCTGGAGTTCCCTTCATTGGGCCGAACCTGTTGGTGCCACTCCAAGCCCAACTCGGTGTGGTTAAGGAGTGTATGGAGGCCCCACTTCAGACCCTAAATCCTAGGCCTGAGACCCTTAAGTCAAATCAGGAATTGCAAGGGAGAAAGTGGGCTAGGATTAATCGCCCAGCCCAGGATCCTTTTATTAAGTCTTCAAGTGTTGATGTCTCACGTGAGCGACCAAAACTTGAAGGTTCAGAGACTCAACCTGCGAAAAGAAGAGGGGTGCGCAGTAATGAAGTCTCTACACAGTCTGCACTTTCAGCGGTGGCTGCATCCCAGCCCCGCCGGTCACCATGAATTGTGTGAGTTGGAACTGCCGGGGGCTTGGGAACCGCCGGCGAGTTCGAGAACTTTCGGATCTTCTGAAAGACAAAGGGCCCAACCTGGTTTTCTTAATGGAAACCAGGACAAAAGCTTCCTATCTAGAGAAATTGAGGTGTAAGCTAAAGTTTGATAATTTATTTGTTGTGCCGAGGAAGAATCGGGGTGGTGGTCTCGCTTTGCTGTGGATGAATGTTTTAAATCTGCACATAAGAACCTTCTCGCCCCGACACATTGATGCGGTGATTAATCCAGGAATCGATGACGCCTGGCGCTTCACGGGATTCTACGGAGCTCCTGAAGTGTCCAACCGGGAAGATTCTTGGTTAGTCCTCCGCCACCTTGCATCTCAGTTTAACTTACCGTGGGTGTGTATTGGCGATTTTAACGAAATCGCTAAAATTGAAGAGAAATCAGGAGGTGCAATTCGGTCTGAAAAGCAAATGCAGGATTTCAGGGATTGTCAAGATTTCTGCGGGTTAAAGGATTTGGGTTTTACAGGCTTGCCTTTTACTTGGTGCAATAAGCGTTTTGATGGTGACCTTATATGGGTTCGGTTAGACAGAGCACTAGCCTCAGCTGATTGGATTCTGAAATTCCCGTCGAGTCGTCTTCACCACTTACAGGGTTTGTCCTCTGATCATAAACCTTTATGGCTAGCCTCTGATGATGTCAATACTCGTTTTTATAGAGCTCAGAAACCGTTTCGATTTGAAGCCATGTGGCTTAAAGATGGTCGTTGTGAGGATGTGGTCCATTCGGCATGGGATAGGTGCTTGGAGGGGGATGCTATGGGTAAAGTTCTAGGTAAGGTTGCTGTTTGCCAAACTCAGTTGAAAGAGTGGGATAAATCCACATTTGGTAATATTCGCATTGAACTAGCCAGAAAGAGAAAACAATTACTGAAGGCTGAAGGCGTTTCAATGGGTGGAAGAGGGCATACTCGGGTCAAGGTTCTCACTGATGAAATCCAAACACTGATGGATAAGGAGGAAATTATGTGGCATCAACGAGCAAAAAATGATTGGCTCAAGTTTGGAGACCAAAACACAAAATATTTCCATTGCCGTGCAACTGAGAGGAATAAGAGGAATTTCATTTCGGGCTTAGAAAATGAACAGGGCTGTTGGGTTGAAGGGGAAGACCAACTGGGGGCATTGCTTTCAAGGTATTACTCATCATTATATACTTCGGGAAATCCCACGCAGTTAGACCCTGTGTTAAAGGTGGTTGAGACAAGGGTATCAGTTGAGATGAATGCGGAGTTGCTCAAACCCTTTGTAGCGGCAGAGGCCCAGCTAGCTCTTAAGCAAATGGATGCGAATACCGCTCCTGGGCCGGATGGCCTCCCTCCACTTTTTTACAAGCAGTTCTGGGGAAAAATCGGTCGGGAAGTCACAGAAGCGGTCTTATCAGCCCTTAATACAGGTACTTTCCCTCCCAACCTTAACCACACTTTTATTACTTTAATCCCAAAAACTCTTAGTCCTAGAAAAGTCTCTGAGTTCAGGCCCATTAGCCTGAGTAATGTTTTGTATAAGTTGATAGCTAAGGTTCTAGCTAATCGCTTGAAGCCGCTCCTGCCTAAGTTGATTTCGGAAACCCAAAGTGCCTTTATGTCTTTATGTGGTGTTTTGATGAGAGGGAATTCACATTACTCTTGGTATCTAGATTCCTGAGAATGTGATTCCTTGCAATATAGATGCTTAAGAATGTAGCTATTCCTATGTTTGGTTTCATTAGGAGTTTTTTAAGATTCTTAGAAATATAAGATAATAATATTTAGTTTATTCTTAAAAATCTTAAATGAATTATTTATTTTTCCTATTCTATCCTTAAATTTGAATGTGAACTACCAAGTCCTTAAAAAAAAAAATTCTTCCTTTAAATAAATACTAATGAAAAACAAAATATAAATCATTAATTATGACAAATTCATTAATACTGTAGTCTAACATTTTAAAATGACAAATACAATATAAAAATAACTATTTAAATTCTCAAAAGCTTTATTCTTAATAATAATTTTTAAAAGAGCTTAATTCATAACAAAACAACCTGACAACGTTTGGGTCTACAACACAAGAGAAAAGATATTAATGATTTGTTTTATATTTTATCTCCAGTCACGGGAATGGCCTTGGATGCAAGGGTTTGTGATATTATTGACCACGATTCACATACGTGGAGGACTGGTCTGGTTGACCATTTTTTTCTACCTCATGAAGCAAAGCTGATAAAAGGCATTCCTTTGAGTGCGCAGGGTGTTTCGGACAAGCAAGTATGGCTGCCTTCCAATAATGGCGAATTTACAACTCGTTCAGCTTACCATTTACTTGCTAATCAGGGGAGGAATTTGTTGCCAAGTAGTTCATCAGGTGGAGGTAATCAACTTGTATGGAAATGCATATGGAACTTACAGGTTCCTCACAAGGTTAAACACTTGCTGTGGAGGGCGGCAAATGAAGCCTTGCCTACCTTGCATAACCTGTGGCGCCGGAAAGTTGTGACTTCTACCTACTGCCCATTTTGTAAATCTGATGGTGAAGATACAGTCCACGCTTTGTGGAGTTGTAAAAGGTTGCTTGTGATTTGGGAAGAGGATAGAGAGCTACGGAAATGTAGTGGTCAGAAGTTCCTTCACTTTGCTGATCTCTTAGCATATTTGTTCCTGAGGAAGAATAGTTTGGACATTGATTTGCTGGCTGTGACTATGTGGTTAATTTGGGGGAGAAGAAATGACGTTCGTTTGGATGAGTCTTCCCTTGAATATCACCAAATTTGGACCAAAGCTGTTGCGTTTCTGCTGGATTTTAAAACAGCTCAGATGGAGAATCGAAGTATTGCAGTAGCTGCCATGAGAGCTTCTAGATGGATCCCTCCCATTGCCAATCAATTCAAAATCAATTTTGATGGGGCTGTCTTCTCGGAGTTGGATGCAGCGGGATTAGGAGTGGTCATTCGTGATTCCCGTGGAAGGGTGGTTGGTGCGTTGGCTGAACGTATTCCTATTCCAACTTCAGCAGCTATTGTTGAAGCTTTAGCTTGCCGAAGAGCTTTGATCTTTGCTAAGGAGTTGAACTTAAATGACACCGTGTTCGAAGGAGATGCAGAGCTAATTATCAAAGCTTTGCTTGCCAAGGTGGTGAATCAGCCTGAGTATGGACATGTTCTACAAGACTCACTTGTCCTTGCTTCAGGTTTTCGGGTTTGTTTGTTTACCCATGTTAAGCGTGTAAGCAACTCTGTTGCTCATTTCCTTGCTAGGCGATCTAAATCAGGGGATAAGTTACAGGTTTGGCTGGACTCTATCCCTGATGATCTAGCACCCCTTGTTTCAAGGGATATTTTGTAGTTGTTTTTTTTAATGACATTTGACCCCTGGGTCTGGTTTCTCAAAAAAAAAAAATTTTATTTTTACTTTTTTGCCTAATGTAAGAGTCGAAATTTAATAGTCACTGTTATCTTTATGTGGTGTTTTGATGAGAGGGAATTCACATTACTCTTGGTATCTAGATTCCTGAGAATGTGATTCCTTGCAATATAGATGCTTAAGAATGTAGCTATTCCTATGTTTGGTTTCATTAGGAGTTTTTTAAGATTCTTAGAAATATAAGATAATAATATTTAGTTTATTCTTAAAAATCTTAAATGAATTATTTATTTTTCCTATTCTATCCTTAAATTTTTTTTTTTTTTTTGATAGAAATTCTATCCTTAAATTTGAATGTGAACTACCAAGTCCTTAAAAAAAAAAAATTCTTCCTTTAAATAAATACTAATGAAAAACAAAATATAAATCATTAATTATGACAAATTCATTAATACTGTAGTCTAACATTTTAAAATGACAAATACAATATAAAAATAACTATTTAAATTCTCAAAAGTTTTATTCTTAATAATAATTTTTAAAAGAGCTTAATTTATAACAAAACAACCTGATAACGTTTGGGTCTACAACACAAGAGAAAAGATATTAATGATTTGTTTTATATTTTATTTTAATTGCTTAATGATATGGAAAAGGGTTAAAAAAAAAAAAAAAAAAAAAAAGCAAACGCAGCCAGGAAACGCGTATCCAACGCGTATTGAGTTTGACGTGGGGGCTTGGGGTGGAGTCAGGGGGGGCAATTGCACCTCCTCGACCCGCCCCCTAGCTCCGCCCCTGGTTTCACCCACTTTATATTTTCAACTTAACCTCCCATTTTCTATCTTCAATCACCGTTCTAGTAATCAGAACTTCGTATAATTTAATCAAATTCCCAGATTCCAGAAAACTCATTCACTCACGTATTAACAAATGGGCAAGGTTAGTTTAATCAGTCAGTCTCTCACGCTTCCATTCCCAAAACTCAAATTGGGTCTTCGTTGTTTTTCTTTCTTTTCTTTGACGTGTTGAATTTGCAGAATTTTGCTCCCAACTTAATGAGGTTGGGTTTTGTTTTGTTTTTTTTTTTTTTTGTTTGATTCAGAAAGAGGGAGAAAAGAATGGCAGAGATAACAAGGTTGCGCCGGCACCGGCGCCTTCGGAGAAGAAATACGACGTTTCGGTCACCGCCGTTTACAAGATCGACTGCGATTGCGACGGGTGCGCCAAGAAAGTCAAAAAAGCTGTTCGTGATTTCGATGGTAAAATTCACATACAAATCCACCAACCAACTTCATTGTATTTTCCAAATTGTATATTGTTATTATTTGTTTAATCCAACGTGTTTTACCAAACTGAGGAATCTGGGATCCGCGTTTCCCGTTGGTCACTTTCAGAAAAATTTCATAGTTTGAATTAGGAAATTGTTTGGATAAGATTTGATGTTGTTTGTTAGATTAAGAAAAACGGTATACATTTTTTTGTGTGAACAGCACAATAACGTAAACTTGACTCAACAAAAGTATATTACGAATGAATTGAATGGAAATTCTGATACGATTCTTGTTGGTAATTGTTGTAGGTGTGGAAGTGGTGAAGACAGATTGTGGTGCCATCAAATGGACGGTAAAAGGGACCAACGTAGACCCCACGGCAATCAGAGTGAAATTTGAAGAAAAAATCGAGAAGAAAGTTGAGCTGGTTTCTCCTCAGCCCAAAAAAGACGGTGGCGGCGGCTATAAGAAGCCGGAAGAGAAGAAGGCTGAAAAGAAAGAAGAGCCTAAGAAACCCAAAGAGGTACTTAACACGTGGCATTTTTGAATTAGAGATTAGAGCTTGGATACTCTTGTCCTTATTCTTTTCATTTCAAGTTACTGATATTATGAGATAAAAATGTGATAAAGCAATGTAAAAATCAATTGTGTAAGCACGAATAACATTAATTGATTGTAGTCATAGCTTGCATAGTTGAGGATTAATGTATGCTATAATATATAAAGAGACATCTGCGAACTGCAAATACAAAAATGTGTGCACTCACATGCACTACATGCTGAATTTCTATTGTTTATGATATTTGAGTTTCCATTTCTTTCTAATCTTTTTCCCCTCTGTTATTTTATGGCTTACCAGTTAAGAGATGAACTTCATAAGAAGACTCTACAACCTGCGAGTGAGTGCTTGTCCTTTTCCCCACTCAATGTATATACGTTTTTAGCATGTGGTTTAGGTAGTTGCAATACAATACTACACTTGGGGGTGAGATCCTAACACTTTCTTTTATATCAGGGGAGAACTTGGAAAACAAACCACCGATTATGGAGCTTAGAAACCAGGTTAGTTTGTACGCTCATCTTTCATTTGTTGATTTGAGATTAGTCGACTGATTGAATAAATTTTTCCTTGCTTTAAGGGGTCTATTTGGGATCCGCCTATTTTGCTGAAAATGAAAACTTTTTGCTGAAAGTACTGTAAATAAAGGTAAAAGTTAGCTGAAATAATACAGTATGACCCATGTACAGTACCAAAAAGTACAGTGAGTCCCATAAATATTAGCAAAATTAAGATAAATAATAAAATAAGCTAGTTTTTTAATTTGAAACCAAACACACACTATATATTTTCAACTTCACCTCCCATTTTCTTTCTTCAAGCACCGTCCTAGTAATCAGAACGTCGTATAATTTAATCAAATTCCCAGATTCTAGAAAACTCATTTAGTCACGTATTAACAAATGGGCGAGGTTAGTTTAATCAGTCAGTCTCTCACGCTTCCATTCCCAAAACTCAAGTTGGGTCTTCGTTGTTTTTCTTTCTTTTCTTTAACGTGTTGAATTTGCAGAATTTTGCTCCCAACTTAATGGGGTTCTGTTTTTTTTTTTTTTTTTTTGATTCAGAAAGAGGGACAAAAAAATGGTGGAGATAACAAGGTTGCGCTCGCGCCGGCGCCGGCAGAGAAGAAAGACGACGTTTCGGTCACCGCCGTTTACAATATCAACTGCAATTGCGAAGGGTGCGCCGAGAAAATCAAAAAAGCCCTTCGTTATTTCGATGGTAAAATTCACATACAAATCCACAAACCAACTTCATTGTATTTTCGAAATTGTATACTGTTATTATTTGTTTAATCCAACATGTTTTACTATACTGAGGAATCCGGGATCCGCGTTTCCCGTTGGTCACTTTCAGAAAAATTTCATAGTTTGAATTAGGAAATTGTTTGGTTAAGATTTGAGGTTGTTTGTTAGATTAAGAAAACGGTATACATTTTTATTGTGAACAGCACAATAACGTAAACTTGACTCAATAAAAGTATATTACTAATGAATTGAATGGAAATTCTGATACAATTCTTGTTGGTAATTGTTGTAGGCATGGGAGAGGTGAAGATAGATTGTGGTGCACCCAAATTGACGGTAAAAGGGACCAACTTAGACCCCACGGCAATCAGAGAGAAATTGGAAAAAGAAATCGAGAAGAAATTTGAGCTGGTTTCTCCTCAGCCCAAAAAAGACGGCGGCAGCGACTGTAAGAAGCCGAAAGAGAAGAAGGCTGAAAAGAAAGAAGAGCCTAAGAAACCCAAAGAGGTACATAACACAGGGCATTTTTGAATTAGAGATTAGAGATTGGATACTCTTGTGGTCCAATCTTTTGAATTAGAGATTAGAGATTGGATAGTCTTGTCCTTATTCTTTTCATTTCAAGTTACTGATATTATGAGATAAAAATGTGATAAAGCAATGTAAAAATCAATTGTGTAAGCACGAATAACATTAATTGATTGTAGTCATAGCTTGCTTGGTTGAGGATTAATGTATGCTATGATATATAAAGAGACATCTGCGAACTGCAAATGCAGAAATGTGTGCACTCACATGCACTACATGCTGAATTTCTATTGTTTATGATATTTGAGTTTCCATTTCTTTCTAATCTTTTTCCCCTCTGTTATTTTATGGCTTACCAGTTAAGAGATGAACTTCATAAGAAGACTCTACAACCTGCGAGTGAGTGCTTGTCCTTTTCCCCACTCAGTGTATCTACATTTTTAGCATGTAGTTTAGGTAGTTGCAATACAATACTATACTTGGGGGAGAGATCCTAACACTTTCTTTTATATCAGGGGAGAACTTGGAAAACAAACCACCGATTATGGAGCTTCGAAACCAGGTTAGTTTGTACGCTCATCTTTCATTTGTTGATTTGAGATTAGTTGACTGATTGAATAAATTTTTCCTTGCTTTAAGGGGTCTGTTTGGGATCCGCCTATTTTGCTGAAAATGAAAACTTTTTGCTGAAAGTACTGTAGATAAAGGTAAAAGTTAGCTGAAATAGTACAGTATGACCCATGTATAGTACCAAAAAGTACAGTGAGTCCCATAAATATTAGCAAAATTAAGATAAATAATAAAATAAGCTAGCTTTTTAATTTGAAGCCAAACACACACTATATATTTTCAACTTCACCTCCCATTTTCTTTCTTCAAGCACCGTCCTAGTAATCAGAACGTCGTATAATTTAATCAAATTCCCAGATTCTAGAAAACTCATTTAGTCACGTATTAACAAATGGGCGAGGTTAGTTTAATCAGTCAGTCTCTCACGCTTCCATTCCCAAAACTCAAGTTGGGTCTTCGTTGTTTTTCTTTCTTTTCTTTAACGTGTTGAATTTGCAGAATTTTGCTCCCAACTTAATGGGGTTCTGTTTTTTTTTTTTTTTTTTTTATTCAGAAAGAGGGACAAAAGAATGGTGGAGATAACAAGGTTGCGCTCGCGCCGGCGCTGGCAGAGAAGAAAGACGACGTTTCGGTCACCGCCGTTTACAATATCAACTGCAATTGCGAAGGGTGCGCCGAGAAAATCAAAAAAGCCCTTCGTTATTTCGATGGTAAAATTCACATACAAATCCACAAACCAACTTCATTGTATTTTCGAAATTGTATACTGTTATTATTTGTTTAATCCAACATGTTTTACTATACTGAGGAATCCGGGATCCGCGTTCCCGTTGGTCACTTTCAGAAAAATTTCATAGTTTGAATTAGGAAATTGTTTGGTTAAGATTTGAGGTTGTTTGTTAGATTAAGAAAACGGTATACATTTTTATTGTGAACAGCACAATAACGTAAACTTGACTCAACAAAAGTATATTACTAATGAATTGAATGGAAATTCTGATACAATTCTTGTTGGTAATTGTTGTAGGCGTGGGAGAGGTGAAGATAGATTGTGGTGCACCCAAATTGACGGTAAAAGGGACCAACTTAGACCCCACGGCAATCAGAGAGAAATTGGAAAAAGAAATCGAGAAGAAATTTGAGCTGGTTTCTCCTCAGCCCAAAAAAGACAGCGGCAGCGGCTGTAAGAAGCCGAAAGAGAAGAAGGCTGAAAAGAAAGAAGAGCCTAAGAAACCCAAAGAGGTACATAACACAGGGATTTTTGAATTAGAGATTAGAGATTGGATACTCTTGTGGTCCAATCTTTTGAATTAGAGATTAGAGATTGGATAGTCTTGTCCTTATTCTTTTCATTTCAAGTTACTGATATTATGAGATAAAAATGTGATAAAGCAATGTAAAAATCAATTGTGTAAGCACGAATAACATTAATTGATTGTAGTCATAGCTTGTTGGTTGAGGATTAATGTATGCTATGATATATAAAGAGACATCTGCGAACTGCAAATGCAGAAATGTGTGCACTCACATGCACTACATGCTGAATTTCTATTGTTTATGATATTTGAGTTTCCATTTCTTTCTAATCTTTTTCCCCTCTGTTATTTTATGGCTTACCAGTTAAGAGATGAACTTCATAAGAAGACTCTACAACCTGTGAGTGAGTGCTTGTTCTTTTCCCCACTCAGTGTATCTACATTTTTAGCATGTAGTTTAGGTAGTTGCAATACAATACTATACTTGGGGGAGAGATCCTAACACTTTCTTTTATATCAGGGGAGAACTTGGAAAACAAACCACCGATTATGGAGCTTCGAAACCAGGTTAGTTTGTACGCTCATCTTTCATTTGTTGATTTGAGATTAGTCGACTGATTGGATAAATTTTTCCTTGCTTTAAGGGGTCTGTTTGGGATCCACCTATTTTGCTGAAACTGAAAATTTTTTGCTGAAAGTACTGTAGATAAAGGTAAAAGTTAGCTGAAATAGTACAGTATGACCTATGTATAGTACCAAAAAATACAATGAGTCCCATAAATATTAGCAAAATTAAGATAAATAATAAAATAAGCTAGCTTTTTAATTTGAAGCCAAACACACTATATATTTTCAACTTCACCTCCCATTTTCTTTCTTCAAGCACCGTCCTAGTAATCAGAACGTCGTATAATTTAATCAAATTCCCAGATTCTAGAAAACTCATTTAGTCACGTATTAACAAATGGGCGAGGTTAGTTTAATCAGTCAGTCTCTCACGCTTCCATTCCCAAAACTCAAGTTGGGTCTTCGTTGTTTTTCTTTCTTTTCTTTAACGTGTTGAATTTGCAGAATTTTGCTCCCAACTTAATGGGGTTCTGTTTTTTTTTTTTTTTTTTTTGATTCAGAAAGAGGGACAAAAGAATGGTGGAGATAACAAGTTTGCGCTGGCGCCGGCGCTGGCAGAGAAGAAAGACGACGTTTCGGTCACCGCCGTTTACAATATCAACTGCAATTGCGAAGGGTGCGCCGAGAAAATCAAAAAAGCCCTTCGTTATTTCGATGGTAAAATTCACATACAAATCCACAAACCAACTTCATTGTATTTTCGAAATTGTATACTGTTATTATTTGTTTAATCCAACATGTTTTACTATACTGAGGAATCCGGGATCCGCGTTTCCCGTTGGTCACTTTCAGAAAAATTTCATAGTTTGAATTAGGAAATTGTTTGGTTAAGATTTGAGGTTGTTTGTTAGATTAAGAAAACGGTATACATTTTTATTGTGAACAGCACAATAACGTAAACTTGACTCAACAAAAGTATATTACTAATGAATTGAATGGAAATTCTGATACAATTCTTGTTGGTAATTGTTGTAGACGTGGGAGAGGTGAAGATAGATTGTGGTGCACCCAAATTGACGGTAAAAGGGACCAACTTAGACCCCACGGCAATCAGAGAGAAATTGGAAAAAGAAATCGAGAAGAAATTTGAGCTGGTTTCTCCTCAGCCCAAAAAAGACGGCGGCAGCGGCTGTAAGAAGCCGAAAGAGAAGAAGGCTGAAAAGAAAGAAGAGCCTAAGAAACCCAAAGAGGTACATAATACAGGGCATTTTTGAATTAGAGATTAGAGATTGGATACTCTTGTGGTCCAATCTTTTGAATTAGAGATTAGAGATTGGATAGTCTTGTCCTTATTCTTTTCATTTCAAGTTACTGATATTATGAGATAAAAATGTGATAAAGCAATGTAAAAATCATTGTGTAAGCACGAATAACATTAATTGATTGTAGTCATAGCTTGCTTAGTTGAGGATTAATGTATGCTATGATATATAAAGAGACATCTGCGAACTGCAAATGCAGAAATGTGTGCACTCACATGCACTACATGCTGAATTTCTATTGTTTATGATATTTGAGTTTCCATTTCTTTCTAATCTTTTTCCCCTCTGTTATTTTATGGCTTACCAGTTAAGAGATGA
Organism: Quercus glauca; assembly: GCA_023736055.1. Lineage (NCBI taxonomy): Eukaryota > Viridiplantae > Streptophyta > Magnoliopsida > Fagales > Fagaceae > Quercus > Quercus glauca. Next base: position 41,357,854 of record CM043321.1, on the reverse strand, counting down.
ACTTCATAAGAAGACTCTACAACCTGCGAGTGAGTGCTTGTCCTTTTCCCCACTCAGTGTATCTACATTTTTAGCATGTAGTTTAGGTAGTTGCAATACAATACTATACTTGGGGGAGAGATCCTAACACTTTCTTTTATATCAGGGGAGAACTTGGAAAACAAACCACCGATTATGGAGCTTCGAAACCAGGTTAGTTTGTACGCTCATCTTTCATTTGATGATTTAAGATTAGTCGACTGATTGAATAAATTTTTCCTTGCTTTAAGATTAATCAACTGATTGAAGAACTTTTTCCTCCTTTGTTTCTATGGGACCAACAACCTCAGCCACGTCCACAGGATCTTTCTTCACAGTCTTGGTATCCTCCATCTGTAGTTAGCTCCCCAAATTCATCTCGTCTAGGAACACCAAGCAGTGCCTCTTCTAGCAGCTTCAGTTCACATAGGACTTCAGACAGGCCACAGTCGCCATCACATGTTTCACCTGCTGAAGCTGCGGGTATTGTTGCTGTTCTGAAGGATAAAAGGTAGGTGCTCGGTACTTTAAGACTCCCATTTTTATTTTTATATATATCAATTTTGTCAACTATATTTTTGCTATATGAAATGGGGGGGGTGGGGGGGGGGGGTGTTTATATAGAGTACTAAGGACATTGTTCTTATCTTTATTACTAAGATTACTGTATGTTTATTGATTCTCTATGTTTCTTTAGATGGCTTGCAAAAAGGGTGTGGGAAATCTTGTTAACAATTAGGACTACACCTTTGGCTTGTCAAGAACCACCTTTGGCTTGTCAAGAACCACTCTGCTCCTTGTAATTTGTCATTTTATAATATTAATTTCACCATCCAATGGGAACTGAGTATTAAAGTTCATCATGGACATGTATGTTGTGACAGCCTGAAGATTGTCAAAAAGGAAATTAACTGTGTTTCCTATTAATGTTTTTTCTATTGTATCATTTATGTATTGGGATTGTAAATTGCCTATTAAGTTCTCTCAGCCCTTTGCTTTTGTTTGTTTGGGGTTTTATTCCAATACACTATTTTGTAATGTTGATTATATTTTGGCCAAAAATTGTAAAGCTTATTACTAGATATTAAGTTATTTAGTAAGTGATTGAAAATCTGAGTCACTCCTCCTTGGAGTGCATTTATTTAATGCATGTGTGTCTTAGTCACCTCAGTAGGGCCAATAAAGATAATTAACTCTCCTGTATTATATTATGAGATTTCTAACATCACTTTTGTAGTTTCTAATCATCTCTTGTTTTCTTGATAAATTTCTTTAGTGTTGATGAATTACAGAAGCTTTTGTCTGACAAGGATGCATACCATCATTTCTTACTCTCACTTGATCAAGTGAAAATTCAAAACAATGTAAGTTGTGGATTATGCTCTCTCTCTCTCTCTCTCTAATCTAACATTCTCAAATATAGAATGGAATTGTTGCATGTTGCTTGCTCTGGTTTGCCAAATGGTTATGCTAAAATATTTCTTAGTTGTGGTACCTTTTCTTTGGAACTGCAATAGTTTGACAATGGCTGTAAGAAAAGACGTTCTCATGGAGGATTACTGAAAACTGGTAATCCTTTGGTGCTATTACCTCCCACCCAAAGTTTGTAGAGGATAGGGGTTTATCCAGATTAGTGGCAGACCCATACCACTGACATTTGCTTTGATGAAACTTATTGAAGTGTGTGAGCAACTATGGCTGCCGGGCATGGATTCCCTTGTAGATATGTGGTGCTTTAATCGAATCTTGCCTGTTGTGATTATCTGATATGGTCTACAGATGATCTATATGTCCATATTTGATTCAGAAGTAAATGAAAGGAAGGGAATGCATGACACATGGAATTATAGATACTTAGGGAAAAAAATGTTAGCTGCTTAGATTTGTTTGGGATTATATATATATATATGGAGAGAGAGAGAGAGAGAGAGATAACTGTGTTTGAAGGACAGAGATGTTTCTGATTGATTGGGTCATGAGTCTCCAGCTTGCTGTTTGCTGGTATGTCCTTTGGTTACTTGTATTTGGTTGGAGCATCAAATACAAGCAATACATAGATTTTCATCTTGAAGTCACTACCATCACTTCTATGGGAAAAGAAGATGCGTTGTTGTCATTCTTTTCATTTCAAGTTACTGATATTATGAGATAAAAATGTGATAAAGCAATGTAAAAATCAACTGTGTAAATGCGAATAACATTAATTGATTGTAGTCATAGCTTGCATAGTTGAGGATTAATGTATGCTATAATATATAAAGAGACATCTGCGAACTGCAAATACAAGAATGTGTGCACTCACATGCACTACATACTGAATTTCTAATGTTTATGATATTTGAGTTTCCATGTCTTTCTAATCTTTTTCCCCTCTGTTCTTTTATGGCTTATCGATAGTTAAGAGATGAACTTCACAAGGAGACTCTTCAACTTGCGAGTGAGTGCTTGTCCTTTTCCCCACCCAATGTATCTACTTTTTTAGCATGTGGTTTAGGTAGTTGCAATACAATACTACACTTGGGGGAGAGATCCTAACACTTTTCTTTTATATCAGGGGAGAACTTGGAAAAGGAACCACGGATTATGGAGCTGAAAAACCAGGTTAGTTTGTACGCTCATCTTTCATTTGTTGATATAAGATTAGTCAACTGATTGAATAAATTTTTCCTTGCTTTAAGATTATTCAACTGATTGAAGAACTTTTTCCTCATTTGATTCTATGGTACAGTGCAGAATAATTCGGACAACAGAGTTGGCTGCTGCTCAGGAGAAACTCAATGAGCTTGAGAGAAAGAAGGAAGAGACATTGAAATTCTATTCCCCTCAATCCCTTCTCCAAAGGCTTCAAGGTATTCTTCATCGTGACAACTCAAGGTTCTGTAGAATAGGCCAACTTTGGTTATTCATTACTTATGGCTCAAGCTTGATTTTATTTTAGAGATATACGTTATGGAGATGTGAAATAATTTTTTGTTATTTCAGATGTGATGAATAAGACGGAGGAGGAATCGGAAAACCTGCACAAACAGCTCTTAGATAGGGACGTGGACCTTGGGACCTTTGTGCAGAAATACAAGAAGCTTCGTACCCCTTACCATAGGTGTGCGCTTATTTACCTTTCAGCCAAAACTTCTTCAATTGGTTGAATAGGTATAGCAGATGTTGTATAATTTCATATTGAGTAACGTTGCCTCTTGTTTTATTGTATGATATTGGTATAATTTTGTTTTGTTGGTATAAGTTCTTTGTGCATAATTTTATATTACAAAAAACTCGAAATTTAAACATTTAATTGATGACATAACTGTTGATCTTTGATCTTTTTGAAATTTTGCAAGCATCGAGGGTATAATAAAGACATGCAATTCAATAGTTAAATTTTCAAAATTCACATATAATTATAGAAGGAGTTTGAAGAGTTTTTTCTCTCCAAACTGATTTAGAGATAAGCTTTTTCCCCATATAATAACCAAGTAAATTTTGTATATCATGTCAGCCTTTTTTGGGCTATTGTTATTATGCCAATCCTTACCAAATCAAAGCCATTATTGTGGTTAACAATAACTTCATTGTTTGTATGTGCAAGTGCTATGTTCAATCTATCACTTCGCACATTATTACCGACGTCCCACTTTTTGTATCAAGTCTTGACAGACTTGATGTTCTCTGACACTATGCTAATTGTTATAGTATAGAATCAGGTGATCTTTCATGGAGGCTTGACTGCAGCTTGTGATATATTGTATCGTGCGGAACTTTTGCATTATATCCTATGCTATATGGAGAAAAAAAAATGGTAGAAGATAATTTAAACTTGTAATATAATAGGTGTGGTTCTCCGCACGGATTCATAATTGAAAAAAAAATGGAGTCTGTAGGCTATAGTCTATACTACCTGACCTTTTTCAACAAACTAAGGGTCATCCCTGTTGATTAAATTATACCATGCAGCTTGAATAAAAATTGCATTTTTAAGTTCCATTTTTTTTTTTTTTTTTTTTTGGTGGGCATAACAAGGGAGAAATTTATTAAAATAAAAGCAGGGCAGAGTACAAACAGCCTAACCAACAAAAGAAACAAGAGTAGCTAGACTCGAGTACAGACAGAACAGCACAGACATAACCACAGAAGTACAAAACCACAGAAAAAGCTAGCCAACTACAAAGCTACGACCAACACTAGCTAAAACAAAGCTTTAGTTGCAGTACACATCAGGAGTTGAAACAAAACCCATTATTCAGTTCCATAATATTCATTTGTATACTGAACAAGCCTATCAAAAAATAATTGTTTACAGTAGAATTTAGAAATTTAAGAATAAAAATTCAAGTATTGTTGCATAGATTTGTATGCTACTATTACAAGTTCAGCACAAATATTCACTTAAATTTGTACGTTACTGGTGCGTTCCAGGCTCGTTATTATTGAAAGACAATGAAATGCCAATTAGCTTTTGTTTCTTTATAAGGTCTTGGACCTTGGATTTTGACAACTCATGAGAAAAAACTACAAAGGTGTTCTTCTTTGTGCAGGAATTGTCACTTCCAATTTGTTTAGCAAAAAAATTGTCACTTCAAATTTATGGTCTCTCTCTCTCTCTCTCTCTCTCTCTCTCTCCGGCTGGTTTTATGCCTCAGAGTAATGTAAAATCAGGTAGTTGGCAGTTTTAACTTTTAAGTGCCACCATAACCGTTGGGAGACAGACAATGCCATAAAGTAAAACAACGCGAAGTCAAGAACTAAAAAATATTGAAGCTGGGATTAGGGCCTTACAACCTCACCTCAAGAACTTGAAAAACTTGAACCTAGGATTGGGACTTCCCACTGTCACTCAAACCAAAATCCTAGGCCTCATTAACCAAACTATTCATGCTGCTATCCACTAGAAAAGACAGTTTACACTGTCGATAAATATACACCCAAAGAGCACCTACACAAACACCAGGTAACATAAATACGTATTTGCAAACAATGTGTATATATGATGTAACAGGCAAAAATAAACTAGTAAGGAGCATATGCCAGCAATCATATACAGTTCCTTCTGAGGAAAAAAAAAAAAAAAGTAACAGAAAACTGGATTCCAAGCTTATTTTCTCTACAAGTTGCAATATAGCTCTAGCCTTGACTAAAATTATTGACTGAGAGTGCAAGTTCATTCAAGTGATACATCTCCTCCCACTCGAGCATAAACATTTGGCAGATAGATCATTCATTTACACGATCCATCTCTTTCTCCCACTTTAGTCCGCACATTTGGCGGCCAAAAGGAACAATAAGGTTATAGCGTAAAACCTGTAATTCACACCTACACACAGTCAGTTCATGTTTACACCATAGTCTAAACTCTAAACTCTAAACAACATTTCATGGCCCCCAACACATATAATAAGGTAGTGTACTATTCACCATTCAGCAAAATACTAAACCAAACCGTCTAATACTGCACCTTGCTATTAATCTCTCGCATTTGCACTTTTAAGGGCTCTGAAGTTTGAATCCAATTAGAATTATCTCCATTGCTTGTTTTTGCCCAAGCTTTCTTCAATGCTGCTCGCCATTCAGATATTTGAGTCCTTATTTCTTTGTTAAGTTGAACCCACTCCGGTGCACACCCATTCTTGGAGAGGATTCTATACAAGGTGTCTTCTGCTGGGTCTGCATGAGGATTGGTAGAAAGGTTAAGGGGCTTTCCTTTGCCAGGTAGGTTCTCAAACTGCCCTTCTTCCATGGAGTGCCATATTCTTTGCTCAACTACATTTATTATATCAGTCTCTGATCTGTCCCAATCATAGCCAAAGATCAAAATAGATATGGTTCAATAATTTTATTTTACCTTTTTTGGTCAAAATAATGATTAAATTCATCATTTTCTATCGGCTTAATCTTTTGAGATAAATGGTGATTTATCATAGTATTAGAACAGGAAGTCTTAACTCCAATTAAAAATAAATAGATACCCCATGTGCCACTATTTAATTGCGAGTTTGGGCCCACGCATGATAAGAACCTAATCCTATGTCCCCCTCTCCTCTCCCTTCATCTCCCTCCATTCCAAACATACCATAAGAATAATGCTTAAAGAGTAACGTTCGAGATTCGATAAATTTTACTTCATAATTCGTAAATGAGAAATCGATCATAAAAAGGAAATTTCAACATTTATTTATATATTGTTAAAGTACTAATGTACTAATTATTAAAAAAATTATTCAAACATTTGACATCGATCACATTCATTGTTACATAAGTTGTAAGTCAAATTCATTACCACAGTTCAAAAGTCGAGGTCGCCTTCCATAATTAATTATCAAAATTCACTCATTTTCCTTAATGTCTTAAAGCTTTGGAACAAATGCTAATAGAATAAAGCAACTTCATTCCTCTCAAAAAAAAAAAAAAAAAAAAAGCAACTTCATTAGTCAGAAGTCACATAATGATGATTTAAGAAAAATTAAGCCAAATCCCAAGTAACATGTACATCATGGAATTTTAACACTAGTACTAAAATTATGTCTTTCTCATTGATCCAATTTTATCAGAATGAAACCTTATAAGAGAGAGAGAGAGAGAGAGAGAGGACCTGACGGCGTTGCGCTGGCCACGAAGCTCAGGGGGAAGTTTCCGGTCATTGACGGCGTCTATGACGGTTGATAAACGGTCGACCAGCTTCTTCTCTGTCCTCGGAGATTTATTTGACTGTGGCGGTGACGAAGACGAAGAGGAAGAGGAAGACGAGGCCGACCTAGTGCTGGGCCAACCACGGCCAACCACAGCCGTTGATCTTGGGATCAAAGACCATGATGTGGTGATGGTTCTTCTGGCGAGCCGGGTTGAACTTGAATTCATTGCGAATTGAGAGGACCCGACCGGGTTGAACTGTGCGGAAGTCTATGGGACTCTTCACTCTTTCTGGGCCTTTGATCTTTAACAAGGAATAGGGGTTTTTGTGTTGGACGACACTTTGTCTGTTTAGTTGGAGCGTTGGACTTTTTGCTGAGTTTTTGGGTTTCTTGGCGGCTATGCTCTTTCCACGTGGCATTTTAAGGCTGTTTCTCAAATTATTAAGGATCTTAACTTCTTCTTCTTCTTCTTTTTTTTATTTTTTTTATTTTTTTATAGATTCAAATAATAAGATCTTAATTTAGGTGTTCAAAACTAATTTGTTGATGTGTTTTTACAAAAACATTTCAATGATTTCGTAAATCTTGTTGGAACAGTAGTTTTAGAACTACATATTATTTCACAATTTTTCACCACAATTCCAATGTGATAAACTGTGAGTGATTGCCTATTATTTACACATCAACTCATTAATTTTTCTCTATCACTCACACTGCTGCATCACGCAAAAAAAGTTATGAGATAAGTTGTGATACTAGATTTTCTTATTAAAAAAAACAATGTAATAATGTCACACATCATTTTATATTTTTAAGAAAAAAAAAACTATTAAATTAATTTATAGTCAATTTTGTGGTAACCATTACATCACTTCAAAACAAAAGTCCTGTCAACTCACAAGGGAGTAGATGTACAAGACTTTGAGAAAGAAAGAAAACACAACAGAATAGAAGAGAAAGAACAGTATGTTTCAGTTCAGAAACATCAATAGTGGCCTCCATGGGTGTCATCAGAATCAGTGGTATTGGGTTCATCACACAAGGGTTTTGTGAAGTAGAATGGGCCTAGAGTATATTTAATCTGATCACGGTACACCAAACTAGGTAGGTTGAGCTTCACTCCTCTCTTTCCACCAGCAAAGTCTGTGAGAATGTTGCAAGTCGAGTCTGGAGAAGAAACAAGTCTCACTGAGCATAGCATAGCTTTGAGTTCCTTCCCGTTTATGTACTTGTTCACAATGATGTCGAATTGGCCTAACTCGTCGGTCGCATCGCTTCCATAGTACACAACTCTACCTCTATCATCCATGCATGTTATTGATACCTTACCACCTGCAATGAACCCAATAAATCGACCCATTATTTGGTGGTGGAAAAACTTACTCAGTCTCAACCGAGTTAAGAAAAATGTTACCTTTGATTGGTTTGCAACCACGAACCCATTCGTTCCAGCCTTGGGTGCAATCCTGGCACAGTACTTTTCCGCCTACATGGATGACTTTGGGTTCATTCACTGCCAAAGCTAAATTCGTGCAACTCACTAGAAGTGATGCTGTAATTATTGCCAAAACCAATGCTCCCATCTCTCTCTCTCTCTCTCTCTCTCTCTCTCTCTCTCTCTCACACACAGATACACCAAAATAAGTTAAAGATGAGAATCACTTCCAAAGAAGCTATACATAAGTAGTAAGAGAGCTTTGACTAGGAGTGGGAGGGCACTACTCTTGACGTGCAATCCACTGTGGCACGTTTTGACATTATTTTGAGAATATATTCTAAGTTTCTTGTGCACATATTCAATATATTTTCTCTCAATATAATAATTGCTTATCTAAAATAAAATAAATAACAAACAAAATAGCTCTGATTTTTTTTTTTTTTTTAAATTAGGACCAAAAGAAAGAATCTTTTGAATATGAAAATATCAAATCTAATACAATTCTTCTAAAAATTTAAAATACACGAGCTTTGGATATAAATATTATGAATTTTGGGGGAAAAAATAGTACTAAAAAGTACTATTACATTGAGCAACACGAACTATATTTGTGGACAAAAAAATGTATATAGAGTACTATTACATCAATTTACACATAAAATGACTAAATTTCTGGAAACACAACCATAGAGGGGGATACTCAAACAAACGGAAGGCCAATGACAAAATCAAATCAAACTCTTCGACAACGCTGTGAGTTGGTTGCTCCTCAAGCTCCATCTATGAATCAAACAACAATCCAGCTTCCTTAAGGGCATTGTTGAAGTCTTCATCATTATCCCAAGAATTGAGCTGCAAAAATGGTTCAAAAACTTAATTTAGATCTTGCACAGGAGCTGCTCCAACCAAAACCAGATCAAAAGATTCTAGCCTTTTCCTCTGTTCTACTATATTTATATATAATCATCAGAAGAGCATAGACAAGGAAAGAAACATATCAAGAATTTGACAAGGTTCTAGCTTTTTTCTTCTATTATCTCCAATTTACCTGCATCATCAGAGCATAAACAGGGAAAGAATCATATAACTAAATAGGGAGTTCTTAAAATTACCTTTGCAATGTGGGTGCCAAAATATTTCTCAATTTTTGTCATGATCATCTCATCCCTTTCACTGCACAGCAAGTTAAACACAGCTCCTGTAGGAACAAAAAAAACAAGACATTGTTACTATGAAGGACTATATATTGTATATTTAATAATTAATAAAGAATAGGGATCACGACATAATATTCTTCTGCTTCCATACGACTAGATATGTAATCAGGATCCAATTAACCAAGTCATGGATTGCCAGGATCGTATGTAGAAGAAAATTTTACAGAGTTGGGAGTCATAAAGTCCATGTCATTCCTACTAATGCTCTTCAAACATGCACCAAAACAATATGTTTAAACAATTTTAGGGCTGGCCTCAGATCTGACATGGCCAGGGGCAATTTTTATTTTTTATTTTTGGCTAGGTAATAGGGGAGAAGGGGGCTGGTGGGATTCAAGCCTAGGCGCCAAACTACTCGTATATCCCTTGAACCCCATGTATCAGGTAATATTTTAGCAATCACTTAAAATATATAGTATGTACTCACCCTTGCGGCCAAAACGCCCTGCCCTACCAATCCTATGCAGGTACACCTCATAATCAGGCTCTGATTGGTAGTTATGATTCACCGGAAGATCGTAGTTGATAACCAAATTAACCTACATTTAAATAATTAAAAAAAAAAAAAAAGTCAAAGACTCAGAAGTCAAATTTGAAGCACTCTTTAGGCACAGAGAGTCAAAGAGAAGGGGGATTGTGAAGCACCTGTTGCTGGTCAAAGCCTCTGGAAAGTAAATCAGTTGATATAAGAACTTTAGTCAAATTATTTTTGAACTCTTGGATTATTTTGTCTCTATCTTCTGGAGTAGCAGCACCTTGAACGGTAGTAACTGTGTAACCAAGCTCAGCAAGTGCCTTATGCAACATTGCCGCATTATTTCTTGTACGCACAAATATTATTGTCTGACCCAAGTTCTCTGCCAATTCAAATATTCTGTCTCTAATCACCAGAACCTTGGCACGTTCATCAGGACAACGCACCTTGTACTGCTTCACAGACTCTAAAGATAGTTCCTCTTTCTTGACATAAAGTTGATTGTAATCCTTGACGACCCTTGAAATGAAATTTTTAACGGTTTCATTAAATGTAGCAGAAAACAGTACAACCTGAAAAAAAAAATGGTTATAGAAATAAGTTAACTATTTTTTCTTAGTTGGAAATACAACTCATTCAGACCTATGTCAACATATCTTATAAACAGAATCTTATGCAATCTTATGCAAAGTATCACTTTAATCCCTAATGCAACTACAACTTACCTACCACAAGAAAGGAAGTAATAGATAATATATCAACACAACAGATATAATGCAACCTTTACCATAATAGTTAGCAATATCTAACAATAACCTACTCGATCCTTTAATCTTTCTTGGGACTTTTGCGAAGTGCTTTAAACCAAACTGAGATATTTTTAAAGTAATATTCATGGGCTTATTAGCCTGAAATTTTAGGAATTGGGTTTCACCAAGTACTTTTGGTATTGTTCTCATTGCAGCTCCAAAGGTATTTGGTCATCATATAAAGGAACTATATGTAAAATTAGCATTTAAACCAAAGAGAAGCATCTAATGCATCAAAAACTAAACATTAGTTAAACAAACCTGGCAGTGAGAACTCTGTTTTTCAATGTCCTTCTTTATCCTCAACGAATCATCTTTAAAGCCGGCCTACATCAAAATGAGCAATCAATGATCAAAAACTAAATTTAGTTGCAAGCCAAGCATCCATATGCAAGTAAGCACTAGAAATAAATAATGTAATTGGAATTCTAGCGATGTTGATTTAGGTTGAATTGAGCAAAAAAACACATTAGTGCTAAGAAAGATGGTGCATGCATGACAACTTGCTTCTTAGTATGAAGTAAAAAAAAAAATTGATAAATAGTATTAAGTAAAAATTTTAGTCCACTTGCACATCAAAAATGCTTCAGCAGTAAATAAAAAGAATGCTAAAAAGTCTCACCCTGTGGATACAATAGAATATATTTTCATAATGCAACTTGGGCCAAATAAACCCAAGATTTAACCACCAAATATGGCAGCTTTATTGTATTGATCTTAAAGGAATTGGGCAATCTGAAATGCATGTAGTTTCATGTCTATGTATCATACTATGTAAGACGTGCTTGCAACCACAAATCACCCAGAAAAGTATGGACTGATTGATTGCCCCAGCTCAAAAGAAAAGGCAGGAGATCTTTATTCTCCTCACTCACTGAAGGGCTGCAAATGCTTGATTTTACTCTTTGTTTTTTCATTTCTAGTATTATTGGCTATATGAAAAGTTTTATTATATTTACTATTTACTCCTATAATTTCCAGAACTTACAATGCCAATAAACGGGCTAAAACTAAAGGATGGATAAATTCATTACATACCACCATTAGAACTAAGAAAACTAGAAGCTTGGATTTTTTTTTTTTTAAAATCCAGCAAGGACTAATGGCATCATGCTACATAAAACTTCGGATTTATTACCCCCAATATTTCAGAATGTTCAACTATTAGTATTAAGCAAAAAAAAAAAACTTACATCGTCTAGCATGAGATCTGCCTCATCAAAAACAAGAATCTTAATATAAGATAGGTCCAATTTCCTATTCAATATGTATTTCCTGATTGTCCCAGGAGTTCCAATTACGATTTGAGCTGACAGTGGGGGTAATCTTGATATTGGAACATAATTTGCTTTGTCCATTGGCACAAGACACTCAGAAGTTATCTGTGTGTATTTCCCCATCTTCCGAAGTACTTCCAAATTCTGCCAGATGCACACAATTAAACTTTGTTAGAGATATGGAACATAGAAAAGCAACTGCATGGGTTTCAGAACTTAATTTTCACCATATCATTCTGATCTCCAGAAAATATGAGCCAAGGATATCATGCTAGAATACATACACTAGAATTGCAAATCATAAATTTTTATTTTTTAAATTTTTTGATAACATGGAACCTTATCAAGGAAGCCCTTTGGAACCACCCCCTAGGGAGTAAACCATGGATACACGACCCCACCCGCTAAATTGTGTATCAGGTAAGCTAGGGTAACTCCTAGTGAGGATCAAGCCCAGGATGTCTGGGTCTTCAGCTTCTCCAACCACTAGGAGGCACCCGACAGGTAGTTGCAAATCATAAAATTCAACAAGCATTTTGGTTTAAGTTTCAATAATGTAATTCTACCAATTCTGACAATTTTTAAACTATACTGAGGACAGAACCAGCAGAAGTATTTCATAAAAGATAGTTTTCAGTAGGGTAGTTGAGATTTGGAGATAAAGACACAGAAAACAACATTTTAACAGGTTTTCATTTGTGCAGTTGAGATTTCAAGATGAAGACACAGAAAACAACATTTTAACAAGGTCAACTTCTAATTTTATTTTCATGCAAAAAATTTCAATAACATACCGCAACCAATAAATTACAAACTATTATAACTTGGGTTCATATTTAATTAAGACCTTGCGGACCAGGAAAAAACAATATATTCAAGATCCTTAAAATAATTCCTACAGTATTTAGGGGATGATCTTTAACAGAACATTAAAAAGAACAACATCAAAGAAACAAAACGAAACATTTAAGTATATAACAAATTAAGAGCAAAACTTTACCTGTAAAGCCAACTCTCTCGTGGGGCAGACACAAAGGGCCTGAGGAGCCGCTAGAAGCAGATCAATGCGACTCAACATCCCAAGCACAAAACAAGTAGTTTTTCCAGAACCATTATGCGCCTGGGCTATCAAATCCTTATAAGGAGGAGTCAAAATCATGGGCAAACTAATAGCTTGAATTTTACTCGGCTTCTGGAATTTCATTTCAATATATAAACCCTTCAGAAGCTCCTTCGACAGATTCAAGTCCTCGAAAGTACTCGCAGATGTATATGGGGTATCATTCACAGTTACCTACATCAAATTAACCCCCTAATATATCAAAACACAAAATTGAAAACTGAACAAAACATATCTATTAGACTCAACTATACACGTGTGTTTCTGCAATCATGTTCCAAGTAACATAATAATAGGAATTAAATCTATAGAACACTATCTCTTTCCACATTGTATAAGCATCAAAACAAAAATTAATATCAATGATGAAAATCTAAAACCCTAATCAGGATCTCAAACTATAATCAAAATCAGTACTTGATTATATTTTAACCAAAAGTAGCAGCAAAGGTATTGAGTTGATCGAAACCCTAATTAGGATCAGGCAAATAAAGAAATTCAAATCTTGGTGATGTGAGAGAGAGAGAGAGATTGATGGTACCGCAGTGATGTGAGCGTCTTGGGGTTCATCGAGGTACTTGTTGACGGTGCTTTTGGTGTCGTCGATGGTCAAGGCCTCGACGTTGAGTTCGGCGGCGGCTTTGTCCTGCTGCGAAGTTGACGAAGTAGCCGTGTCCTCCAAAGGCTCGTCGTCTTCTTCGTCGCCCCAGCGTTTCGTCTCCTTCTTTGGAACAGGGATTTCCTGTGGCGGTGGCGGCAGCGGAGCAGCAGCAGGAGCCGTGGTGTTTTCCTGAGGCGGTGGCGCTGCCGTGGTGGCGGTGGTGTCAGCCATTTTCTGAGAGAGAGAGAGAGAGTGATCGATAAAAAACTTAAAAGAGGATAAGAGTGAAGGAAAGAAAATTTTGGAGCAGCTAGGATTTTATACAGTGGCGTTTGCGTTAATAATAAGTCGGTAATTATTAGCTTAAGATTTACGCACTTTTGTTGCTTATATTTGGGCTTTTTAGTCAGACTGGGCTTTGTTATCCATATATATTATCTCTATTATATTAATTAAGTGTATTAAGCTTTTCTTTATATAAATCACCATAGAATTTTTGCATATTTTATATTCTATATATAAATAAATCAGCACAGAATTTTTCAAAACTAACTTTCAATTCTTGTCAATCCATCTATCAAAAAAAAAAAAATTCTTGTCAATCCAAGAATATATAAGAACTCAATTAAGGCTGCACTGAGAAACAATGCCGTTTTACTTTTTTTTTTTAATTTTTATTTCGAAATTAAAAGAAAAAAGAAAATCTGTAAAAAAAGAAGAAGAAAGAAAACATTTAAAGGGGTTATCATCACTGTTCTGCTACTACCTATACCCAAAAAAAAAAACACTAAAAAAGACTGGGTTATCATCACTTACCCGAGACTATTCTTGGCCGGAGCTGGAGCTGGAGCTGGAGCTACGAAGGTATTTGTGAGATGTTGCTGTTTCTGAAGGTAAACCGATTCAGTCACCAAGGAAAACCGATTCAGTCACCTTCATCTCGGTCTCTCTCTCATACTCGGTCTATCTCGGAATACCGATTCAGTCTCTCTCTCTCAATCCGACTCAGCCACTCTCTCAAACGGACTCGGTCTCTCTCTCTCTCAAACCGGCGACCCCAAATTCTCTCTCTCAAACCGATTCTTCCTTTTCCCCAAATTCTCAACGTTAGGGATTTGGGTCTCTCAAGGTTTCTTTGTTTTGATTTATGTTAGGGATTTATGTTACGCGTTTCAGCCCTTCTTTCTTTCTTTCTTTTCTTTTTTCTTTTTTTCTTTTTCTTTTTTTTTTTTTTTTTTTTTTTTTTTTTTTACTGGACGCGCTTATGTCACTGTTCATTGGCCATGGACAGTAATTTTAGGCTTATGCGCAGTAATTTTAAGGTGTGCATAGTAATTTTTTTCCCATTTAAAAATTATTTTGTTCTAGTATTTTCAGTTTTCAATTTTTAACAAAATAAATTGTATCCAAACGGACAATATTTTCTTTGTTTGTTTGGATTTTAGGGGAAGGGAAATGACTTGTCCTTCCCCTTAAAATGTTTTTTATTTTACATTTTTTTTCTTTTAATTTTAAAATTTATTTAAAAAAGAAAAAAAAAGGTAAAATGGCATCGTTTTTAAGTGAGTTTAACAGCAGCTTTAACTTAGTTCTAACATAAGCTTGAATTGACAAAAATTGAAAAACATTAGAGTGTCAATTTTACATTTTTACCTTAAATATAATAAATTTTTCTCTATAATTTCACGTTGAGATTTGCTTATTTTATATTCTATAATAATTTCTCTAATTTTAAAAAAAAAAAATCAAGGGGAATTGACTTACAAAAGTTGTCCTAATCCCACTAGGAAACGACATTGGTTTCCGGTGCTCTATTATGAAAATAAAACTTATTTATACCCTGTAATTTAAAGACCATGTACAACTGCATCTATGAAGTATGGACTATAATAATTTCTATTGTTACTAATTTCCCAGCATAGGTGATATCTTCAACACCATGCCTTAGTTCTATGTAGTTCTATGATACATATTTGGAAGTATAAGAGCTATAAATCTACAACCTGATTCTAAACAAATTTATGTTGTTAAAGATTTATAGAGTTCAGTAAAAACAAAGATCCATGGAGTTAATATTTTGCCACTGTAAGTCTGTAACTGTAACACATAGGATTAAATATAAAAAATCATGTCAAAATCCAAGATTGGGTTGTATTTAACTGTTTCTTTCTTTTATCCTTATATATGATATTTGTTTCAATATTTTGCAACAGTTATTAAACCCTGTTAAGTATAAATAGAAACCCAATTCTCTCTCTCTCTCTCTCTCTCTCACAAGAAAACCCTAACACTAATTTTTGTTTGTTTTTTGTTGTTTTTTAACTATTTAAATCTTTCACATTGTCACATCAAAAAAAAAAAAAAAAAAAAAAATCTTTCACATTGAGGGCAAGTTTTACATTTAGGTGATTGTTTGAGGTATGAAAGTCTCATATTGAAGTTGATGAGGACATCAAGATAAATGCGTAAGAAAACAAAGATGTTATCATTATATCACATCTAGTGAACATTTTTTTCCAAGAATCTTTTAAGTTAGCAAGGACATGGAGAATAGAGATAACTGATAAAATTTATTTTTATTTTTCCTTTTTATCAATATTGTTCAATTTTTTTCAAAGAATTTTTGAAGTTGGTGAGGACAAAGATAACTGATAAAAATTTTCAATTTTTTTCCCTTTTTATCAATATTGGTCAAATATTAGTGTGCATATGCATGCGTTGCATACTAGTTTGAAAGATATGGACAGAGACTTCATTATAGTCCCATTGACTTGTAATCCAAACTCAAGCAAATGTAGATGGGTATTTCATTAATTGGGTAATGGGTAGTATTTCTTATTAATCAACATTTCAAGAACAAGTATTCTCAACAAAACAAAAAAAAAAAAAAACATTTCAAGAAGAACTAACGAGCCTTTTTTTTATTTGTTTTGAATCTAGACGTGTTTTACATGGTTACTGTAGGGTCACAAATTTTTAGCCCAGGCCCAAAAATTATTCGGACGATGGTTTAGTGAACCCAATACAATAAATTTGTAGAGAATAGTTAAAGAGGTAGGTTTTAGTGATTTACGATAACAAGTAAATATTTCAACGATGAACAAGGGTGAACAACACGTAAAGCTTGATGAAATGGTTGTCCGAGGAGATAAATTATGAATCGATACAATAGTTGTGAAAGTTAGTACAGTTCTTAGTGCTACAGTAATTTTTTCTTCGCTTTTTCTTTTATGTTTTTCCCGATCCCCTACTTATGGGAGATCTTTTACATTATATAGGTTCTTTTAGGCCATCCTGATCATACTCTTGTTATTCATCTAAACCCTCATTTGAGTACATGTCCCATCAAGCATCTTCTTTTGTTATCTGTGAGTGGCAGTAGCTGAAAACTGCACTGTTCAAGGGTCTTCTCCCCATAAATGCAGCCAAAAAAGTTGATGCAGTGCATTTAATGCGGCAGTAGCAGCTTTCCTTTGAGATATTTCCGTATTATTATCACCTTTGTACGTGCTTGAAGTTCATTCTTATTGTTGAAACTTCCTTGAAGGTCACTTAAATCATCCCAACACTTGCTTGACCGACATTCATCCTATCCGAGAAGGTCAACCTCCTTGGACTATATTCTTCCATCCTTTCCTTGCGTGGGCCTCTATTCCGGGGCCTCTCCTAATTATTTATTCCTCATTGGGTGCATCCACAAACAGGGCCCAAGGCCCAGTATACAAGTTTGGGCTCTTACCCCCCACAATTACATACTTATACATGGCCTTTTTTCTTATTCTAGTCTACATAGAATAATGAAGTGTGAATACTGGTTGATGGATCTAACTACATGATATTTTATAGCAACGTGACAGTTTAGACTTTAGTCTCTTTCCCTCTCTTTTGTAACTTTTTTTTTTGGGGGGTAAAAACTTAAAATTACTGTTTCTTTAAGTTTTGAATTCGTTTTGTTAGAAACTTTGAATTGTGATTCGCATGTTTTAGATTGTTTCCTTGCAGAAAAATCATATTACATAGTTTAATTAGGACATTTTGAAGCCCTAAATTTAATTAAGAAGCTCATCATTATTTTTATTATTATTATATTTGGCCACATTTTTAGGGTTATTTATTTACTACATATTATTATTCAGAAGGTGCTGAGTTTGAGCTTGTTTGTTGTTAATTTTGTGTCATTTTTTTTTAAATATCTACGTTTGTGAAGAATGGAATCGACATATAGTATATGGATTTATGCGAAGAGAGAAAATATATTTTGGTGTGTGGGATTCCATAGTACTCCACCAGGAACTTTAAACTGTCCTTGGTACCACCAAATGGTGAATAATCTCCCAATTTTGTGTGTGCGCGAGTGAGCTCATTTGATTGTGTTTGCACTGGTATCAGTATGGTGAGGCTTAAGATCATCCAGAGTTCTTAGAATAACTTCACTATCCTAACCATTTGATTTTAAATGAGTGGTCTACACCAATGGTGATAGTTAATATTTGTTTTGAATGTTGATGATGAGGGAAAACGCAATCTATGCATTTCAAAATAGATGGATAGGATTTAAGTAACTCAATGATGGAGTTAGCCTATGAACTCTTGAGGATCCTAATAGAAATAATGTTAATGTCTAATTGAATCATTTTGGGTGATTAATATCTAAAAGCTGAAATGTAATATTTATTGTTGCCGTGCTCCTTTTGAGCCACATTAACGTAGCATTTTGATTCGCTTCAGTCGAATTCGATCCCCTTTTGTCCACTTTTCAATTCGGTCACTTTCGTCTAACAACCATGATGATGGTATTATCTTTAAAACCCAGTTTAGATTTATCAAGTTGCAATTTGGTCCTAATATAAGCTGTTTCTCACAAACAAATTATAGAAATCGAACATAATTAGGCTTGCTTTGGATGTAAAAGTTTCTGATAAGATAGCTCATACCAATGATTTGGAAGTTTTTGTTTTGATAACATGTCCTATTGCCAGCCGCCTAATGGTTTGGTTTGTTGGATTCAGGAAAGATGGAAGGAAATATGCAAATAAGAGCAAATTTATAACAAAATAAGAGCAAATTTATAACAAAATGATAATGAGCATAACACCAAAAAATCACAAACTATATAAAAAATACTTAGAATTTGGTTTTTACTTAGGTAGAAGGGCAAATAGTAAATAAAAAATTATATAATATATTTTTTAAAATTTAAAAATATATTAAATATAAGTAAATCAGGTTGGGTTAGGCAGATTTGTAAATCTCATAACCCGAACCCAACCCGGCCCACTATAAAAAAATTTATGACCTAACCCAACCCACCAACCCTTAAAAACCGACCAAAAAGTTAAGTCGGTTTTGGCAAATTGACAAGTTCATTGTACACTCCTAATTTTAACTTTTTTTTTTTTTTTTATGGGCTTTTTTATATGATGTAATTCAATTATACAAGTTGCTTTTTTATTTATTAAAATGATGATATAACATTTATTTATTAAGATGATGATGTCAAATTTTTTAAATGCTAATTTTGTGTTTAAGATTTTGGTTTTTTTTAAAAAAAAAAAAATCCAGATCATGAAATTCCAGCTATTATTTAATAATAAAATAATATGGGATGAGGGAAGGGTTGAATAACTTTAAATCTCAACCATTCAATTAAAAAAAATTTTTTTTTTTTCAAAAACTTTAAACCTCAACCATTTTCCCACTCAGTCGGTCTCGCTTCTACAACACTCTTCCTCTTCTTCCCTCTGCTTATCTCCCTCCGTCTCTCACTCACTCACTCACTCCATCACATTCAACGACACTCTCTCCGTCTCTCACGCACTCCACTGCAACGTAGCTCTCTCCTCTGTCACAGTGCCGTCTCACTCTCACGATTTCAGGTAATCTTTTTATCAATTTTTACTTGATTTAATGACCTAATAATTAACATATGCTGAAATTTTAGATTAAATTTTTTTTTTTTGGTTCCTAAGACGTGCTCTATGTGTTTGTTTAAATTTCTCAGTGAACACTTTTTAGTTTGGCATTGAAGGAATATCATATCATTATATTTTATTTTCAAGTTCATGTTAGTAAAAGATTGAGATAATGTTAAAAGATTGTATAACACTCGTAATTTCTTGCCATGGATTCATTTGTAACTGACAGAGAGTATTCTATGGCTCCTCCCATTTCGCAAGTTCTAATTTCTGGGATGAAGGGCCTCGGTGCAGAGATCGGTATGTAATTTCATGGCTGCTGGTGCTT
This sequence comes from Quercus glauca, assembly GCA_023736055.1. Lineage (NCBI taxonomy): Eukaryota > Viridiplantae > Streptophyta > Magnoliopsida > Fagales > Fagaceae > Quercus > Quercus glauca. The sequence goes on along the minus strand of CM043321.1, from coordinate 41,338,033 downwards.
TTTAGTAATGCTACTATTAGTCTATGTTACGATAACATAAATCATGTGTCAATGGCATGCAATGGCATTAATAGTTGTGATATTGCATTAATTTGCGTTATAAAATTTTGGGGTTTATGTTGTTTGCAGCGAAGAACCTTGTTCTTGCTGGTGTGAAGTCTGTCATGTTGCATGACGAAGGTGTTGTGGAGTTGTGGGATTTATTTGGAAATTTCATTTTTTCCGAGGATGATGTGGGTAAGAATCGTGCCAATGCTTCTGTGGTAATTTCAACTTCAACAACTGAATTGGCTAAGGAAAAACTTTCGGATTTTCAGGTAATGTTGTCGAGTTATTTAATCATTGTTGGTTAAGGAAATTGCATATGAATGGGATGCTTGACTTTCATTGGTAGTACTTTATGTCTGGAACCTTAGAAAAATTTGTTTGGTTGTACGTGTTGATGCAGTGGTAGAAATTAAGGTAAGATTAAGAAGAAGAAAAAAAAAAAAAAACTATTTTTGACATCATAGTATTGGTTAATCAATAATTATGCCAAGAGATATCTTACCACATAATACACTTGCATCATGGAAAATGCAACTTGGTGGTAAGACATTTGATTCTTTATGGTCATAGCTTATTTCCTTTACAATTGTTCCATCCTCGGAGAGGTTGGACCTTGGCATGATGGCTAGTGCCCTCTGCCTGATTGATCTGTTGCAGTTACCTTTGGACTACCTCTCCTAGATGGATGCAGAATAATATGTGCATGTAGATTGATGGATGCTAGAATGGGAGTTCAGCTAACATTGGAGGAACTAAGCAATTTTTTTTTTAATAAAAAAATTATAAAAAAAATCCATCTTTCATTCTTTGTATTTTTGTTTGTCAATATACATTATTTGCAATATAAGTCAACATAAAGTGTCTTGGTGGGTTTTAGTTAGCTTCACTGATAAAGTATCTTGTTGTTGAGCAAGCAAGAGATGTGAGCTTTAAACACCGCCTACGTCAAAAATCAATTGGTGTATTGGCATAATGATAAAGAGCAGCAATCATCATAGAGCGGACATCATAGGTTGAAATTTTAGCATATTTTGAAAAAATAAAGCGTCTTGAAAATAAGTTAATAGGTACTATTAAACCTGACCAAGCCTTGTTGAGAAAAATAATGTCTGTTTCAAGTTCTGAGATGAAAACAGCAAGGGTTGGAGAGTTTGAACCAATTACACAATTATCGTATGTATGAAATTGCTACAACTAAGCTGCAAGTGGATAGTATTTAAAATCCAATAAATAACTGTGTCATAGATTAATTGTTTAGAATATAAGAACCAATGGCCCAACAAATGTTCTGATGGTAGAACTGGTCAACTATTTCCTTGATCCTTGTCGAAGGAACTTCAATGCTTCTTGGAGTTGTTAAGTTGGAAAATGATGTATCACAGCTAAAGAGGGGGATATGTGGATATAAGAATTAGTGTTTCACCTCTTTCTAGATATTTCTATCAGCCTGATAAATGCTTCTAGGTTGCATAATTCTGCATGTTATCTGTGACATCTGAAATTGTTCTTTTATCAGGTTAATTCAACTTGTATAGTTGCGTTAGTGTGTTTGCTTATGAGTTTGTGAAATGAATTTATGTTTGTTCTTTAACTGCTAGATGGACATTGTAGCTGTATATTCCTTTTAGGAACATGATTTCTGCAAAATGTAATTTGAATCTCAGAAAAGATGCATGTGCTTCGATTCGGATTCTTCTTCTAATTCTATGCATGTCTTTGGCATTTGAATTTTTACAGGTGGTAGTTTTTACTGATATTTGCTTGGAGAAAGCATTTGAATATAATGATTACTGCCATAGTCATCAACCTCCAATCATCTTTATATAATCTGAAGTACAAGGCCTTTTCGGTACCGTGTTCTGTGACTTTAGCCCTGAGTTTCCAGTATTTCATGATGAGGATCCACATACAGGTATTGTCACACAGGTGAGGCAACCTGATGTAAAATTTAAGCCATTGCGATAAGCACTAAGGGACCCTGGTGATTTATTTTTACGTGACTTCTCCAGGTTTGATCGTCAACCCCTCCTACACCTGGCATTTCAAGTGCTAGATAAATTCATAATAGAGTTTGGACGATTCCCAGTTGCTGGATCAGAGAATGACGCTCAGAAATTCATTTTTTGGGTCATTGAAATCAACAAGACCTTATCAGATGGGAAGCTTGAGGTTATTGACCAAAACCTTCTTCGTCATTTTGCATCTGGTGCTAGGGCTGTGCTGAATCCCATGGCTGCAATGTTTGGTGGTATTGTTGGACAGGAAGTTGTGAAGGCTTGCTCTGGGAAATGTCATCCTCATTTCCAGGTTAGTCACGTAATTTGGGGATTGGTTTTGAGCGGATCTTGAAGCTTGATAGATTGATAGTTGGGTCTACTTAAAGCTTTGCTTTGTCCAGACTATGGATTGGGGCTGCTTTACTGATAGAGTGAACTTTTTTTTCCCCTGCTGTCTTGTGTTTACCATCAACTCACATAATAATTATAAAACTTTATCCTATGTCATAGAAGTTCTGACATTTTATATTTTTAACTAAAATGTTATTTAATTTTTTTTTCTGCACAGTTTTTGTACTTTGACTCAATTGAGTCCCTTCCCACGCAACCCTTGCATCCTAGTGATCTGAAGCCCTTAACAGTCGTTATGATGCACAAATTTCTGTGTTTGGATCCAAGATTCAGAAGAATCTGGAGGATGCCAAAGTGTTTATTGTAGGATCTGGTGCACTGGGGTGTGAATTCTTGAAGAATTTAGCTGTGATGGGGGCTTCTTGTGGTAAACAAGGGAAGTTAATAGTTAGCAATCAATTTCTCTTCTGGGACCAGAACATTGCGCCAGGCAAGTCATCAGTCGCTGCTTCAGCTGCTTGTTTGATAAACCCTAGTCTCAACCTCAACATTGTAGCACTGCAGATCCGCACAACCAGTCGGACAGAGGATACTTGTCATTACACATTCTGGGAGGACCTGGGTGTTGTAATCAATGCTGTGGACAATGTGAATGATAGGCTGTACATTGGTCGGAAGTGCTTATATTTCCAAAAGCCATTATTGGAATCAGGGGCCCTAGGTACCAGGTGTAACACCCAGATGGTCATTCCTCACCTAACTCAAAATTATGATGCCTCTTGAGATGCAGTTGAAAAGCAATTTTCATGGGACACAGTTGACTCATTTCCTCACAATATTGACCACTGCTTGGCATGGGCTCGATATGAGTTTGAGGATCTGTTTGAGAAGACACCGGCTGAAGTGAATACTTATCTAATGGACCCAAGTGATTACATATTCGCAATGAATAATGCCTGCCATAGAGAGAAGCTTAGATTTAACCGACAATGGGAGGCAGAGAGAGAGAGAGGAAGACATATTCCCAATGAAGACTTCAGTTGCTCAGGCCAGGGACTTCTTGGAGTGTGCTATTGAATTTCTTGACAAGGAGAAATGTGAAGTGTTCCAAGATTGCATAGAATGGGCTCGTCTGAAGTACTTATTCTATTTATTAAATACATTTATTTTATTAACATTATATGATCACATTTTTAACTTAGTGTCTAATGGCATGTATTCTTGGAACCAGGTTCGAAGACTACTTTGCTAACCATGTGAAGCAGTTAACAGACAACTATCCTGAGGATGCCATAGGATCTGATGAAGAGTCATTCTGGACTGCTCCCAAGCATTTCCCTAACCCACTGCAGGTCTCAGTTGATGATCCCAGTCACTTTAATTTTGTTATGGCAGCATCTGTTCTACGGGCAGAGACATTTGGCATCCCAATTCCTGATTGGATTAAGTCTCCTACAGAGATGCTGATGCTGTTAAGTGTGATAGTCCCTGAGTTCCAGCCTGATGTGGAAGGAATTTTTAAAGATGATGCTGTAGCTATCAGGGAGTTGATCATGAAGTTAAACAAATGCTGGTTTCAGTTGCCGCCAGGTTTCAAGTTGAATCCAATTCAGTTTGAGAAGGTTAGTTTCCTTTCTTCTCTTCTTTTCTCCCATCCCTACTCTTTCTCCCTTCCCTCCTGGAAGTGTTTAGAATGTGCACATTTGTAGTGAATTTTTTTGGACTTTTACAATCATGTATTAAAGTTCTTGTATATATAGAGTCGTGCTACAGTTCTTATATATATTGTCATGTGTGTAGTTCATAGCTGTACATAATTGATTTTTAAAGTTATGCCCTTTTCGCCCTTCTTCGGGAGGTTCATTTTGATGGTGGGTTGGGTCATGTGTTTGGCTAAGGATGAGAGGAGGTAGCTTTTACCTTCCAAATCTTACATTAGGTCAAGGTCATGTGTTTGGCATGGTGCTCGGACCTTTTTGAAAAACCATTTCTGAAGGTCTCCAAGTTGATAATTTGGTTGCCATATTTAGGCTTGTTCATCCTGCATTATTCTTGGTACTGAAATGATAAGACACCATTGTTATTCTTATAGTATTCACTTCATACTGATGATCTCCTTCCTGTTTTCAAATACAGAATTCTGTTAATTGGTGTTAATTTAGATTCTATGTTAGAATCATGCATCTAGGTGGTTGGATTTTTTTTTCCTTGTAAGTATTGGCCCAAGGGGAGGGAGAAGTTTTTAGTGCACTTAACATAGTTTCTAGATGGCTGACTGACAAGTTTGTTAAGAATCCATATCCGATTTCAAACTTTTTGGACTAAGACTTGGTTGTTGTCAACATATTTTCTTGATGCCCAGGATGATGACGCAAACTATCATATGGACCTAATAGCTGGACTTGCAAACATGAGAGCAAGGAACTATGGCATCCCTGAAGTTAACACGCTTAAGGCCAAGTGGTGGATCATTCCAGAAATTGCAACCTCCAGTGCCATGGCGACAGGTCTTGTCTGCTTGGAGCTGTACAAGGTTATAGATGGAGAACACAAATTAGAGGACTACCGAAACACCTTTGCTGGCATAGAACTCCCTCGTCTCTCAATAGTCGAGCCTGCTCCTCCTAAGGTGATCAAGTACAAAAACTTGAGCTGGACTGTATGGGACAGATGGATTTTCAGGGGCAGTCCAACTTTGAGAGAGTTTCTTCAATGGCTGAAAGACAAAGGCTTGAGCATTTTCGAGATTTCTCACAGGAGTGTCCCACTTTATAACAAATTCAACAAAAAGAAGAATCTTGAGCTCATGGATAGGAAGTTGGTGGATCTGGCTAAGGAAGTGGCTGAGGCAGATCTACCTCTATATCAGCATCGCCTTGATGTAAAAGTGAATTGTGAGAACCGTGATGTTGATATAAGCAGTAAATTCCGTTTTATCGATTACCCACCTGTTACGATTTGCTTTAGGTAGGCATTTTGACATACTCAAATGAATGGTGTTACAGTCTTAGGATAAAACCCTGCTTTTATTAGAAATTCAGTTTACTTGGCATGGGATGCAAGTTATGATGGTGTTAACTCCTTATCTGCATATATAGTATCGATTATTGTTCAATACCAATATTGGCGTTGCTTTGCTTTTGAGGTTGAGCCATGGTTTTGTGGTTGTTTCCTCGTGTCCTTTATCTACTTTCACAAAACTACACTTTGACCCCCAAACTTTCATAAATCGCTTTTTTTTTTGTCCCTAAGGTCACCAAAATCTCTTTTCAATTTCTTTAAATAAATGATGTGTCTTCTTTGTCAATAAATTCACATGTTGGTTGATTATTAGATTATATTTGCATGATATTCTCTTTGGAATTCACATGTTTATCCATGACCCACAAATAAGCCAACAAATTCCCCATTGCCTAAACACTAATCTTTCCATTAGTGTTTATTTTGCATGATGATTATAGGAAGTTCTAAGTGATGAATTGCTAATGGAGTGAGGTCAATTTCTTGCATTTAGTATAATTTCTCTATGCATGCCTAATTGCACTTCCTCGCATGCTAGTATCTCACATGCACATGCTTCTTTTACATGCCATGCATTCTCACATCTTCACATGCTCACATGTCCATGAATACTCACACCCTCACCTGTTTCCTTAAAAGCCCAATGCCAAATAAATGAGTCACATTTCAAATGATAGAAAGTTTATTCTATTGTTTAATGAAAACGTGTTTGTGTGCAAAAGCAGTGAAACGAAACAAGGCGGCGAAGAAGGAGCCACAAAGAGGCATTGCTCTATTGCAGGAACAACAGAGAGGAACAATGACAACATTTCATCTGATATCAATGAGACATTGCCGCTGCTCTTCACTTCTCAAGTTACGGTTTCTGGGATGCAAGGTGGCGAAGGAGCCACAAAGAGGCGTTGCTCTATTGCGGGAACCACAGAGAGGAACAATGACAACATTTCATCTGATATCAATGAGACACTGCCGCTGCTCTTCACTTCTCAAGTTACGGTTTCTGGGATGCAGGGCCTCGGAGCCAAGATTGGTACATAAAATTAATCTGAATCTTAATATGAAAATAATAATTGTGATGTTGCATGGTTGTCATAGAAATTGGGTTGTTTTGTTGTGTGAGATGAGCAGTCCTGGTGTAAGATTGGTTTTTAATCTCTTGTTTTGACCTTGTGCGAGTGGCTCTTAATTGTCCCTGTGTTTGTTTGTTTGTTTTTTATGTTTTTCATTCACAAAATAACTAATTTATAATTGTTCATTTAAATTCTTTTTTTTTTTTTTGGTCTAGCCGTTGATTCCAGAAAAAGAAAGACAATGGAAGCTGATGAAACAGAATATTCAAGCAAAAGAAAGACAATGCTAGCTGATAAAATGGAACAGCATATGCAAGTTGAGCTCTCCTATCCTCCTTATCATCTACCCCCAACAATACCCCTGGTTGGTAGTCTGTGAAGGTGATGATCAAGAGAGTCAAACTTTTGTGGACATATCAACGAATCGATTCTACAAAAACAGTATTCCGGAGATGCATGGTAAGGTAATATGCAGTAGCAGAAACTCGTGGCTGGTGTTGAAGATTGTTGTTTTGATGGAGGTCTCACTTTTTAACATTATCTCTAAGGATTTGGTGCAATTACCACAGTTGTCATTGTGTGTGATTGTTGTGTTATCTTCATTAAAAGCTCGTCAAATACATTCTACTATTGGAAACCTGGAGAAGGGAAATTTCATGAACAACGGTTTCGTGTTGAAGATTGTACCATAGTTGCTGCTACTGTATTAAGAGGTACAATTTACTTTTTAGCACTGATAACAATTGAAGACCATAAACAGTATGCATTGTCATTGTTTACAGCTGTCTTTGTTGATTCATTGTTGCGCTTTGAGAAATTTACAAATGAAAATTTTCCATCACATGGTAATAATTCATCCGTGAAGGTTGACCTATAAAGGTACAAGAGCTCCCCACCAGTAGATTCAAAAAGAAAATCAGCTTCTCCGGATGAATTATTACCATGTGATGGCAAATTTTCATTTGTAAATTTCTCAAAGCGCAACAATGAATCAACAAAGATAGCTGTAAACAATGACAATGCATATTGTTTACGGTCTTCATGGTCTTCAATTGTTATCAGTGCTAAAAAGTAAATTGTACCTCTTAATACAGTAGCAGCAGCTATGGTACAATCTTCAACACGAAACCGTTATTCATGAAATTTCCCTTCTCCATTTTTCCAATAGTAGAATGTATTTGACGAGCTGTTAATGAAGATAACACAACAATCACCTTCATTTGGTGATGACAAAAGGAGACAAATATCCATAGTCCCACACGATGACAACTGTGATAGTTGCACCAAAACCTTAGAGATAATGTTAAAAAGTGAGAACTCCATTGACAATGCATACTGTTTACGGTCTTCACAGTCTTCAATTGTTATCAGTGCTAAAAAGTAAATTGTACCTCTTAATACAGTCACGGTCTTCACGGTCTTTTTGAATCTGCTGATTTTTGATTGGGTTTTGCTTCTTTTAGAGTCATGGTACTGTTTGAGGCCATTGATATTGATACATTATGCCGAGATATCCACCTTATGCCGAGATAGTTATTTTTTGAGTGCTATGTAGTTTTCAAGTTACACTGTTATGCAATTGGACAGAGTTTGGTATAAGAAACTATTAAGTTTTCTTTGTTATCATCCACTTATATTAAGTTTGGATTTTTTAATTTTCCTTCTTTTTTGATTAGTGATTGATTTTCAATGCATATGCAACCATAGCTTCATTTCAAAAAAAAAAAAAAAAATCTGCTGCAAAACATTTGATAATGTAAGCACAAATCACTTTTGAGAGTTCTTTTGTCATCAATATCAACTGGTTGGTATCCTTTTTTTGTAATTTTCATCAGAAGCACTTTGCGATGAGGCTTCGCAAAGCTTTTTTTTTTTGGTGTGTTAAATTATCTATATGTTAAAGAAAATAGTGAGTATTTGTTGGGCCAATTTGAAAGAGTGCATCATTCTTGAAAAGAAAATTAATAAAGTTCAAGCCCATTACTTTCTTGAAAGGGCTAAAATAATTATAAAAAAAAAAAATTAATGCATGTATTGGAAATTAGTTTCTTGGATTCAAAAGCTCGATAGTTTTTCACATTCAAGCTTAATGAAAGGGTTTAAGAGTCCATTAGGTTTTACATCTTCTTAAATAAAATGAAATCTTTGTATATTACACTGACAATGACGTTTTGTCAATACCCAAATGGCTTAGTCCTAATGGGCCTCTTACTTAAAATAACAATGCAAATGGTTTGCCTTATTTTATTGACGTAATAATATGGTACAACTAATATAAGTAAACATTCCCTAAATAAGGGTCAATAATAGCAAAGACTTGCTCTATTTCCATGCAAGTAGCCAGCCTAAACTTTATATGGTTGGGTAATTGGGTGGGTTGGGGTTTACCTATTTAGTTAAATGGGAAATAAATTGGTAAATGAGTTTTATGTACCAAATTGAATTATGCCCACCCCAAACCTACCCAAACTCACCCATTTGACACCCATATTCGGGTAGGAGAGGGGAGGGGTTGTTGCCTCAACTAGAGAGATTTTCCTTTGAAAATTCTGGTGTTCATTGAAAATGGTAGCTTCAAGCCTTCAAGGACTCAAACCATGAGTCAGGTCGTAAAATATTTTGCGCTGTGGTGGTTTTTCAGCTAGAGGGGAAAGAGGAGAAAGCATGAGGAGTGAGAGATGTAAAGGCTTCGGGGGAGGGAAGTGACAGAGAGGGAATCAAAACATGAGAATGAACTTGGGGTGGGAATATTCAGGAAGATAGAATATGATTTGGGTGAGGGGTGAGGTGCAATCCATGCAGAAAAGGGAAGTTGGTACGTATAGTTTTATAGCTAATACAATAGCCGAGTAGGTAGTACATAGTTACCAATCTACCATTTCATATTGCTAAAATTACAATTTAACAAATCTTTGAAAATTACACCTTAACCGTAGGGCTTTGTAATATTCAAGTCTTATTTATATCTTCATATAATGATTAATATATCTGGTCATTTAATTAGCAATATGTATACAATCCTTAAAACATAATCATTGCTATAATCTTCACAAATTTTACTGATAGATCCTTTAATATATTTCAAAAATACCTATTAAAACAACATGTTATATAAATTACTTTTATCAATTATAGAAAACTAGTCGCTAACCCGTGCGATGCACAGGAAAATTATTGACCATGAAAAAAAATCCAACAATGAATAAATAGTTTTTTTTTTTTTAATTTTATTATTAGTGCTGATGTGGAAAAATGTGAGAGCTTCAAAATAAGTCAGAGGCTTCGGTTTTATAGTATATATAGATTACTGCACAGTCAAACTGATATATAACTCAAAATAAAAGTATGTTTGCATGTGTTATATATGCATTGGAAGTAGAGGTATTTATAGGACGTTGCTTCTCATCAAATTTCACATGTTTTGATCAATGCAGCATAAAAAAGCCCCGCCTAAAATTTTTGCCTAAGGCCCCCAAATTCATTGAGCCAACCCCAAATTCTTCGTGTGATATAAAGTTGTCTTCCAAAAAATTTTAGCGAAAAAAATTCTTATCTTATGTCAAATTAAATAAGAGAAGTTAAGAGATAGTTTTCCTTTGACTTTTTTTTTTAAATTTTTTAATTATAATATCAATCATAAGAAAATGTGAAAAAATATCTTCACATATGGGGTTCCATTGAAGATATATATATATATATACACACACACACACGAAACACTAAATGGAAAATTTTCCTTTGTTTACGAGATGACAAAACTTTTTTTATGTTCCTCTTTCTTGATTGGATATTAGCATCACCTATTTGTATTTATTGTATCATGTATCTGTATATGTATTTATCTTCAGATACAACTTCTTCAAGTATTTTCATTGTTCTCTATCTCTACAAATGCATATTTCTATTTGCTTTTTTCATCTCTATTACTCTTTTATTTGCTGTTTTGGGTGTTTTGTTATGTTATATTGTTCTTTTTTAGATGAGTTATATATAAGAGTATAATTTAATAGTTACAATGGAGAATGAGGTATTTAAACACTGGATATCTCTGTTGAAAATATCAAAAGGTGCCAACCAATTAAACTATAAGGTTTTTAACCTATATTTTCCTAAATTTGCATATATCCAAAACTTATTTATTAGGGGAATTTTTTTTTTTTTAGAAACCTGACCGAGAGGCCAGCAAATTAGGGGAAAGTTAAATATATTATTTATTTATATAAACTTGTTTATTTTTTATAAAAACATATGTTTAATGTGTTTTGATTTAATGAGCTACAATGATATAAGATTATATATAATATAAGAGGGTGGGTTCTAGTTAGCTCAACTAATAAAGTCTCTGATGGTTGAATAAGAGATTCGGGGTTTAATTTCCGTTTACACCAAAAATTGAGTGATGTCTTGGCCTGATGATAAAGAGCTATCATCAGGAGCGGCTTTACTTAATTCGTCTTCTTATCTTTGAATGTCTTCAAACCAGAAGCAAGCAAGAATATGAAAAAAATAACTTGTGATTGGTGGGTGTTTAACAATTCAACTTTTCACGGGAGTACTATATAGTGGTTCCATGTAACCTTATACCAAATTGACAATTAAACATGTGTGAAAGTGGTTGTGATTGGGAAGTCTTTTATACAAATTTTCTTTTTAAAAAAAGAATATAATTAATTAAATAAAAAATAGAGAGGAGCAAGAAATCGCTAAAGTAAACCAGAAACAATTTTATTTTAACAAAAATAAATTGTGGGTTCTAATTAACTTAATTGGTAAAAATTTTTATGGTTAAATAAGATATCTAGAATTCAATTTTCGTTTACATCAAAAATCAATTGGTATCTTAGTTTGATGATAAATAACTATTATAAATTTCTAAAAATAAATAAATAAATAAATTGTGTCTATAATTAAAATTCGACCGACTACGTACACATCCAAATCCTGGGACTATTAGGAGTAGATTTCTCTATATATAAAAAGTCCCACAAGCGCTGCAACTTGTTTAAGGGGCGCTCTCTCTCTCTCTCTCTCTCTCTCTCTCTCTCTCTCTATATATATATTGCTTCGCCCCATTGCACCCTCTGATCTCTAAGTTCAATGGAGGAAATTGATTCAAGAGTTGATCTGCTTGAAAGTTGAAACGCAGCCAAAATTTTGCAAAAGCCAGGTATGTAATATGTCATAATTAAAAGTAGTTTTCTTGCCTTGGTTATTTAATTTGTTCTTTCCTAGAATTTCATCTATGGATTCTAATCTCTAAATCTCACATATATCACTTATAAATAAGTCAGCAAAAAAAAAAAAAAAAACTTATAAATCACAAAGTTTATAATATGGAGATAAAAGCTGCACAAAAAAACTTCGAAATATGGAGTTAAGGTTGGCCTTTTTCTTTCTCTTTTGTGCGTAGGTCATAGGAATAAATAATACAAAATATGTGATATTTCTGGGGACTATAAAAATACCACAAAGAAAACAAAAACAGTAATTAATACTTCTACTTCATATTTCAGGCTTTAATTACTGTTCTTGTTTTCTTTGTGGTCTTTTTTCTTTATTTGCTTTCATGTGACCTTTTTGTTATATATATACCATTGTAAATATATATATAGTTATTTATTTATTTATAATTGACCTACTTTTAAGTGATCGATATCACATAATCTCAACACTAACATTAAAGAAGGTGACAGTGATAAATTTTTGAAGTATGTTAAAAATACTGTTCAGTTCTCTTACTTTATTCTCAAACAATTGCTTGTCCGTTAGATGGTATATCTGTTTTTATTGAGTATTGATCATAATCTTTAAGCCTTTTGCATTCATTAACACGTTTAGTAATAGTAAGATTATTTTATTTCAGGACTTTGAGAATTCTTTATGTAACTTTATGAATGTTGTGCATTAAAAAATATAAAGATTTAGTTATAAAAAAAAAATTATATATAAATGTTTTGTTTAGTTGAATGCTTGTGTTGTCACTATAAATTCTTTTGGATTTCAAGTTTTCAACGTTTGTTTGTTGGTTACTTTTTCCGCTTTTCAGGAATTAGGTTATACCTTTAGTAATATTGCTGCTGTTGTTTATGTTTAAAACATTGATTACTACTATACTTGGTCTTCGAATTGTGAATGTGATGCTCTTGTTCTTGTTCTTGTAGATAGTTACAATGGGAAGGGGAATTTGTATCTTGGATGTCATAATTGTATTCATGTGTTGGTCGATTTTTTGCAGAAGCTAATTTTGGCAATGAATGATCAATCTTTTGAGGAAGATGCTCTTGTGGATGATCTTAAACAGCCGCTAAATGTCCAAGATGTTCAAGAGCTGAAATCTGCATCTTCTGATTTAAATGCTCATGTGGATGCTCTTAATAAGTCGCTAAATGTCCTAGACATTCAAGAGTCAAAATTTGCATCTTCAGATGTATATGCTCTGGAATCTACATCTTTTGATGCAAATTTTCTTGTTGATGCTCTTAATATCCAAGATGATCAAGAGTCGAAATCTGAAAAGAAAGATAAGTTACTTAGTTCATGGTTAGAACTTCCACCAGAACTTCTCTATCAAGTGTCAAAACATCTCTCAAATATATACTTTAGTATCTTTTGTGCCGTATGCAAATCATGGCGTTCAAGTGCTCAATCGTGGCATTCAAATGCTCTAGTCTTTCGGCTTCGGACCTTATTGGATATCCCACATTCTGAATCTCCATGTAATTTGATGACTTTGGACACTTACCAAGATTTTGCCCCAGTGTTAAGTGTAAGTCTCCTCTGCTCAAAGATGGGCTGGTTGCTTTTATCTTTATATGAAAGACTTGGATATTGCCGTTTCTTTTTCTTCAATCCCTTCACTATGGTCAAAATAGAACTTCCATCTAATTCTTATCCATTTGACATAATGAGCTTTTCCTTACCACCAACTTCAAAAGATTGTTTTGTAGTTGGAATCGAAAGTTGTGGTGGATCTGGATTTGGTATTATTAGACGTGGTGAAGAGAGTTGGAACATTTTCGATTTCAAACGGTCTCTTCCAAAAGACATTTTTTTATCTTATAATAGTCCTGTATTATATAAAGGGCGGTGCTACTGTTTGTGCATGAGTGGTGAGTTGGGAGTATTTGATCTTAATGAATACTTGAGAAATCCTGAAGGCCAAAACTCGTTTCGTTGGATTCATATTGTTCCTAGAGGATTTTCAGAAGAGTTGGTTGATTCAATCGTACAGTGTTACTTGGTGGAAAGCAATGGGCAGTTGTATTCAGTGTTTGAGTTTGAGGATTTTAATCCATGTTTTCTTGTTTTCTCATTGAACCCGAACAAGTCTCAATTGAAATGGCATGCAGTAGAAAACCTGAGAAGCCAAATTTTCTATGTAGGTGTTGTGGGTTCCATTTCAGAACCTGCTATGGCGGGAGGAGTTGGCAATAAGATTTACCTACCGAATGTCCAAGGCAACAGATGTGTATTCTACAATCTTAAAACCAAGAGGTGCCATTCATTTTACAGTGATTACTCGACCAATATTTCACCCCATGGAAAGGAACATAGCAACTACGTTTGGATTAAACGCCCGCTTGCAAACTCTGGATGAAGAATTGAAGACTTCAGATGGTGACATAGAATTTGAGATATTTAATTGTTTTGCATATATATATATTGTTCATCTCAAATTTTCACAGTTTAAGATTCCATTAATTGTTTATTGTGTGTCAACATATTTGATTCATTGTTCGTAAGTTGTAAACTCCATGATTTACTAGTTTAAATTTAAGTACTTGCATTTTGACTTCTTTTATACGCAATATTTTCTTTTAATTAATACTAATTGTCAAAGCAAATAGGGCGCATGATGAAGAATAAATTGTCTCACTCACGCATAATATCCCATTTTATGTTCAACTTCCACCAACTATAATATGTCATATGTTGATTTTTTTTTTTTTCATATTTTGAACTTGGATTAAATTAGAACATCTGATAATAGGCATAGTTGATGGTTCTATAGACTGGATAGAAGCACATAAAGTGTGCAATTTTAATTCAGGATCCAATCAATGGCTGCACAAAGTGCAATGACTCTCTACCTATTAAAGCAAAAGAGAAAAGTATGAGTGAATGGGTGTCATTTAGAGCACTTTCAGGATGGGTTCATTTCATCACCAAGCAAGAAAGCAACTCTCTCCCTCTCTCTCTCTCTCTCTCTCAGTTTACATATCCGTTTTTTCTTCTTTTTTTTTTTTCTTTTTTTTTTTTTTTTTCTTTTTTTTGTGTTGGGGGGTGGTGGGGGGGGGGGGGGGGGGGGTGTTCAATTGAAAAAAAAAAAAAACTCTGCAGTTCTTCTAATGTATTTTCCATCTTAATCTCACAAGTTGGAAATGAAACCTTAAAAAAGGGAAAGTTTACATTTGGAGGAAAATTCTCTCAACCCATTACATGAGAAATCAATACCCAGGTCATGGATGGTTTTATTAAAAGCACATCTGGGAAGAAGAAAAAAAAAAAAGTTATGAAAGATAAATGCATATATGAGTAACACAGGCCCACCTACATCAATATTGAAAATAAAATACTATATTATCGCAAAACCAAATGAATTTATATATTAAAATAAAGCATACTGGAAGTAGAAACAGCAAAAGCTACAAACCTCAAAGTATAGAACAGGCAACATACCAGTGACCAGTGCAGAAAAACAGACACTGCTAAAAGGTTCGATTGTGTTACAAGAAGTGGATTGACAGCCAAAACATCACCAGTTCCATCCTATTTTATATTGTCCAGCCTCATTATGCAATAACCTGAAAAGCCTGAAAAGACACATTCTTGTATTTGTATATACCAAATGCTATGAAAAGGAACACCAGAGTTGCAAAGCTCATGATATCTAATATGTGCACCAGTATAATACTATAATCCACTGATAGAACGTATCTGACTAAACAAATACCAATGCTATAATCTCAAATGAGTAGAAAACGCTCAAGAAAATACTTTCCCTTAATGCGTATAATAACTAAAATAATCATGCCCAATGCAATTTATAAAAAGATATAGATCTCTATGCATTTTGAAGATATTATGTGCAATTCTTGCTAAATTACATGTTCCATCAATTATTTAACATTCCTCCTATCTCACGCCAAAGGTTCCAGGTGACTGGAAAAAGCTTATATGACATGCTATTGGCTTGCAAAAATCGAGTTTTAAGTGCCAATCAAGGTCAGAACAATCCAATACTTAAAAGAAGGGGGGAGGAGCTCAGTTTTGATATTGAATCAAAGGTCTCTTAGGTGTGTATAGTTCATGCACCACAGAGGTGGTTGAGAACGAATTTTGTACCTCAGAAGCATGATGATGAAATCATGGGATGCTGGGCAATAGAAGTGCCAAAATATCAGTCTTCATAAATTTGCTATAAATAAATGGTCGCAATGATTTTTTTATTTTTAAAATTTTTTTTTTTTAAGTTTTACAGTTTGAAGTGGGAGATGAAGGGCACATGACTTTCTTGAAGAAATGCAGATACTTGGAGAGCAAAAGGTGAAAACTCCCAACAGGGAGAAGTTACAAGATCTTTCTGAAATCTCAGAGGATAAAGAAGCTTGGGTGAGAAATAACAAAAAAGTTGGCGGAGGGAGGATAAGTTTTGTCAGCACCTTTTTCAATATAAATTTCAATTCCTGGAATTAGAAATTGTGCTATTTTTCTTCAAAACTCTTTCTTGAAAGTCATGTTAAAGTCCACCGCCATGATCACATGTTTATATAAAACACTGAAGTAAATGAAAAGGCGATGAACCATGAGATATTTGTTAATGATCTAAGCCCAAGAAGACAGATACCTGCCAAAAATTGATAAGAGTACATTGACTTAATTTTGCATCCATTTTTCCAATTTTGAATGATTTTGGCAATTTTTAAAATTAGAACCTGCCAAGTGCAATGTACCAGCACCTAAAGCATATAAATAGGCATTAACAAGCCCGGTGCTGGATAAAAAAAGTCATTAGTGTTGATCCTAAAGGAAATTTTCTAGAATAACATGAAAGAAAAATAATGAGATGATGGAAAAGATGTGCGTTAATGTTAATAATACATTGATTATGTCATATACATAATACATGAACAAGCTTTTTGAGCAATACGAGAAAACCAAGATAAATTAATAATCAAATGTTTATTTTTTATCCTACTTCCACAAATATTTCAAATTGGGTCAGCCAGAGTAACCCTCAAAGAATTGTCTCCCCAGGCACAAACTAAATACCATATTAAAACATATAACCCTCATAAAATAAACTAATTTGGACAAACTCCTTATGGGTGACTCAGCTGAACTTAAAAGAATCATGGTAAAATGCAATTCCACACATACATGGATATCATAGAATTTCGCTACAGATTTGTATCATTTGAAATTTTGAATACAAAGGGCACTTTGCAGTTTAAAAAACGAGAGCGAATGCTATTTTGAGTATAAGCATTAAGGTTCACATTAAAAGATAAATCTTTGAAGAACGGAAAAAAACAATATGAAGGGAACTGATTTTCCTTCATGGACTATTTTTTAGAATATAGGATAATCTATAACAAACACCTTTCCCTGACATTGCAAAAGCAGGAACCTTGTGCACGACATATGACCTTTTAATCTTAGGCCAATCTATGGATAATAGTATCCCACTAACATTATTGACTTTAAGATGGGCAATGTTGTTCTATCAAAAAAAAGAAAAAGAAAAAAAAAAAGATGGGCAATGTTGCCAGCAACCTAACTTTAAATATTAAATATCCAGTTTATAGTTCTTTAACCAAAGGATCACGAATCACTTAAGAAGTGAGGAAATACAGAGTTGAACTAGGAAATCCGATCCATTGTAAAAAAATTCAGATGTGTATGAAAATAAGACAAGCATATATAAAAGTCAATATAAACATGATGCTTATATAAAAAATTCATTAAAGAAATGTCCTATTTTTTACATTCAGCAACAGATTACAGGTATGTATTCTCTAAAACTCTACACACCTTACCACTTCCTTTGTTTTAATCTTTTCCAATTTTCATTGTTTCATTTTTGGCAGAAGAAACATGAGCATAAAAAAAAGGAACAACACCAACGATGAAGAAATTTCTAATCTTCCTAAAAGTAGAGAAAGGACAAGAAAGCCAATATATGGTACCAGAGTCAGCATGAGCTGATGATTTAATAACTGCAAAGTACAGTTTGAAAAAGAACATAACACAACATATATATATATATTACACCTCTTCAAGACTCCCTCACCATCATGATCACCATTGTCCATGGTTATCCATCACAAGAAGAAACATATTCTCATGTAGGGATCGGGAATACCTGAGGCCATCAATGGTGGGCTTGGTCCAACATTGCGAAGAAGAAGAAGAAGAAGAAAGGGCTGAGACAGAAGCTCTCAGTTCGTGTGAGAAGAAAAGAAGGCCGTTCGTGAATATGAGAAAATGGCAACGGACACTAATAAGGGTTTTTTTTTTTTTTTTTTTGAATGGGCTTTTTTTGTTGAAAATTTTGTCCATTTTGTTGGGCCTACTTTTGTTATTTTATGGGCCAAATTTTTATTGCAGTTATTTTGAGTTTTTAATTTTTTGTTTAAGAGGTTAAAGACTATATTTGGTGGGCAAAATTATTTTTGTAATTAACGACACAACAAATTAACACAATAATTTCACAATAGTTGCATTATTAATCAAAATTTTAATTAAATTATCAAAAGAAAACAAATAAAGTCGAGTTTGCGTTAAAAATAATCAGGTAATAGCTTAAAAATATAGTACTAAGTGTCCGTTTAGGATTTACTTATTTTTCTGAAATTGAAAACTTTTTACTGAAATTACTTTAGATAAAGATAAAAATTAGTTGAAATAGTACAGTGAAACATATTAATAGTATCAAAAAGTGCAGCGGGACCTATGATTAGTAGGAAAAATAAACTGAATAGTAAAATAAGTTAGTAAAAATAATTTTTGCAAAATGCATACTTAGTCTTATTAGAGTTTTGGTTATTAATTCTATAATTTCTCCAATTAAACTTTAAACTTTATAGAAAAAAGAAAATTCAACCGACCTATTATAAATCCAACTTCAAGGAGTATTAGGATTGAGAAGCTAGCAGCCCCACACGGCAAGGGCAAGGGCATTGTTTTTGGGTTATATATAAATATAGTTTGGTTAGACTCAAAAACCTACACCTCTAGTCTCTGAGTTAAAGTGGAGGAAATTGAATTAATTGAAGAAGTTTGCTTGAAACGCAGCCACAACTTAGCAAAAGCCAGGTACGTATAAATATAATAATTCCTCAATAATTAATCATAGTTTGCTTGCTTTGATTGTTTTGTTCTTTCTAGAATTTCATGTATGCAATATGCATTGTAAATCTCATATATTTCACTTATAACTTACAAAGTTTTATTCAATTAATTATCATTGACTATTCCAATAAAATACGGACTTAGCTATAGGACACAATTTTTTCTCTTTTTCCACAACAAACTTAATAAATAGGTGTAGGTTCCAGTTAACTTAATTGGTAAAGTCTCTGATGGTTGTATAAGAAATCTGGAATTCAATTCCCGCCTACACCAAAAACTGATTGGTGCCTTGATCTGATGATAAAGAGTTATCATTAGGAGCGGACCATAGATTAAAACTCTCTAAAAAAACAAAAAAAAAAAACTTAATAAATAGGAATAAGTTTCAATACTGTAAGTTAGAGGCTAACCCCATCCATGAAGGGTAGGTAGCTCTTAATATCAAATTATTATAAATAAATAAATTATTGTAGAACATGAACATCTATGTCTCTCTCTTGTTCTACTTCTCTTTATTTTATTTTATTTTTTTGTTTTTTTTTTTTGGCTTCTATAACTCTCGACAGTAACGTGAGTGTGTTATGTTAAAGGTCCGGTTAGTGCCACACAAAAAAAAAAAAAAAAAAAAAAACCTTATATATATATATATATATATATTTTTTTTTATAGCCATATATTAATTTCTGCATGCTCTTATTTATATTCTTTATATATTTTTACATAATATTTTCTATTGAATAATTTAGAGATTACACAGTTAGAGTATATTAATAGTTTTAAATTTTTAAAAGATCTAAAAATTTAATAAATTTTAAAAATAAAAACACTGTGTTTACATCTCTAATTTTCCAAATGCATTAATTATTTATTATTTATATAAATTTATTTGGGTAAACTATGTATTTGGTCTCTATTCTTTACACAATATTTCAATTTGGTCTCTATTCAATTTAGTTCATACTTATATCTCTTAGATGAAAATTATTGATATGAGTAATGGCTAAAATAAAAAAATTAGTTTGTTGCCACATCAACGGAAACTAATTTTTTGTTTTGGCTATTAGCCAGGTTAACAATTTCCATCCAAAAAATAATGGCAATGACTAAATCGACACAATATATTAAGGACCAAATTGAATATGGTGTAAATGATAGGAATCAAATATTTATTATATATATATATATTTAGTTACTTATTTAACAAAGAAATATGTGTAAAATTGGATGTGAATTTAGGTGTGATGGGAAGGTCTTTTATACATTTTTCTCTTGAAAAGGAAAAGAATATGATTAATTAAAAAATAGAGAGGAGAGAGATAAAGCTAAACAACGTAAGCCAATAATAAAATTTGTAAAAGTAAACTAAAATAGATTTTATTTTTAGTGAAAATACTTACAAATCCAAAACCTAGGAGTATTAGGAATAGATTTCCCACCCAACAACGGCATTGTTCAGGAGGTGCGCTCTTTATATAAGGGAATTGATTCAAGGAATTGATCTGCTAGAAAAACTTTCAAAAGGTTTTTTTTTTTTTAGGAAAAAAACTTTCAAAAGCTAGGTATGTAATATGTCATTATTTATTCTTTATGGAAAAAAAAAAATGGGTATGTAAGAATTACTCTTCCTCCCTTTGTTATTATGTTCTTTCCTAGAATTTCATGTATGGATTCTGATCTCATATATATCACTTATAAAATCACAAAGTTTAGAATATGGAGGGTTCCTCAACTAGTGGAGATAAAAGCAGCACAAAAAACTTTAGAATATGGAGTTTAAGGGTGGCCTTTTCTTTTCTGTGTAGGTCATAGGAATCTCATTTTCTTTATTTGTTTTCATGTGCGTAACATATATAATTGTAAAAGAAAAAAAAATGCATGCTATATATTATTCCATTGGAGTTGCTAAGTGTCGTTATATTGTACTTCTGAAAAATTAATTTTCTTTTATTTTTTTTCTTTAATGGTACATGAAGATTGAGTAATGGAAGAGGCACGTGAAAGGAAAGAGCAACTGCAAGAACCAAGTAATGATGAGAAACAACTTATGCTTTCTCATCCTCCTACTGACACACAATCATATCCTTGGTTAGTAATATGTGATGGGAAAGATAAAGAAAGGCAAACTTTTTTTAGCATATCAAAAAATTATTTTTACACAAGGACCATTCCGGAGATGCGCAATAAACTAATATACACTAGTACTAATGGATGGTTGGTGTTAAAGGATCTCGATTCAAACAATTTGTGTCTTTTGAATCCTACTTCTAAAGAGATGATGCAGCTTCCGCAATTAATGGTAGACATTACAGATGATGATATTTGCATTCTAACAGCAACACCAGATGACCCCAACCATCAATTTCATGTAGTATTCATTCATTCCGAAACATGCACATTTTATTTTTGCCAGCTTGGTGATGAAAAATTTTACAAACAAACTTTTGAAGAAAATGGGTCAAAGTGTATTTTATCTGCTACATTTCATGGAGGAAAAATTCACATTTTGATAAACTTTCGAGTACCTGCAGGTTATTTATTATATACTGCCGAGTTTGCGGGTGGAGAAATTTATTTTACCAAGTTGGCAGTAGAGGATATTGATAAGTCCTTACCTAATATTATGTTTAGTTTCGAAACTTATCTCATTGAATCGTGTGGTGAGCTCTTGTTTGTTAAACAAATGTTTTTTGGATCACACGAGAGAAAGGTTCACAGTTTCCTAATTTTTCGGATGGATTTTTCAAAGAAAGCATGGGTCCAAGTGAAGAACATAGGAGAGCGTGCTATTTTTATTTCTGATAGGAGCAACATATCTTGTTTTGTACCAGAAAACGGAGTCAAACGGAATTCGATTTACTTCACAATAACCTCTAGTCGATTTCTTTACGTCTTTGACTTGGAAGATGATACTATTACAAAGTTCCTACCTTGCCCTACTGTGACTCGTCGTGAGTTATATCTTGATTGGGTTATACTGTAATAGAATTATTGTAATATTTCAATTGTTTAATTGTCAGTTCCATTTTATTCCTCTTCCTATTGGGTTATACTATAATAGGATTATTGTTATATTTCAATTGTTTAATTGTCAGTTCCATTTTATTCCTCTTCCTCGAATACATAGGTATCTAAGCCCTTTTCTCATACAAAGAGCTTTTTTGAAGTGGATGCTTGGATAATTTTTTGAAGGCTTTTACAATATATATGAGCTTTGACCAATAATATATAAGTACAAATATATATATATATATATATATATTGAGAGAGAGAGTGTGTGTTATTAACCGATATTGAAATATCTCATTCTTTCCCCAAATCGAAATAGTACATGGTGCAATATTAACTGATAAATACACTTGTTTTGGAGATTGGAGATGCAAATGATCCACCATAATAGCTTATTTATCTTGTGCAATACTATACAATTCAAGAAGGATTACTTTAAGCTGAGAACACACTAAATATCAATCCAAAATAGGATAAAATTTTAACCTATGATAATCGTTCCATAACTATTTCTGATTATCATAAGTCAAGATACCAATCGATTTTTACTTAATAATTTTCTAAAAGTAAAAGCTACTTTCTTTCTTTCTTTATTTTTTCATTGTTATTATATAAGAGTTCTGAAATTATATAATAAATTTTAGTCTGGTTGTTGTTTTTCAATAAAATAATATTTGTCATAAATTCATGACCAAAACCGCACATGAATTAAACTAGTACATAATAAAATAAATACAAAATGGACAATTTTTCCTTTGTTATGAGATTACAAAACCTTTTTTTTTTTTTTTTTGGGATAATATCAAAACTCTCTCTCATGAATTCTTCTCCCCCTATATTCCTCTTTCTTGATTGGATTTTAGAATCACCTATTTGTATATATATATATATATATATATATATATATATATAATAACATGAAAGAAAAATAATGAAATAATGGAAAAGAAAGTGAGTTAATGTTTTAATAATACATATGTCATATACGTAATGCATTTTTTTTTTTTTGAGAAAACTCATATACATAATACATGAACAAGCTTTTTGAGCAATACGAGAAAACCAAGATAAATTAATAATCAAATTTATATTTTTTTATCCTACTTCCACAAGTATTTCAAATTGGGTCAGCCAGGATAACCCTCAAAGAATTGTCTCCCCAGGCACAAACTAAATACCATATTGAAACACATATCCCTCATAAATAAACTAATTTGGACCTTATGTGTGACTCAGCTGAACTTAAAAGAATCATGGTAAAATGCAATTCCACACAAACATGAATATCATAGAATTTTGCTGCAGATTTGTATCATTTGAATACAAAGGGCACTTTGCAGTTTCAAAAATGAGAGTGAATGCTATTTTGAGTATAAGCATCAAGGTTCACATTAAGATAAATCTTTGAAGAACAGAAGAAAACAATATGGAGGAAATTAAGGTTATGTTTGGTAACAGTTCCTGTTTTTTAATTTCAAAAACTTGTTTTTGTGAATATAAAAAAAAAAAAAAAAAAAAAAACAATTTTCTTGTATTTTTGAAATAATAAACATGTTTAATTGGTTAGTTGAAATTAAAAAAAAAAAATATTTTTTTGAAGAAAAAAAATATTTTTTTGAAGAAAAAAAATAGAAAATACTGAAATATATTGTTACTAGAATTTGAACTCTAGCGCTAACTTATTAAATGCGACAGATTCATCAAATTAAAAGCGTATTTTCTTTAACTTTTGAAAACAAGAAACTAAAAAGTTTGAAAACAGCTTGTTTGCATGTTTTCAATTTCCTTCAAATTAAGTTTTGAGAACAATTTTTGTTTTCTATCTATTTTTGGTTGCCAAATAAATTTTTTAATCTCATTAAATTTTCCTTCATGAACTATTTTTTAAAATATAGGATAATCTATAACAAACACCTTTGACCTTTCCCTAACATTGCAAAAGCAGGAACCTTGTGCACGACATATGACCTTTCAATCTTAGGCCAATCTATGGATAATAGTATCCCACAAACATCGGTGACTTTAAGATGGGTAATGTTGCCAGCAATCGGATTCACATCAGGTGCAATACCTAATCAATGGCTGAGATTGAAAGTTGAAAAAATAACTTTCAATCTTAGCCATTAAATAAAATATGTTAAAAAAGAGTTAAAAAATTAAAGTTAAAAAGTAAAAAAGGTTTAAAAAAAATTGTAAGGGAAGTAGACTTGGTATTGCACCTGATTGAATCCGCCAGCAACCTATTGAAGACTACTGAGAGATCAGCTAAGGCTAGTCCCATTGCTGATAGGTCTGATTGCCTCATTTTCCTAGGTGCAATTGCTTAGGAAACCTGGGACTAACTTATTTTATCTTTCTTTTTATTTTTTATTTTTCTCGTTTGTTTCCCTTCGCTTTCCATCAAATCAGAACTAAACTCTAAACCCAATTAATTAAATTACTCATGAAAATCCATGTTATGTTGAAACTCTACCCCAACAAAGTGTAATTACCCGGCCCTTTCTGCATAATACCTAACTTTAAATATTATATATCCAAGTTATAGTTCTTTAAATATTAAGGAGTGAGGAAATGTAGAGTTGAGCTAAGGCAATTCGGGTGAGAAGAAGAAGAAGAAGTGATGATGCTGAAAAAACCACTAGTGAGCCACACAATACTCATACACTTTAAACAACACCTGCACAACAAAAAGGAGAAGATCTAACAGAGAGCACCGGTGTGGTGCCGGCCAAATACTCTCCGAAAGTCAAGTTAGAACTTCTTTTCAACTCTAGAGTGCTAGAGATGGGTTAATTATGCGTACCTCGATTTGTGAGGGTATTGGGGTTTTTATAGTAGTAGAGGGTTGACCTCTTTTCCTTGGAGTAGAAGTCTTTTCCTTATAGGAGTCTAACATTTAGCGTGGGATACAAGTCATTTCCTTATATATTCATACGTGGTGGTCAAGCCAAGTTTTAGTAAGGTCGTCACCTTTTAGGACCGTCGGTCTACTTGACCTCCGTCAGCTATATCGCCTTCAGCTTATTAATGGCGTCAGCTTTAAGGTCTTCAGCCATCCCCACTACTTATTCCGTCAGCTTGAGCTGTAGGTTCTATTATATGAGCAAAGCTGACGGGTTGAATCTTTTATGCTACTATTTCACTTATCAAGAAGCATCGGAGCAATGGCTGAGAGAGTGAAGCTTGTTGAACTTACCATGCACGGTAGCAACTTTGCGAAGAAGAAGATGATGAAGCATCGGAGCAATGGCTGAGAGAGTGAAGCTCAGTTCGGGTGAGAAGAGAAGAAAGCCATTTGTGAATATGAGAAAATGGCCACTAGTATCACTCATTCCTCACTTGAATCTCGTGATCAAAGGCATAAACAATTGAATAGAGGAGGAGATTTATTTGAAAGGCAAATAGGTATGCAAAAGGGAATTTTTTTTTTTTCTTTTTAAATTTTTAAGTTAAGGCAGGCTTGGGTAACTGATATCTTTAGGATATTTGATAAGTTTAGGAAATTTTAGAAAAGTTTTTGATACTATTTACATTTTTAATTTACACAACCAAGCAATCATCTTTTTCATTCAATTACCAACATATTGTCTAAATAAGTAACACTATAAGCATTTATAAAAATTAAAAAAAAAAAAAAAAAGTAACATTATAAACAAAATGCATAATCTTTTTATGATTTGTCAACCAATTTTTGTATTTTTTAAACTAATCATGATGAAATCGATGCAATGCTCCACTAATTTCTATTTTAGGGAAACCATGGCCAAGAGGTTAACAAGAAATTTTTTTTTTTTGGGTAAATATGCTATTTTTATTTCATCATGATCATTAGGATGACATGATAATACATTTTCTCATAACTTAGGATTTGAAAGAAGATCATTCAAATCAATACGAATTTCCTTAGAAGATAAATCTTGCAATACAAGTGCTTTCCTAGTAAGAAATTTGTCCATAATGCTAGCAAAAGAATAAAGGATAAACTATAAATTTATTCAACATATTCAAGTTAGACATTCAACCATTACATTAATCATATTCAATAAAGTATACATTATTTTAGTGTATATGCATATGTACAAAATGTATCACATAAATCCAACAAATTTAGATAAAGATTAAAGCAAGTACTAACAATCTAACAATTTAAAAATGTGCTTTTTTTTTTAATAGAGATTTCAAAATATGCCATTTGAAAACAACCTGTATATGTCTTACCTTCACAGGCATTATATTTCAGATGAGTGAGTGGTGGAGGCGTTCTAAGGTGAATGAATGGGGAGATAAAGCAGGACACAACCTAGTTCTGAC
Organism: Quercus glauca; assembly: GCA_023736055.1. NCBI lineage: Eukaryota > Viridiplantae > Streptophyta > Magnoliopsida > Fagales > Fagaceae > Quercus > Quercus glauca. Next base: position 41,311,875 of record CM043321.1, on the reverse strand, counting down.
AATGTCAAACACTTCAGTTAAATTTCTTCATATATTTTTAACCCATTATTATATGGGCGCCGTTTGAAAACCTTAATCCTCTAAGTACATTTGGAGGGTGTTTCAGACTTTTCCAAATTATATTGAATTTCTATCTTATTTTATTTATGTGGCCTTAATTTTATTAACCCAATATTTTCACAGCAATTGTAATAATAATGCTTTAGTGACAAGTTGTTATTGATTCTCATCTTAACTTCATTATTGACATTACTTCTTTTTTTTTAATCTAATAACAGTTTGTCATATAAAAAGTTTCTCTGCCTCTAGTGAAAGTTAGAAACCCTAACTTCTCCTAGGCTGTAGAATTGTCGTCCCTCACCGGAGGTGTCTCTGTCCCTTGGGGTAACAAGTTTACACCAAGGTTTGTTGGTTCTTTTCTTCTTGGGTCTTTGGGAAACAATGTACGTTACCTCCATGGACGAACTCACGAGACAGTGGAAGGGACTCTCTCTTTCTCAATGAGAAGGACCCAAATTCCGTATGAGATCTGATTTGGCTACGACGGAGTATATTATCGCAGCAAAATTCTTAACGAAAAGAGCTTTGAATATGGACGCCATTGCAGCAACTTTCCAACCCTTATGGCGGTCCAAAAATGGTTTTCAGTTGAAAAATCTAGGAAATCATATAGTGCTATTCATTTTTGACAGTAAGGTAGACGTGGACAATATCCTTGCAAACGAACCATGGAGCTATGATAAAAACCTTATGGTCTTGCAACGGTTTGAAGCAAAATCTGAAGTTGAAAATCTGTCTTTTAACCTCACCCATTTTTGGGTTCAGGTACATGGTATTCCGGTTAGATTCATGAACAAGAGAGTGGCGGAAGGTTTATGTGAGACAGTTGGTCAAGTATGCCACCTATAGACTGCTCCTACTAAAGACGGGGGAAGTTTTATGAGGGTCCGGGTTTTAGTGGATATTTCCCAACCCTTGTGTAGGGGACGAGTGATAACTTTTAATGATAATAGGGAACAATGGGTTACATTCAAGTATGAAAGGCTTCCTAACCTGTGTTACTGGTGCGGCTGCCTGACGCATGGTGATAAGGACTATGAGCTGTGGATCGAAAGTGAAGGAACTCTACCTGAAATGGAAAAATCATACGGAGCCTGGATCAAGGCACCACCTTTTAACGGAAAGAGCAGATCAGTGATCTCAGTCCCAGGTTTTTACACGAAGAAGAAAACCAACCAGATCGGAGCACTTTCTCGGGGACCCAGCCAGCACTCTCTGGCGACTGTTAAGTCAACCCGATCTGAAAAGGCAACACAGCCCGAGAAGGAAAATTCAGACTTGGAAAAGGAGCTGAATCTGCAGGTGGAAGATACTTTCCTTGCTGGTAAGTCCACTGATAACTTGTCTCCATCACTCTCGGATTTTAAGCCGCACTATACTCACATGAATGATTTTCAGATTGCTCTTGATGCTATAGACCGAGATTTAAGCAAGTTTGATTTGCCTTTGCCAAAAAACAACTCCCCTGATATACTACCCCAAAATATCACTCCACCTACGTCATCTCAAAATATCTCAAAAACACTATACCCCACCTCCCATCCCAAGTGTCATACAACGTCATCCCATAATATCCAAGAATCACATTACCCCACCTCCCATCCCAAATGTCCTACCACGTCACAAAGCCCACCCATCCCTCTCTCTGATATTCCCAACATAACAATATCCCCACAAAAAAAAGCTAACCCCACGTTACCCCATAATACCATACCAACACAGTACCATGCTACTCCCTCAAAAATTTCTACCACGACACACACATTACCCACCCCTCTCTCTGATATTTCCAACCTGACATTACTCTCCCAAAGCAAAGATAATCCCACGTTAACCCATGATACCATACCAACACAGTCCCATACTACTACCTCCAAAATTCCTACCATGACACTCACACCACCAAACTCTCTCTCTGATGTTTCCATCCTAAAAGTGACCCCACAAAACAAAGCCAACCTCACAACCTGGAAACACTTACCCAGAAATGGAAGGGAACCAACCTCAGACACACTTGAAATTCTAGGTCAGAAGAGGCCAGCTTGCAATCATACAGACCATACTGGGTTACCCAACAAGAAAATTGGGTTTTCTCAGCGTGGTAAGGAAAATGTACAGATATTGGCAGAGGCTGTTTAACAGCCCTGCCAGAAGCAATGAGTCTCTTAGTGTGAAACTGTCGTGGGCTTGGGAACCCATTAACAGTTGATCAGCTTGCAAATTTGGTGTGGGCAAAAGATCCCTCTGTTGTGTTTATAGCCGAAACATGGACAGATAAAGCTAGGCTAGAACAAGTGAAAAGTCGAATTCAATTCAAGAATCTGTTTGAGGTTCCAAGAAGAAATAAGGCAGGTGGTCTGGCTCTTTTCTGGAAAGAAGACTTCAACTTAGATATTGAAACTTTCTCCCCAAACCATATTGACACCATAATCAATAAAAATACACCTGATCAATGGAGATTCACCAGATTCTATGGCGAACCGGACACCCAAAAAAGACATGAATCGTGGGACAAACTGAGAGACTTGAGATGTGCTGGAGACTTCAACGAGATCACTCGTCAATCTGAAAAATTAGGGGGAAGAACCAGACCACATTCACAGATGCAACTCTTTCGAGATGCTCTAGATGATTGCAGTTTCATTGACCTGGGATATGTGGGGTTTCCTTACACTTGGCATAAAACACTTTGCCGATTATACACTTTTTGAGAGACTGGATAGAGGTTTAGCTACAGCAGAGTGGTTCACAAGATTCCCAGGTACAAAAATCCACCATCTTGATGTTACAACCTCTGACCATAAACCGCTGTGGATAACTCCGGAAGGGATGGATTCGAGTTTCCATAAACCTTTTAGATTTGAGCAAATGTGGCTATCGGATGAAGGGTGCACTAATACAGTAGAAGCTGTATGGAGGGAGAGGGTTGTAGACCCGTGGGACACCAGAGTTCTCAATAAAATAGATAAGTGTGGACGGGAGTTGACAAGATGGAGTAAAAAATATTTTGGAAGTGTCAGAAGAGAACTGGAAAATAAACGTAAGCAACTTAAACAAGCAGAAAATGAGGCAGCCCAAACTGGAAACTCCACCCGTATGAAATTGTTGGAAAGTGAAGTAAATCAGTTACTGGACAAGGAAGCCAAGATGTGGGGCCAGCGCTCAAGAGTTATGTGGCTTAGAGATGGTGATCGTAATATAAAATTTTTTCACAGCAAAGCTTCACAACGTCGCCGAAGAAACTATATCACCAAACTACGGGATACCAGGGGGAATTGGTGTGTTGGGCAAGACAATGTGAACGCTACTATTCTGGATTTCTACCAGAATTTATTGTCATCTGATGAACCGAGTGACTTGACTGAAGTGATTGATGTTATCCCACATATGGTTACACCCGATATGAATGTCCAGCTTGGCAGAGAGTTTACAATTGAAGAGGTGGAGGTAGCAATAAAGCAGATGGCCCCCCTTAAATCTCCCGGACCCGACGATATTGGTCTTTGATTGGATCAGACGTTACTCATTCCATACTGCATTATCTCAATAGTGGTATACTCCCCCAGTCACTTTACCACTCTTTTATCACTCTGATACCAAAGGTTAAGAACCCAGAGTACGTGTCCCAATTTAGGCCAATAAGCTTGAGTAATGTGCTTTACAGAATCTTCTCAAAAGTTTTGGCAAACAGATTGAAACTTATTATGCCTCATCTTATTTTTGAACACCAAAGTGCCTTTATGTCTGACCGTTTGATTTCAGATAATATCTTGGTGGCTTTTGAAACATTGCATTACATGAGAAATCATAATAAGGGGAAGACAGGTTTTATGGCCTTGAAACTCGATATGAGTAAGGCCTATGACAGGGTAGAGTGGTCTTTTATGGAGAAAGTCTTGGTGAAAATGGGTTTTCAGGATAGATGGGTGAAGTTGATGATGGCATGCATTACCACGGCTTCATATTCAGTGTTGATAAATGGAGAACCCCACGGCCATATCACACCATCAAGGGGACTCCGCCAAGGAGATCCCTTATCTCATTACCTCTTCCTAATGTGTACAGAAGGGCTGCATGGACTGATAAATAAAGCAGCAACAAATGGTGATATTCGTGGTGTGTCAATTTGCCGCAATGGCCCCAAACTAACCCATTTACTTTTTGCAGATGATAGCCTAATTTTTTGTAGGGCTACGGAGAGTGAATGCCAATCTTTGTTGAACATTCTTGCTACATATGAGCGTGCCTCTGGTCAACAAATAAACCGAGCTAAAACCACACTCTTTTTTAGCAAGTCCACTAATGCGGATGTCCAAGATAGGATCAAGGATATGCTTGGAGTAGCGGTGGTTCAACAATATGAGAAGTATTTGGGTCTCCCCTCCCTAATTGGTAGAAACAAGACTGAAAGTTTCACTCACATAAAGCAACAGATTTGGAAGAAATTACAAGGTTGGGAGTCAAAGCTCTTGTCCCAAGCAGGTAGAGAAATTCTTATTAAAGCTGTTGCACAGGCTCTTCCCACTTACACCATGTCTTGTTTTAAATTACCACTCACCTTGTGCAATGAGATTGAGGCTTTAATCCGCAAATTTTTTTGGGGCCAAAGAGGGGATAATCGGAAGATTCACTGGGTGAATTGGTCAGAGCTATGTAAGCCCAAATCACAAGGAGGTATGGGTTTCAAAGACCTAGCCACGTTTAATGATGCACTCTTGGCAAAACAAACGTGGAGACTCTTACATGACACCCAATCTTTGTTTTACAAGATCTTCAAAGCAAAATTTTTTCCAAATACTTCGGTGATGGAAGCAAGATCCCCAAATAATGCTTCATATGCTTGGAAAAGTATAATGAAAGGAAGGGAGGTAATAAAGAGGGGAGCGGTGTGGAGAATTGGCACGGGGACTTCAATCCGGGTGTGGGGAGATAACTGGCTTCCTGTGAAGAACAAACCCAGAGTTTTATCACCAAAACCGGATGGGACTGGTACGATCTGGGTGAGTGATTTGATTGACCCAATAAATAGAACATGGAAAGAGGATATGCTTGATCGGATTTTCTATGACTTTGAGGCAGCTACTATCAAGAATATTCCTCTGTGTCGCTCCATTCAAGAAGATGTACTTATTTGGCCATTTAATCTGGATGGGGAGTACTCTGTTAAATCGGGTTACAGATTCTTACAGAAGCAAACACGCTCCAACAGCCAGGACCCTCAAATGCTGAAGCCATGAAACCTCTCTGGAATAAAATATGGAGTATGAAAGTGCCAAATAAGGTTAAAAACCTGATCTGGCGCGCTTGCACTAATTCCTTACCCACCAAGGTGAACCTAGCCCAACGCAAAGTCACCTTTGATGGGTTGTGTGCTATCTGTGGAGTGCACCAGGAAGACACGGTTCATGCTCTGTATTGCTGCCCAGCGCTGAGTTCCTTATGGAGTCAAACTCCAATATGGAATCATGAAGCACTCAAGGGCAGCAAAAATTTCACTGACGTTATGGGTTTTGTTTTTGCAGGTAATAAGGAACCGGAGCTATTCTCCCTTGTCATATGGAACCTGTGGAATCGTCGGAACAATTTACGCCTTGGCAAATCAGCTCTGCCATTGGACAAAATAACAGAGCATGCCCGCGAAAGACAACTTGAAGCTCTCACATCTTCAGCGTTCCCCTCTCGGCACAGAGGTCAACACCAGATGGCCTGGACTCCGCCGGAAATCCAACGTTTCAAGGTTAACTACGACGCGGCAACTTTCGTTGATGATAACAAAGCCGACCTGGGAGTTGTAATACGGAATAGTGAAGGCCACCCAATTGCCTCACTAACGCAACAAATCCCTTTGCCAGCCACAGTGATTGAGATCGAAGCACTTGCAGCACGGAGAGCAATGGAGTTTGCACTGGAGTTCAGTTTGGAAAATATTGTATTGGAAGGTGACAATGAGTCTCTGTCCAAAGCACTGAAGAGTAGAGATAAGAGTATGGCACAGCACGGCCACCTTATAGAGGATATTTTAGTTCTCAGTTCGTACTTCCCAGATTTTACTGTATCCTTTGTACGCCGACAGTGTAATAAGTTGGCCCACTCTCTAGCACGTAAGGCAAAATCTTTACCTTTTATGACTGTCTAGATGGATGATGTACCACCAGACCTTGTTTCAGTTCTTCAGGCTGATTTGACTGGCCTATCTTAATAAAACGTCTTTGTCTTGTTTCTAAAAAAAAAAAAAAAATTTGTCATATAAAATTTATTATAAAATTTTTGTGCAAAATGTTATACACGTACCTTTTATCAAATTTGATAATGAAAACAAGTAATTGCCTTATATATTTCATCAAAGTATCATCATTCATAGATGGTCATAAAGCAGATTACGAGTCGTGTTAGGTTGGTTTTAGGCCCGACTCACACCTCTACCCGATAAAACCCCAAACCCACACATTTTTAACCCTTCCAAAAGTTCAGTTTAATGGGTGGGTTGGACATCGGGTCCCTTACTTTTTCTTTTCTTTTCTTTTTCTCTGTGTGTGTCGGTGCTATATTGGACTTTGGATTCTTTTAATTTAAAATTATTGTAATTTGACCAAACTGAGCAACTATAAAATTTTCTACCAAAATTTTTAAAATAATTTTAAAACGGAAATGAATTAACTAGTAATAACGCTTTTTTTTTAATAGGAAGTAATAATGCCTCTATTTTTTTTTTTTTTTTTTGAGAAACAAACACACACACACACACAAGGGAGAGGGAAAGGGGTTCTAACACAAAAGCACACCACAACTCCACTCAAAAGCCATGGTAACTTTTAAGGGAGGGTGGGGCAAGTTATACTACACACAACATACTCTCTTAAGCAATGTGGGACAATTATCCATTCTTTTTTTTTGAGAAACAAACACACACACACACACAAGGGAGAGGGAAACCATGGCTTTTGAGTGGAGTTGTGGTGTGCCTTTGTGTATAATGCCTCTATTTGATTGCTATAAAACCTAAGGATAAGTCTAAAAGGAAACAAAAGTACTTACTCTATTTCAAATTGTTGGTCCTCTATTATATTTTGGGATGTCCAAAATTTTGTCATGTCTCTAAAATTATAAGCTCATTAATTTACTAAGTTTCCTATTATGCCCCTTCCAAACATAAGCACTTAAAACAATACATTTTTTTGAGAATTTTTTTAAGGCTAATTTTGGAAACTTTTATATTTTTAATTAAGACACAAGACAATAAATTATGTTCCCTTAAAAATTATGTTTTCTAAGCATGACCAACAATTTGGGACGGAGAGAGTAATTAATTGAATGTCAAAAACTCAAAAAAAAAAAAAAATTTAAAGCATTTTTTTATAAGGAAAAATCGCAATTGAACAACTACAGTTTATTTTTCGGTAATAACTATTAAAAAAAAGAAATTAGCATACTGTTTGGCATTAATGACCCAACTCATTATAGAGAATGCAACTTGAATGTATTCCCCCTCTTAATGTACCTCCTTCCAAAGCAACTTTAAATTTTAGATCTATTTTAGTCAAATTCCTAACATGACCAAATTCAAAATGAGATTCAAATCTGGTATCAATTTTTAATGGAGAAAGACTAACCCCAAATTTCATATAGCCATAAGCAAATTCATCTCCTTGAAGTCTCTCTCCTTAGATCTCATCTCTCTCTCAAGCTCACTCAAACTTAACTCTAAAAAACCATGGCCGAAACCTCCGCCTTCCTTCTATCTAAGGGCAGAATTCCAACCAAGGTTGAGACCCCGTGAGAACCACCATGCTAGTGGCGATCTACGACAGCGTCACCACCAACGGTGGCTGCCGTTCCTCTTCTCTCTCTCTCTCTTTTCTCTTTTTTTTGTGTGTTTGTTTGATTTTGGATACCATGTGAGTAATTGGGTTTGGTTTTGAAAGGTGTGATCTTTGGCTTGGGTGTGGTAGTTGTGATTTGTACATGTTTGTGATCTACTAGTTGTGGGTTTGTTCTCTATGTTTGACCAACAAATTGGGACGGAGAGAGTATTTGATTCAATGCCAAAAACTCAAAATTATCCACAAAAAAAAAAAAAAAAGCATTTTTTTACAAGGAAAAATCAAAATTGAACAATTACAGTTTATGTTTCGGTAAAAACTATTTAAAAAAATATTAGTATACTATTTGGCATTATTGATGCCCACTTTGGCAAAAAGGCCCAATAACAAGAAGAAGCCCAACGATATAAAAGGGGTGAAGGAAGAAGAATTAGCAAAGTAAAAAAAACCATTAAGCTCGAATGGCAGGAATAATGGTCCACAGGCGTATAAAGTAGTAAAAAAGCCCCACGGAAAGCAAACGGGCCCAAGGGAGCTTAGAGAAGGAAGTAGTAAGTCCATGGAAATCATAAGAAGTAGAAAGCAAGTAAAGATGGGCCGGAAGAGCCCAAAGAAAGGAATTAGTAAAGGGGGGTTGGTGCAAAGGCCAACAACCCCAAAAGCAAAAGGTATAGTAATTGGGTTGGAGAAGCCTGAAAGATTTAGCAAAAACTCATGGGAATGTAAGAATGGAATGAGCCAATGATGCTCAAAGGAATGAAGTAGGCCGAGGATGCCCAGAGAAATAAAATGGGCCAAGGAAGCCTAAGATGATATGAAAACTGACCCAGCAAAAATGCTGGGCAATGTAAACTAAGTGAAGAAAAATACAAGGCAAGCCCAAAGGAGGCCCAACAAGCATAGTTAAGCGACGTCATGGCAGAAGTAACGCAGTGGCGTGGCAGAAGTATTAGTCAACCCAAAAACCAAAAGTAAAAGGAGACTAGGGCTGAATGGAAGAAAAAAGGGCCCAGACCCAAGCAAGACCCAGCCCAAAGAAGAAACGAGATGCAAATAATGAAGACCAAATTACTCATCCACGTTTCTCAAAAAAAAAAAAAAATTACTCATCCACGCCACAAAGGGTTAAAAATAGGCGAAAAACTCATTTTCGTCCCTATATTTTCACACAATTCCTACTTTGGTCCCTGTCTTTTTTTTCCACTGCTATTAGTCCCTATCTTGGAAAATGTGTCTCGTTTTAGTCCTTTCCATCAATACCCTAATGGCCCTGTTCTACGTGGTAGACGGAACTATTAAAATAATAATAATAAAATTTATTTTCGCATTAAAAAATACCACATCAGCATCTAAATTAAAAAAATTAATTAATTAATTAATTAATTAATTAATTTTAATTAAATAAAAAAAATTAAAAATAGAATTAAAAACCAAAAATTACATAAATTGAGATCTAAGTGTATCTTGAATAAGAATAACAAGAACACAAATTCAGATCTAAGAACACAAAACCAAATCTAAGAACACAAACCCAGAGCTCTTCTCAAAAAAACAAAGAACACAAATTCAAAAATTAAAAATCCAAAAATTAAAAATCTCAAAATCATCATTTTCTCAAACACAGCAAAATCATCAAATCCTAAAGCCTCAAAGTATCAAATCAATCCAAAAATACAACACAACCAATCCAAACAAAAAAATCTCAAACGCAGCAAAACTCATCTTAAGCAAGTTGAACCCAGCAAACCCACCTCAAGCAAACCCAGATCCGATGGCCATGCTCTCCACCGACGAGCTCTTCTTCGAAAGAAATCTCGTTCCACTACAGTTCTTATCGGTCAAACCTCAAGTCAACGACACCACCATTGGATTGCCGATCGGCAAGGGAGTTGACTAAGGACCTCGATCAACACATAACCGAGTTTTGACCGAATCGAATCATCCGAATCTTTTTCTCTTTTACAACATGGATACAGCATCAGATCCTCCGACGGATCTTCTACTCTTCTTTTGCAACGCAAACCAAAAGAATGGGTTGTGTTCACCAACCAAATACGTGAGAGAGCACATCCACCTGAAAATCGCAAAGCCTGTCCACCTGAAAACCATCAACCCATCATGAACCCATCAGCCCGACTAGATCAGGTCCAAGGCCGTGGTGAGTTCTCTTTCTCTCCCTCTTTCGCATTTGGCTTTTGTCGCTGGTCTTGGATTTTTATAGGGGTTTTTGTTGATTGTGCTTGTTGGAGTGGGCCACGGTGTTTGTTTTAAATTCGTGGGTTTCATGGGCTAATTTTTGTTGGGTTGTGGTTCCAATTTGGGTCAAGGTGGCAGTGGTTGGTGGTTCTGATCTAGGTTTGGTTTGTGGCTTGCTTCGTGGTTTGGTTCTTCATTTGTGGTTTGGTTTGTGATTTATTGGTGGGTTTGGTCACTGTGATTGTCCTTGGGTTTGTGGCTTGCTTCAGACATGTTGGTTGATGGGTTTTTCTGAGTTTGAGATTTTTTTGTTTGGATTGGTTGTGTTGTATTTTTGGATTGATTTGGTACTTTTGAAGTTTTTGATTTTTGGATTTTAATTTATAGGTTTGTGTTCTTAGATCTGGGTTTGTGTTCTTGTTGTTCTTGTTCAAGACACACTTAGATCTAAATTTATGTGATTTTAATAAATTAATTTATTAATTTAGATGCTGATGTGACATTTTTTAATGCCAAACTAAAATTTTTTATTATTATTTTAATAGTTTCATCTGCCATGTAGGACGGGGCCGTTAGGGCACTGACGAAAAGGACTAAAATGAGACGCGTTTTCTAAGATAGGGACTAAAAGCGGTGGAAAAAAAAGATAGGGACCAAAGTGGGAATCGCGTGAAAATGTAGGGACGAAAAATAGTATTTCTACCTTAAAAATAAGTAGCAGAACGCGCAGCAAGACTAGATGAACCTTAGGCAATGACATATGCGTGAACAGCAAACAAGTCATGAACTCACATAGGAGTGGAGCACGCACAAGGCTTAGACACTACCCACTTGTGCTCAGCCAATACAAGCACAAAAAACTTGATCGGTGCAAAACTGCAAGTGCACAGTATCGTAGTTTTATAGTAAAGTGATGAGAAAAGTATCGTCCTCAGGGATTGGTAACTTACTTTTGACAAATACCAAAATTATGCTAATCTCGATTTTATCTAGAGAAGTCACTAAGGTTGTTGTAATTGGAATTTAAAATAAAATCAAATTAAAGAAAATAAGCAAAGGAAAAGAAAGATGTTGTTCAAAGATCAAATTAATGGGAAGAAAACTTCTAGGAGATCGATTTCACCTAATCCCTCACTATGCTTTACTCATCTAGCTAATTAAATTTAATTCTCTTTGTTTGTTAACAATCTCCAATAAACATCCAAAAGCCTCTTTCGACAGTCAATTGGAAACATTCTTGTTCATCAATTTACACAAGAGTATGCAATTTAATAAAGCAAGAAAGCATTAAGACCAATGATTTTAATACTACACAGGTTCATACAAGTCTTTCAATCTCTATATTTACCTATGCCGAAATATTCAAGATCTATCCTATAATTCCCTCTTTCGACAGCAAATCACAAGATCAAAATCATCTAATTAATGGCCGGTTAATTAGAAGCAATAAACTCAGAATAAATCAGACAAACATGAAAAGAATTAATTCAAATTATCATAGAAAAGCAAGCATAGTTCAGAACTAGATTACATCGTTTTCCTAGAAATAAGAAATTTAGTTCATGCTAAAAATTAAATTCAACATAAACGAATTCACCATAATTTTTCTAAGAAGATTTGAAGGAAAAAATGAACACAAAAATCTGCTTCAGCCTCCCCTTTCTTTCTGCATAAGCTTCAGCTTCTTTTCTGCTTCAGCCATCTCTTTCTTTTCTGTTTCAGCTTTTCTGTCTTCAGTTTCAGCCTCTAAACTTTCTGCTTCAGCCCCCCTTTTATTTTCAGCGCCTCCACTTTTCTTTTTTTCTTCCAGCCGTGGTGCCCTTTTTTCTTTTAGATCTGGTGCCCTTTTCAGCCCAAAAAACGTTTGTCTTTTTCAGCCCACTGTTTCAGCCCAATACCTTGCTTTCTTCAGCCCAAAAACCTTGCTGTCTTCAGCCTAAAACCTTCCTCCTTTCAGCCCAAAAGCAGTTCCTCTTTTCAGCCCAATATTTTCTTTTATTCAGCCTAAAAACGTTGCTCCTTTCAGCCCTTTGTTTCAGCATTTTTCCTCTTTGCTCTATTTCAGTTCTCTTTCATTTGGTTAAATCTTTATTTCCTTCAAATCTACAATAAAATTTAAATAACAATAATGAAGTCTAAAATCAACAAAAATAAATAAAATTAGACTAAAGTTTAAAGTTGAGAAGTGATAAATTATGTCAAATTATGCAAGTCATCAGTGGACCATAGGTCAAAGGTCAGAGAGGGTATGGTCTGGCAGTGGGGAGAAGGGGGAAGTCTATTCTGGGATTTTCGCTTAAGCTCTTTTGGGGGAAATGTTATGCTGGGATGACATACTACCCAAAAAAGAGAAAGATGAGCTGGAATCACTATGTGCATGCCATAGGAATTAGTAAGAGAGAATACCCAACCCTTATCCGGATGGGAATGCCACAAAAAGTAAGAAAATAAAACAAAACTCCTTTTTTTCTGGGAATGGAACGTTACGCAGCCAGCGTAGGATAGTGGTGCTGGCTGAGCAGTCAGCAAACCAGTGGATGGCCTAGGAAGGACCACCCACACCATGCCAAAAGTAGTTGAGAGGTAAAATGGTAAATCTAATCACGACAGGCAATATAAAAAGGCCTTAGCTGTGTATAGTAAACAACAACGGCAAAACAAGAAAGAACAGTAGGAAACATAGAAATAAGAGAGAAATAGAAAGCAGAAGAAAAAAAGAAAGGATAAACAGAAAAAGAAAAAAAAATAAGAGAGTAAGAAGTGAAGTGAGAAAACAAAAGTGTGATAAAGCATGCACCAATAGGATATTCCCTTCTCTCCCTATCAATAGCCTACCCTTTAGCAAGTTAAAAGATTAGAGATTGAGCCATTTAGGTCCATTCTTTCAAAGTAGGCAATTTCTATGGCAGGATTTCCCTATGAGATTGTCCACATTGAAGATTGATTCCCTTCTTGGACTTAAATCTACTAAGAAGCCAAGTTCAGCAAACTAATCCCCTTTCTCCTTGTTTATCACGATCATTTAAGCATTAACATTATTCCGTTCATTATTGCTAACTTATTTCTACCGTAATCACATTGTCGTGTTTTCCTATTGCAAAATTGTTTAAATATTATCTTCTGTTGGCAGCAAGCACTTTAGTTAGAATATCTCTTTTATTATCCTGTTATATTATGTGTCTCCTGCTATAACATTCTTATGACAACATCCCCTACCATGGGCACGTGACCAAGATCTCTGCAAAAGGGTCCTAGACTGTGCACAAGCTAGCTTGAGGTGAGTTTCAATTGAACCAGTCCCAACTCTCCTACCCTAGAACTATTGGGCCACAATACGGCAGGAAACCGTCCAGTTCAAAATACAACAAGGCCCACTACAGGCATTAATGACCCAACTCATTATAGAAGATGCAACCTAAATGTATTCCCCCTCTTATTAGCAACCCACAATAATACCCTTGGCTGGAAGTTTGTGAAGGTGAAAATCTAGATAGTCAAGTTTCTGTAGACATATCAAAGAATCAGTTTTACAAAGACAGTATTCGAGAGATGAGCAGTAAAAAAAATATGTAGTAACGGAAACAACTAGATGGCATTGAAGGATGTTGCTTCAATGGCTAACCTTACTTTTAAGGAATTGGTGCAACTACATCATGTGGCATTTTGGATATTTGTGTTCTTTTGCCATCACCAAATGAATCTAATTGTCATGTGATCTTGAACTCAAAAAAAAAAAAAATGTCGTGATCTTCATTAATTATTCATCAAATACATTTTATTACAATGAAGATATTATTGCAATAATTTGATTCGACTTGTTTTGGTCAATTATTTACAATTTATTGCAAATAAAATTTATAAAGTAATAGCCTATTACAATAAAATATTTGAAGCAGTAAATTTTTTTATTGCACAAACCTATTATCTCAAATTTTCTTACAACACTTCATAGCAATTATTACAATAACTTTAAGGTCATAGCAACGATTTTTTTCATTGCAATAAACATTTTTTTTTCTTATAATGTTATTTAAGTTAATACATAAATAGTACTTGTGAAGAATTAATTAACTTAATTTCAACTTGTTGTATAGGAATGGAGTTGGCACATGAAAGGAAAGAGCAAATGCAAGAACCGAGTGATGAGTAAAAAAAATAAAGTTCCTAGTTGTTGATTCAAGTAAAAGAAAGACAATAGAAACTAATGAAGCAGAACATTTAAGAAAAAGAAGGAAATTGCAAGCTGGTAAAATGGAACAATATATGTAGTATATGCAAGTTAATGAATCAAAACAACATAATCAAGTAGATGAACACGGAACAGCAAGTTGTTGATGCAGAATAGCTCTCCTAACCTCCTCCTATCAGCAACCCACAATCATACCCTTGGTTGGTAGTTTGTGAAGGTGAAGATCTAGATAGTCAAGTTTTTGTAGACATATTAAAAAATCGGTTTTACAAAGCCAGTATATAGGAGATGAGTGATAAAGCAATGTATAGTAGCAGAAACAACTGGATGATGTTGAAGGATGTTGCTTCAATGGTAGTTTCTCTTTACCTTATTTTAAGGAGTTGGCGAAAGTGCATCATTTGACATTTTGGATATTTGTGTTCTTTTGTCATCACCAAATGAATCTAATTGTCATGTGATCTTCATTAATTGCTCATCAAATATATTCTATTACAATGAAGATATTATTGCAATAATTTGATTCGACTTATTTTGGTCAATTATTTACAATTTATTACAATAAGATTTATGAAGTAATAGCCTATTACAATTAGATATTTGAAGTAGTAAATTATTTATTTATTATATATATCATTGCATCAAAGTCATTAAAAATTTTGGAGTTTATTGCAACAAAATTTTTTGTTGCACAAACCTATTATCTCAAATTTTCTTTCAACACCTCACATCAATTATTGCAATGACTTTAATATTATTGCAACAATTTTTTTTGTTGCAATAAACATTTTTTTTCTCTTGTAGTGTTATTTAATTTAATACATAAATAGTACTTGTGAAGAATTAATTAACTTAATTTCGTCTCATTTTATAGGAATGGAGTTGGCACATGAAAGGAAAGAGCAAATGCAAGAATCAAGTAATGAGTAAAAAAAATAAATAAATAAAGTTCCTAGCTATTGATTCAAGTAAAAGAAAGACAACAGAAGCTAAGGAAGGAACATTCAAGAAAAAGAAGGAAACTGCAAGCTGATGAAATGGAACGATATATGCAACATATGCAAGTTAATGAATCAGAACAACATAATCAAGTAGATAAAACAGAACAGTAAGTTGTTGACGTGGAACAACTCTCCCAACCTCCTCCTATTAGCAACCCACAATCATTCCCTTGGCTGGTTGTTTGTGAAGGCGAAGATCTAAATAGTCAAGTTTTTGTAGACTTATAAAAAAAAAACAGTTTTTCAAAGCTAGTATTCGGGAGATGAGCGGTAAAACAATATGCAGTAGCAGAAACAACTGATTGGTGTTGAAGGATGTTGCTTCAATGGCAATTTTACTTTTTAACCATATTTATCAACTACATCATTTGACATTTTGGATATTTACGTTCTTTTGTCATCACCAAATGAATATAATTGTCATTTGATCTTCATTAATCTCTTATCAAACACATTCTATTTTTGGAAACCCAAAGATGAGGAATTTTATGAACAACGGTTAAGGTTTGGAGATTATGCCGTAATTGCTGCTATCATATTTGGAGGGACTATTTAATTCATGACAAGGTTAGCAATAAGAGACAATGGAGATTATGCATTATTTATCGCTCACTTTGTTGATTCATCTTTGCATTTTGGTGTAAATGAATACTTATCTCAACCATTATTTCAAACTAGCCGAGTTCCCCTGCCCGATGTGCAGTCACCTATTTTATTAGTTTCCTCCAATATTTCAATAATTTAACTTCCAAAAAATTGTAATATTAAATGTTCTATTTTATAAACAAATCAGAAAGACAATAATAGAGGTGTAATACTTTGATCATAATATATGTGTTTACAAATTTGGAAATTGCATGATATTATGACTAATATAGATCAGCCAATTTCATGCTTATTGAAAAAAAAATGCAAATATCATTTTGATAAATAAAAAAAAAAATATCCTTCAATAATTTTTTTTTTGAAAGCTAATGTGGACCATGCCATATCAACACTTTGTAAAATACTTGTAAAATTGTTTCTAGCATTACTCTTCTTTTAAATATGGCAAAATGAAGCCACTGATTAAGAAAACATCATGGTTTCAAAAACCGAACCAGTCAATGAACCATTTTCACACATGATTCCTAGTTTTTTGGGCATTTTTACTCGACGGGATTGGTACCCAAGTCTTGATTGAACCAGTCAAACCGGCCGGCCTGGTCCTGTTTGTAAAACTATGGAAAAAATGACATTTTTTTTACAGTGGTTTAGTAAGAGGGAGAAAATACTAAAATATAATAGAATTTCAGATTTCTTAGAGATCTTCGATGGATAAAATGTGTAATTTTTGTAAAATTACACCAGATGTGACTTCACTAACTTGAACCCATATATATATAAAATTGTTTTTACATTCATGGTTATGTGTTATTATTATTTTTTTACTTTTATTGAACCTTGTTTCTAATGATGCACAAAAATCGTCAGTGAGTTAATCGTCCACATGCGCCAATGGAAGGTACTTGAAGAACCAATTAAAGGGCACCGGTGGGGTACCGGCCAAAGACCCTCTGAAGGTTAAGTCAGTGATAGAAGAATCTCCAAGAACTTAAGAGTGCAAGAGTTAAGGAGAATTCACGTACCTCAAGAAGGGTAAGGTTTGTGGTTTATATAGTAGTAGAGAGCTTACTTGAATCCCTTAATTTGGGGAGATTTCCTTGTAGAGGGAAGGGTCCCAAGATACTCGGGATCACCTTTCCATATATAAAAGATCTGATTGTTTGATAAGATCTTTGGCCATGGTGAGCAAGTAGTTTCCATATAGGGATGCGTAGACGAGCCTCATATGTCTTACAGGAAACCCTAGATGGTGGGTCGTCCCGACATTAGGGATCGTCGGGCCTGACGATCCTTCAAAGGATCGTCCGTATATGCGATGGATTGTGCGCCATGGGTTTGATCATACCTATGGGACTGGTCGTCCCTTAGGGATTGATCGTCTCCTAGGGACTAATCATCCCTCAGAGAGTGGTCGTCTCTTAGGGATCGATCCGTCCTTTTAACCCTTAGTCGTCCCTTGCTAGGGTAAGTTCGAAATTTTCCTCATCAGTTTCCAAGGTAACAAAACTAACTAAATTTGTGCAAGAATACCATATTTCTATTCAATATTTTATCATATAAATCTTAGAAAACTCATATCAAAATTTCATTATTCTTAAATAATTAATATAAAAAAATATATGTATTTATCATATTAGTAATCTTTTTAATTACATAATTTTGAAAAGGCCCTATTAATTGTTTTGCATAATTTTTTCTTTCGTCTCAACTTTTTATAGTTTAAGATTTTATTAATTGTTTATTTTATGTCAACATGTTAGATTCATTGTCCATAAATTGTAAACTCCATGATTTATTGGTCTAAATTTTAAATTCTTGCATTTTGACTTTTTACGCAATATTTTCTTTTAATTAATACCAATTGTCAAAGCAAATCAAGAATTGTATCTTTCTCTTTCTCAAAAAAAAAAAAAAAAAAAAAGGATGAAGAAGAAGAAGGAATTGTATATTTCGAGTTAAAATAGGGTCCATAATGAATAATAAAATCATTCGTCTCACTCATTCAATCACTCGTAGTATTTTATTTTATATTCCGTCAACTGAAATATGTTGCATTTTGAAATTTGATTAAATTAGAACATCCGATAATAGGCATAATTGATAGTTCTATACTCTATAAACTTGGATAGAAGCGCATAAAGCATGCAATTTTAATTTAGGATCCAATCAATGTCTGCACAAAGGCAAGGGACTCTACCAATTAAAGGAAGAGAGAAAAGTATGTGCGACTGGGTGTCATTTAAAGCACTTTCTGGATGGGTTCAGTATATCACCGATTCACCAAGCAAGAAAAGCATTTCTCTCATACACACACATGACACAATTTACATGTAGGGGGTGTTGAAGAGTAAGTTACCTGTATAGATTGAGGGTGCTGAAATAAATGGGGAAGGGGAAGGCCCAAGGGGGATACCCAAGTTAGAATTGGAAGGCAAATAGAAATGCAAAAGGGGATTTTTTTTATTTTTTTTTATTTTTTTTTATTTTTAAGTTTAAGTTTAAGGGTTGGGTAACTGATATCTTTAGGGTATTTGATAAGTTTAGGGTACTTTAGAAAAGTTTTGATATTATTTTTACGTATAAAATTTTAAATTTTTTGAGTTTTCATATTTTGAAACCACTATATAATAAGTTTATTACATTTTTTTTTAATTTACATAACCAAGCAATTATCTTTTTTAATGTACAATTATTAAACTACTTGTGGGGACATTTTTGCGTCAAGACCAAGTGTTGCACTTTGTAATCTTTTTTGGCTTCAAGTCCCACATTGGAAGGAAAGGCTTTCCTTCCAATGTGGGACTTGAAGCCAAAAAAGACTACAAAGTGCAACACTTGGTCTTTCCTTCCAATGTGGGACTTGAAGCCAAAAAAAATTACAAAGTGCAACACTTGGTCTTGAGGCAAAAATGTCCCCACACTACTAATTTCTCATTCAATTATCAATATATTGCCTAAGTAACACTATAAACAAAATGCATCATCTTTTTATGATTTGTTCCAACCATTTTTTATATTTTTTTATACTAATCAGATTAAATATGTTCCACTAATTTCTATTTCCATTTCTATTTAAGGGAAATCATGCCCAAAAGAAATCATGGCTAGTACTTAACAGCCACTCTTTAACGGTCACTCACTCCAACCAAACCCAAACCCAAATGCCAATGCCACCACTCCCTCTCTCTCTCTCTCTCTCTCTCTCTCTCTTGTCATCGCCACAACCTATCTCTTCTTCATAACCCCCTCACTCACTACAACTTTCCCATTACAAGTACTCTCTCTCTCTCTCTCTCTCTCACTATATGCATTGTGGGTTTTGTTTTGTCAAGAATGATAAGCTAAACCAATTGTTTGAGCTTTCAACAGGGACAGGTTAGAGGATACCCTCTAATTTCTCATTCAAGACCACTATATGCATTTAGTTGTCTTAGGATCATTTTTCCTCATCTCCTTTTTGATCCCATGTGATTATATAAATAAGAATTTTGTGATTGAGACTTTGAGATCAAAATTCCTAGCAATTGGTGCCTTGTACGTTTCTTACAAATTTGAAGTTCTTTATGAGAATGAGAAAGCAGGTGAAGGTTTTCATGCTCACATACCCACATTTTGATCTTTATGAGAAGGGGAAAGGGCATTTTTGTAGTTGGTCACAGTTATAGCCTTTATCTCTAAGTGTTTGATTATTTAGTTTTATGCAGAGATTGCTAATTGTTCCTCCTGAGGTAGCTTATGGAAGCAAAGGAGTGCAGGAAATCCCTCCCAATGCAACAATAGAGGTGACTCGTTTTTATCTCTTTCCCAACGTTTCTTACATGAAGATTAAGAGCAAAGTTAAGTTTTTGCTTGAACTCGAATGGTCCATTGTATTTAGGATATATATGAGATATGGGAATCATCTTTGATGGGTTCTTCAATTGGCTGTTGTAGCAGTTAGCGTATGATTAGCTTTGCCGTGGTTAGATCATCAGGCAAGAGATCACATCATTTTTTTTTTCCTTCTCAAAATGAAACAGTAACTTTCTTTGTGCCTAAGCTAAAAATGTTAAGAGGCGCAGCGCTAAGAGGTATAGTGGCTAAGATTGTCTATATCCATAGGTTATTATTTCTTAATTGTGTCAATTTGTGGAGTTGAAAATCTTCTAATTATTTGTTCCACTTTTAGCTATAAACTAAATTCTTTTGAATCTTTTCTGCAATAAATAATAAGATTACCATGGTTTAAGAGACGCGATGTGGTTTTCTGTGCTTCAAGCATGGCCTCTGATGCTTATTACTAATCAGCTAAAATTTTGGTGAGAAATGACATGTCTGGGCTGCAATGCTTGACTTCCCATCTTTCTTTTATTTATATTTTTAACTTTTTTGAACTTCGCTTATTCTTTCTAAACTAGTGGCTCATTCAGAAGGCCCAACCTCTTTCTTCCCCTGGGTTTTCTGGTTTCCTTTCTGGATTTAATTTGGACCAACCCTGTGAAGGAATTGGTTTTAGACTTTTTGTCAGTCTTGGACTTATTAGCCAGTCCGGTCCTGTAATTATAAAATTGATCTGTAAGTGGTAAACCCAGTAAGAAACTGTAAGTTTTACCAATGGAAGAAATTCTCTCAGTTGATTAGGTTTTCAAGTTCACAAAAACAACTGAACAAAATGCTTAAGCCTCCATATCATTAAAAAGAAGGCCAGATGATTATAAATGAACCAAGTTACTTTAAGAAACTAAATTTGCTTGGGCTATTCCACTTACATCCTTTACACTAGTTAACATTATGCTCAGCATGTTCCATGCCTGAAATAATCCATGATCTAGATAACCCCCCATGTTTGTTACAGACATTTTTGCAATTGATTTTATGGGACTCTCTTCTCCCATAAAAGAACATAATTTCCGATAACACACCATGTCCTGTCAGAATTAATTCTATAGCCATAGGTGTTATTAATCAATTTATCTTTACTGTTTTCTATCGTCATTGGACTGCAGTTGGATGTTGAACTACTGGCCATCAAACAAAGCCCATTTGGGTAAGTATTGGGTTATGAAAACAAAAAATCTTGACCTTCAAGTGTCCTATATTCCAATTCCCTGGTGATTAATTTCTGTTATTAATTTGTTGTGCAGGTCTCCTGTAAAAATTGTTGAAGGTTGATGCTGTTATGTCCTCCTGATGCTGTCATGTTGGTAATGATTTGTTCATATGGGATTGAAGGCTGAAAACTTGTGGGAGAAAAGGATTTCTTCCTTGTACAGGCCTCTATTGTGAACCGCAGACCTTCAGTTTCATTTGTTCCTGGACCAAAAAAAAAAAAAAGACTACATAAGTTGATAATGTATGCAATTGTTCTTGTAAGTACTGTTGACCTTTAATAAATATCCTTCAACTTTTCAGTTTCTCAAAATTTATCTCAAGTTCCCCCTCTTTTCTAAATGTTCTACTTTGAATTTATTTGCAAATCGTAACACGAAAATGTTACCTGGTGGAAGACATGGAAAATAGGGATACCAGAGTGGAGAAAATGGAAAAGAACTCATTTTGATTGTTCTTTCTTATGTTTCCAAACAGATGGATGATTTGGTTTGCTTCTCCATGAAGGACAGTCATGAGTCAACAAACTGGACTTGTTATTTGGTAACATTCTCTTGTTCATTTGTTTTAGCATGAGATTTCTTGGACTGCTTGGTCATTGCATATTATTAAGGAAATAGATTATGTCTTAAGTTTTCTTGTAGTCTATTGGTATGGCTCCCACTTGTCTTGCAACTGATACACGTGATCATTTACTAAAGGGAAAAACACTGAGAAGTGAGAAGTAGTAGTAGTGCAGGGGCCACTATGTTGTGGAATTCCTCCTTGCAATTTATTAATCAACTGTAATTTTTTAATCCAAATTTTCAATATTCTCATGATTTTTTGCTCAACAACATGAAAGACAAGGAAAATTCCCTACTCTTCAACTTGGTATTAAGGCCATTTCTGGTAAAAGCTTTCCTCGAGTACAGCTAGAAATGCGTCCCTCTAGACACCATAGAAGAGGAATCCACCTCTCCAATAAATGCCAAAAGTTTCATGGTTTTTTATATTGATTCTTGTGCACACTTTATTCCTTTGCTATGGGCCTATAGCCTTATATTTACCCTCTCTTCTTTCCTGCATGTACGATGATCTTTTCATCTCTTCTTCCCCTTTGCACATGCAAAATGGTCATCAAGCCAAACACAACACCACACTTCCTTTGTAGCTGTATCTTCTTTCTTCTTTTCCTTGGTCTTCAATGTTCTTCTCAAAAGGCCTGTCCAAATTGTGGCTCCATTGAAGTCCCATATCCTCTAAGCACAAATCCCAACTGCGGTGACCCAGACTACTCTCTTCGTTGTGATCCCCACTCTAACAAAGTTTATTTTGATACCCTCAATGGAAGTTCTTATCTTGTACTCAGCATTATGGCTGCATCTCAACGCATGGTGGTGCAACCATCGGCGTGGCTGCCTGATAGATGTGTTACTCAAGACATGCTAGTGAGTGAGGGTCTCTGGTTGAACCAATCTCTCCCTTTCAACGTCACTTCATCTAACACAATCTTCCTCTTCAACTGTTCACCGCGGCTTTTAGTCTCTCCTCTCAATTGCACTCCTTCTAGTCTTTGTCACCGTTACTTGGATAGCTCGGGACAAGTTGACACAAAGAGAGCACTTCAATGTGCAAGTAATCTTGACCCTTGTTGCACCTTTGTTGCTGGTGGTATGCCTTCAGCATACAAGATACGGCTTCACAATTCAGGTTGTAGAGCCTTCAGAAGCATCATTCATTTGGATCCTGAGAAGCCTGCTGTTCAATGGGAAGAGGGATTGGAAATTCAATGGACTCCCCCACCAGAACCAGTTTGTAAGACTCAACTTGATTGCTCAAGGGCTTCCAAGTGTTTACATTCTGGTCTAAATGGCCGCCTCCGTTGCCTTTGCAACAAGGGATACCACTGGGACCATGGTGTTGGAACGTGCTTGAGAAAGAAGAGAAACACTAAGGCTGGCCTCAGCTTAAAGGTTTCCATGGGGGTAATCTCCTTTTTCTCTCTAGCAGTAGCAATGACTGCTATTGCAGTAAGAAGATCCTGGAAACTCTCCAACCAGCAGGCAAGGGTGGCCAAGGCAAGAGAGGACATGTTGAGATCAAGCAATGGTGGGAAATCTTCAAGGATGTTTCACCTGAAAGAGATGAAGAAAGCTACAAAAAATTTCTCCAAAGAAAGGGTTTTAGGGAGTGGTGGTTTTGGTGAAGTCTACAAAGGTGAGCTTCAAGATGGGACTGTTGTGGCTGTTAAATCAGCTAGAGTGGGTAACATCAAAAGCACAGAACAAGTTCTCAATGAAGTTGGTATACTTTCTCAAGTCAATCACAAGAACCTGGTTAGACTCTTGGGTTGTTGCATGGAAGGTGAGCAGCCGTTGATGATCCATGAGTACATCTCAAATGGGACCCTCCATGACCATTTACATGGTAAGTTTTCCACATTTCTGGACTGGAAAACAAGGTTAACAATAGCTTTACAAACTGCTGAAGCACTGGCTTATTTACATTATGCTGCACACACTCCTATCTACCATCGAGATGTCAAGTCCACAAATATACTATTAGATGATGAGTTCAACGCAAAAGTTGCAGATTTTGGGCTGTCAAGATTGGCTCACCCAGGGCTAAGCCATGTATCAACTTGTGCTCAAGGAACATTAGGATACTTGGATCCTGAATACTATCGTAGCTATCAATTAACTGATAAAAGTGATGTTTATAGTTATGGGGTTGTGTTGCTTGAACTTCTGACCTCCCAAAAGGTCATTGATTTCTCACGTGATCAAGATGATGTTAATCTAGCCACTTACGTGATCAACCGGGTCAACAATGGTGCAAGCATGGAAGTTGTAGATCAGCAGCTTCTTGGCAATGAGCTCCCTGGTGATACACTACTGGCAAGCATAAAGCTCTTCTTAGAGCTTGCACTTTCCTGTCTTAGAGAGAAGAAGGGGAATAGGCCTAGAATGAAGGATGTTGTTCAAGAATTGCAGTGTATAATCCAAATTGTTGATCAAGAAGAGGTTACTAATGAGGTTGGTATTTAGAGTATGAACGTAGTATGATGGTACTGTGATAGTACTTTTTTTTTTTTTTTTGGGGTGCTTGTATTTGGAGTATTTGCCTGTTAGATATGTTAGTTATGTTTTTTTAATGTCTTTTTTTTTTGGTTGCTAAAGTATGTTTGTTATATGAATGTATATCATCTTTGAATATTCATGCTGCAAAGTAGAAGGTGTGGATGAGAGAAGGTAGTATAAATAATTCCAAGAGGGCGCTGATTATGAATAGCCCAAAGAAGCTCTAAAGTGATTCCAAGGTTGGATTTAAGTGACTGGAAAAGATATAAAGAAAAATTTGGGATCAGATGCTTGCTTTCCACAGAAAGTAAATGGAAATGCTCTAGAAGACATGGACTTGCAGTTAATGGGGTTATTGGAATCAATTGGGGCTTAACATGATTGTTGCTTTAGAGAAAAACAAATTAACTTTTGGAAATGGAGAAAGCAGTTGCATATATAGAGTTTGAATTGGGAAAAGGGATTGTCTAAAAAAGGAAAGCATTAACTTAAAGTTTATAGTTTTCATTTGTTGTGAATCATGACGGAAATCAATATCAAATCGTATAATGTTTATTGCTCCATATTCTCGCCCACAAACTTAAGTGGAATACTAATTTAGTAATTTACAGAGCTTTTTTTAAACATTAATGATGGCCAAAAATAAAAATATTAGAGCATGCTTTTATTTTTTACATGAAATCCTTTTCAAATCTTTTTTTAGAATGAAGATTTCTGATTCTTACCTGATAGACACGAAAAAGTTGCAAAATGATAAGTAAAAAAAAAAAAGAGAGAAGAAGAAGAAAAAAGAAAAAGAAGCTTCTTACTTCCTAACATCTACTACTGCATTAGCAATCAAGTTTTAGTTTAAAAATTTTCAAGTCAGCTACAAATCCCCAACAGACTAATCGCAATCAGCCATGTGTACTCGTTTATATTATTATATTTCAAAATTAGAATCTCTATTACCACCTTAATTAACATGTTTTTTTATTACTTCTGCTGATATTATTTTAGGTATTCTTATACATTTGTTAGTTCTCTCAACTTGAAAAACTAAACTCTTCCTTCACTACTATATTTATTGATTGCTTTCACACATAACTAAATCATCTCAAGTGACTCTGTGTCATCTTTTCATCCATAGGTACTGCCCCTATCATTAAATGAATTTCCTTATTTTGAATCTCATATTTCCTTGTATTTTTAGTTATCTATTTTAACATTTCATTTCAATTACACTGATTTTTATGAACATGTTGCTTTTTAACAACCCAACATTCAATAACATAAATCATATTTATTGATCCAATCCTAACATTTTCCTTTAACTTAATAAATATGCTACGATCACAAAGTACTCTTAATATGCTTCTCCACTTCACCTACGCTGCTCTTATCTTACGATTTACATCATCTACAATCTCTCAATCCTAATGAACTATTGATCCAAAATATCAAAAACTTTTGTTCTTAGGTATCTCTTAACCATCAAATGTTACAACTCATTTATCTTTACTTTTACTAAACTTACATTCCATTTATTTGATTTAAATCATATTAATTGAAAGCCTTAAGACTCTAAAGTATCTCTCAAATTTTGAAACTTAATTATTAAGTCTACATCTAGTTTTATTCACTAAAACTATGGGTGAGTTTGGTTCAGCTTTTTAAAACTGAGTTTTTTGAAAAAGTGGGATTTTCAAAAAATGCGATATGAAAAAGTGTTTTTTAAAAACGTTGAGTGTTTGGTAAAAGCTGTTAAAAAGTGCTTTTTGAAAAAACTGAGTGTTTGGCTAGCACATATAAAAGTGGCAGTTTGAAAGGTAAATTACCAAAAATGACAATGTATATATAAAGAAGTTTATTTCATACTTAAATCAACTACTTCATATACTTACTAAAAAAACTAATTAATAATAATAAAAATAAAATATATATTATTGGTATTATTTTAATAATGTTTGTGTTTAGTTCTTTTTGGTGTTATAATTATTTGTTATTACCATTAATTACTTCTTATCTGTGGGGCCTCAAATATTTATTAACCTCGGCCCACTCCACATCGGGCCCAAGGTCCGTGCCGAGGAGAAGCAGAGCCTGAGAATAAGCGTACGAAGCCCAAGTCATCAAGGGACCTCGCCGAGGATGCTCACGTCCTCGGTGAACTAACATTGATGGTGGGAAGTTGTCACTTGCCCATTGAACGTACGCCACCAACACTTTGGCCACATTAATGGCGAATTGACTAGCAAACAGTGACATCTTGGTCATTTCAACTAACAGAAAGCCTGCAAAGGCAGCTGAGGGGACAAGCTCTCAAACACAGATTTTAGATAACTGACAAATGGACGGCAATGATCAACTAAATAAAACTATATAGTAGATAGAACCCCTAGGATGAAGGAGGACCCCAGGAGGAGACATGGAAAAGGGGGTTATCAGGGTGCCCGAGGACAACCCTTATGTTTGTGAGTTTTAAGGAAAGAGATCCTCGGACTGAGCCGAGAATGAACCTGCTTCACAAACACTTAGCCAAAATCATAAACCTGCTTCACAAACACTTAGCCAAAATCATTATAAAAATCCCCACAAACACTTAGCCCAGATCATTGCGATTATCCTCAAGAACACTTAGTGAAATTCTTTTGCTATTATTCCTATGAATTACACGTCATCCATTGCCTGCTTTGCTAGTGCTTAGCCCTTCTACCCACACTCTACAAATTTTATTATTTAGGGTTCAATACAATTTGAGTCCTTACAATTGGCGCCGTCTGTGGGGAGGACTTGTGTACTAGCAAGTGCGACGGTTGGTGTGAAGAGATTAAGAGCAACACTTCTAAAAAAAAAAAAAAAAAAACCAAAACCATACAATTTGTAGCAACAACATTCACTCATAAGGCAACAATTACAAGAAACAAGAATATGCGAAAAATAAAAGAGATGAAACAGGTCTACTTCTTTATTAATATATGAAGAAAAAGTTACATCTTACAATTGATGCCCATGGGGCTTGTTCTAGAGCTAACTACATAGAGAAGCGTCTAATAAGGCTGGTTGAAAAGTAAGAGAAGAGGAAACGAAGGAAGGAAGGCTGGTTGAGGAGCAAAAGAGGAGGAGAGAGGCGGAAAAGAAGGAAGGAAGGCAACGTTGAGGGAGGAAGAAGCCGCGGCACCGGGCGGTTCCACCTCCTGGTTACGCCTGGTTTCCCTCCCAACCCCATCACTGCCGGCTTGGAGGGCCAACGGATCCAAAACCGAGGGAGGGAGGTTATGTTCTTTTTGGATCCTCCTCCAAACAGCAAGGAGGGTTCCACCGCTGGTTAGGTTGAAAAGAAGGAGAATCTTCGGTCTTCTCCTACCCCAACCCCAGCATGACGTCCAGGGTTGGGGTGCCATCCTCGGCTCCTGAAAGGGGCTAGACCTCTTCGAAACCGCCCTTTTTAAGGGCCAATTCATTTGGTGGGGCTCAAACTGCTATTTTTTGCAGAACCCCTGAGCAATGTCTTTGGGAGAGTTTAAGATGAATGTTTGTCGAGTGTGAAGAAAAATGTTGTCCCAGAAACGCCTTATATAGAAGGCGAAAAATTGGTGGAAGTCAGTCCGCATTAAATCCTAGGGAGAGATTACTGGAGGCAATAACTCCGCCCAAATTCCAAGGGGATTATCTGCCGCTAGATCTTCGTAAATCCGCAATTGACATTAATGAGGAGGCGCCTCATTAACAAGGAGGCACCGAAGCATCAAGACGCGTTACTCGAACAACCCAAGAGGCGCCTCGTAATTAGAAGAGTTGCGCCAAACGAAGAGACCAGAACAGAGCAAGGTCCCCTCCTCGGCAAAACTTAAAATCAGAAAACTAGGTACTGGACAGAACCTAGGCATTGCATTGTCTTCGGACTCAAGCCTCTGGGGAAACCAGCTACTTCAGACTAAAAACTAAGTGTTAGACAGAACCTAGGCATTGTATGGTCCTCGGACACCAGCCTCTGGGGAAACTAACCACTTAAAATCAGAAAACTAGGTACTGGACAGAACCTAGGCATTGCATGGTCTTCGGACTCAAGCCTCTGGGGAAACCAGCTACTTCAGACTAAAAACTAAGTGTTAGACAGAACCTAGGCATTGTATGGTCCTCGGACACCAGCCTCTGGGGAAACTAACCACTTAAAATCAGAAAACTAGGTACTGGACAGAACCTAGGCATTGCATGGTCTTCGGACTCAAGCCTCTGGGGAAACCAGCTACTTCAGACTAAAAACTAAGTGTTAGACAGAACCTAGGCATTGTATGGTCCTCGGACACCAGCCTCTGGGGAAACTAACCACTTAAAATTAGAAAACGAGGTACTGGACAGAACCTAGGCATTGCATGGTCTTCGGGCTCAAGCCTCTGGGGAAACCAGTTACTTCAGACTAAAAACTAAGTGTTAGACAGAACCTAAGTATTGTATGGTCCTCGGACACTAGTCTCTGGAGAAACTAACCACTTAAAATCAGAAAACTAGGTACTGGACAAAACCTAGGCATTGCATGGTCTTCGGACTCAAGCCTCTGGGGAAACCAGCTACTTCAGACTAAAAACTAAGCGTTAGACAGATTCTAAGCATTGTATGGTCCTCGGACACCAGCCTTTGGGGAAACTAACCACTTAAAATCAGAAAATTAGGTACTGGACAGAACCTAGGCATTGCATGGTCTTCGGACTCAAGCCTCTAGGGAAACTAGCTACTTCAGACTAAAAACTAAGTGTTAGACAGAACCTAGGCATTGTATGGTCCTCAGATACCAGCCTCTGGGGAAACTAACCACTCAAAATCAGAAAAATAGGTACTGGACAGAGCCAAGGTCTTGCATAGTCTTCGGACTCAAACCTATGTGAAAACTAGTCACTATAGGGCGATATAAAGCATTGGGCAGAACCAGGGTTTTGTACTGACCATGTGCCCAAACTTATGGCGAAACCAACCCCTTTGATGCTAAGTACTGAGCCCTGCTAGGGACAAAAACCAAGAAAAGCTGAGCGCTAAAGCACAACAGTGTAAACCTACCCATCCTAGGAGAACTAAGAAGGAACTCAAGCGGAAAATTATAGAAAAGAAAACTTACAGAATTAAGGAAAAACTCCTCGGGCGAGCCCTTTGTGCTAAAGAAAGATTGCAGGGACAGTTGCAAGGATGGGTATACTAACAGAAAAGGCAAAGCTCGACAGGCCAAGATGGTAGGCCCGAGAATGTCAAAATTCTCCTCCCCGCCCGAGAGGTCGGACAGCAGAATTTCGAGGGGCTATTGTGGGGCCTCAAATATTTAATAACTCCGGCCCACTTCACATCGGGCCCAAGGTCCACGCCGAGGAGAAGCAGAGCTTGAGAATAAGCGTATGAAGCCCAAGTCATCAAGGGACCTCGCCGAGGATGCTCACGTCCTCGGCGAACTAACATTGATGGTGGGAAGCTGTCACTCACCCATTAAACGTACGTCACCAACACTCTGGCCACATTAATAGCGAATTGACTAGCAAACAGTGATGCCATGGTCACTTCAACTAACAGAAAGCCTGCAAAGGCGGCTGAGGGAACAAGCCCTCAGACACAGATTTCAGATAACCGACAAATAGACGGTAATGATTAACTAAATAAAACTATATAGTAGATAGAACCCCCAGGATGAAGGAGGCCCCCAGGATGAAGGAGGCCCCCAGGATGAAGGAGGACCCCAAGATGAGACATAGAAAAGGGGGTTATCAGGGTGCTCGAGGACAACCCTTATGTTTGTCAGTTTTAAGGAAAGAGATCCTCGGACTGAGCTGAGGATGAACCTGCTTCACAAACACTTAGCCAAAATCATTATAAAGATCCCCACAAACACTTAACCCAGATCATTGTGATTATCCTCAAGAACACTTAATGAAATTCCTTTGCTATTATTCCTATGAATTTCACGTCATCCATTGCCTACTTTGCTAGTGCTTAGCCCTTCTACCCACACTCTACAAATTTTATTGTTTAGGGTCCAATACAATTTGAGTCCTTACATTATCAATATTAATTAAATCTAAATAATTTTCATCATCATGAAGCACAAAATGAAAATTTAAAAAGATGATAAAATACACACCAATAATCCAAGTTTAAATTGTACTACATAAAAATGTAAAAAGATGATAAAATACGTACCAATCATCCAAGTTTAAATTGTACTACATAAAAATGTAAAAAGATGATAAAATACAAACCAATAACCTAAGTTTAAATTGTACTACATGATATTATTAAAAAAAAAAAGAAAAAAAAAAGACAACAACTAATTATTATCCCCCCAAATGGAATTAGCAATGGAATCATGAAGATCCACCATCTCAAGGTTTGTTAAAGATCTTAAGTTTTGCTCATAACTGCAACCTGCTTCACTATTATGTTCTCTTCTAGAAATTGAATCTCGATTGGCGTGTATGAAGCCCCTATCATCCCTATCATTTAGTCTAACAAAATTATGAAGAGTCATAATAGCGGATGCAATAAGTGTTTGGATATGGAATAGAAAAGATTGCATGTTTATGATAATTCTCCATTTATTCTTCCACACACCAAAAGTGTGCTCAATCACACATCGAAGAAATGAGTGAGCATGATTAAATTTTTCATGTCTAGTTCTAAGGCTTTAATTTATGGCACAAGCACCTCATGCAAAACAGTACTTCAGCAGTTATCAACTAGGATTTTCTTACCTCTAATCATAAGGTGAAAATCATATACCCAATATTAATAATAGTATTCTTTTAATTCTTTAAAAGTCCAAGGTTAGTCATCAAAATTGCATTACCTACACCTTCACAAAATTAATCCCCGCGGTTCAATGTTAAAGAATAAAGACCTTAATTTTAAGGCATTAATCCAAAAGACAAAAACCCAGTCATGAGTCGTTGAGTCCACATTCCACAATGAGCCACGCCCTCACCCATACACACCTCTAAGCAAATCAAAATCAACATCACCACCGCTTAGCATTAATAGCTCCCTATAAAAGGAAACACAACCCCATATCCACAAAAGAAAAAAAAAATACAAAGCATGTACCCACAAATTTTTTCAGTACCCAAAAGAGAACAAATAGATCATTAGCAATAACAAATAAAGCATGCACAGATCTGAAAATTTTTCAACAAATATTTCAAAATCTTTGGTGGTACCTAGTGGTTTTTGGTAGCAGATCAGTGGTACTTGGTGGTTTTCTTAGATCATATATAGACATAAATAAAATTTTAAAAATATATATACAGACGAGAAGAAGAAGACGAAGAAGGAAGAAGAAGACGAAGAAGATCGCCGACGGATGAGGCAAGAGAGACTTTTACTTGCAGCAGCACGGAGAGGATTGTGTAGCAGCACGAAGAAGCTTGTTTTGAAGATGAGATGAGAGGAATCTGGCATGAGGTGAGCTACAAAGAGGTGTTATCTCTTGATTTATCAAATGGCAAAATTGGGTTTTCAATAAAATGTTTGGGCAATTTAGTAATTGAAGACAGCCTCTCAACGGTAATATTTATGAACGTGCATTGGCTTTTGAAAAAGCTCTGAAGAGCTGTGTTGTGTTAAAATCCAGTTGCTTCCCATTTCAAAAAGTAGCATTTTACAAAAAGCAGCTTTTAATAGGCTTACCAAACGCATATATTATTTAGTGCCCGTTTGTTTGGGCGTTTTGAGCCCAAAAGTTGGCTTTTTATAAAAGCCAACCCAAGTTCAGCGTTTGGTGATTATAAAACGCAACTTTTTGGCAAAAGTTGTGTTTTATATTTGTGAAGGAAATGCGCGTTTCAGTTATGGACATTTTCGGTCCATTTTGTAAAAGCTGGACTAGGCGTTTGATATATATATCCGTTGGGTGAGTTCAATTCCCAAATTACCCTTCATCAGTTCTCAGTTCTCAGTTCTCACGCCGGTCTGCCCTCACCGTGCTGCTACAAACACAGCACCACCCAACTATCACCGGTCTACCACCACAATCAACAAAATCAATAAAACCCAACTCAAAATCAAACCCAAAATCCATAGAAAATCAACTCAAAATTTAACCCATTAACTGAAAACCCATAACCCAAACCCAAAATCAAAATCAAATACAAACCTAATGTTTCAATCATCTTCATCTTCATCATCATCATCATCTTCTATCCTCCTCTCGGCTTTCGAATTGTCAAAAAAAAAAAAAAAAAAAGGAAGAGCTGAGCGGTGGAACGTTCTGGAGGTGAAGTGAAAGAGAAAAAGGGGAAAGAAAGAAGACAAAATGAAAAGTAAAGTGGAATGTTCTGGAGGGGAAAAAGGGGAAAGAAGGGTACGTGTGTGGAGGAGAAAAAAGAGGGAAAAAAAAGGAAAAAAAAAATGAAAGAAAGAAATGTTATCACAATATTTTCACAAATTTTTTCACAATAAATTTTAAAGAGTAGGTTATTATTAGCTAATATTGGTGAGAAAAAAATAACTTTTTAGAAAGAGAATAATAGTATGTTAAAATTAAAATCAGTATCAATTTTATCACAATATTTTCACAATACTTTCACAATAAATCTTAAAAGATAGGTTATTATTAGCTAATATTGGTAAGAAAAAAATAATTTTTTTAGAAAGAAAAAAAAGTAATAGTACGTTTAAATTAAAATCATTATCAATTATCACAATAATTTCACAATAAATCTTAAGTGGTAAGTTATTATTAGCTAATATTGATGAGAATAAAAAAATTGATTTAAGTATATGAAGTAGTTGATTTAAGTATGAAATAAACTCACATCAAAAAAAAAAAAAAAAAAAAAAAGAAATAAACTCCCTTATATATACATTGTCCTTTTTGGTAATTTATCCCTCAAATTACAACTTTTATAAGTGTTAGCCAAACACTCAGCTTTTTCAAAAAGAACTTTTTAACAATTTTTACCAAACACTCAGCTTTTTCATTATGCACTTTTTGAAAACTCAACTTTTTCAAAAAGCCCAACTTCAAAAAGCTGAACCAAACTCACCCTTATTTGGTTTCAAAAAGTACTTTTTGCTAGAGGAAAGAGCAAACAAACGGGCACTATAGCATTTGCAAAAATTTACACCAAGAGAATTCATTTTTCTTCAATCTAGTGAGTTCGTCCATCACTACTACAAAGAGATATTTTGTTGGGGGAAAAAAACATAAAAATGCATCTATTTAATGTTCATCACATTCAATTTGAGAATTTGAGAAGTAAGAGAAATAAAGGACGAAAGAGAACCGGATGGAACCAAGGTTCCTCAATGTAAGGATATTAACATTGAACAATATTTTACTTTTAATTCCTTTTCATGGCTAATCGAGGGACTTAAGAGTAGAGAATGGAAATGAGAAGTCACTTTTTCTTTTTTTGAGAGAAAATTACAACATGCTGCTAATCTCACAACTCGAACCCTTCTCCCCTAGACCCCCAAGTAAATTGTGCATGGGGAGGTGCCAATTCAGCTACAAGGCCTTTGACAAATGAGAAGTCACTTAGAATAATGCAACTAGTCAAAAAGTTATGTGATTACTTCTAGTGGTGTTTATTGTAATCATCATAGTATTTAATATTTTTGCTCCTAAGTTTCTGAAGTAGCAATTAAAGGAGACATTGAACGACCGTGTTTTGTTAAAAAATATATATATATATGATTTTAACAGTAACGAGTCCTTATACAGTTATCTGCATAGCCAACTTATAGTTTTTCTTTTTGGGGTTCTTCTTTTGAGTTTTCTCTGTGTGTTTGTAACTGGTATTAGAGCCTCTTACATACTTGTGTTATGTATACAATAAAACTCTATTACCTTTGTGTGTCCTGAAATAAGTGTGAAGTATCTAAAACATCCTATCTACTACCTAAAAGAGTTTGTGAGGTAAGTTTGAAAGATTTGGGATTCAACTCACAAGAAGGAAATGATGAAGGAATTGAAGGGCTACCTTGACTAAGATTTTTATAGCAATAAAAGAAATGGCAAAAAAAAAAAAAAAAAAAAAAAGGGCAAAAAAAGGAGACTGCCATTAGGCCTCAGTGCAGCACGATTAATTATCTCCACAAATAAGTCATAAGCCTCTTCCTTGGAGATAATTTTTACTTAGTTTAAAAAAGGCCCTGTCACCCTCTCAATATTTGACATATTCCACAAGATATTCCTTACATTGCGTTATTACCTAAGCATGACGAGTCCTGATCTCTCTCTGGTACAAAATACAAATACTCAACTTCTTTTCTTTTCTTTTCTTTCATTCATAAATTATGAGTAAGAAGAGAAGAGGGAGTCTCCTGTTGACTTTGGTTTCTCTCAAATTTGAGGTTTCCAATAAGTTCTACCATACTACTCTTTTTTTTGAGGAAAACATACTACTCTTAATGCAATATAATGAGCTTAAATAGTAAGTTTAAGTTTTAAATATGGCACAATGCTTGAATCCTCTCTCTGACACCATCTCAAGACTACACCATCTATATCAAATTCGTTTCTTTATAACCTTAGCTAGAATACCTTAAATCATCTCTAAAAACCAACCCATTCTATCATATGCAAGCTCATGGTGCAGCAATTTTTGGAGTTTGCAATATATATGTAACCAAGAAAAGAAACCTAAGATCCTATGCAATGATCCTGAGTATCCCCAAGTTTAGTGCAAAGGTCAAGATGTCTTTAAGCACCCGAAGTTCTGCCATATCAACAGCATTAAACAAACAATGTTCAAAAATAGAATGGGTCAATTATGATATGGAAGAACTTCGGGTGCTTAATGTTTCTCATATATGCATGATGAGATTATAGACTGCACAAAAATATGTTAAAAGTATCTTTATAGCAAATCACATTGAAGACCTGAATGTAGGTTCAGATTAAAATGCAGCAAGTACAAGCTGGATGAAGTTAATAAAGCAGTTTATAAATGACGTCTAGATGTCGAAGTTCATGACCTAAGTTATCCCCTATTAAACTGTCAACAGCTCAGTTAAAGTTTGTAGAGATTCTTTCTGAAGAATATCCGAGTCCTACACCATCTGACCATGAAGACCAACTTCAACCCTCTAAACAGAGTACCCACCAAGGCACCAACCCCTGCCTATCCCACCTGTCCTTATCGCCATGGCTCATCACTGATCTCTTGCACGAATGCTATCAAATCATGCCTTTGTCTATGAGGAAGGAAGGTTCCATGAGACCAAAAAATAAAAAGTTCGGCATCACTTTTAAACAAACTCAGTAGTCAGTACACAAGCTTGAGAATCCAGACCAACATCACAATTAACCGCACAATGTCCTTAAATTCAGCAGCCCTAGCAAATTTCAGCAATCAGAGAGACCAAAATAGACTAGAGAACAAAATATCTTTACTTGCATAAGATTAGACAAGTCATCAGACCCTCATCCTAATTAACTCCCTCTAACTAGCACTCCCTGCAAAACAATAGCTTGACTACCATACTCAGAGAACCAAAACTATCCAATGTGTCAAAAAGCAAGAAGTTTCAGCAAAAAAAAATAAAAATTTTGGTAAGTTACTAACCAGCTAGAGTGGTTCACCGGTTCCACCAAAAACTCTAACTTGTTGAAGTGGAGTATAAGACACATTTGGTAGCTCTTGAACCATTTAACCTCCATCCCATTATTATGAAGAAGTGCCAATTGAGCTATAACTCATTCGCAAGTTTCAGCAAATTCTTGACCAAAACATACAACTGATTGATAATCCTTTCCATAAATTTCATAATAATGATTTATAATCTAGATTAGCGGAGTGAACCTCTATTGTAGGTGACCAACAAAATGTTTAATCTCTCTTATAATTAATTCTATCTTTTATTTCATATTTCCAGGTCAGACTACAGATGTCTACAACCTTCCATGTTCAACCTGGCTAAAACACAGCTCAAGATATATGATACAAATAATATTATTACGTGATATCCTCAAGCATGCACCAAAATAGAGTAACAGGAAGTTTTAACTTTTAACAACCACCACAATAAGGGGTTTGGTCAAGGCACTCACCCTTTTCTTGGTGAACTTACAACAATATATAATTTAACATAGATAACCATGAAATGAATTCTACTCCCGGTTTGACACAGAATATTAAAACAATAAGGGCAATAGAAATTTTGAACTTTTCATACAAAAACAAGACCAGACTCAGATATAAAAATGACGTAAATATAAAGCACTGTGACATAAAATCAATCACTTTATATTCTTCCTCATAATCAAGATACCAAATAAAGTGACTAGCAATGTCAATTCGCAAAATTTTCATAGTCTAACCTTAAAATAGAAAAGAATAAAACACACACACAAAATACTATGTATTAAACAATCAAAACAAAATTTTCCAGAGGATGAATTACCATCTCTAACTTCTAGTCTTCTAAATCAAATTACTCCACTGCTTTCTTGCTTTTCTTAGGCTTCACCTCCGTCTCTCCACTTTTCAACTTCACCTCAGCACTCTTCTTCTTCTTCAACTTCTTTTCACTAGACTTCTCATCTTCAACAGGCAATTCAACCTTCCTTTTCTTTACACCATCTTCCTTCCTCCCCTTGGTAGCCAACAACCCATCTCTGTTCTCTGTAAGACCATCTTTATTCTTCACCTTCTTTTTACTAGACTTCACATCTTCAACAGACAACCCAACCTTGTTTTTCTTCACACCATCTTCCTTCTTTCCCTTGGCAGCCAACAACCCATCATTGTTCTCTTTAAGACCATCCTCCTTCTTCACCTTCTTTTCACCAGACTTCACATCTTCAACAGACAACCCAACCTTCTTTCTCTTCACACCATCTTCCTTCTTTCCCTTGGCAGCCAACAACCCATCATTGTTCTCTTTAAGGCCATCCTCCTTCTTCACCTTATCCGACTTCTTCATGCGTTTTGACTTGCCAGAATCCTTTCCCTCAGTCTTACTCTTATCTCCCTTTTTCCTCTTCTTACTCTCCAATTCACCACTACCCATTTCACCAACATCCTCACCCTCATCACTCCCCAATTGATCTTCATCAAACACATCACCAATATTGACATCCATATACCTCACTTCATGAATCCTTCCCTTCTTCTTCTTCTTCACTTTCTCTCCCTTCTTCCCCTCATCCACACCAACCTCTTCACCCTTTCCTTCCTTCTCCACCACCTCCTCCTCTTTCTCCTCCTCCACTTCCTCAGCCTTCAACTTCACCTCCGGTACAGCCTGATACACCGGCAATGCCAATGACTCCATAAGCCTCAAATGCAGTGACCTCACACCATCCCACTTCCGCGGCACAATCTCCACAACCCCATTGATTGCAGCCACCACATTCTCCGCAATCTCCTTCTTCCCCAAACTCAACCTCGCAACCTTCACCACACAACAGGTCCCACTCCTCAAATACACCAAAGCCGAAGAGCGAGCCCTCTCAATCTGCTCCTTCCAATTCTTGTGAGTCAAATCCACAGGCACAGGAAGCTTCTTCTTCTGATAAAAATGCTTCCCCAACAAACCGGGCATAAGCGGCACAATCCTCTTGTCCACAAAGAACATATCATACGAATCACACAGCTTCCTCTTGGCCTCAAATGGGCGATAATCCGATTTCAACTTGGACAATTTGAGAACTTTCGAGATGGGTATTTGCTCAGATTCGATTTTGGACTTAGCAGCGGCCTTATCGAGGTTGGAGTGAGACCGATCGTCGATGATGAGGCAGAGCTCTTGAGCGAGAAGGGGATGTGGGATTGGGATTTTGTATGGGTTAGTACGAATTTGGGTGGGGATTTTCTTGAGGGTGAGTATGAGGTAGAAGAACTCGTCGTCGCTGAGGAGTTGGGGTTTTTGGGTCTGGGATTTGGAGTCTCGCCATTTGAGAAGCGCTTTCACAGCTTTCTGGATGGTCTTGGGACTCACCCTTGAGGTTGTGGGAGGTGGGTTTGGGTCGGCTATGGCCATTGCCATGGATAGAGAGAGAGAGGAGTTTGGTTGCTAGGGTTTTAGAAAGAAGAAAACGGAACCGTTGCTGTAAGAAATTAGGGTTTTATTGTATTGTGGGCTTTTTTTGGCAATTGGGTGTTTTACATTGGGCCTAAGCAGATTTCAGACCAAATTCTTCCATTTTACCATGTTGGACTTTCGGTTTTTTTTTTTTTTTTGGAGAATATGTTACGTTGAGCTTTCGTTTTAATAATGCTAAGTAGTATGTACACAACAATTTTGATAACTTCTACCCAACCAAAAAAAAAATTTTTTGATAACATTTTTCAAACCAATTGAGTTACCTTGTTTTTATCGGTTCTATTTGAACCTACTACTAACACCACTATATTATTTATCATCAACAAAAAACAACTTGTCACTATAGTTATAAAATATTTTGTAAAATTTTAAGTGCTTGTAGAGATATTGTTTCCGTTTAGGATTAATATTCTTATTTTAGACCATTTCTAATATTCTATACTCTTTGGTTTGATCTCAACTTCTTACCGTTAGCCTGTTGATATGCTTCTATTATATATTCTGATATGTGGGTTTTTTACACTATTCATTTTGCGGTATTATTTTTTTCAGCTTAATGGATTTTTTTTTTTTTTCCCGACAAAACATTTCTTATTCAACGATAAGAGATTTAACCAGCTAAGATAATTGAAGATTTTGGATAATCAACAAAAGATGGCTATTAGACGTAGCACCCCTATCCTCAACAGACACACATCTACTCCTTTATCAGAAGCATATCTAAGCCATGCAAACAGGTCCCTTACTCGAATTGACATTTGTTGATCAGCTCTAGCATTTGGTAACCAGGGCCTCTACTCTTGTTGCATGTGAACCTTATCCTGACATATACAATTATAACCATAGCAGATCTTTATCTGGAAGAAGATACGTTTCCAGCCAGACCCTTGCCTTTTTTGCCACTTGTAAATCCATGACTTAGGCCCCTACTTTCTTCTGAAATGTATAATGTACATTATCTTTAAACTCTGTGGTCTATAAATAGAATCATTGTAAACCTGAGGGGGCAAGAGAGAGTGAAGAAAGCTCTCATAGCCATTATAAGTCCTTCTTCTGAGTTTTATATGTCTGGTGTAAAAAAGTTGTTGAATTTAATAATATCTCTTAAATTGTTGTATCTTGTTTTGTGTTCTATTCCTTATATTCATGTTATCTTTTATACGTTTTTAATAATATAGGACGAAGAACATCATCTTTTTCTTCTACATTTGGTTCAAATAAAGTACCACGCAAATAATTGATCAAGCCATTCATCTTAGTTATTTATCTATTGAGCTTACAGTTAATAGAAGAAGACAATTGTTTTTACAATAATATTTGTTGAATGTTGGAAGAAATGGTGTGTCTCAAGATCTGGGAGCTCAAAATCCTTGACACTTATGGACCAAGAATAATGACCGACAGAATGGTTCTTGGTTTTACTTTAAAGCATTCCATATTTCTATATCTGAAGAACTTTCATGTTTCCTTGCCAAAGAGGCTTTTTAAAACCATCTGGTTATTCTTATTCCTCGGAGGCAAACTCCAAATCCAGCTTCTCCACCGTTCCCTTTCACGCTGGTTGTCAACAAAATTAACCTGTCCATCTTTTGATTCCATGCAATACACTTGCTCAGACTCTTTTCTGTTTTATTTATTTTATTTTTTATTTTTTAATTATGCTTTAGAAACAAATTTATAAACTCAGCAGTTAGATAGTCAAGCAGCTCGAGCCCGTGTCAAAATTCAATTTCCTGCACGTCCTGGTTTTCAGAATAGAGCCAACAAAGTAAATTGGCGTCCAGCCTCAGAGTACAAAATGGCCGTCTTTTTTCTCCTTCATTATTTGCTAGAGAATTCATACCGCACCTTCTTCTTTTTTTCTTTTCTTCTTTTTTCTTTTCTTTTTTTTTTTTTTTTAATAGGTGCTGAAGTTTTATTGAAATGAGAAAATACTTCATGTCCCCTTTTCAGGATGATGAACACAAAGAACTCGCGTAACTCTACCTGTTGAATCGTTTGACAGTATCTAATTCCACTTGCATGACCAAGGAGCTGCGTGGATTTCAAGGGAACCAGGGAGAGCATGGTTTTTTTCTACTGATATAATTAATAAATAAAACATATCATCTCAAAGAATGTTAGAAAATAATTAAACAAAAAAATCTATTAACTGGTGTAAAGGTTTCTGTTAACACTATTAGATCGAATAATATCTACAACACAAATTAGTTGAACAATTTGTATAAGCTCAAAATTGTAATACCTATGGAATCTTCAAAACCCTCGCCACAGGGGAGTTTTACATCTTTAGCGGAAAAGGTAAGAAAACTAGCCACATATCACCTGCGGTAGCGGTAGCGTTTAAAGTTGAAATATACATGCAAAATTCCACGTTCAAATGTGCACTTGAAGCCCTTCTTATGAGAATATTCCCATTCCTTGTTTACAATCTTGAAAGCCTGTAATATGATCAAGTCAGTGAAGTGGACTATGAACAAAATTGTTGATAAAAAATGAAAACCACCAGTCAAGAAAGCTTACAATGTCCTCGTAAGGGGGCCCTGCATGGAACCGTATAATGCAAGTCTCACCGTTGCTCCCATCCTTCTCAAGAGTGTAAGTTGGAGCCTTTGTCTTGTCAACAAGGTCTGGATAAAAGATATTAAATTTATATCCTTGAACAATCTTTGGAGGTGGATTGTCGTGATCATAGTGAGTCTGATTGTATTTATTCCACTCATATCCTGTGTGAACACGGTTGAAATATTTTGGCTTCCTTGGTCGGTACTTGTCATGCCACCAATACACCTGAATCCATATAATAATAAAAATTAAGAATTCAAAAAGAAGTACATATATACTACAGAATAAAGGTAAAAAGATGGGGGAGAATGACCAAGAAAAGCTACCTGAGAGTCCAGGTTCACTTCAGCACCAGAGCCAAAAACTGCATCCCCTTCCTCCAAGGCTCCCATGGCTTTCATGGCTTTTAGCTCAAAATTATCTTCTACTGGAGCTGGCTTTGATGCCAAGACCTCTTGCATCCTTCTTTGCTGTTCTTTTACAACAGCTATACGTTTTCGCTCCTGTGAATTTATCGAAACATTATATGGTAAAATCAAAGACGATATCTGCTTGCATGCTCTAATAGAAGTAAACTGTTTGCAGACCTACTATACAGGTGAAAGTATTTGCTGAAATACTCATTTGCATTAATTCTATTTTTATTTTTTTGGTGAGTTACAGTTACAAGCTCACACTTAAATAGTGAATGCATTGCGTTAGTTAACTTACCAGCATAGCCCTGTCCTCTTCAGGGTCAATTGCTTCTTCATTTTCATCACCATGCAATAGTTCTGGTGAAAATGAACCAGCCTCTTCTTCATCCTCGTTAGTCTCTTCCTTTATGAGTTCTGGAGAGAAATTTTGAGCATCTACATGGAAAAATGTATGAGCACCATTCCTAGGAGCAAAGCAGGTAAAAAGAAATTACAAAAAGTACACACCAATAACATCATGGTCACTGTTGTCCTCTTTCAATTCTAAACCGTGATCAGACTCCAATTCATTTTCACCCTCTAAAGGTTCCTCAAGGCGTTCCAAATGTTTGCGCAACATCTTAGCATGAATTTCCTTCAAACAAGCCTGTATTTGAAGCAAACAATCATTATATATGTATATATAACTTTGGTAAGATACAAACCCATTGAAGATCTAAAGATACATACCTTGGCCTTGTAAATATGGAGGCGTTTAAGAACAGCCTCCCAGTATTCAACTACTTTTGCTGTGCCAGAACGCATCTGTGACTCAATCTGGGACTGCATTCCCTCTAGTTCCACATACGTCTTTCCTTGCAAAAGATTTCTGACATCAGCTTCGATACTGGAATGCAGACCCCTTTCTTCAGCAAGCAACTCAGCAGGAGGTTCTTCCCCACGCACCCTAGCACGATCCAGTGCATCCTTTTTCCGAGCTTCAGCTAACTCCCAGTCACAAACCACCATAAGTGCCTGTCGCATTGCACATGTTAAGACATCGTATAATTAGCCAAACAATAAACACAAACTGTTACCTAAGTCATTCAAAGCCAACATTCTTCCTGACTTTCAAGTTGCTAATTCAAATGATGTTCAGGCAATGGCCTTATGAATGATGTCCATTATGCATTGCAGTTCATAGGAGAAATCAGGTTTCAATACGTGTAGAAGATACAAAAATATGTTTTCAATACAAAGCAAGAGAAGTTCTCTATTTCTTTTTTCTTTTTATAAGTAATAGAATTTTATTGAATTAAAAAAGAGACTAATCCATTTACATAGTAATGCACAAGCCCAGATAATTACAAATAATCGGTATTATATGCAAAAATGTAAGTACTCTATAAACAGGGATTGAGTTATTGTTAGTAAAGCCCCATGCATGAGACCAATCAAATAAAGATAAAAGAAGCAATGTGAGTAATTGAGTCACCGAAAATTCTGTGTCCTCAAAAGTAGGGAGATTTCATTCCATCCACCATGTCCATATCAAACATAACGGGACTAAGTTCCAAATATCCGGACAATGTTTGCTAACCCAGTTCCTCCAGCCAAATATAAGTAAAATGACCTCCAATCAAGCAACAGAAGTTCTAAACCACATACTCATTCAAAACAAACACATAATATTACCTTTTCTTTATTAGTAAGTTACACAAATGTACCCCAGGGGGTTTGAAACCACAACCTTAGTCTCCACCCATTCTATACAGGAGGAGGAAGCACCATCTATGCTAGAGTTCATTGGCCAAAATCTCAATATTGCCTATTTTATGGTCTACTTTCCTATATGGTAAAGGACTTCTTAAAAAAATAAAGAAGGGCACACAAAGGAAATCCGTAAATAAAGTCGTATTATATAAGATATAGCCAAATTGGCTTTTAAAATCCTAAAACCTCGCATACTTCTCTATCAAATAGCCATCAAAGACTAATTTTGAGACTTTACCCTTCTACAACTCTAAACCCTAGATCCACAAATTCGCCCAACACTAAACCCACCACAAACACAGACAGGTTCCCCAATTTGGCTTATGTCAATCCACTTTTGTCATCAAACATCAAAACGTTATCAGGGGTTGCGCAGAGCCAGTCCTTTACATTGCTAAACATTCTCAAGGACTAGATAAATTGGATAATTAATTAATAACCATTACTCTTGAAGGATATATGCAAAGGAAATTCATGCAATGGAAACATGTAGAGGATAAA
Source organism: Quercus glauca (assembly GCA_023736055.1). NCBI lineage: Eukaryota > Viridiplantae > Streptophyta > Magnoliopsida > Fagales > Fagaceae > Quercus > Quercus glauca. Next base: position 41,268,612 of record CM043321.1, on the reverse strand, counting down.
TTCCTTAATTCTAAAGGAGAGCTAACCCATCTCAGACATAGTTGCAAAAGATTGCACTAAGCACACACATTTATTTATTTTTTTTTTGATAAGTAATAAGACTTTTATTCAACAAGAAGAACGCAAACAGCTATTACAGGTGTTCATGATGGTGAACACAAAAAACAGCAAACAAAAACAGCTAAAAAACATAATAAGAGATTCAACTTAAGTGGCACTACTAAGGGTAGAAAAGAACTCCAAAGCAGAAGAACAGTTTGAATAACCCCAGCACTTAGCCCATTCAAAAAGAGTATTTCGGCTGAGTGCTTGTAACTGATCAAGCGTTCTCTCCAAACTCTCAAAAGAGCGCCGGTTTCTTTCTAACCAGACAACCCACATCACACAACCAGGAACCATATTCCATACGACGGAAGCATGTTTTCCCAACCAATTACTCCAACAAGACACCAAACTCACCACAGAACCTGGCATAACCCATTGAATCCCAAAAGCTTGTAACATATGCACCCACAAAACATAAGCTACCGGACAGTGAATGAGAAGATGGTCCACAGATTCTGCAGAACAGCAGCACATACAACACCTATTCACCAAAGGGAGACCCCGGATATTATCCAAGGTAAGGATCCGGCCATGAGTTGCGGTCCACAAGAAGAACGCCACCCTCTTAGGCATCTTGACTTTCCAAATCCCCTTCCAAGGGAAGTAGGAAGGATTTGTACCCCTGATCTTCTGATAAAAGGACCGAGTATCAAACTTACCATTCCTATTAAGACACCAATGAGGTCTATCCCACCCAAAACCTCGAGGGATCCGGGACTGAATGAGTTCTAGGAAAGAGAAGGCAGCCTCAAATTCCCTCTCATGAAAATTCCTATAAAATCTCACATTCCAACATCTACTACTCCCATCCTCTTGAATCTCCAACAAATCAGAAATACAGGCTTCCTTGTCACTAGAACACGCAAATAATTGAGGATAGAGCATTTTAAGAGTGAAATCCCCAACCCACCTATCATGCCAAAAACGAATACGGGAACCATCACCCACCACAAAAACTAAGTGTTCGGAGAACCTCGCCCAACCGACATTAATACCACGCCAAAGGCCACACCCGTGTGCCCTTCTACATTCTTTAGTATTCCACCCCCCTTGATCCTCACCATATTTGGTGGCAATAACCCTTCGCCAAAGACTAGTTCCTTCTTGGCCAAACCTCCATAACCATTTCCCTAATAGAGCTTGGTTAAAGTGACCTAACTTCCTAACCCCCAACCCACCCATCTCTAGAGGTGAACACACCTTCTCCCAAGCCACCAAAGAATGTTTAAAACACTCCTCTGAAGATCCCCACAAGAATTTCCTCTGAATACGCTCCAATCTGTCAGCCACGGCTACAGGGATGGTAAACAAGGATAGATAGTATGTGGGAAGACTGGAGAGGGTACTCTTCAAGAGAGTAATCCTACCACCCTTAGACAAATATAGACGTTTCCAACGAGCCAGCTTCTTCTCCATCTTCTCCAAAATGGGGTTCCAAATGGATGCAGTCTTGTACAAGGTGCCCAAAGGCATGCCCAAATATTTCATGGGCAGGCTACCCACCCTACAACTGAGAATATTAGCCAAAGCATCAATATTACCAACCTCCCCCACCGGGACAATCTCACTCTTCCCCACATTTACCTTTAATCCAGTAAAGGCTTGGAAGCAAGACACACATTTATTCCATTGCACTATACTTCTCATATGTATCTTTTTTGATAGATAATGATGCTTTTTTTTTTAAAGTAAAAAACTGAACTTTTGGAAAGCATAGAGAAATTCACACAAATGTGTGGCTTTCTTGAGCCTGCAACCTCAGCCTTTACCTTACTTTTACAAGGAGTAAACAAGAGGACGTACCATTTGAGATAGATCTTATTGGCCTAACAGTGCCAAATTCTGCTTTCTTCCTAATGCATGTACAATACTACTTCACAGGAAAGCAACAACCTTACCAAACAAACCCTAGAGTATTCGACAATTTAGACTCCAGCAATTATCATAGTCTAAAGATCAATGAAACAACCACAGTTACTTCACCACTGACCACACAACGTTAAGCATGGGCGTATTCAAATATATAAGGCACTAAGTATGAAAAATTAATAACAGGCAAGACTAAAATTGTACACTAATATATTTTGCATGACTTATTCACACACACAAGATGCATGCCAACATTTAACTTATCGGCATGGGCTTGACTTCACATCTAGAAAAATTACAATACTACCCTTGAAGGAAACAGGCAAAGGACAATTTGGATAATTAATTACAAAATATTCTTAAGGACTACATAGCCACTAACACAAGCAAGAAAAAGGAACAGATTCATACCTCCCAGTACTCTACATGTGTTGGTGTTGCCCTGTCCAAGTCCAGATGCATTTTTATGTCATCACGAAGCTCCTCCATTTCTTTTACTGTCAAGCCCTGCACAAAATACATATCAAACGCCAATGAAAATTGTAAAAACATAATCAATAAAATAAATAAAGGTTATAATCAGTGCATGTTCATCACTGAATCTTTAAACTGTATTTAGAATCAAATTACAGAACATTTGTAGGATGTACTAGAGGAATGGAAGCTTCAATATCACTTCATGTAACATGTAGGCCTCAACTAAGAAAATGTATTTGGACCATAAATGCATCCATTATAAGTATTGAGACTCATTGCTTATAACTAATGAACAAAACAAAATCCCTTCTGGCCTGCCCACACCCCGAAAAGGAAGAGAGGGGGGGGGGGGGGGGGGGGGAGGGGTGGATAAAGAGAACAGATCTAAGAGCACCATAAAAGCAGAGATCTATTATTTCCCTGGTTATCTACTCTTTCCCTTGACAGAAGCATGAAAGAGCTAAGAAGTTGCAAGGCAAATGAAAGGAAAATGGACAGTAAAAAAGACGAAGGATCAACTTTGATCGGAAATTAAGATCTCAAAATGAGGAGTGATAATTACCTTGAAAACAATGTATGGTTCATTTATTTCTATATCAAAATCATCAGAGCCATTGAGGTGCTTGGAGAGAATATCGATAGGCTTGATACGACCCTCACGTAATCTAATCTCTGACCTGACTTTGCTTTGATCAAAATGGAACTGTAGATGGAAAAATGTCAGTCAATATATTATCAAGGGAAGAGAAATGATATCTTGAACATGGAAACAAGAGAATAATAACAGAAACTGAAGGTTCAACACATGAAGGAAAGGACAAGGGAAAAGAATACAGATTACAGTCCAGCAACATACCTCTTCTTCCTTCTTCTCCCAATCCTGAAACTCAGCTCGAGCACGTTCTCTGGCTAACATTGCCTGCAAAAACAAATAGACTTACTAAATCATATCACATCTGAATGTCAATTAACCTTAAGGAAGGCAGAAATAAGATACATTCTAGTTCTCTCTGCCAATAAACTGAGAAGAGAAATGTTGAGATATCGTGGAACTCAATTTACCAATTCTTCCTCACGTTGTGCCTTTTCAAGAGCCCTTTCCTCCCTTCTCTTTTTTACCTTCTCAATCTCAGCCTGCATTAAGAAACCAGAAACATGAGTTACAATATAAAATTGATGTACAGATCGCAGATTCACGGCAGGCACGATATACATCCAAGGCTGAAGAACCACATAGGATGTGCTTCAAATTCATTCAATGGCAAGTAATAAATTAAAAGAATAAGAAAAGGAGTCTCAACGTACAAATGTGGAATAAATTGAAGAAGATGACAGAACCATTTTACAGGTCCTAAAATAAAGAAGAATATAAATGGGGCAAGATACAATTAAAGATTGCATTATAAGTTTGGGTTTTTGGAAAGTCATTGACCCTTAAAAAGCCATCTCCATCATTTATTTTGTGAAAGTGAATGGCATAGTACATCAAGTTATATGTTTTATAGCCATTACTAAATTCCAATAAGTGACTTTTCCTCCCTTCTTTTGAAAAGCCCCATTCTCTGATACATTAACTAATATAAAATAAAAATCAAACAGTTCTTTGACAATCATTCTCCCTCCCTCTCCATAGGTTTCAGTTGGCTTCTACATTCTACATCTAGTTACAACATCAACCATTACTAAATTCCAATAAGTGATTCCCCCCCCCCCCCCCCTCCCTCCTCTGGTTTTGATAAGTCCCATTATCTAATACATTAAATAATAAAAAATAAAACTCAAAAAGGTCTTCGACAATCATTCTCCCTCCCTCTCCATGAGTTTCAGTTCGCTTCAACATCAACCAGTACTTGGTACCAAAATATTGGAGTCGGATTCTACATCTAGTTAATATCTCTAAAATAATTTCCACCAACCAAGTATGAAAATCAACGCACCAACATGTTTTACAACTTGTACATGAGGCATTTTAACTTAAATAAAGTAACAGGTCAAATAGTATTACAGTCTTCTCAATGACCAAAACAAGCTTAACAATGCACAAAAACAAGGAATGCACTAGAAAAATAAATGACATGCAGAGCAGTAATCTTGAATTAAGCACTCATACCAGCCTTTCTATATCTCTTTTTTTCTCAGATTTAACTGACACATCAAGCAGCACACCTTGGGAAACATCTCGCTCAATCTTCTTTTTCCACACAAATCTGCAAACACACATTACATATTATGAAGCGATGCTTTCATTGCAATAAAACAAAATACTTTCCAATAATTAATATGAGTCAACCCATCACAATAACAACAATTGTTTAGCCAAAAGGGTATTAGTTACTAATAACATGTATACCAGATCACAGTATGATCACAATTAAATCTTCTTTTTTTTTATACATCAATAGCTGAGGAAGGAGGGATTTAAACCCTGGATGTCTTAGAAACCCTAGGAGATGCCAAGAAGTTGAGCTACAAAGCTCTTGGTTCCAAATTTTTTAGGGTCAGCTATGGATCCTCAAGAAGATTAATTACGGTCATCCACATGTATTCTTTCCCTCCATTCTATACTATCCAAAGTCATAGCCTTTGTTACTTCCTTAACTGACATGTCTTTTTAACTACTTCAACTAATGTAAATTTTTGGTCCTCCTCTACCTTTTTTTGTTCCCTCCTTGAATTATTTCACTCTATCCTACCGGTGCATTAATCGATGTCCTCCACACATGACCAAACTCTCTCAAGCAACTTTCCCTCATCTTTTCATCACTAGAGGCCACCCCTATCTTTAAATGGATTTTCTCTTAACATTCTCATATCAAATACATTCATTTTATGAACATGCTAGCTTCTTATTAATAGCCAGTAAAGAGTTCAATGAAAAACAACATTAATTACCAAAAGATTTAAGATGTGTGTTTTGGTGTGTTACAAGTGCACTTTTTATCCTACATTCACCATTATTCAAATTCCAAATTGTACACTGATTACTAGGCCTTAATTGATATTCTTTCTTATTCTAAACACAATCCATATATTTATAATAAAAATCTAGGCAAAAAATTTAAAGCTCAAACAAAAAACTTACTTCTCAGTGAGATTAGAATCGCCAAAGGGATTCGAATCATTGGAATAACCAGAAACCGTTTGCGTCTTCAATTTCTTTGCAACTCGCATTTGCTACACAATCAAAACAAGTAACAATGTTACCAGCACCGCGTCACAAACAAAAAATCAAACCCTAGAATTCAACCAAAAAAAAAAAAAAAAAGCAAATCCGAACCTTCTTGGCCTGGTATTCAGCGAGTTCTTTCTCAGTGATTTTCCTGGAAGACTTCTTCTTGTAACCACGGTCATCGTCGTCACTGTAATCGGAGTCACGCTTACGCTTCGAGCTCCGGTGGCTGCGACGGCTGCTGCTGCTTCTTCGTTCCTTGCTCCTCCGCGAGTCCCGTGGCTCTGGTGACGAGTCCTGGCTGTACGAGTAGTCGGACTGAGGCTCGGACTCGGACTCTGAATCGTCGGATCGTCTGGTTCTGCGTCTCTTTGAAGACGACGACGTTTCCTTGTTGCGCTTTCTGCTTCGCTTGTGACTATCCATTGTGCTTGGGTCCGTTGTTAACGTTTGCTACTTTTAAAGCACTTTTTTATTTATTTACTACTTTGTAGGGTTTTAGAACCGACTAATAAAACGATTTGTTGCCGGAACCCAAATTCGACCCGTTATCAATTGTACAAACCATCTTTAAAATCGTGTTTTGAAAATATACCATTTCAATTATAATTTTAAAATCATCAAAAATTATAATTTCACAATTTAACTAAAATTATGTTTTAAAAGAAATAATTTCAACTTATTATATATTTGAGTTTAACTTATTTAATAGTTAAGTCTAAACTTTAGCTTGAGCTTAGTTCATTTATTAAATAAATTAACATGCATAGGTTCTTCCTAAGTCGAGTTAAAACTATTTATAAACAACTTAGTTTATCTATAATCTTATTAATGTTAGAAAATATACAATCCATTTATAGAGGAAAAGACTAAATCTACTTCTTGTTTATAAAAGGTTAGAAATGAGCAAGGCTCAAGGAGAAAAAATACCTTCATTCTCATGAACTCTTATTTTCTTTTCTTTAAAATTTAGGAAGGAGAAAAAAAATACTTTCATTCTCATGAACTCTTATTTTCTTTTCTTTAAAATTTAGGAGGGAGAAACAAGCTTATAGTTTTCTATAATTTAATTTTTACCATATGACTGTGATCAAGGAAAAAAAAATGCCATTTTAGGGTAGCTAACTCATTCCCTATGTCTAGTGTTGTTTTTTATTTTTTTAGAAATTTACATTGTCATTATGTTTGGACGAAAAGGGAGGAAAGGAGAGATAAAGTAAAGTGAGTCAAAGGAATTTGTGGGTCTACGCAGTAAGATACCACTCCAAAGTTCAAACCCCTTATTTTTAATTTTCCTAAATTGTGAGAATTTAGAAGGGTATCAACTTATATTTAAAAATTATTATTGTCTTATAATGTCAATTTATGTCCTTTTTTTTTTTTCAATTGAACAAAAGATATATATAGTTTTCCATCTATAAGATTGTGTCTGTTTGGAAACGATTTATTTAATTTTTTACTGAAAGTGTGTTAAAATATATTTGTACTTGAAAATTTTTTAAAAAGTTAAAAAAAAAATACGGGAAAAAAGTAAAATTTTAAAAAGCAGTACATAAAAGCTAAAAAAAGCTAAAAGCTAAAAACTGAGCTTATAAACTAATTCCAAACACACTCAGATGTCATATCATTTCCTCTCTTCCCATTATAATTTTTAAAATCCAAAAAAAAAAAAAAAAATTCCTCCCCTTATTTAGTTTTTAAAACATTTTCCTCTCTTCTCTTCTCCTTCCCACTCTACCCTTTATTCTCCTCATTCTACAAACTTCACAACATAATGTTAGCATTTATAAATAATAATAATAAAAACAAACAAACAAACAAACAAGAAGAAAAGTAATGTTAGCATCATTTTATTTTTGGAGGTCCTTTTTAAGTTTGGACTATCTTGGGACAAGATTTATCATGAGAGAGTGACTCTACTCTATTTCGCTTTCTTGGGGTTTCCTTGTAAGTTTGGTCTTGAAATTAGCAACAAGATAAAGAAAAAAAGACAAGTTCCTTTGAATGATAAAAACCCATTTAGTCCATAGAAAAGTTTTGCCATAATGGGTATGTGACAGCAAAAACAAAATGACAAGTGTCTAAGGGCCCACCTGATTATGTGCATTGCATATGACCCTTGGACACATATTACTTTCTTTTTCTACCACATAACTCATTATGCAGTGAGTTCCGTTAGCTTAACTAATAAAGTCTTCAATAGTTAAATAAGAGATTTGATATTTAATCTCCACCTATACTAAAAATTAATTGGTCTCTTGGTCTGATAATAAAGAGCTATCATCAAGAGTGGAAGCCATAAATATGAAACTCTTTCTCCAAAAAAAAAAAAAAAAACCATTATGCAGCAATTACGGCATACTTAACATGCAGCAAAACCTTTCCCATTAGTCGTATAAAGATGATCAATATACCATTCGCATCTAGCCACCTCTGTAGTTGTGAACTGTATTGTGAAAATATTTATAACTCTAGACTTATTATTAATAAAATTGCTTAATCTTATTGATTTTAGCTATAAAAATAAATAATAATAAAATACTTAGTCTGAAAAGGCTTTTCACGTCCCCCAACCCCAGCCCCAATGAAAAAAAATTAAAGCATTAACTTTTGAGCGTGAATACTTTGTTGAATAAGGGGAAAACTGAAAACATGACTTAATAGTTATATAAAGCGAGAAAATTTTGACGGATGCAAACCATATGTTTAGTCATTACTCATTAGGACAATCTATAAACCCAACTAAAGGCAATAAAAGGAGAGTATACATACCATATATAGCAAAACATAAAAGCCTTTGGTTCCAAAAGCCTCTTTCTTATTGCCAGTAATAACTATGCAACTACCACAATATGAAAGTTCGTCATATTGCAAGGAAACATGAATGTTTCTAACCTTTTATCCAACAAAAAAAAAGAAAAAAAGGAAACACGAATGTTCTTCGAAAAGCAAGAGTTCTGTGAAGAGAAACTAAAAGGCCTTTTTGCAAGGCCAGAGGCCCAGAGATATGGAAGTTTCACTGATGTCAAGTATCAAAAATTTTGTTCTCCCGGAGCTTAAGCCAAGCTCTGCACCATTTCCTATAACTTTCAAAAAAAGTACTATTTTAAACGCAATTGCCTTTATTAGTTGACTGCAACCTCAGCAGATAAGTAACTGGGATGTAGGGCATCTTGACCAGATACTTTGGCCTTGGAGTACTTGAGAACCTGCACAGCTTCTTCCACTTTCACTGCCAGAGATTCAGGTGACTCCAACAAAAGCAGCAATTCCGAATTATCCATCTCCAAAAGCATCCCCGTAATCTTAGAAGCAAGATCAGGCTGCACATAAAAAAATATATATGTGACTTAGGATTTGTGGTGCATCTGAAAACGTCAAAATAATTTTGAAAACAATGATACTAACGATTAAAATCATTAGAAATTGAATTCCTAAGGGCCTTTTCACTTTGTTTCAAGAAAGAAATTCTAGTGAACCTCCTGACAAAGCATGTTGTACCAGCCCCTTCTCTAAACTTTTAATTCAATGATAATGGTCCTATATACTATGTATAAGACTAAGACAACTTTCTTCAGATGTGCTTAAAATGCATTAATAATTTATTTGTAGTACCTTGTGTTTCTGGACAAGAGGGTAGAGACGCTCGCCAAGTATCTGCTTCCGCTGCTCAGGGGAAGCAGCAGCGAGCATGCTACTCAGCATCTCTGCTCCCTGTTGTGCAACTCCACCCGAATTAGAGGCAGTAGATGAGACACCAGATCCTTTGCTCAGCTCACGTTGATGACCATTTGGCACATACTTAGCCTGCCCAATCCGCTGCATTGCATGCTTACAAAGATTAGAGCACACATGGTACATTTATCATAGTGAATGGAAAATATTAATCTAGAAAGAATATTAGGCATGGGCCATTGGCAGGCTGAAAATTCCAAAAAAAAGGGCAAATAGAAGGCTCCAAGATGAATAGGTAAAAAATAGTTAGAAACTAGGGAACAAATATTCCCTCATTTCAGCTCCTTTTCTTGGATCACCATAATTGTTATATTGGATCATTTAATAATAATAAAATAAACTAAAAATCCTCTATAGTAGTGTTGATCCTCATACTGCCTAACAAAGCCTCCTATCAATCTGAAGTTCTGACTTCAATAATGCATGAAGAGACCATGACAATCACATCTAGAAAAAGTGTGTCGCTCCACTCCAAGAAGTCAATTTCTCTCTAATATTGGGGAGAAACTATGTGTTTTTGGGATTTGCGTGCTCCCCATGGGAATTAGACAATTAAACCTAAAGTAAGATCTGGGAGCCGCAGATTGCATGGTAGAATGCACAGGCATCAAGTAGAATATAGAGTAAGAAAACATCTTCAGCATATGAATTAGGAGTGCAGAAAGATAATAATGTGAAGACAGAGTAAAAAACCTGCTGATTGGTTGAATCTTTTAAAGAAGTCACTGAGTGAGTGTTCTGTTGCAAAAGGGGCATATATGAAAGAGAGTGAGCACCACCCTGTGGAAGCATATGCCCGTTCATTCTGCCCCTGTTATGCCTATTTTGCTTTTGAATATTAGGAAGCTGCAAAAGAAATTAAAAGGACATGAGCAAGCAAGCATATGTGGAAAACTAATTTCAACCACATAAGCATTATGCTGGTCTATGTTTTCTCACAAACCCTTATAATTCTCCAAGGATGATCCACAATTTGAAATATGACATTGGGTAAAATAGCACATAAATATACATAAGAGAAAGTTTCATTACACTCTTAAGCAGATGGGTACTTACTGGAGATGGTTGAAAGGCCGGTCTGGTTGGAGGGACAAAACCATTTGCCCTCCATCCAGGCCTTGCTTCCAGAGTCTGATACATCATCACAGGCGTAGGAGGCATTTGGACGACACCAGGAGTGTAGTAGTATGGAGGATAACCACCAGGGAAAACAGGAGTTGAATGCCCCACTAGTCCTGCCATACGTTGTGCATACAGAAGCTGCAATTGGGCTTGTCTATCCTCTTTCCTCTGAGCAAGAGCCACATACAGTGGCTTCCGATGAAACATGTATCCTGAGAAATACCACAAGACAACAAAGTCAGTTACCTCAAGAATAAAACACGACTAAATAACAAATAATGGGGCATTGCATGACACCATAAGCAAGCAAATTGAAAGGGCCATCTTCCAAAAGTAAACATGGAGTTCCCGACTTTAAAATTAGAAGATTGTCAGCCCTCATGTCTCCAAAGTTTACCAACTTCCTCTACCAGCATTTTGAATGATCTATAAATCATAAAAAGTCACTTAAACCAATTTGCATAGTCAAATTCCAATATGGAAGAGCCACTGGCGCAGGACAACTAGAACAAAACTAAACAACCGAAAAATAAATGGATATGACCTAGGAGTCAGCACCAAGCGGGGAAATTATTAGGAGTCAGCATCTAAGGTGAACGCACCAGACCAAAGAAAGACCAAAAGGCTATTTTTTTCATTCATCAAAATATCAACTATCTCCTCAAAGAGTACAATAAGTTCTTATAAAGGATTGCTAAACCCTAGTTCTAGTTGGCTAGAAAACCCTAATTGCCTTATTACAAAAATAACCTTGCCTCCAAATTAAAATACTAATAGCCTAATAAACTACTAGGACCTAAAACATAAAAATACAATTGACTAGCAAACATAAATAGTACTAAATAATAATTTTCTTGCGTCTCCCACATCAGCCACTATTGTGTGAGCCTCGCTTCTGAAACATGAATATATGGAGTTCCCCGTTAAAAGCATATATACGGGGGGAAATCTACAAGACCAGTTGATTTTTTTAAAATAATGATAAACATCATCACCAAATAAAAAGATAATCTGGTTAAATAATGCAACAGAGCCACATGCTTTATGAATTTTTTTTCTAAGCATTAATCAGTTGGATCAATTCTCTATTCATGTATCTGCAGCTTATTAGTTCTGACCCTTTTTTGCCATTCTAAAGCAACTTAGGTAACCACAATGTCAGAATCAGTAACTGGTATGCAATGCAAAATGACAATCGTATTATTGCATAAAGCATATACAGCATGGCATGTGTAAATCCTTTTCTAGCAGATGCACAAAATTTTAAATAGTCCCAAAAGACACGCCAAAACTTTTAAGCATAACAATCACTAGGAAAAAAAAATCAGCCAATCACTGGCCCATTACATACCAGAAACATTAGTTAGAAAGTAAATATAATTCCAAGCCATGACCCAAAACAGTAAATGATTAAACTAGAAAGCAGGACTAGCAAATATTCATGTGCTGATTTCTCAGGAGCCATCATACACCAAACCCATTTAGATGCTGAAATGGACAGATGACATTACAAATGATCAACTAACCGTGAAAAGTGTTCACTGCTTTATTGGCTTCCTCAGGGGTGGAAAAGCAGACAAATCCAAACCCCCTACTTATTCCCTTGTCATCTTGCATAAGTTTCGCAGAAGTAATTGTGCCACACTGACTGAAGTGTTCTCGCAGCTCTTCTTCAGTCACATCATCGTCAATGTTCTTCACATAGACATTTGAGGCCTACAAATTAAAAAAAGAAAAAAGATAAGTTGAATAAACAATGACCTCTACTTTGAAAGGCACCTCCTCTCCTTGTATGATCAAGGTGGAGGATGAGGTTGTGGGTTCAAGACCCATCCACATATGTAACTTAACAATTAAAGGGGAGAAGGGAGGAGGTGGAAGTGATAAGATGAACAGACAAACAAAAGCAGACAAATAAAGGGAGAGAAATGGGCACAAAACTACCTTGTATTTCAAGAGCTGCTCTTTGCGTTTCTCCTCAAACTGATGACGCAAAATTTGCTCACGCTCCACTTTCTTCTGAGCCCTTGCTACATATAGAGTCTTTGAGCCTACAATACAAACCACAGTGACAAAATGTTTTAAATCAGGCAAGTGACAATTGTTGTCAATCAAAGTTAAAAAGGAATACATAACCTACCAAGTTGTGATCCATTCATCGCTTCCATTGCCTGTCTAGCATCATCTGGGTTATCAAAGTTTACAAAACCAAAACCTCTTGAGGTCCCATTGTCATCCCTTGAGATAACCAAGCTAGCAATTTTCCCAAACTCGGAGAACTTTTCCCGCAGAAGCTCTTCTGTGACATCTAGATCCAAATTCTTCATGTACAAATTTGTAAATTTAGCATCAGGGCTAGGCAAAATCCGATCACTCTTTTTGACAAACCATCCAACATATCTGGCCACAAATAAAATTATGAATCATAAATATCCATAAGACCAAAGAAGCAGACAGAATAAACCCAAGGCACATATAGTATATTCTTACAAACACACCCACAAAATTATGCACATATGGATGATCACAGCTTTCAAAATAATAGCAAGAAAGAGTTTCACATACATCTCCTTGTCTTCAACAGTGGAGCCATTTAGCTTCTCAATAGCAGCACTTGCAGATTCCTCGGACTCAAATTGAACAAAGCCATGCCCTCTACTCTTCCCATCATCAGACATGGCAACTTTGCAAGACAAAACATTCCCAAATTTCTGAAACATATCTTGAAGCTTCGGATTATCAATCGATTCACTCAAGTTCTACAACAAAACCCAAATCACTTTCAGTACAAATCCAAATCATAGAAACAATGGACCTATAAGTATCACAGTCTATCTCAATCATCTATTATATTTAAAATAAAAAATAAAAAATAAAAAAAAAACGCAAGACAGATACCTTAATATAGAGATTGCCTTTTCCGCTCTTTCTTGCATCAGAATCGCGATGTGACCACATGACTCTAATAACTTTTCCATTCAATGCAGTGTGATTCTTTGCTTCAATTGCACGAATTGCTACTCCAATCAAAAGAGACAACTTCAATTAGAATTTAAACCATGCCAACAATAAAACCACAAATAAAAACCAAACATGAATAAGATAAACAAAATCTTTCTCACAACCCCACAAGAATATCCAGAACAACAATTTTGTTTCTACTCTAAAAAAAAACCCTTTTTGGCAAACAGCGCAACAAAGAATATACAATCAACAAAACCAATCAAATGAATCAACATTAACAAATCTTAAATTTGTATATTATTTCCCACAGATGGAATTTCTGTTCAAGATTAATTATATCCAAAATTTTCTTTTCCTACATTTTTCTTAGAAACCAAGCAGATAATTACAACTCAAAAGCCAAGCATTGTATTGTAAAGTATATAATACTTAGAAACTCTCAAAATCTCAATTCAGCGACATCTTTGTTCTTTTCTCCAAACAAGTCAAATCTAACAATTCCTTTCCTACAATTTCAAGGCAGCCAAACAGAGCACGGAAAACAAAAAAAAAAGAAAAAAAGAAATCTTGAATATTTCTTTTCACTGCGAAACAATTTCTTACGAACAAACACAGTTTCTCGAGAAAATAAGTTACAGGATTCCACAACTCCCAAACAATGCCAAAAATCTGAAACGACATCGCATTGAACCAGCTCAAACCAACTCAATCAAATCAAAACCAAACAAAACAAAATAAAAACGAACAGCATTGCGATTGTGACAGTGTTATTGGTTACCGTCTTGGGGAGAGACGAAGTTGACGTAGCCATAGCAGAGCGAGCGACCCGTAGACGAGTCTCTGCAGACTCGTACGGAGGCGAGAGAGTCGAAACCTTTGAAAGCCTCGAAGAGGTGATCGTCTATCACGTCAGGGTGGAGGTCCCCGACGTAAATAGACGAAGAAGGAGGAGGAGGAGGAGCGGGAGCTGCCGCCGCCACGCTCGCGCTCAATGTCGCCCCGGTTGGTGGTGCCGCCATTGCCGCCGTTTTTCCCTCAAAATCGCAACCGTCAACCACTAAATTTAGGAGAGAGAGAGAGAGATACTGAATTGGCCGTTTCGTTTTGGTTTGGTTCTTGATTATTATTATGTAGCTAAAGTGAATGACGGTTATGTGAGACTGTGAGTGATTAATAAGAGAGAGAGAGAGAGAGAGATTGAATTGTATTGGGTTTGGGATAGAGATTAGAGATAGAGGTAGAGAGAGAGAAGAGTTTGATTTTAGAGAGAGAGTGAGGCGGTGTGAGGATTTTGCATGGACGAAAGGAGGTTGGGCCGTTCACTGTTACGATTCTTCAGGCTCTATACAGTGCCACGCGCGTTAACACCACGTGTATTACACTTTCCTCTCCTTCTTTTTATCTTTTTTCTTTTTTTTCCCCTTAATTAACTGAATTGTCTTGAATATTTTTTGGTTAATTTTTGTTACATACTATTTATTTTTTGGGAATCCTAGATTGACATGGATTCTTTTTTTTTTTTTAATAGAAGAAGATTGACATGGATTCTAATGATTCTTCTATAGTAATTTTTTATATACTGGAATTCTTCTTCTATAGTACTTTTGGATATATTGGTACTTATTATGATCAAAGATAGTTTAACCCAACTAATTTAATCTCTTTATTATCATTTTATTTCTATTTAGAAAAGAATTATCAATATTTAAAAAAAAAAAAAAAAAAAACTTGTAACTCTATGGTTGTGATTGTTATAATGGATAACAATATGTCATGTCTCGTAAACATAAAAGTACCATAAAATTTATTATAATCATTAATCTATTTATATTTTTGGGGAATATATCCTCGATTGACATGGATTCTAGTTCTTCTATTGTACTTCTGGTTATATTGGGATTCTTTTATTCTGGGACTCATTATGAACAAAGATAGTTTAATACTTTAATTCAACTAATTTAATCTCTTTATCCTTTCGTTTCTATTTAAAAAAGAATCATCAATATTAAAAGAAACTTGAAATTCTTTGGTTGTGAATCTTGTGATTGTTACAGTGGATACCAATATGTCATCATGTCTCGTAAACATAAAAGTACCATAAAATTTTTCTGTATTGCGTATGCTACTCTGTGATTTCTGTGTAATTTTTCAGAAGTCAAACGGGTATAATTGAATCTAGCCTAATTGAACGAGAGATGTTTTGTGTTTATTATGTGCATGCATGATGCATGTTTGCCAATTGCCATAAAAGCATGCATGTTTGTTTGTATTGTTGTGACCCATTAATGATTTCTTAAATTGTATGTGTGGAATCTATGGATTGAGGCTAAAAGTCACAAAACCACGATGATGTAACCCTTAGAGCTTCTAACATGATTGTTCTATCAAGTTTCTCCTAATGTGGAGATCAACATTGCTTTAAGATGCCACATAAAAATATTGTTCACAGATCCCTTGTGATTACATAAAACACACCCCCAAATAAATAGATTCTTCAATCAAAATTTCGTATAGATTAAAAGGTTAACCAAAGGAAAATGCTTTTCTTTATACAAGATAGAATTTATACTCTAACATAATCTAAGTGTATATATGTGTAAAACTTCCTCCTAGAAACTTAAATCTTGGCCCTTGCCCCTAACATCTCACAAGCATTTATACTTATGAAGTAACCACCACACCAAAGGTGCTCGGTGGTCCAAAGGAAAATGCTTTGATTGTTCCTCTAATTGAATCTATTTTGAGATAATAATTATCTTTTGTTACACACACACATATATTCTTTTTTTTTTCTTTTTTTTTTTGAGAATCAAACACACACATATATTCACTATAATAGTAAAGATGCATATTTCATCTACATAAGATACCTTCTCGTCTTGAAACATAGTAAAAATGAAGAGTGCAATTAAAGGGTGAGAGAGACCAGTAATCAAGTCTTCCTATGAGCTTAAAGATTACTTCACATTAGTTTCCTAAGGATTATCATTCAATATTCACAATCAATACTTTTTATCTAAGTGCCTCCCTATTCCAAAGCGACAATTTATTTGTCTTCATAGTTCACTCTACACCTCCCATCTATATTTCCCTATTTATGGGTTTAATAAAATTCTCTGGTTTGTTAAAACTTCGATTTTTTTTTTTTTTGTTTTAAGTTTGTCATTCACAAAAATGTTATTTTTTTAAGATAAGTAATTATAATAAAAAACTTTCCCTGATTATATTTTGGTTTTGATAAAACAAATTAAAAACGAACGAACAAACAAACACTGTTGTATATATAACAACATGGGCCAGTATCAAGCTTTAGTCAAGAGACCAAAGTTTTGGCCTTTCCAGGCCCGGACGGAGACACTTGGGAATCACAATGGAGCAGTTTTGGGCTTATTTGAGTTGCCCATGAATTACCCAGTAGGCCAGTACGCATTATTATGTGATGAGTGGGCTTTCCAGTTTTACAACACTTTTTCCCCCCTATCCACAAAGAAGAAGAAAATGGATGGCCTTTTTATTGTTTAGGTCTCCATCCCCCTCCACATACACAAGGAAAGGAGAAAAAATTGCAATACTGTTGTTATGTCCTTAAACATATTTTTTAGCTTTTCATCAAAATTTTGACTAATTATTGCCTTCTAATATTTGTCCTCTTGCTTACCAATTGCAATACTACATTGTCTTCATTGCTTGTATCCCCCTACATTACTTTGCTATGTTGAAACATCAAATTATCAACAACAAAAATAATAATAAAATTTGATACATCAATAGTTGGGGACTCGAGGGAGGGAGGATTTAAGCCTTGTCTTCGTTGGAAACTTTCAAAAGTGTCAATTGAGTTACAAGACTTTTGATAATTATTAAATTTTATCTCAAAAATAAAGAGAATTATCATGTCTTACACAGTATCTATCTATTTATACTATTAATAACAGGATTCTCTATTTAGTTTTCAATATTTTGCATGCTAAAATACCCTTACACAAAATTTTAAATTCTCTAAAATACCCTTATCTTTTAGTTAAATAATTTTAAATTAAAAAACACAAACTGGTTAAAAAAGTAATTTGTTGTCCTAAGTTTTAAGCTTTTTTCTTTTTCTTCTCCATTCAGCCTAAAACTTAGGATTCTATCTCTATCTTATTTTTAAACATTATTTCACGTAACCTTATCTCTTTCTTAAAAAAAAAAAAAAAAAAAAAAAATACACGGTCATTTATATATCACTTTTAAATATTATAGCACTAAACCAAATAAATAAATAAATAAGTACATTATTACACGCGCAAAACGCGTGTGATGAGTTTAGTCATAAATAAAGTTTTGTAAGTAATTAATTTTAATTATTTTGGATTTCGTTATTTCCATTTAGGGGGTGGGGGGCATCAGTCACAACCTAGAAATCTATGTAAGAAAGCCAGAAATCTAGCAATTTTGAGAACCCAAATATTGCCTACCGCCCATTGGTATGTATCAAAAAGTTCCATAAACTAATATAAAAAGAAAAGCAATAAAATCAAATCTAGATATGATGATAAATATGCAGGGGTGAGGGGTTCATACCATATTCTTATGACTTGCATGACCTACGTTTGTACATGTCATGTGATTGTACCATTGTCCAACTTGTCTACCTAATACCACAAATACTATTATAATAATAATAATAATAATAATAATAATAATAATCACAGAATTTTCACACCCCCTACCTTTCACATAGAATAACAAGTCATCTCATTTGAGTCTACCACAACATAAAGAAAAAGAGAGGTTGTGATAATTTCGATGAAAATTTTCAATGCCTAAACTTATTAAAAGAATACTAATAAAATATCTTAGTTGTTGTGGCTTTGTGAAACTTAGGCCGCCTCAACAGTACCATTTCTTGGCTTTTATTATTATTATTATTATTTAATGCAATACAACAACCCTCCCAAAGTGGACTCATTACTGTAATCTAAAAACTACGGATAGGAAATATACGGATAACCTGATAATTCTTGATAAATTAGACCACAATATTGTAGGAATATGAAGATTAATTAAATAAATAGTATAATTTTATTTATTTTGGGCCTATTTTAGGTTTATTTTAATTTTTTTCAAATAAATAACTATCAATTTAAAAAAAATAAAATAAAATTCTGTGTTTGACACCGCAAATTATAGTTGAGTCAATACTTCTTAGTTTTAACATACTTGTTTCCATTACCAACTCTCCAGAAAAATTCAATGGTCATCCTTTGATGTTTCATTTAGGATATTATACAAAAAGGGCAGACTGGAATTATATTTTCCATCCCAAATAAAAGAGTATAACCAGTATGAACATTTTCACACTACCAAACAAAGATACATGGTTACAAAAATTACCTCAATTTGAACAACATACAGCTTTTCTATCCTCGTTACCTCAAATGTTGAAGGCTTGTAGGTACACAGAATTTTCTTCTATTTCCAATGTTACATAAAATGATCCAACCACTGAACAAAACTACTAAAGGGGTAATTTACAATTGTCACAATGCTCAAGATGGAGGATCCTTGGATCCTTCGGAGAGATCCGAATTTCCGGTAAAGAAGAATTGAACACACCCCCCCATTCACTGGCAATCAGAACTAGAGCAGACTTATATGGTACAGAGCAGCTAACCTTCCCCCAATAAAATAATAGCAGCAAGCCTTGCCGATCACCATAAATAAGAATCGGCCAAGCCAATACCTTTAGAACAAAGAATGAAAACTGAAACCTAAGGTATAAATTTACCAAAATTGGAACTACTTTAACAGCAAGGTATAAATTAGGACACCGATAATGCCAGTAGGTAGCAGTTCAAAGAGCATGTCTCTTGTTGAGCTGCTCACACTCAGCTGTCCTGCATTGAGAAACTCCTTCCCAGAAGTTATAGAGACATTAACGGACAAGGAACCTGAAAAATAAAATGTCATATATGACAAATATGTAGGATCAATGTTATTTCTTTGACAGAAAATGTCAAGAGTAAATAAGGATTCATGATCAAATGAACTTACAATCATAGTTTGCCCATCCAATCCGTTGATGAGCTAGATCATACACAAAGATCTTATCTTTCAGAACAAGATCTGTTAAATAAAGAAACCAACAAGATTTGTTAGCTTTGATGCACAATTAGTTTTATGGAAAGACACAATTTCGCATTTATGATTAGAGTACACACTGATTCATTTTGTATAATTTTGAGAAAGATGCTAGGTATTCAGAAAGCATTGAATTTTCCACCAAACAACACTTGAACAAGTTAATCACAGATTAGCATTGACATTTCTAATATGCATTGTAAGTCCTCCCTCACCACAACCCCCCCCCCCCCCCCCCCCCCCCCCACAAAAAAAAAAAATACAACAACCCACTGTGGCAACTTGTTACAAGTTGTAAAGACCAGTGGAACTTATTATTGGTATGGATAGTTACGTAGGCAAACAACGAATTAAGCAAACTAATGCATAGTGCTGACATTCTGATTGATAATCTTTAATAGACATGAAAAAATTCACATGACATCAAATATCTCCCCATGCTATAGAATGTTCGTTATGCCTAAGGCATGTATAAATATGTTTGTGTTGTGTCTGTGTATGTATCAGAAGTCAGAATGAAACTACTATAAGGTGAGAGAGCTCCCCCTCCTTTTTTCCCCCAAAAATAGGGAAAGTGCCTAAACATAGCACTGAGGGACAAATGAAGTCTACTCAAAATTGGTGGTTGCAATTGCTACAACCTCAATTCAACAAGTCACCATTACCATCTATAAATGTTTAATCATACCATGCTACATCGTGGAAACTTGCATCACCATATAAAATGGAAAATTACTCGGGTTGATTTTATAATGTGATTTTCATGTTTTCAGAAAACCAACTATATTTTGGAAGACTTTCAGTAAAGAAACATATTGAAAAATACTTCAAATGCATTTTCTGGTGCTTTCAACAATGTAAAATTTCTTATGAAATGCTACCCAAGAGGCCCCAATTTGTAGCATGTGCCAATAGCATGTGCCAAAATTATTGAACACTCTCTATGTACTAAAGATGGAATGTGAAATAAATGGGAGTCAAAGCCAATTGCTTCTTACTAAGTTCAGGTCTAACCTCCTAAAATTGATACCCCTTCCTGAACTCTCTGAAATCCGATGCACCACATTGCAGCACCATCCTGTAGCAACAAAATGACCCATTAGAAGTAATGGCACAATTTAACTAGCACCATGTCTAGTACAATAATGTAAGGACAGTAATATTTTACCAACAGAGAAAGTGGAATAACTTACAGTGAAACCAAGATGTACAAGGTACTCTTCTGGTTTTAACACCATGGATGCACCCGCAAAGTTTAAACTAACTTGAGGAAATATATCGAGTCCACTGAATAAAATAAAAGGATTTTAGACTAAAGAATAATTTCGGAAGACATAAAAGAACAATAGAATTCATTATTTGAAACGTAAAGTTATAGAACAAACCTAGTGGAGACTAGATAACATTGGTTTCCTTTTGAAATGATGGGAGTCACAGATTGTTGAACATTCGCAGTTATCTGTACATTCAACGAAAACTCAACTTTTAGTACAACGAAAGTAAATTTGACAAAGTTATTCTACAAGGCAAAGCAGCTTTTAGCCAGTGCCTTGAAACCAGCCCATACAGGAAAAACTAGTGATCCTTCCATAGAAAGATATCCAGCCAAAGTGAAAACTAATTTTAAAAATTGCAAAAATTAAATGTGAGAAGATGCAATTTTCAAAACCAAATGAACCATTTAGACATTAACAAGACTTAGTCTATTCCATTAGAATTAGGTCATGAGAATGGAAACATTATCATAATCACTTATTATAGAGTCCATCATATGGATAAGGCTATTAATTGATAGCATCACATTTTCAAACAATAAACTAGTAACGGAAGCTCTAGTTTGTTAAAGTACAATATGAAAGTCCTTTCCTTTATTGCCAGTCTTTTATCTTAGTGGGAACTATTTGGAGAATAGGGCAGCAGTCATGATTCAGTTTTATTAGCCCATGCCATCAGTATACCAAGTCAATCTTAAACAAATTTCAAAAGGGAAAAAAAATGCAAAACTTACAGAACTAACAAAAGGATCATAAGCTTCAGCCACAAGGTACGCCAAAGTTGTTCCAGAATCCACAATGGTTCCTCGATTGTTTGATGTTGCAAATACTGAAGGATCAATCGGCAACAATTGTCCATTGACAGCAATGCTTTGCAAATATAAATTATAATGAGGCCTGAAAATTTGAAGTGAAAACCATTAAACTTACTGATAAATTGGCATTCAAGTTTTCAATTAAAGCTGATGAAAATCTCTAACAACAAGAATAAGAATGGGCCTAACAAATACTCTACCAAAGCAAGTAATGGAACTCAAGCAACAAAATAACTTTACAGTGAATAAAAAGAAGTATATTTATAAAAAAAAATGCGGTGATTTTAAGGCACAGTGGAAGAACTTCAAACTACAAGTATTTTAGATAGAGCTACTAGCCTTTCAAAAATATAGTGGTCGAAAGAAAATAAGAGGTCGTACTAATATAAACACACTAATAGTCACTATAACACTATAAGTTAGCAGAAAATTTTTAAATCCTAATTGAATCGTGCCTCAAGATTCAATTTCTACAACCCTTTTCAACCAACTAGATTGCTACCAAACATCAACATATTTGGCTTGATAACATGCATTCAAAAGTCAGATCAGGTAAGCTCCCAATTGAAGGTCAATAATGAAGCAATTGGTACTAGTCATTGACATTTTGCATGCAGAAAACAAACCAATGCACAAGTGGTGCCGGAATGAATGCAACTAGGTTCTTCTTATGGCATTGGCTAGTGAGGCATTGTCAAGTCAGCCTTTTTTTCTTTTTCTGTCATGTGAATTTAAGCAAAAATCTAATAAGCTAAATACATCTAAATATAGGCCAATGATCCTTAGTGCGTAAAAGAGAGAAATACACCATCTAACTGCATTTTACAACCCTAAGAGGGAAAAGTCATTTGAATGAATAAATAAATAGATATAAGTGCCATAAAGCAGTAACTAGTAACTTAATGCCTGGTTTCCTATAATTTCCACTTCATACATATATAACCCGAATGTCAGAGTAAAGAGCATTGGCAATGAAAAGAAAGTTTTACGGGAAGAGGACATACTGTGATGGGACAAGCGGACTATAAGCAATGCCTGGCTCCAAAATCTCACCAAGAACCAATATTCCCCCACCGTTGCCATCTCCTTTCAAGCAATGGGAGAACACTTTGGGTGTTATGCCACGAGATGACAATTGTGAAATAGCGGAAAGATCACCCTGTCCAAAACCAAAAATCCCATCGACTGCTTTATCTGTCTTAGTTAAGTCCCCGGACTGATACGTGCTACACCTGCATCCAACACCACCCCTAAAGTCAGTAAGATTCAATCAACAAAACCAAATGGATAGAATGTGAGACTAATAGCAACAATAACAAGATCAAGAAAATTGACAGGTAGAAAAGTCAACAACTCCTAGTCTGTTGCCAAGTAACTAAACATATACTTATTTACATAACTTAGATGAATATGTGAGATTGGGTTCACAACTCTCTATATGAATTAAAAGTTCATTGCTTTTTTTTTAAAGCTACTGCAGCCATATGTATTGTCCTTAAACAAACAAACAAAATTGATTTATATCTTTAGCTTATGGCTTTTTCCTTAACTCTTCCTTCCATCTCTTCCATGTATCTTAGTTACAAACACCATTTTTGCAAAAGCCAGGGAAGCTTACCCGAAAACAATGGTTGCCGAAGAGTTAGCCATCAAAGATTGCCCAAGAACCATGTCAAAATAAAGTGCATCAGACACATAATAACCCGATGTCCCACTTCCATCTCCATATTGAAA
Source organism: Quercus glauca (assembly GCA_023736055.1). Lineage (NCBI taxonomy): Eukaryota > Viridiplantae > Streptophyta > Magnoliopsida > Fagales > Fagaceae > Quercus > Quercus glauca. The sequence goes on along the minus strand of CM043321.1, from coordinate 41,245,225 downwards.
AGAGTAACCGCACTGATTATTCTGAGAAGAGCAAACAGTGGCTGTACTTTGCAATGCAGAAGTGCACATTGGATCTGAGCACGGCACCAGTGCAGCAGTTGATGAGCTAGCAGCATCAAAGAAATTGAGCTGAATCTGCACCAAAAAACGAAGTGTAAGTACAAAATTGCTTCTTTTTATGCCACAAGATTAAAACAATGAAGGGTAATCACAAAAACAAGTTAAAGAGACAGAATATAACTCCAAGTGCACTAGATTGGGGGCAATCACTGCAGGAATTGCAAGTAACCCACAAGATGTCACTCCCTGTATCAATCTGCACATTGAATTCTTTTGGAGGAGAGCCCAACTTTACTTTTGTGAAATAAAGCCTACACAAAAATCATGAACCCAAGCATTGAAGAACAAATCAGTGCTTGCCCAAAAAAGAATTCCAAAAGAAAAGAAAAAAAAAAACATTTTTCAAGGTACCCATTACAGCTCAAACAAAAACAACAAAGCAAATATCTAACTCCTATATTCAAACACCCAACAATTATCAATAACTCAGTCTTAAGAACATGTGCTCATCTTTCAAGAATCAACAAATAGACCACACAAGACTCATTCTTTCTTTACTTTTTCCATTCTCTTCCATTAAGCCAAACAGAACAACACAAAAAGAACAAGACAAACTCAATAAATACACACACAGTAACTAATAAATACCCCCACAAAAACAGAAAGAAAGGAACTTTACCCATTAAACGCAAGCACATTATAAGCAATAACAACCATAGCTTCAAGTTTTTTTTATTATTATTATTTTAAAATCAATGAAAACCAAGAAAGGCACATATGACAAAATTCTACCACTCATACCCGACGAAGTAAGGATCGGAGGAGCCTTGGACTGAGAAGTCTACAACACCACTCACAGAGCCTTGCAAGATTCGAGCGTGTCTAGCTCTGTCTCTAGCTCTGAGCTGGTCGAGCTCGACACGATGAGTTAAAGGAAAGGACCTCTCCAGAGGGAGAAGGAGAGAGTAAACGACAGACACGGACACGGCGGCTAAGACCGAGATCAAGGATAATACGAAGGAGGCTCGCATTTCGGTGTGTGTACTGTGTCTGTGTGTTTCTAGAGAGAGAGAGAGAGGGAATTATTAGTGGAAGAGATCGAGGTGGTGGTGCTGTTTGTGTTTGCTTTTTTGCATTTCAGAGACACGGAGAGAGAGAAACTTTGGGGTGTGAGAGACACAGAGAGTGAAAGAGAGTGGCACACGACAGAGATAGATAGAGAGAAGTAGCGTGTGTATTAACTATTAAAACTGAAAGTGGCAAAGGTTTGGATTTGGATTAGATTTATAGTTTTGTTTTAAACTTAGGAAGTAAAGTGAGTTTTGGGGGACTTCACAGTTAACGGGTTATGTGTACTGTTAATTTTGCGGGTAACGGGCGTGGGCGTGGGCGTGGTAGTGACAAAGGGGCTTCAAGCTTCATATTCCAAAAATCTCCTCCTTCTATAGCTAGCTGGTGATTGGTTAATTTATAGTTCAATGGGTCATAAATTTTTGTTTTTTTTGTTGATATGGGATTTGGATTCCAACGTGTCTGTACAAAAAAAAATTTGGGTGTTGATCTAATGATAGTTACAGTATTCAAAGTCCTATTGACTTGGATATAGGTGTTTGTTCCAAGCCTTCCACGTGCCTTTCACCAAAGTGAATGGGAGGAGCAGTGGTAGGTAGAAACATATTAAAGGTCTGTTTGGATACAGCTAAAAACTGAAAATTGAAAACTGAAAATACTGTAAAAAAAATAATTTTTAAATATGTGAATTATAGCATAGGACCCATTTTTAATAAAAAAGTTGTTGAAAAATGATGTTTGTGAGTCTCGTGAATAGTGCACGAGTGCACTATTCACTAGAAGAGTCAACACTCACGGCTAAAAAAAAAAAAAAAATTTAAAAAGAGAAGGAAATGTAGACGCAAAACGAGCTGTGTTTCAGCTATCTAAACCGCACCTAAATCTCATAATTTTTGTCACAACTCATCATATAGCGAGTTATAAGTAGTGGACGTGTGAATTCACCATTTGACATCTAACTCGCCATATAGCAAGTTGTTACAAATTTAATGGGTTATAAATTTTTTTTTATTTTTTATTTTTTATATGGGATTTGGATTCTAACGTGTCTATACAAAAAATAATTTGGGTGTTGATCTAATGATAGTTACAGTATTCAAAGTCATATTGACTTGGATATAGGTGTTTGTTCCAAGCCTTCCACGTGCCTTTCACCAAAGTGAAGGGAAAGAGCAATGGCAGGTAGAAATATACTAAATCTCACAATTTTTATCGCAACTCGTCACATAGCGAGTTATGAGTGGTGGAAGTGTGAATTCACCATTTGACATCTACCATTCATAACTCGCCATGTAACAAGTTGTTACAAAAGTTGTCAAATTGGTTGTGTCTTTAGAATTTTTCGAATGGAAATACTACACCGAATGACAAATTGGCCGTGGTCACACATTATAGTTTTTTTTTTTTTAATTATGATTATATATAATATAAATTTGAGGTTTATATAACCTTATTGGATTTTCAGGTAATTGACTCATTGGTCTAAAACGTGACATAAATTCAGAAGTTATAAATTCAATCCACTACACTATTGGTCAATTGGATTTTTGGGGGTGTCTCATGCGTAGAAAGTGAAATAGTCTGGTTAAAAATTGAGACACCACTTTCTTATATTAAGAAAATTTTAGTTTTATATGATGGATGGGAAAAAAATGAGTTATTAGGAAATTCACACATGTTGTCTTGTGTCAAAATAAATTAAAAAAAAATAGAAGTTTTAATTTTATCTATAATTTTAATTGGAATACAATTCTTTAGTGTCATTTTTTTTTTTCATTCTTTTCAAAATTGTCCTTGTTGTTTATTTTAAGGAAAATTTTAATTGATGACATAAGGATATTGGTTTAGGAAATGTTCTTAAAAACTTCTTATGGGAAAAGAAAAAAACAATTAATTTTCTTACTGCTTTTTATTCTTCCAACGAAAGTGATGTTAAAATTTTTTTAAAATTGTTTATTAACAATTGTCCTAAAGACATCTATTAACACAACCCTTAGTTTTATGGGAAATGAAAAAAACTGTCAAAATATTAATTACTTTTTTTTCATTTCCCATAAAAACTTTCTTTAAATGGATTATTAACCAGTGCCCTAAAGGTACTCGTTAACATTTTCCATTAAGGATAAGAAAAGTACTTTGACCGAATGGTTAGGAGACAAATTCAAATAAAACAAAAATATAAAGAGTAAAACAGTCAAAATAGAATAAGTTATTCAATATATTTAACTTATTGTCCAACTTTGTATTCATAATTATAATGATCGAAAATTTTAACTCTTATCATATTTTTAAAAGGATGGTATTTTTTTTTGGGGGGGGGGGGGGGGGGGGGGGGGGGGGTGGGGGGCGGGTGGGAATCTTTAAGCGCACACATATACATGAGACAAGTCATTACTAAAAAGGAAATTTATCCTAATCCCATTATAAAATTTGAATGTATGAACAAAAGAATTCATTTTTTTAATTATGTATAGACAATGCTTTAACAACCAAAGGAATTTGTTAAAACCATGTGTCATCTTAAGAATATATATTGTTCTATTATAGTCAAAGAAGCTCTATAGCTGTATGCCTTACTAAGTTTAAAAACAATGTCAATACCAAAATAACCCATGCAACAAATTGATGGTCCAACTCCATGCAAGCATATATTCATATTCATGGAACAAGATTCTCTTTATTTTATCTAAATTTGAAATACTCTACATTCAATATTCAATATTATCATTTTATTTAAAATTATAAATAACTGCACAATTTGTATACTTTTATCTTTTATAATATAAGAAAAGTTAACGGATGCTTTAAGAAAATTGGTTTTAAAAAATATTTTCATAAAATTTTTTATGAAAAAAGAAAATACAACTAACTTTTTTGATAACCTTTTTTATTTCTCATAAAAGTAATATTCAAATTTTCTTAAAATGGTTTATTAACAAATTTCCTAAAGCGTCAATTAACAAAACTCTTTTAATATTTAATCAAAATAATTAAAAATATTATATTTTAAATGAAAATGATATTTTATTCAATGGGGGATCCAACTAGACAAAAATTTGAATGGTAACTAAGGAATGTCTTTCCAATATAGATTAAAAAAAAAAAAAAAAAAAAGTTGCAAACTAGAGTTTGAAACTTGAAGGAGGGATGTCTGAAGGTGAACGTGTGGTTTGTAGTTATTAGGAGACTTTTTAGTCCTTGGCCGCTGTGTGGAATGTAGAAGTAAAGTAATAGTAATTAATTTATGTACGGACCGAGCTAAGCACGCCTTTCTTGACCAACCCCGACTAGCCAAGTCTTCGCCACACTGGACCGTGCGCGAGGTCTGCTACGGCTACTTCAAGCTACCATGCACGCGCTGTGTTTGCGAGTGTGATCGCCAAACCGAAGACAGCTTCACGAAATGGGGTCCACCGATTGTGAAAGAAAAAGATATGGTAGGCGTAGAAGTCCAAAATCCAAATATGAACAATGTTATTGAATTCAACTTTAACCATATCATTGATTCTCAAAAAAAAAAAAAAAACTTTAACCAAAAAAAAGTTATTGAATTCAACGACCAGGCAATTTCTTTTTTTATATTTTTTAATTCCTAACATTTTGGTTAGATTAAAGGAAAAACTATAGGTACTTCCCAAGTTCCAACATCAACATGGCAACGTACAGTGATGTAATACTATTTGTCATGTTACCCTTGGTTGATAGTTTTTTTTTTTTTTTTTTACCAAAAAAAAGTTTTTTTTTTCAAAATTTAAGGGCTGTTGAAAAATTGAAATACTCATTCCAATTTATTTATTTATTAAATTTTACAATGTGAAAAGAATAGATCAAATTCATGTGTACTTTAAGCATAAAAATCAATTCATGTATACTTTTATGGGGTAAGTTACTGAAATTATAGTTGTAAGGACTCAAAATGTAATGAATCCTAGATAATAAAATTTTGTAGAGAATGGGTAGGAAGGACTAGGCATCTAACCAGCAATCAACGGTTTCATCTGAAATTTGTGGCCGATCCCCCTCAACGAATCGAACTGGGGGTTTTATGTAGTAAGAATCACGTTTCCTCCCTGTTCAGTCCCTTTGGTTAAGTGTTTTATAAGGAATATTTATCCTCGGCCCCCCTTCGCTTTCTGAGTCTTACTGGTTATATAGTCTTATTTTCGTTGATCTTGACCATCCACTTGTCAATTATCTGATCATTGTGTACAGGAGTTTGTCTCATCATCTATAGTTTGCAGGCTTTATGTTAGTTCTCAGCCGCCTTCACAGACTTTCTATTAGTTGAGGTAACCGAGGCGACTAGGTCCGTTGGTCACATCTTCATTAAGACGGCCAGAATATTGGTGGGATATTTTCCCCTTACCAACCGTCGGTGCGCCGAGGATAAGTGTATCCTCGGCGAGGCTCTTGGATGACTTGGGCCCTCCCCAACTATCCTCGGCGTGGGCCTTGGGCCGGATATGATGTGGGCCAGTGCGGCTAATGAGTTAGGGCCCCACAATAGTTTATTACAAATGATAAAACTTAGGCACATATCAAATGATACATTTTAATCCCATGAAAAAAAATTCACATAGCAGAATCTTAAGGAACAGCACCTAAGTAATGTACTTAAGTCTTGTCTTATTACAAAAAAAAAAAATTTGTAATAAATGATACTACGTCATCTACGTAAAAACCCAATAAATGAGAGAGTATCTATAAAAATAACTACCCACTAACACATGTCTTTCATTTGTTAGTAGGGTAGTTATTTTTTGCTGACGTCTCACGCTTATTGAATGCTGATATTGCTGACATGGTATTATTTGATATCAAATACCTTCTCCAAAACATGAGCCTGATCACTAATAATACTTATTTTTTGAAACTCATATTAGAAGATTCAAGCAATCAAGCCATCGAGCCCTATTCTCCAAAGGCTCAAACATTTAAACTCTTCAATCAAATAATAAAATTTAACAATGTGTTGTATTTATCAATAAATTAAAAAAATTTAATTTAGTTGTCCTTGAAAAAGATTGTCTTGTTTTTGTTATATTTGTATAACATTTGAGAAACCATACTTAAGTTTTTCCCTTTAATTTATATTCAATTTTTTAAGTACAATTGTACGTTTGTCTAAGTTATTTTTTTTAAGCACAATAAACAACTAAATAAAATCTCTCTATGAGTAAGGAGGAGCGCTTAGTGCTTATTCTTTTCCTATTTTGTTTTGTTTTTATGAGTAGTAATGACAAGTTGACAACCTATATTTTTTATACATCAATAGTTAGGGGTGAGAAAATTTAAAACCTAAATGTTTTTACTAGAAATATTAAAAAATATTAGTTGAGGTACAAAACTTTTGATGATGACCGTTTATTCATTAAAAAAAAAAAAGTAATGGAGCCCACATGATTTCAAGTCATTTAAAACTTTTGCATTAGGAGATGAGATAATTTTTAAGTTTTATTTTTCCCCAAATAAAAAAAAAAGAGGATTAATTCAACTTGAACTCTTCTATTTAAACCCCACACAAAGGGGCAAAACTTGACCAAAAGACCGTTGATAATCTCTAGCATTTTATTGTCATCAATGAAGACTTTCTCTAACAAAGGCTTACTGTACATCCACTGCCCTATCATGTCAGTCATGCTTGATACAGATTTAATTCATAGACATGTTTTCTTTTGCAGCCATGTTATACGGCCTATTTTAAGTATTAGCTTGAAGTATACCGCACTCAAATCATTTTGCATGAATTCTAATTTCTTCATAATTAAAGGTTGACTCTCTACCACGTTTTAATATAATATATGATTGCTTTTCTAAGTTTTCTTGTAGAGACACCCGTTCCAAGAGAACAACTTTTCTTTGTGTTCAAACATCTAATAGTACTTTATAGCCTATAATCTCATTCTTTAATCTCTATGGTTGAAAGGTCGATTCCATGTTCATAATAACAGGTATCCCGCGTGATATAAGGTAAGAAACTTGTTACGTCTTTTAAAAAGATGTATGGAGGAGACACTAGTGATGATGAAGATCACATCCTTCCACGTTAAACCCACATCATAAAACTCTTTACTTCCTAAATCGTATATTCCCAAAGGAATTTTTGTGTGCATTTGTATTATGGTCGGTTAAAAAACAAAGCTTTGTTTCACTCATTATACTTTTTTCACACTCTGTAATTGGTGATTAGTCCAACATGACTTTCACACGTCAATGTTCAATCACAACTTTGTCATCTACAAGTTATAAAAAATTATGTATGAATAAATGTGGGTTTCGTTGCTAGACTTTTTGGTTGAAAAAGTATAGTTATCTTTGTGAAAGTGATCAAATTTCGTGTACATTTGTAGCTTGGTCATGAACAGGCCTAACTCATGCAGTACTCACAAACATCAAGCTTTTAGGTTGCCAGCAACTTCAAGTTTTCAGATTGGTTAGCAAAGCTTTTGAATTGGTGAGCGGGAGAGAACATTAAGTGACTAATTAAACTGGCGAATAGGGTTAGCTTTGTTTCGCAAGAAACCATACTTTGTGCTTTCACCATCATGTTCCACAAGCAAGAAAGCTCCATTGCCTTTTGTGAGCTTTCTTTTTTCCTTTTCCCCACCCAAAATCCTTTTGCCATTATTTCATTAATAAAGGGATATGACGCACGTGAAGTGAATGGATGAGTTTTCCAGGTTTCATTTTTTGTCTAAAATTCAAGCATTATGGGTTTTGGGCATTTCGAACTATTACCAACCTCGAACACAGATCTTCTTGTTAATGGAGGGAAATATTAAAAGATATGCTTTACCTAATGCTTTTCATTCAAAGAATCCACTCTATATATTGATGTCACTCTTTGCCAAGCTTTACACTATACTAATATGCAAAATCTTTGAAAATTTGTGGTATGAGGTAATTAGAGTCCGAGGATTGGGGATTAAGTGTCTTTACTCTCATTGCTACGGTTTTCAACAACTTGATCTCAATCAATGTTTGGCCCCTTCAGTCTTTATGGTAAGGTTGTTACGAGTGGGGGAGAAACCCCTCCTCCCTCTTCCAATCTTTATCAAAAAAGAAAAATACATATTAACCATTACACATGAGCCCCAGAGAAAAAAATTCTCATTTGGCCACTTACAACCTAGCCAAAATAATGGTCAACTTGTCAGTCCTTATACCGAATATAATTTTTAGATTCGGTTCTCCATCATGTGGTTAATTAGCTTCAGGGTAGCTCAACTATATATATATATATATATATATATATATATTGATAAGAACTCAACCTTATTTAGGCAATGACCTAAACCCCCTAAATAGAAGAAGGGCCTTAGAATATAATATATTTTATATATTTATTTTATAATATTGCACAAAAATAATATGTAATTAATATAAAAGTAAGGTCTCTCATTTAGAAATTTTTTTATATAAAAAAAGATATCTTAGATTGGCCAACAGAATGCATCGTTTATTTGTCTTATGAAGTAATTTTTTTTAATTAAACCCAAAAATTTATTAAATAAAAATTATTTTAAAAATATTATACTCTTTGCAGGGATGATAGGCCCAGTAGTGTATACTGGGTCAGGGGCCTAGTTCGAGGACGCCTAGTAGTTCGTAGACGAGAAAACATTGTTATGGAGGTCGGCATTAATGAATAAAGAAAATTGTCTGGTCATGATAGTCCAAGAAGGTAGTCCGAGGAGGGATACTTCCTTGGCTGAGCAAAACAGAGGTCAGAAAGTGCGATCTACCATCCAAAAGCAACATTCCAGGAGATTCTATTGATAAGGATATACATCATAAAAGCACAAGATAAAGGAAAGTTATAAAATATCTAGGAGAAAACTGCTATCACCACATATTAGAAGTTTTATTTTAATCATATTGAAGAAATGGAAGAAAAGAAATGACAAACTCCATGTCTTTACAATAAAAGCAACCGGCCCATATTTCCGTAGTGGAGATATATACTCTTTTTTTTTTTTTTTTTTTTTTTTTTTTTGAGGGGGGAGATATATACTCAATAATACTGGAATGTCCATTTGATAAGTGCCGTGGCATCTTAACGGGCCAAAAAAAATTGCAACTATTGCCAAGCATACCCAAAGTCATTAAATAAATTACATGAAGGTTCAGAATGTGGGGTATTCAATAAGGTTTGAGGCCAAAAGATTGAAGCACTTAGACACTGTGATTTGCAAATAAAACTAAAGATAAATATATATCAAAGAGATGTTCTAGTGGAAGTTTTGACCATGAACCAAGTAACATATCTTTATTTTCTGATATAGATTCCGATTTTTGAACATCTTCAATATTTAGTGACTTATTAAGAGAATCCACAAGAACATTTACATCAAAAGATGTAGATTTCGACACTTGAACATCTTGGACATTTAACGACTTATTAAGAGTATGCACAAGAGCATTTACATCAAAAAGATGTATATTGTATCATTTTTCCCCTTTTATACTTGTATATCATTAGAAGCTTATCAAATCAAAATGTATTAAACATATGTTTTTCCAAAAACAAATAAGTTTATATAAATAATTAATATATCAATTATCTTTTTAGTATTTTTATACCATAAGTAGTTCAATATTTCAAAGCATATTCAAGATCTATGTTTCTAGAAATATTACTAGTATTATTCTGTGCGATGCACGTTTTAATTTGCAATCATTTTTCTTAGAATACTAAGTATTTTAACACACACACGGAGAGAAGGAATATAACACAAACTTGAAACCTCTTTAACTCACACTCATTTTCTAACATGGGATTAAAGGTAATATTTCAAAATCATTCCACACTTCAAAAGTCCTACCCCTACTTCTTTTGCTAGAACTTGAATTTGTTTGTTCAAATTCATCCATCCCCTTGGTTACAGACATGGTTCATCATAAAAGATAAGACAATCAAAATGACAATATCTACAGATATATATTTCAAATTAACCATAACCACAAAAGGTAGGAATATAGGCAACAATTTGAACAGAACACAAAAAGTAATAGAGGATAGATGCAAATCATCAAACATCCAAAAAAGAAAAAGACATACAAGAACCTACAAACAAGAATCATATAGCAACGGAGAGTGAAAGAGCAATTTATGAAAGAGATTTACTTGAAATAAAGGGCAGTAGATAATTTTTGTTTCCAAGAATCTACAAACTCATCACCAGACCTGACTTAGCCACCTCTCCCTTCACCTACACAAGAAATTGCAGAAAAAACTTGAATTTTTTTTTGGTCTCCAAAAACCCTAACCCAAAATTCTAAAAAACTTTAATTTAGAACTCAATGCAAGAATTGGGTGACTTATCAAAGAAATCTAATGCGAAGATTGGAAACCTAGTTCATTTTGCACTCTAATATGACCTTGGACAAGTTTTTGAGAGGGAAAGTGAGCGAAAGAGACGAATAGATATGGCCTTCGACGATGCCTTTGCTCACCTTTACACCGTCGTCGAAGCCAACTTCTCATATGCTCTCTCTCTCTCTCTGTGTTCATGGTAGAGGTTGAAAAATAGAAGTGTAATTTGATTGAAGGTAAAATAGAAGTGTAAAAGATTTTACAGTGAAGAGACCCCAAGTATTTTCCGGTTCACCCAAACACCCTGTCAGATGTAAAATATTTTTCGTATATGTTTTTCACCCAAAACAAAAACAGCCTAGTGCTTGCTTTAATCTTTATCTAAATTTATTGAATTTATGTGATACATTTTGTACATACGCATATACACTAAAATAATGCCTGAATACTTTATTGAACATTATTAATGTAACAGTTGAATGTCTAACTTGAATATGTTGAATGAACTTATAGTTTATCCTTTATTATTTTGCTAGCATTATGGACAAATTTCTTATAAGGAAATCACTTGTATTGCAAGATTCATCTTCTAAGGAAATTCATATTGATTTGAATAATCTTCTTTTAGATTCTAAGTTATGAGAAAATGTACTATCATGTCATCCTAATGGTTAGGATGTGTTCGGGGCTATTTTTCGATTCCTTGGCCACATGTGGTCCGTTGGAGGGGTGACCTTACTAAGCCCGAGTTCTTTTTAGGGAGTTGCGTCTGGAACTCAACATTGGACCACGTGATCCAACGGCTACCGGCGTATTTTTAAGCCTACAAAATCATTAAGGCCAAGTCTAAGAATCGCGATAATGGTTGAATAAAGATAAGGATTGAATAAATATGTAATGTGTGTTTGATATGATAGTTTTGATTAGTAGTTGTAATGACAGTTGAAATAAAGTTGTATTTATCTAGAGGTAAAGTAATCATGTACTCAAGGATGTAAATTTAAAGATATGCAAGCAAAGCCACTTATCTTTGTATGGTTCGTAGCCAAGCTGTGTAACATCAGTGAGCTGATAGGGTTCCAGCAGAATGCCAGCAGTAGAGACTAGTTAAGCTTACTCTTCTTATCATGCATTTAAATGAGTTTAAGCCTTAGTCAATAGTTGTAATAGTAGTTGGAGTAAAGTAATATGTATTTAAATGTGAAGCAATCATATACTCAATGATATAAATTTAAAGATAAGGAAGAAAAGTCACTTATCATTGTATGATTTGTAGCCCCAGCTGTATAGCTTCTGTGAGCTAATAATGTCCTAGCAGAGTGACGCCAGCGATAAAGAGATAGTTTGCCATGATAACTTCAAGATTGAGGGGGAAAAATGGGTGCAACTGGAGGGAGAGAGAGTATGCCCAGCTGTGTGTAGGGGCTGGTTAAGCTTGCTCCTCTTATCATGCACTTAAATGAGTTTCCTCTTTGACAATGTTCTTTTAGTTGTTGTGAAGTTATGAATAGAGTTGCCTTCCGTGGGAAGGGCTTTTGTAAGATGTAATTTATGCCTTCTAACAGAAGGGCTTTTGTAAGAAGTAGTTGTGCCTTCTAAGAGAAAGGCTTTGATATGACATCTTGGTGCCTTCTAGGAAAAGGGCTTTAGTATGAGTGATTGATATCTCTTGAGAAGTGTGGAGATGTGTTTAGGTATTTGGAGATAGGAGCAGTGAGATAGGTGTATTTTCTGAATATGGAGAATGAGAGAATGAGTATAAGAGGAGTAATAGTATTGTAGTGTGTTAACAATGTTGCTGGGATTTACTGCTGGGATCTTCTACTGAGGAGTAGTAGAGATTGCTTTCCAAGAGGAGAGATTTTGTAAGAGAAGAGTATGGAGATATGTTTATGAGCAACAAAACAGTAGAATTTTTGAGTGAGAAAGTATGAGAGTCGAGCCTAGAAGAATTGTGGTGTGTTATATGTAATGGTGTAGTAAGTGTGTATGAGATTATGCAAGGGAAGTGAAGAAAGAGATGTTTAAAGATATGGGCAGCAAGATATATGTATTTTCAGAATATTGAGAGTGAGATAATAAGTATAAGAGAATAATAGCATAGTAGTGTGTTTAACCAAGCTGCTGGGATGTTCTGCTGGGATTGTATAAAGGCTTATGAAAGGCATTTGTGAGCTAAGGGTTAAAGAGTTTAGTTTCTCATTTAGAAACTAAAAATAACTCAGAAGTTCAGCACTTCATTAATGGTTTAGGAAGATAATTCAAGGGAGAAAAAATAGGGAAGCTTATGAGAGGGTTCTTCCATTGGTGTCCCCCCTTTGAGGTGTTGAAGAAGGATCCTTTTTAGCTGAGTTTAGGGGGGTATTTTAGCAAGTAATATCAGCCAAAATCTGACCAAAATAGCAATGAGTTTTTAGAGAATCCATCTCAAGATTTGGCCAAAAATGGTCGTTTAGCTTTAAGGTATTCTTTGCTGTTTCGGGTAAGGGCTGCTGGGGAAAAAGCAACAGAAAAGGAAGGTATTTTGGCAAGAGAAATGTAGTTTCAATAGTTGGTTTTGGTTTTAACCAAAAGTGGAAAAATCAGTAATGCTCAAGTTGCTAGGTCAGCTGTCACAGTTGTTCTGAAAAGACTGTCCCAGCTATCAGGAAAAATTGTGACAGCTATAATGAAAAAGCTGTCCCAGCTGTCAGCAAAAGCTGTGACAGCTATCATGAAAAAGCTGTTTGCTTTGGTCAGAACCAATGAAGTCAGATGGGTCATTTTAGACTGCTAGAGAGGTTATTCAGCAGTTACTTTATAGATTTGGCTGAAAAATGGTAAGATCTCTTTGGAGGGTATTTTGCTATTTTGGGTATAACAGTTGGCTGCTGGGATTTTAGCCTTAAATGGCTAATGACATCACTTCCAGCCAAGTGTCAAGTGCTGAATGCACTGCTGGGGTTCAGCTGGAAATGTTTCATTTTTGGGTGTTTGTATTTTTGGTGCAAGGTTCCATTACAACACATTTCTAGCAAGTAATAGAAGGGTTGGTTGATAGTCAAAGAAGCTTTGGAGATTTAGTAAAGGCCTCATTGTATTGTGACATAAGCTTAGTGAGTAAGAAGAGTATTTAATGTTCTGCTCTAGCAGCTGGCAGAGAAATATATGGTCAGATGTGGCAGACAGTAGCTGGGTATCTGTGATATTATGAATATTTGGCATAGAGAGGGATAAAAGATAGTCAATCAGATTAAGCCATATGTTTGAGTTGGATTTTAGCTGAAAGTAGTAAAAAGATTCATGTAGAATAATATAATGAAATTTCTAAACTTGTACAGCAACAGCTAGGGATTGAATGAACAGATATCCGCCCAGCAGTTAGATGACTGGGGATATTGAGCATTTGTCACATGATGAATATTAAGTATTAGGAAAAGAGTAATGGGGAATTTTATCATTTTAAGTGCTACGTGATAAGAGATGCTTACCATATGTTACCCGCTACATACGGACTCGTCAGAGTTTAGGGAGTTGAAAAAGACACGCCAAGTAACATGTTTCTTTTATCAACTTTAAACCGCTGGAGTTTTACTGAACATACCTCTTGGCCCTCCAAACCACAACTCCCAAAGTTTTCCCAAAGAGACTTATGAGCTTAGATCATAAGTCAAAGGTGAGATGATGTACCTCGGGTTTTGTTGTCATTTTGTGTAAATATGGGCTCTTGTTGAAGAAGCCGCTTGCCATGAGCGTAAGAGAGGTAATATGGGCCATGGGCTTTGATTCATTGCTTAAGCCCGATCTATATGTTGATGTTGATGATATCACGTGTTATGATCCCAATTGATGAAAAGAAAATGTAGATATGAATCCGCCTCTTAAAGTAAGGATCTCGCGGGCCATGTGAGCTCAATCAATGTAGTTGAATGAGATATGAGCTTATTTTGGACTTTAAATAGATTTACCCAAAAAATCGATAATATGCTGATGTGGCATGGGTTGCCAATGAAGTAATGCCACGTGGGCCGAAAAAATGGTCCTCAATAGGATGAAATAAAAAGAGCATATGTATTATTTACAAAAAAATTTCTTGTTAACCTCTTGGTCACGATTTCCTTAAAAGAGAAATTAGTGGAGCATTGCAACAATTTAATCCTGATTAGTTTAAAAAATACAAAAATTGGTTGGAAAAAATCATTAAAAAAAATGATGCATTTTGTTTATAATGTTACTTTTTTTTTTATAGATATTTATAATGTTACCTATTTAGGTATATGTTGGTAATTGGTTGGAAATTAGTAGTTTAATGATTGCACATTGAAAAATATGATTGCTTAGTTCTGTAAATTGAAAAAGATGTAATACAATTATGAATAATGCTAGAAATATAAAATATTTTACAAAAAAATTTTACAAACTGCTGATGTGATGAGTGATTATTAGTAAATGAAAAAGTGATATTAATGGTAAGTCTAGATGAAAACCAATAAGAAGTTAGTCACGTCAACATTTTGAAAAAGTGTTATAAAATAGTTTATACCTGTAGCATTACTCTAAAATTATTATACAACTGTTCCAAAATATGAAAACTCGTCAAAGAAAATTTTAAAATTTTATTAGTAAAAATATTATCAAAATTTTTCTAAAATACCCTAAACTTATCAATTACCCAACCCTTAAAACTTAAAATAAATAAAAAAAATCCCTTCTGCATCCCTATTTGCCTTTCAAATAAATCTCCTCCTCTATTCATTTGTCTATACCTTTGATCACGAGATTCAGTGACGGCTCTCTTCTCTTCTCACCCGAACTGAGCTTCACTCTCTCAGCCCTTTCTTCTTCTTCGCAATGTTGGACCAAGCCCGCCATTAATGGCCTCAGCTATTCCCTATACCTACATGAGAATACGTTTCTTGATCTTGTGGTGGGTAACCATGGTGATCATGGTGGTGAGGGAGTCTTGAAGATGTGTAATATATATTGAAATGGATTTGGTATATATTCCCTTTCTCTTATTTAGATGATGTGGCTTATGTAGAGTTTTAGTGAGAATACATAGCATAGCATAGGTACACCAATCCTGTAATCTGTTGCTGAATGTGAAAAATATGACATTTTTGATGAATTTTATAAAAGCATCCTGTTGATATTGACTTTTATATATGCTTTGTCTTATTTTCATACACTTCTGTGATGAATTTTACAATGGATTGCCCAGCTCAACTCTATATTTCCCTCACTTCTTAAGTGATGCAGGACCCTTTGGTTAAAGAACTATAAATTGGATATTTAATATTTAAAGTTTGGTATAATGCAGAAAGGGCCGGGGTAATTTCACTTTGGTGGGGTAGAGTTTCAACATAACATGGATTTTCATGAGTAATTTGATTGAGTTTAGAGTATAGCTCTGATTTGATGGAAGCAGCGCTCCGACCTGAGTTTTCAAAGAAAAAATGGGGAAAAAGCAAAGGGAAACAAACGAGAAAAATAAGTTAGTCCCAGGTTTCCTAAGCAATTGCACCTAGGAAAAGAGGCAATCAGACCTTTTAGCAATGGGACGAGCCTTAGCTGATCTCACAATAGTCTTCAATAGGTTGCTCGCAACATTCCCCATCTTAAAGTCAAAAATGTTGGTGGGATACTATTATCCATAGATTGGCCTAAGATTAAAAGGTCATATGTTGTGCACAAGGTTCCGCCTTTTGCGATTTCAAGGAGAGGTGTTTGTTATAGATTATCCTGTATGCTAAAAAACAGTCCATGAAGGAAAATTAGTTCCCTTCATATTATTTTTTTCTGTTCTTCAAAGATTTATCTTAATGCGAACCTTGATGCTTATACTCAAAATAGCATTCACTCTCATTTTTGAAGCTGCAAAGTGCCCTTTGTATTCAAATGATACAAATCTGTAGCGAAATTCTATGATATCCATGTATGTTTGGAATTGCATTTTACTGTAGTTCTTTTAAGTTCAGCTGAGTCACCCGTATGGAGTTTGTCCATATCAGTTTATTTTATGAAGGTTATACGCTTTAATATGTTATTTAGTTTGTGCCTGGGAAGATAATTCATTGAGGGTTATCCTGGCTGACCCAATTTGAAATATTTGTGGAAGTAGGATAAAAAATATACATTTGATTATTAATTTATCTTGGTTTTCTCGTATTGTTCAGAAAGCTTGTTCCTGTATTATGTTTATGACATATAATCAATGTATTATTAAACATTAACTCACTTCTTTCCATTATCTCATTATTTTTATTTCATGTTATTCTAGAAATTTTCTTTTAGGATCAATATTAATGACTTTTTTTATCCAGCACTGGGCTTGTTAATGCCAATTTGTATGCTTTAGGTGCTGGTACATTGCACTTGGAAGGTGCTAATTTTGAAAATTGCCAATATCAGTCAAAATTGGAAAAATGGATGCAAAATTAAGTCAATGTACTCTGCATCAATTATTGGCAGGTATTTGTCTTGCTGGGCTTAGATCATTAGCAAATATCTCATGGTTCATCCCCTTTTCATTACTTCAGTGGGTTATATAAACATGTGATCATGGTGGTCGACTTTAACATGACTTTTAAGAAAGAGTTTCAAAGAAACATGGCACACTTTCTAATTCCAGGAATTGAAATTTATATTGAAAAAGGTGCAGACAAAACTTATCCTCCCTCCGCCAACTTTTTCATTATTTCTCACCCAAGCTTCTTTATCCCCTGAGATTTCAGAAAGATCTTCTAACTTCTCCCTATTAGGAGTTTTCGCTCTCCAAATATCTGCATTTCTTCAAGAAAGTCATGTGCCCTTATCTCCCACTTCAAACTGTAAAACTTTTTTAAAAAAATCATTACAACCATTTGTAACAGATTTATGAAGGCTGATCTGCACATATTTTGGCACTTCTATTGCCCAGCATCCCTTGATTTCATCATCATGCTTCTAAGGTACAAATTCGCTCTTGCACCACCTCTGTGGTGCAAGAACTACACACCTAAGAGACCTTCGAGATTATAGAATTGTTTTTTGTTTAGTCAAACATGTTCTATCAGTAGATTATTCTGGTGTGCATATTAGATTTCATGAGCCTTGCAATTATAGCCTTCGTTTTCATAAAATTTGGTATATACAAGATTATGTCTTTTCAGGTTATTGCATAATGAGGCTGGACAATATAGAACAGGATGGAACTGGTGACATTTTGGCCGTCGATCCACTTCTTGTAACACAACGGAACCTTTTAGCTGTGTCCGTTTTTCTGCACTGGTCACTGGTATGTTGCCTGTTCTCAACTTTGAGGTTTGTAGTTTTGCTGATTCTACTTCCAGTATGCTTTATGTTAATATATAAATTCATTTGGTGTTGCCACAATATATAGTATTTTATTTTCAAAATTGATGTGGGTGGGCCAGTGTTTACTCATTTATGCATTTATCTTTCATAACCTATTACATCTTTTTCTTCCTTTTCTTAGGTTTGCTTTTAATAAAACCATCCATGACCTCGGTTGGAGGAATAGGTTTAGTCATTGATGTCTCAAGTAATGGGTTGATAGCAGTGCAGTGTTTTGTTAAACGGAACTTCTTGGATTCTTCCCCCCCCACCCCTCTTCCTTCACCCCCTTAGTCGTTCTCCTTCCCCTTCTCCCTCTATTTCAGCACCCTCAATCTATACAGGTAACTTACTCTTCAACACCCCCCTACATGTAAATTGTGTGTGTATGAGACAGATACTTTTCTTGCTTGGTGATAAACTGAACCCATCCTGAATGTGCTCTAAATGACACCCAGTTGCTCATACTTTTTCCTCTTCCTTTAATTGGGAGAGTTCTTGCCCTTTGTCCAACCATTGATTGGATCCTAAATTAAAGTCGAATGCTTTATGCGCTTCTATCCAAGTCTATAGAACTATCAACTATGCCTATTATCAGATGTTCTAATTTAATCAAAGTTCAAAATGCAACATATTACGGTTGGTGGAACATAAAATAGAATAATATGAGTGACTAAGTGAGTGAGACAAATGATTTTATTCTTCATTATGGACCCTATTTTAACCCAAAAAATACAGTTCTTGATTTATGATTGATATTAATTAAAAGAAAATATTCTGTAAAAGAGTCAAAACGCAAGAATTTAAAATTTAGATCAGTAAATCATGGAGTTTACAGCTTATGAACGATGAATCTAATATGTTGACATAAAATAAACGACTAATAAAATCTTAAACTATGAAAAGTTGAGATGAAAAAAAAAATTAATGCAAAACAATTAATACATCCTTTCAAAAGTTGCCATGGAAAGCAAAACAATTAGATCCTCTCAAATTAGAAAAATTCTGGTGCCACACCCAAAACCACAACTTTGCCCACATGGGCGAGTTGTGGGTAAAGTTGTGGTTTTGGGTGTGACACAAGAATTACTCAAATTTTGTGTCACCATTTGAAGTTTTCATCCAAAGTTGCAGGCGTGCGTTTAATCCAAGTGCAGTTGGTATGTTCCTTCCCATGGGTTGAAGTACGGGTTGAGTACTTACTGAAAAATGAGCCGCACATCTTCTTTTTAAGAGAGTAGAATACACATCTGTTGTCTTGGACATTCGGTAGGTAAATCTTATTGCCAGCTCCTCTCGCCACAGCCGTTTCTGAAAAAGAACCCGCAGCACTTACATAGAACATTTGATCTCTCAGGTTTTTTACTGCATGCCATTTCATCCGAGACTTGTTTGGGTTCAATGAGAAAACATGAAAACATGGAGCATAACCACGCAACTCAAACACTGAAAACAACTGCCCATTGCTTTCCAACAAATAACCTTGTAAAACTGAATCAAGCAACTCTTCTGGAAATTCACTAGGAACAATATGAGTCCATTGAAACGAGTTTTGGCATTCAGGATTTCTCAAGTATTCATTAAGATCAAATACTCCCAACTCACCACTCTCGCACAAACAGTAGCATCGCCCTTTATATAATATGGGATTGCAGTTAGATAAAAGAATGCGTTTAGGAAGAGACTGTTTGAATCTGAAAATGTTCCAACTCTCTTCACCACGTCTAACGATACCAAATTCATATCCCCAAAATGGGATTCCAATAACAAAACAATCTTTTGAAGTTGGTGGTGAGGAAAAACTCATTGTATGAAATGAATAGGGATTAGTTGGAAGTTCAATTTTTATCATATTGAAGGGATGGAAGAAAAAGAAATGGCAATCTCCACGTCTGTCATTTGCCGATAAAAGCAACCAGCCCTTCTTTGAGTAGTGGAGACGTGCCCCCAACAATACTGGAATGTCCTTTTGATTAGTGCCATTACATTTTAATGGGTGAAAAAACCTACATTTGTTGCCAAGCACACCCAAACTCATCAAATTATATGGAGATTCAAAATCCGGGGTATCCAATAAGGTCCGACACCGAAAAATTGGAGCACTTGAACGCCATGATTTGCATGTGGCACGAAAGTTACTCAAGTCTAGGTCTAGGAAATGTTCTGACACTTGATAGAGAAGTTCTGGAGGAAGTTCTGACCATGAAGCAAGTAACTCACGTTTCTTTTCAAATGAAGATTCCAACTTTTCAACATCTGAATATGCATATTTCGACTCCTGAATATCTAGTGAATTGAGAGTATCCACAAGAGCTTCTACATTAGGAGATGCTAATTCCAACTCTTGAACATCTTGGATATTTAGTAACTCGTTAAGAGCATACACAAAACCATCTACATCGGAAGATTGATCGTCCATTGCCAAAATCAGCTTCTACAAAAAAAAAAAAAAAAAAAAAAAATTGAGCCCATACATGAATATTAGAAACATCAAGAATATAAATAACTTCCAAGAATTTTTTAACTTAATTGCACACCTTCTAGTATAACTATTGAATTATTAAAAATAAAAATGAAGGTTCTACAAGAACAAAACATAGCATTCATATTTGAATTTTGAAAGACCAAGTATAGTGGTAATCAATGTAATTAAACATAAATCATAGCAGTAATATTATTTAAGATGTACCGCCTTTCCAAAAAAGCAACAAACAAACAAATGTTGAAATCCCAAAGAATTTACAGTGACAGCACACACATCTGCAAGACTAAACCTTTATTACTACTAAACATGTTACATAATGCAAACAGAGAAGCAATTGTTCAATAATAAAAGTCAGACAACTGAACAGTATCTTCAACATATTTCGAGAATTTCTCATTAAATCATTGTCACCTTCTTTCATGTTAGTGTTGAGATTCTGTGATATCAATCACTTCAAAGTTCAAAGTATTCATAAATAAAAATTAAAAAAAAAAAAAAATATCACTTCAAAGTTTTTTTTTTTAAATTTTTTTCTTATAATTGTATATACAACAAAAAAGTAAAGTACTGTATAAGTTACACCACATGAAAACAAATAAAGAAAAAAATGCACAATAAAAACGAAACAGTAATTAAAACCTGAAACATGAAGTAGAAGTATTAAACTCGGTGTGCGCAAAACCCTTCATATTCTAAGTGATTTATGAGATCAGAATCCACGCATGAAATTCTAGGAAAGAACCAATTAAATAACCAAAGGCAAGAAAACTACTTTTAATAATTACATATTAGTATATTGCATACCTAGCTTTTGAATTTTTTTTTTTTTTTTTGAGAAGAAGCTTTTGAAAAAGTTTTGGATGCGTATCAAGCAGATCAACTCCTTGAATCAATTCCCTTATATAGAGAGAGCACCTCCTAAACAATGCCATGGGAAATCTATTCCTAATACTCCTAGGATTGGGAAATCTATTCCTAATACTCCTAGGATTAGGATTTCTAAATACTTTCGTTAAAAATAGAGTCGTTTTTGGTTTACTTTGGCGTTTTTCTTATGTCATTTAGCTTTATCTCTCTTCCCTCTATTTTTTATTTAATTAAATTGAATAAAATACCTCCCATTCACATCCAAATTTCATACACAATTTTAAAGGTCTTTGTCAAATAAGTAACTAAACATATATTTTCTTTCAAATAAATAAGTTTATGTAGTTCAAAGCATATTCAAAGATCTATGTTCCTAATTACTATGAATTAAAAATAATAATCTATGTTCCTAGATGATTAATATACTTTTTTTTTAGCAAGATTATTAATATACTTAGCTAGTAGCACTGGAGTAGCTAAGAGCATTCACAAATTAATATATGGCTGTAAAATAAATTCAAATAATAATTTTGACAGTAAAAGAAATATATACATATATATTTGTATAGCATTAACTAGATTATATATATATATATATATAATAAGGGTATCCGGACCTTGAGCTATTCTGTACTGTATGTACAATCTCCAGTTACTGTCGCGAGTTATAAAAGCCAAAAACACAAAAGAAAGTAGAAAAATTAATTAAGCAAACAGGTGAAGGGCGGGAGAGAGACACATAGATGTACATGTTCTACAGTATTGAAACTTATTCCTATTTAAGTTCGTTGAAAAAAAAAAAAAACCAAGAAATTGTGTCCTATAGTTTTATTGGACTGGAGTCAATGATCGCATGTTCAGTAACATTCGTTAATTGAATAAACTTTGAGATTTGTAGGTGAAATATATGAATACATATATGAAATTCTAGAAAGCACAAAGCAATCAAGGCAAGAAAACTATGAATAATTAAGAGGAATTATATTTATACGTACCTGGCTTTTACAAAGTTGTGGCCGCGTTTAAAGCAAATCAACTCCTTCAATCAATTGTTTCTCAAAAAAAAAAAAAAAAAAAAATTCCTTCAATCAATTCAATTTCCTCCACTGAATTCAGAGACTAAAAGGTTTGTAGGGATTTATCGTTGGATGGAGTCTAACCAAACAATGCCCTTGCCGTGAGGAACTGCTTCCAAATCCTAATACTCCTTGAAGTTGGATTTATAATAGGTCGGTTGAATTTATTTTATTTATGTGACACAGTTTTCCTTTTTCTATAAACCCGTTAACTGGAGAAATTATAGAATAAATAAGCAAAACTCTAATAAGACTAAGCCCACAATTAACAAAGTGCTATTACCCACTTATTATTAAGTCAAACTGGGCTTTATTTGTTTTCAATAATTTAATTTAAATATTTTGGGGTGGGAATGTTGTAAAATTATTGTATTATTTTGTTGTGTTCCTAACATTAATCACAAAAATAATCTTGGCCCACCAATATAGTCTTTAACCCCTTAAACATGAAATTAAAAACTCAAAATAACAACAATAAAAATTGGCTCAAACAACAACAAATAAACAAAATTTTCTACAAAACCCTATTCAAAAATGCAAAATAAAAACTCTTAAGGTCCGTTTATTTAACTTTTTTTTTCTAAAAGCTTATTGCTCAAAGAAGGGTAGAAAAAAGCTAAAAGCATTTTAAAAAAAAAAAAAAAGTAAAAGAAAAGGCAACGTGTGACCCATGTACAGTACTTATGTTTAAAAAAGTAAACCAACTTAAAATAAAAATAAAACAAAAGCACGGTGTTTATTCCAATTGTTTTTTTTTTAATGTTTCATTTTTGTCAAAAAAGAAAGATATTATATTAAATAAATTTAATTATTTATTTCTTTTATATATATATATATATATAAGAAATGTAAATTCTATTACGCCTATCAAAATATTATCAACTAATTGTAAAATCAAATAGGATAGCATATGATAACAGTCACGACCCTTCCAATTAACTGGTTTAAAGAACCACCAGCAAGTGTGATGTAATGGTTAGGGCTGTCCAACCCACCCAGTAAATTCGACCCGACAACTCCGACGGTTGGCGGTGGGTCTTTTTCTCTAAAATTTGATCTAGCCGGTTCGATCTCAAATCTTCCCCCCAAAACCCGAAGAAACCCAAACTAATCAAGATATATGGCATTTTTCGGCGAGATTTTTTAGATTTGGTGAGATCTTAGCTAGATCTATGAAATCTCCATCGAATTTGGCGAGATCTTATAAAATCTTGTGAGATTTCACCAAATTCGACAAAATTATCACCGAAATTTCAGCGATTTTTTCTGTTAACTCATAGGATTTTGGCTGATTTTCAGATCTCCAACTCTAACCGAATCAACCGCCATTCGTTGAAGGTCAAATCCACCTAATTCGATCAACCACTCCAGTCGGTGGAGGGTAGGCCTGTCCACGGGTCGGGTTTGTGCCCAACCCAAACCCAACCCAAGTGAGGCAAGTGGATGAAAATTTGACCCGAAACCGACCCGGAGATCTAGTCAGATTTTTCTGTTCAGATCTCATCGATTTTGGGTTGATTCAGGTCAGTCTCAGGTTTATCACCAGGGCCAAAATCTGGTCGGATCCAGCGAGATCTAGTTGGATCCATCGAGATTTGGCTGGATCCGTCAAGATTTGGCCTAGATTTCGTCAAATAATGGGGAGATCTCGCTGAATCTCGATGAGATCTCGCTAGATTTGGTCCGAAATTCGTAATAATTCACCGAAAAGGATGAAGGTCTCGGGTCAGGTCAAGTGTCATAGGTTTTGAAACGAAAAACCCGCAATCGAACAGCGTGTGGTTTAGTTAGCAAGTTCGGAACCCACATCCGACTGCCGGAGTCGTTGAATTGGGTGGCAACAGGTTGGACGCAGCAAGTTGGCTAGGTTAAGCGGGTACTCGAGCCGCGTGGACAACCCTAGTGGCGGGTTGAAATCTTGACCACCCAATCTAGCCAGGTTGAATGCAGGTTGGCACAAACCCAACCCGACTTGACCTATTGACACCCATAGCAGTGGTAGGAAACCTTCGACAAGACCCATCACTTTGAACTAAGTGCCAAGAGATTGTGGTAGGTTTGAGTATTAGTACTCCCATACTTCCTAATATGCAAAAGTCATGGTAATGAGGTTGAGTATGGAACGCCCTATAGTGCGCTTATGGTAAGCTCTCGAAAAGACTAATCACTTTGAACCAAGTCCTAAGAGATTGTGGTGGGTTCAAGTACTAGTACTAAACCATACTTTCTAATATGCAAAAATCATGGTAATGAGGTTGAGTATGACACGCCCTGCAATGGGCTAGTGGAAAGCCCTCAAAAAGACCCATTACTTCAAATCAAGTGCCAAAAGGTTGTGGTGGGTTCGAGTACTGGTACTCCTATACTTTCTAATATGCAAAAATCATGGTAATCGGGTTGAGTATGGCACACCCTATAGTGCACTTATGGCAAACTCTCGAAAATACTCATCACTTCGAACCAAATCCTAAGAGATTGTGGTGGGTTCAAGTACTAGTACTAACTCGTACTTCCTAATATGCAAAAATCATGGTAATAAGGTTAAGTATGACATAACCTGCAGTGGGCTAGTGGCAAGCTCTCAAAAAGATCCACCACTTCGAATCAAGTGCCAAGAGATTGTGGTGGGTTCAAGTGCTAGGTGTATAGACATAAATGCATAAAGCACTGCACATACACTATTTAGTCATTTAGTAGCCACCTGTAGCAGTGGCCATGCCCCCATTTATTAAAAAAAAATTAATTAAAAGGAAATAAATACAAAGGCAAAAGCAAAAGCATCTACAACTACACATTTACACTACTAAACATCTAACAAAATGTTAAATACTAAGTAGTAGTAGAAAAAATACAAAAGACAAAAGCATTTACAATTACACATTTACACTACTAAACATCTAACACTAAGTAGTAGAGGAAAAAAAATACAAAAGGCAAAATCATTTACAAATACATATCTACACTACTAAACATCTAACACTAAGTTAAATACTAAGTCGTAGAGTTAAATACTAAGACTAAGTTACTAACACTAAGTCTAACTAGCATAATACAAAACTAAAGTAAAAGAAAAAGTCCAAAAGTCCATATCATTAGTGAACTTTGAATCAAAAGTGTGTAAATTTAATATATACTTTTTGTGCTCCTTAAAATCTATCTCTCTCTCAAGTTGTAAACTTATAATTATAAGCATTATGCATATGAGTTATTAACATGGAAGATTTTGTTATTATGAGTGTAAAGAATTTTAGTTATACACAAAACTATAAGAATTGGAAAGATATGAAAAGTTTTATGTTTTTTGGTTTGTTTGTTTTTCTCTGTTTACACGTATACTTATAACACAAATAGTCTAATAATAGTAGGCATCCACTTAACGGAAAAAAAAAAATGGTATTATGTACAATTCGTTTCTTTGATTGATTTAATTCATTCTTTCTAAAAATTTGACATTTATTTCCACCCGACCCGCTAGCAACCAGATTGGCCCAACCCGTTTTAAACATGTTTAAAATGGCCCGTATTTTAACCCGGCCCGTTTAGCCTGCAACCCGATTAACATGAACCAATCCAACCGTTTGCCATGTCTGGTAACAAGGTTGAGTATGGCACGCTCAGCTATGCGCTAGTGGTACCAATTGGCTTGCCAAAAATAGCCTAAGTGACGAAAAAATATTTTGTATCAAATGATATCACGTCATCTATATCAAAAACCAATAAATGAGAAATATGTGTATAAAAAGAACTACTCACTAACACGTCTTTCATTTGTTAGTGAGGTTGTTATTTTTTGTTAACATGTTTCACATTTATTGAATTTTGATACAGCTAATATGGTATCATTTGATATCAAATACCTTCTCCTAAGTGACAATATATCATGGGGTGTGGGGTGATGATTACACAGGGAGCCCCTTTTTTTTATTCTAAAGAGAAAAACCTAGTTTAAAGAAAAAAAAAATGGTGTCACGTTATTAAAATAAAATTCAGCCGACTTATTACAAATCCAACTTCAAGGAGTATTAGGATTTAGAAGTAGACGTGCCAGTCCCACACGGCAAAGGTATTGTTTTTGGCGTTATATATATATTGGTTCGACTCCATTGAAGGATAAAAACTTGCACCTCTAATCTCTGAGTTCAGCTTTGTAAAAGTCAGGTACCTCATAATTAATCATAGTTTGCTTGCCTTGGTTATTTCGTTCTTTCCTTGATTTTGTAAATTTTTTTCAAAAATTATTGCAGTTTTGAATCATAAATTGTTTTCCGGCCATATTTCTTATTAGAAATATTTTGGCTATTTTAATAAAACAATCAAACATATTCTCTCTCTTTTTCGTTTTTAATATCTTATTCCCATGTTTGTTCGGTTTCACAGTTGTTTTCATTATGCGAATTCTAGAATCCGTATTATCATCCTGACCTTCTAAAGAAATAAATAAACTTTAAATTTTACACCAAAGTAATTGTTTGTGTTTCTTTTGTTTTATAAGTTGTAACTGACTGAGCTTAATTTCCGAGAATATTTTGTTCATTAATAACATGGGTTCGAAATAAAAGTAGTAGAATTGCGTTACTATTTGGGATTTGTTTGAATACCATTTATCGCTAAAAATTGAAAACTTATTACTGAAAATACTATAGCAAAATAATTTAAAAACGCCAAAGACAAACTCTTTCATTTTTCAGTGCAATTCAAACTCAACCTTGATATCTATTCATATGAATTCCCAGTTTTTTTTTTTTAATCAAAATTATAGTATTTTAATTATTACCTATAATTTTTGGTTGATCCCATCTATAATAATTGAAAGTTTATCTGTTCCTTGTGTCACGTTTTTTGTTTGCCGTTCCAAAGAAAAAAAAAAAGAGTTTTTGTTTTGAAGATACTGTTTAAGATTTGATTATCTGATTAATCAAAAAAAATATTTGTTTGAGAAATCTGATTAATCAAATTAGGTCTAAGAAATAGAGTTCTTCGTATTTTAATATTATACCGTAGGGGTGATATTTATAATTTACCTCTTTTTAATAAGACTTGGGTTCAACCCTTTTATTAGGTTTGGAAGAAGAGCATACAGAAATTAATATGGCTGTAAAATAAATGTAAATAATATTTTTTTTGTCAAAGACCTTGTAACTAAATTGATACCTCCCCATGCACAAAGTGCTTAGGGGTTTAGGAAGGAAAGAGTTAGAGCTGCCGTTGTAATTATCTCTCAAAAAAAAATTTCGATAAAATAAGCTTTTTTGTGTAGCACCGACTGGACCTTTAACTGTTTAGCATATTATAGAAGGCAAAAAATTTCTAAGAGAAGTAGAACAATTAATTAAACAAGATAGGTTAGGTAGAAAATATTAGGTTCACCATGTAGGACTTGATTTTTTTTATTTTTTATTTCTTGTCTTGATTAAGAAGTTAACTCACACAGTTGCATAGATAACATCTTCTCATTGATTGAAAAAATCATGTTTAGATGCCTTTTATAAATTGTTATAAATAAAAATTGTGTCACATAATTAAATTAAAATTAAACCGACTTACGATTAGCAAAAAAATAAACCGACTTACAAAATCCAACTAGTATTAGGAATAGTATTGATATATATATATATATATATATATATATATGTATGTATGTATGTATTGGTTCACCCCCATTGAACGTTTAAACCTAGCGTATAGGGCAGGAAATTGATTGAAGGAGTTGAAATAGCCAAAACTTTGCAAAGCCAGGTGTGTATATATAATTATATATATATATATATATATATCATAATCAAAAGTAGTTTCTTGCCTTGGTTGTTTTGTTCTTTCCTAGAATTTTATATACACCTTCTAATCCCATATATTTCACTTATAAATCACAAAGTTTTTATTTTATTCAATTGGTGAACTAGCTATCATTGAACTCTAGTCCACAATAAACTATTGACTTAATTATAGGACAAAATTCTTCTTTTTCTTCAACCTACTTAGTTAGGAATAATTTTATTTTTCTAAAAAAAAAAAGAATCATTTTATAAGTAAAAATATAGTGTAGTGTAGATCACATGAACATCTATCAATCTAGCCTTGCCCGCCCCCTCACCTCTTTTGTATAATTGTTCTACTTTCTCTTATGTTTTTTTGTTTTTTTAAATGGTACTTGTGAAAAAGTAATTAACTTAATTTCATCATGCCTTAAAGGAATGGAGCAGGCACATGAAAGGAAAGAGCAAATGCAAGAGCCAAGCAGTGAGAAACAACTTATGTTTTCTTATCCTCCTACTGACCCACAATCATATCCTTGGTTAGTAATATGTGATGGGTATGATAAAGAAAGACAAACTTTTTTCAGCATATCAAAAGATTATTTTCACACCAGAAACATTCCTGAGATGCGCAATAAACTAATATACACTAGTTGTGATGGATGGTTGGTATTAAAGGATATCGATTCAAAGAATTTGTGTCTTTTGAATCCTACTTCTAAAGAGATGATGCAACTTCCGACATTGGAAGACATTGCTGATCGTTTTATTTGTATTCTGACGGCAACACCAAGTGACCCCTACAATCAGTGCTACGTACTATTCATTGATCCCCCAACGTTCACATTTTCTTTTTGCCAACTTGGTGATAAAATTTTTTACAAACAAACCCTTCAAGCAAATGGGTCAGTGTTCGTTCAATCTGCAACATTTCACGGAGGAAAAATTTATCTTTTGATATACTTTGGGATATCAGGTTCTTTATCTTATACCGCTGAGTTTGTGGGTGGAGAAATTCGTTTTACCAAGTTGGCAATAGAGAGATTTGACGAGTCATTACCTGCCGATATAGTATGTTACCGTGATTATCTCATTGAATCTTGCGGTGAGCTCTTATTAGTTAACCAGATGTTTTTTGGATCGTACAGGAGAAAGGTTTATGGTTTCGTAATTTTTCGGATGGATTCTTCAAAGAATGCATGGGTCCAAGTGAAGAACATAGGAGAGCGTGCTATTTTTGTTTCCGAGAGGAGCAAAATATCTTGTTTTGTAGCTGAAAATGGAGTCAAGCGAAATTCGATTTACTTCACAATGCCCTCTAGTCGATTTCTTTATGTCTTTGACTTGGAAGATGATACCATTATAAAGTTCCTACCTTGCCCTACTGTAGCTTGTCGTGAATTAGATCTTGATTGGGTTATTCTGAAATAGAATTATTGTTATATTTTAGTTGTTTAATTGTCAATTAACTTGAATAATTTTTCTATATATAATATAATATTAGTTTGGGATTTTTTTTTTTAAAATATTAGTTTGGGTAGTACGTGCATTATCATTATATTGAATCTTAATATAAGATCAAAGTATAAAATTTATTCTCATCCACACCAAAAAAAAAAAAAAAAAAAAATAGAAGTGTAGAATCTATTTATAACTAAATCATTCTTCCCAACTTAGAAAACATAATATCACAAAATTACATGGATATGGTCTCCAAAGAGAACTAAAAGAATATTGATCATAGGCACATAGTGGATTAACAAAATAAGGAGGGAGACAAAGTGTTACACAATATAACAATAATGTATCTGTTTATCTGCTTTCATATTCCTAAGGCGGAAATCACATTTTCATCTTTACATTTTCAGGCGATTCTCACTTTGGTCCCTAGATTTTATTTTTACCGCCTTTAATCTTTATCCTGAAAAACGCTTTCCGTTTTGGTATTTGTTGTTACATTAGAGATGGAAAATACACACATGGCAAATGGCAGAATTAAAAAATATTAAAAATATTTTATTTTATTTTAAAATAAAATAAAATTTTAATTGTTATTTAATTATTTAAATAATAATTGTTCTTCATGTTCTTCCTTCCCCCAAGAACACAGTTGCCTAGAAAATAAGAAATTCAAGATTTTAATTATTTAATTTTTGTTTTATATGTTTGTCACAGCTAAGGTCTCGGCCACAACCATAACCCTTTACAACAAGTGCACACATCTAGTTTCGCCAGGCATCCAACCAGGTGCAGGCAAGCCCATCTTAGCCCGTGGTGGCTTCAAGCTCCAACCAAACAAGGCCTACTTTCTCCATCTCCCTGCTCTCTGGTCCAGCCGCTTATGGGGCCCCCACGGCTGCACCTTCGACGCATCCGGCCGCGACCTTTGCACCACTGGTGATTGTGGTGGTTCACTCTTCTGCAACAGTCTAGGTGGAACCCCACCAGCCACACTAGCAGAAATAACTCTTGGAAAGGAGCAAGACTTCTATGATGTAAGCCTTGTTGATGGTTACAACTTGGCCATTTTTATCACGCCCATCATAGGATCAGGCAAATGCAACTATGCTGGGTGTGTTAGCGACCTCAACATGATGTGCCCAGTTGTGGCTTCAAGTTTAGTCCCATGGCCGAAACCCCATGGTTGAAGATCCATGGCAAACCCACCTTGACCGAGATTTGATCTTCTCTTTCTCTAAACCCAGATGGTCATCGTGGTTTGATTTGACTAGCTCACGATTGTGTTTTGGTGTATTTTATTGATGAGGATTGACTTTGGGTTTTGGTATTTTTGGTTTTTTGTTTTTGATCTGACTGTGTTTTGGGTGTTGTTTGTTTTATTTATTTATTTTTATTTTTATTTTTTTTGATTAAGTGTTTTGGGTTTTGTTAGTTGACTGTGTTAGAGTATCTAAGTTTCATCATGGTTTTGTATATGTTTTTGCTTGTTTGGATGCTAAGAAAATGCAAGAAAAGAGAAGAAAATCTTGAATTTATTATTTTCTAGGCAACCATGTTCTTGGGGAAAGGAAGAACATGAAGAACAATTATTATTTAAATAATTAAATAACAACTAAAATATTATCTTATTTTAAAATAAAATAAAATATTTTTAATATTTTTTAATTCTGCCGTTTGCCACGTGTGCATTTTTCGTCTCTAATGTAACGGCAGGGATTAAAACAGGAAGCGTTTTTCAAGATAGGGACTAAAAGCGGTAAAAATAAAATCTATAGACCAAAGTGGGAATCGCCTGAAAATGTAAGGACGAAAATGTGATTTCCACCTATTCCTAATTGTGTCTTTATTTGATTCTTTTAAAAAAAAAAAAAAGTGTCTTCATTCTTTAATATTTTTTCCAAAATAGGTGTATTTC
The DNA here is from genome assembly GCA_023736055.1 of Quercus glauca. Taxonomy (NCBI): domain Eukaryota; kingdom Viridiplantae; phylum Streptophyta; class Magnoliopsida; order Fagales; family Fagaceae; genus Quercus; species Quercus glauca. Next base: position 41,213,907 of record CM043321.1, on the reverse strand, counting down.
ACTGTACTAAACTTCAAATTACACCTATCAAAAAAAAAAAAATTTTGAAATTACATATTCATTAATGTTCTACTAATGGATCATGTGTTAGAAAATTTTCATATAAGCAATGGAAAGACAAAACAAATAATCAAAGAGCAAGGCTTAAAGACATGAATAATCACTTTTGTGGGGCTCAAAGATTTGGCAACCCCGGCCCATTCCATGTCTGGCCCAAGACCCATACCGAGGACAATGCAGTGTCCGAGGATGAGCAGGGAAGGCCCAAACTGTCAGGAGCATCGCCGAGGACGACCATGTCCTCGACCGGCCGATATTGGAGAAAGGAGCTGTCATCGCCACATTAAAAGCACACAAATGACACTCTGGTCGCATTAATGAGAAATTGACTGTTGAACAGTAATGCCTTGGTTACTTCAACTAACGAGAGGATTGGAAAGGCGGCTGATGGGACAAGCTCTCAGACACAAGCTCGAATGATCAACAAGTGAAGGGCAGAGATTAGCTGAATATGACTATATAATGGAATGAACCCCCAGAGAAGTAAGGGGGGTTTCGGAGATTAGGAGTTTGAAGGTTCGAAGGGGAGAAACCCTATACTCATTAATGATGGAGGAGGAGCTCCTCGGATTGGGCCGAGGACAAACTTTCCCTTAGAACACTTAGCCAAATCCCATTTGATGATTTTGTAAGCCCACATCAACTGTTGTAATGCTCGTTAATTCCTAGTCCTTCTACCCACTCTCTACAAATTTATTGTATCGGGGCGCTTCTCTCGCCGACGTGGGATTAAGGTGTCAAGCCTTACACTACAAGGCCAGCCCTTGGTGGGGTGAAAATCCTAAACCCTCGCGTCGCGTGGGAAAAAGGCCGGTCCCTACAATTGGCGCCGTTTGTGGGAAGGACTTGAGGATTAGCAAGTGCAACGGTTAGTGTACAACACTTTTTCCAAGTTCAAAAAAAATAAAAAAATAAAACACAAACTACAGCAACTCACTTATTCAGAAGGCAATCAACATAAAGAAATGAAAGATTCGAGAAGTAAAGTAAACAAATGTGGCTATTTCTTTATTAATCAAAGAAAAGTTACATTGTACAACAAATGCCTAGGCAGGCTTGTGCTGAAGCTAAAAAGAGAAAAAAGAAGAAAAGTGGCCTAGGCAAGCTTGTTTTAAAGCCAAGCCATGCATGGAGGGAGAGGTGGAGACAGACCTATGCTAAGGCCGTCCACAGCTCCCCAACCAACATGGGCGGTGCTTTGAAGGAGAAGGAAGAGGAAGGTGCGGCGCCTGACTGTCTAACCTTAGGGTTCCCCCTAGATTCCCTCCCAATCCCATGACAACCGGGCATTGGCAAATCATTACCAGCTTGGAAGGCCGGTGGACCCGTGCGCGAAGGAGGGACGTTATGTTCCTTTCAGATCCCCCTTCTAACTGCAAGGGGAGTCCTCTCTCTGGCTAGGTTGAAAAGAAGGAGGATCTTTGGCCTCCACTTATACCGCCCCCACTGTGTTGTCCAGGATCGGGGTGGCATCATCGGCTCATGAAGAGGGCTCGGCTTCCTTGTCCTTGCCCTTTTTAAAGGCCACTCTACCTCCTCAAGCACAAGTCATTGTTTTGGCAAACGGAGAGCTTTGAACCCCTATTAAACCCAAAGTGTTTGTGAAATTTGAAGAAAAGATTACCCCGAAATGCCTTATATAGAAGGCAAGAGTTGGTGAAAACTAAACTGCGTAGAATCCTAAGGAGGAATTACTGGAGGTATTAAATTCCCCCAATTTCCAAAGAGCCTATCAGCTGCTGGATCCTCATAAATCCGCAAGGATATTAATGAAGACGCACCTCACGCACCGAAGCGTCAAACGCGTTACTCGAATAGCCCAAAAGACGCCTCGTGATTGAAAGCAGCGCGCCGGGCCAAAGGGCCAGGCCGAAGAAGAGTCCCCCCTCGATAGAGCAAGCTCAAGGCCGTTATCACTCTAAGGGCAAGCTCCCCGACAATGAGGACTAGCTCCCTCACTCCAGGCACTAAAGGAAGCTTTAAGTGTTAGACAGAACCAAGGTCTTACATGGTCCTCGGATTCAAGCCTATGGGGAAACTAACTACTTTAAGAACTAGGTCCTAGACAGAACCAAGGTATTGCATGGTCCTCGGACTCAAACCTGTGGGGAAACTAGGCACCTCAGAAAAACTAAATACTAGACAGAACCAAGGTATTGCATGGTCCTCGGACTCAAACTTATGGGGAAACTAGTTACTTCAGAAGAATCAAGTGTTAGACAGAACCAAAGCCTTGCATAGTCCTCGAACTCAAGCCTATGGGGAAACTAACTACTTCAAAAACTAGGTCCTAGATAGAACCAAGGTATTGCATAGTCCTCGGACTCAAACCTATGGGGAAACTAGTTACTTCAAAAGAATCAAGTGTTAAACAGAACCAAGGCCTTGCATGGTTCTCGGACTCAAGCCTATGGGGAAACTAACTACTTCAAGAACTAAGTCCTAGACAGAACCAAGGAATTGTATGGTCCTCGGACTCGAACCTGTGGGGAAACTAGGTACCTTAGAAAAACTAAGTACTAGACAGAACCAAGGTGTTGCATGGTCCTCGGACTCAAATCTATGGAGAAACTAGTTACTTCAGAAGAATCAAGTGTTAAACAGAATCAAGACCTTGCATGGTCCTCGGACTCAAGCCTATGGGGAAACTAACTACTTCAAGAACTAGGTCCTAGACAAAACTAAGGTATTGCATGGTCCTCGGACTCAAACTTGTGGAGAAACTAGGTACCTCAGAAAAACTAAGTACTAGACAAAACCAAGGTATTGCATGGTCCTCGGACTCAAACCTATGGGAAAACTAGTTACTTCAGAAAAATCAAGTGTTAGACAGAACCAAGGCCTTGCATGGTCCTCGGACTCAAGCCTAAGGGGAAACTAACTACTTCAAGAACTAGGTCCTAGACAGAACCAAGGTATTGCATGGTCCTCGGACTCAAACCTATAGGGAAACTAGTTACTTCAGAAGAATCAAGTGTTAGACAGAACCAAGGCCTTGCATGGTCCTCGGACTCAAGCCTATGGGGAAACTAACTACTTCAAGAACTAGGTCCTAGACAGAACCAAGGTATTGCATGGTCCTCGGACTCGAACTTGTGGAGAAACTAGGTACCTCAGAAAAACTAAGTACTAGACAGAACCAAGGTATTGCATGGTCCTCAGATTCAAATCTATGGGGAAACTAGTTACTTCAGAAGAATCAAGTGTTAGACAGAATCAAGGCCTTGCATGGTCCTCGGACTCAAGCCTATGAGGAAACTAACTACTTCAAGAACTAGGTCCTAGACAGAACCAAGGTATTGCATGGTCCTCGAACTCGAATCTGTGGGGAAACTAGGTACCTCAGAAAAACTAAGTACTAGACAGAACCACGGTATTGCATGGTCCTCGGACTCAAATCTATAGGGAAACTAGTTACTTCAGAAGAATCAAGTGTTAGACAGAATCAAGGCCTTGCATGGTCCTCGGACTCAAGCCTATAGGGAAACTAACTACTTCAAGAACTAGGTCCTAAACAGAATCAAGGTATTGCATGGTCCTCGGACTCAAACTTGTGGGGAAACTAGGTACCTCAGAAAAACTAAGTACTAGACAAAACTAAGGTATTGCATGGTCCTCGAACTCAAACCTATGGGGAAACCAGTTACTTCAGAAAAATCAAGTGTTAGACAGAATCAAGGCCTTGTATGGTCCTCGAACTCAAGCTTGTGGGGAAACTAACTACTTCAAGAACTAGGTCCTAGACAGAACCAAGGTATTGTATGGTCATCGGACTCAAACTTATGGGGAAACTAGATACTTCAGAAGATAAGTATGTGGTCAGTTGGAGTGCAATTAAAGCTAAGATTGTGCAAGTAAAAAAAAAAGGGATAATACAAACAGGACGAATAAGAGAAAACAAAATACGCACTTCATTGAGTCTTTAAGAGTTATACAAGGCAAAAGCGTCATTACAATGCTTTTAAAAAAAAAACAAACAAACAAACAAAGCGAAGGCACCATGGAGGATCATTCCTTCAACCCCATCTCAATCCCCTCCTCAAGGGGCTGGACAGAAGAGGTCTCAGGGCCCTTGCTACCTTCACTTGGGGTCACAGCCTAGGGAAAGTCCGCTGAAGGAGATACCTCTTCAATGCGAGGGGCTTGGACATCAGCTGAGGGATCCACAGCTTCTCAAGGCGCATTCGTAGTAGGGCTCTTGCTCGTCTCAATGACCCCAGGAGGATCACCTTCTTTTACGGGCTCATCCGAAGTGGTAGCAGCCGGGGCATCTTCATCAGGAGCAGTCCCAACTCCCTCAAGAGTCACCTCGGCCTCGGAGCTAGGAGGAGTAGCCTCACGAATGGCAGGAGGGTAGTACACATTCTCTACCTTCCACAAGTCAGATGAAGCCTTCACACCTGCTTGTTTCAAGGCTTCATTCTACACCTGGGAACAGTAAAGCCTACATACCCCAAGCACTTAGGCTCTAAGGGTGGCTTCTATATCAGCCACCCCTGACTCGTAGACCTTTTGCACGGCCTCACCTTTGGAAGCTTCAGCCTCGGCCTTAGCAGACTCAGCCTTTTCCTTAGCTTTCAAGGCCTTATCCCTAGCGGACTCAGCAACACCTCTGGCCCCCTCTGCCTCGAGCACCCTCTTTTCCAGGGTCGCGATCTCCACTTTGGCGACCCTCAGCTGATCCTCTACCTGGAGCAGGCACTTCGTTTGATCATGGGCCTACTTTTGGGCGCTAGCTAGACCTAACTCGGCGATGTCTCGAGCCTTCTTCATTTCCTCCAACTGCTCCCTCGCCTTGGAGAGATTGGCCTTGGAGACTTTGAGGGTCCGAGCAGCGTCTAGCATCTTTTTATGCTCCAGGCCCACGACCCTACTTTAATTACTGGCAACATCCTCCAACCTAAAGGTAGCCTAAATAGCTTGCTAATCAAAACCAATGCACGATGAATAAGAAGCCAAAAGACAGGAAGTTATGGGAATCACAAGTAATCAGAAAACTTACCATGCCCAAACAGTGCTTGAGGCCGAGGAAGACCTTCTTGCTCCTCTGAACCTCCAACTGGGCCATATCCACGGGGAGCAGCAATGACCTCCCCAATGCGTCAGCCACCTGCGCACCCTCGTCCCCTCGAGGATTCCTAAGAGAGGCATTGTCCATCAAAGGCTTCCCATGGAGCATGGAGGCAGGGAGCCAAGCCTAGGCCCCAGGCTGGACGGTGACCTATTTCTCCTGACCTTGGCGCCCAACCCTCAGCTGCTTCGATGGCTGCTGAGCATCGTCGTCACCCTGGGAAGGATCAGATTCTTTGCACCCCCTAGGCCTCTTCCCTTTGTCCCTCTTCTATCGAGGACTGGTGGGCTTGGACCCAGATGGCTTCTGCTGGGGTGGGGGAGGAGGAAGCTTGGGAAGAGACTTCCCCGGCGCATCCTTCCCCAGCTGCCCCTCAATCAAAGCTAGCAGGCTTGTCTGGGGTCGTTTCTTGAAACTTATTTTCGACCGAGGAGAGACTTCCTTGGACAAAAAGTCCGCTTCAGCTAAGCTGGGGTCACCTAAATCGCCGAAAGGGTCCTCAAGCGAATGGAACTGGTCGAACACGTCAAACTCATCCTCGGACGGACTAGAGTCAGCGACTTCCTCTTCTCCTGGCTCTTCCTCTTCAACCTCAGCAACTTGAGGCGACAAGGAGGTGCCCACCAACGGTATGCCCTCCGGAATGGGAGATCCTTCGGGGATCAAAAATCCGTGCTTGACTACGGTGATCTTATGCAGCCGAGAATCTTTAGTTCGAATCACATACTTTGGAGCCGAAAACGATTTCTGAATCGGGTCGTACCCTAGAATCTCGTGAGCGGCCCTGACTTGGTCATCGGCTTCATTCATAAAAAGCTCCGATCTCAGTACGATTTGTAGTCCTCCTTGTTAACCAAGTCGAAGTTATGCTCAAAAGTGCGCGGATCTGTATAAAAGAGAACAAGTTCCTGTTAAAAGCCAAGCAAAGCAGAGCGTGAAGACACGAGAAATTAGACCCCCTCCTAGTCTGAGTGCCCCACCTGGTGTACCCTCCACTATTGGACAATGAAGGCCATCGTGCCACTCTCCGGACATAATGAAGAAGTCTTTATTCAACCTTTTGCTGGACTCAGGAAGGCACTGAATGAGTCAGACCCTATCGTCCCTCATCTTCAAGTAATAAGACTTTCCCCTAATGCGCTGGAGGTTGTAGTACCAGTTTACATCGTGGTGGGTTAAACCCAGTCCTATCTTCTCATTTAGGGCATCCACACAGCCTAAAATCCTAAACACATTAATGGCGCACTGGATGGGAGATAAGCCAAAGTGCCTAAGATAATCCCTCATCACTGGCCCCATGGGGATCCTCATGCCACCCTCCAGAAAGGCAATTATAGGAATCGCCACCTCACCCTCTTTTCTCCTAGCGCTCCACTCCCTATCTCCACGGTACCTCAAACCCACTGTATCGGGGATCTTATAATCAGCAACGAATTTCTCTATTGCCTCCTCAGACTCAACTAACTTCTTAAACCTACCCATCCTAAGAAACTAACGAAGGGCTCAGGGAAAATGAAGGAAAAAGAGAAAAAGGAACAAGAAGACAAGGAACTTAGGCGAGAAAGTACGAACAGGAGAGAGAAGAGAACTTACAGAAATGAGGAAAAGCTCCTCGGATAGGCCTTTTATGTTGAAAGGAGACGTAAGGTCGATTGGAGGCTTGACCAAGTTCAGCGTATGCGTGCAGAAGCTCTTGAATGTAAAAGTGAAGGGGCAAATCGATTCAATTGGGTATTTATATCCCTAATAAAAAGTAACCGCAGGAGCTTTCCCGCCCATTAAGTCAGAAGCATCCCTACCTTCCATTCATCATCACACCGTTGAACGTGGAGGACATAGGGCCGCCAAAATTTAATAAAGGTGCGTTCTAAGTACCGAAACATCAGGAGCGTTCCCAAAGTGATTAGAAGGATTTTGGTACTGACAGGAGAACAAGATTCGCCAGGCCAGGACAAAGACCCGAGGACATCAAAATCCTTCTCCCCGCCCGAGGAGCCGGGCAGCTGAATTTTGAGGGGCTATTGTGGGGCCCAAAGATTTGGCAACCCCGGCCCACTCCATGTCTAGCCCAAGGCCTATACCGAGGACAATGCAGTGTCCGAGAATGAGTAAGGAAGGCCCAAACTGTCAGGAGCATCGCCGAGGACGACCACGTCCTCGACCGGTCGATATTGGGGAAAGAAGCTGTCATCGCCACATTAAAAGCATACAACTGACACTCTGGCTGCATTAATGAGGAATTGACCATTGAACAGTAATGCCTTGGTTACTTCAACTAACGAGAGGACTGGAAAGGCGGCTAATAGGACAAGCCCTCAGACACAAGCTCGGATGATCAACAAGTGGAGGGCAGAAATTAGCTGAATAGGACTATATAATGGAATGAACCCCCAGAAAAGCAAGGGGGGTTTCGGAGATTAGGAGTTTGGAGGTTTGAAGGGGAGAAACCCTATACTCATTAGTGATGGAGGAGGAGCTCCTCGGATTGGGCCGATGACAAACTTTCCCTTAGAACACTTAGCCAAATTCCATTTAATGATCTTGTAAACCCGCACCAACTGTTGTAATGCTCGTTAATTCCTAGTCCTTCTACCCACTCTCTACAAATTTATTGTATCGGGGCATTTCTCTCACCGACGCGGGATTAAGGTGTCAAGCCTTACACTACAAGGCCAGCCCTTGGTGGGGTGAAAATCCTGAACCCCCGCGTCGCATGGGAAAAAGGCCGGTCCCTACAACTTTCCTTAGATAATATTTGCCCTATACAAGTGTTGGTAATGAGTGATTGCAAATTTTTCTCTAGGATACAACCAAGCCTATTGGGTTTTACAAATAACAATTTTGAAGTAGACTCATAGAATTTTTAGTATTTCTAAGAAAAGTTTGAAAAAAAAAAAAGAGGAAAAATGAGAGTTACAATCATTTAAACATCATGGGTAAAATGTCATAACCAAGGTTTTAAAAACCGAACCAGTCAAAGAACCAAAAAGATGAGTGGTTTTCGATTATTTGGTCCAACCAAAGTCGAACTGAAGATCCAACTGGCGATATTATAAATAATTTAATTAATAAATTAAATAATTAAATAAATGTATATATAACTTGTCATATTTACCAAAAAAAAGATATAAAAAAATATTTAAATGAGTTTTCAACTTTTCTTACCTTATACTAAATAAGAATAAACAATAAATGAACATTACAATAATTATAATTATTTTATAACAATTTTCCCCCTATGATCCTTTACAGTATAATTGAAAGTTATGGAATTTATTTGGACTTCCCTTAAATAAAATTTAATATGATTTGATAAGTTTTTATAGATACTTATTCTATAAAATAAATGGTGCAAAATTAGATGCTAGTGACTTATAATAACATCTACCCTCTAATAACATATATATGTGTGTGTGTGTTTCTCAAAAAAAAAAAAAAAAAAAAAAGATATTCAATATTATTGAGTTGTCCCACATCGGTAAGGTGTGATATTGAGAAGAGGTTTATCACTTGCTCCGCGACACTAACTGTCCATGCAGTTTTGGTGTTGGCGTGTGAGTGCATTCCCTTATCTCATTCCCCTTCTCCTATATATATATTTTTGTGTGTGTGTGTTTCTCAAAAAAAAAAGAAAAAAGAATACAACATTAATTACACAAAGAAACCACTTCAAGTAAGTCCTCTATACTCTCATTATTTAAGGTTAGAAGCATGTCTTTTGGCTGTATCAAACGTAGTGCTAATTTAGTTGCTCATTCCTTGGCCCATTTTGCTAGAAGAATCACCACAACCAGCTCTTGATGCGCTATTTCTATGAATGAATGAGTGAGATCTATTTCGCTTTCCCAAAAAAAAAAAAAAAATACTTGACAAAAAGACGGTTGACACTGTTTAAAGAAGCCCGTTTGTCTCACTCGAAAAGGCAAAAATGAACTTGTTTCTTTTGGTACCCCAAAAAAAAAAAAAAATCCAACTTCTCTCTCTGTAATTTGAACAGTGGCGAAGAGTACTATATTTCTATGTTCGGGGAAGTAGAAGAACATTGTTTCAGTCCAAGCAGAAAAATCTAATGTTTCAGTCCCTCTTTAAGAGTTTGTTTGGCTAGCTTATTTTTTGCCAATTTATTTTACTATTCAACTTATTTTTGCTATTATTTATAGATTTCACTGCACTTTTTAGTATTATCCATGAGTTCTAATGTACTATTTCAATTAATATTTACATTTATCTATAATATTTTCAACAAAAAGTTTTCAATTTCAACAAAATAAGCGAATCAGTTTTCGAGTTTCACTATTGAACCAGCATTTAATGGTTTTTCTTATTTATTTTTTTTTTTGTTAATTTTTGGTTTTGGGAATAATTCAATTGGATTAGTATTCGGTTCTTGATTGAACCGGTTGATCCAGTCCAATCAGATTTTTAAAACCATGATTATAACCATTATATATATATATATATATATATATATATAACTTTCCAAAGTTCACAAACATTTATTACTTTCAAGTGGTATGACTTTTCATCACAAAACTGCAAAAATTGCAATAACATGTCCAAATTTTCCGATGAGAGAGTTCACCTGACACCTTGATGACATCCGTTCTAGCCAATTTTCTTGAACTTGCATTTTTCATTTTCTCCTGACACTCTCCACACATTGGCTCAAGCCAATTTTCCTAAACTTGTATTTTCCACTTGTTTTTTTTTTGTTGTTTCTTTCACTCTAACCCCGCATAAAGAGGTTGCAACACTTTCTACGTAAAAGTTGGGATTGAATATCACTTTTTTACAACCAAAGTGGTATCAAACTTGTATTACAACTTATTTGGATATACAAAATATCCAAAAATTAGCTTCAATTTGCATTGTCTTAGAGGGTTGTAAGTGGCTAGGTCTAGATTTCTATCTTCTTCATTTTAGAATTATTGGAAGGGATTGCAAAGGCCTTTTGTTTTTATAATTTTTTATTCCTAATATTTTGGTTAGATTGAAGGAAAAGCTATAGGTACTTCCCAAGTTCCAATATCAACATGGCAACGTACAGTTATGTAATACTATTTGTACCATGTTACCCTTGGTTGATTTTTTTTTTTAACCAAAAAAAAAGTTTTTTTTTTTTCAAAATTTAAGGGCTATTGAAAATTTGAAATACTCATTCCATTTTTTTTTTTTTTTTAATTTTACAATGTGAAACGTAGAGATCAAATTCATCTGTACTTTAAACATAAAAAATAAAAAAATAAAAAAAAATCATGTGTACTTTTATGGGGTAATTAAGATACTGAAATTATAGCTTATTACAAAATATTAAAAAAAACATTTTATAATAAAAGATATCACGTCATCCGTATTAAAACTCAATAAATGAGAGACATGTGTGTAAAAATAACTATCCACTAACACAGTCTTTCATTTGTTAGTGGAGTAGTTATTTTTTGCTGACATGTCTCACACTTACTGAATTTTAATATTGCTGACATGGTATCATTTGATACCAAAAACCTTCTCCAAAACATGAGCCTAATCACCAATAATTTTGAAACTCATATTAGAAGATTCAAGCAATCAAGCCATGGATCCCTATTCTCCAAAGGCTCAAATAATTAAACTCTTTAATCAATAATTAAATTTAACAATGTGTTGTACTTATCATTAAATTGCAATTTTTAAATTTAATTGTCCTTGAAAAAGATTTTCTTGTTTTTGTTACATTTGTACAACATTTGAGGAACCATACTTAAGTTTTGCCCTTTAATTTATATTCAATTTTTTAAGCACAATTGTACGTTTGTCTAAGTTTTTTTTTTTTTTTTTTTTTTGAAGTATAATAAACAACTAAATAAATTCTCTTAACGAGTAAGGAGGAGCGCTTATTGTTTATTCTTTTCCTATTTTGTTTTTTGTTTTTATGAGTAGTAACCACAAGTTGGCAATCTATATTTTTTGTACATCAATAGCGGGGTGAAAAGATTTAAACCCTAGATGTTTTTATTAGAAATAATAAAAAATATTAGTTGAGTTACAAAACTTTTGACAATGATCTATTCATATAAAAAAAATAATGGAGTTCACATGAGTTTAAGCCATTTAAACTTTTGCATTAGAAGATGAGATAATTTTTAAGTTTTTTTTTTCCCAATTAAAAAAAAAAAAAAAAAAGAGTTTAATTCAACTTGAACTCTTCTATCTAAACCCCACACAAAGGGATCGACATAACTTGATCAAAAGACCGTTGATAATCTCTATCATTTTATTGTCATCAATAAACACTTTCTCTAACAAAGGCTTAGTGCATGTACATCTACTGTCCTATCATGTCAGTCATGCTTGATACAGATTTAATTCATAGACATATTTTCTTTTGCAGCCATGTTATACATACTGCCTATTTTAAGTGTTAACTTGAAGTATTCCGCACTCAAATCGCATTTTGCATGAATTCTAATTTCTTCATAAAGGTTGACTCTTTACCACGTTTTAATATAATATATGATTGCTTTTCTTGTGGAGACACCCGTTCTAACAGAACAACTTTTCTTTGTGTTCAAACATCTAATAGTACTTTATAGCCTATATATCTCATTCTTTAATCTCTATAGTTGAAAGGTCGATTCCATGTTCATAATAACAGGCATCCAGCGTGATATAAGGTAAGAAACTTGTTACGTCTTTTAAAAAGTTGTATGGAGGGGACACTAGTGATGATGAGGATCATATCCTTCCACGTTAAACCCACATCATAAAACTCTTTACTTCCTAAATCGTATATTCCCAAAGGAATTTTTGTGTGCATTTGTATTATGGTCAGTTAAAAAACAGAGCTTTGTTTCACACATATACACTTTTTTCACAGTGTGTAATTGGTGATTAGTCCAACATGACTTTCACACTTCAATGTTCAATCACAACTTTGTCATCTACAAGTTATAAAAAATTATGTATGAATAAATGTGGGCTACGTTGCTAGACTTTTTGGTTGAAAAAGTATACGTATCTTTGTGAAAGCGATCAAATTTCGTGTACATGTGTAGCTTGGCAATGAACAGGCTAGGCCTACTCATGGAGTACTCACAAACACCAAGCTTTTAGATTGCCAGCAACATCAAGTTTTCAGATTGGCCAGCAAAGCTTTTGAATTGGTGAGCGGGAGAGAACATTAAGTGACAAACTAAACTGGCGAATAGGGTTAGCTTTGTTTCGCAAGAAACCATACTTTGTGCTTTCACCATCATGTTCCACAAGCAAGAAAGCTCCATTGCCTTTTGTGAGCTTTCTTTTTTCCTTTTCCCCACCCAAAATCCTTTTGCCATTATTTCATTAATAAAGGGATATGACGCACATGAAGTGAATGGATGAGTTTTCTAGGTTTCATTTTTTGTCTAAAATACGAGTATTATGGGTTTTGGGCATTTCAAACTATATTACATATAGTACCAACCTCGCACACAGATCTTCTTGTTAATGGAGGGAAATATTAAAAGATATGCTTTACCTAATGCTTTTCATTCAAAGAATCCACTCTATATATTGATGTCACTCTTTGCCAAGCTTTGCACTATACTAATGTGCAAAATCTTTGAAAATTTGTGGTATGAGGTAATTGGAGTCCGAGGATTGGGGATTAAGTGACTTTACTCTCATTGCTACGGTTTTGATCAACAAGTTGATCTCAATCAATGTTTGGCCTCTTCAGTCTTTATGGTAAGGTCGTTACGAGTGGGGGAGAAACCCCTCCTCCCACTTCCAATCTTTATCAAAAAAGGAAAATACATATTAGCTTTTACACGAGCCCCAGAGAAAAAATTCTCATTTAGCCACTTACAACCTAGCCAAAATAATAGTCAACTTGTCAGTCTTTATACCGAATATAATTTTTAGATTCGGTTCTCCATCATGTGGTTCATTAGCTTCAGGGTAGCTCAACCATATTTAAGCAATGACCTAAACCCCCTAAATAGAAGAAGGGCCTTAGAATATAATATATTTTGAAGAGGCTAAAATCTGGAAGTATTGGGCCTGACGGGCTTATTTCTGACGGGCCATTCTTTGTGGGTCGAAATTAAAATGGGCCGAATAACCATGACATCTTAAGAATTCTAATACATAGCATAGTTCTAGAAGATACTGAAAATACCTTGGCGATCACGTTTAGGGTTCTACAAGGAAATAATTCCGCGGTTTCTTCTCATAAAAGACTCCTATAAGGAAAAGACTTCTACTTCAAGAAGGAGAGGTCTACTTTTTACTACTATAAAAGCCTCGATACCCTCACAAAACAAGGTACGCATAATTTTACCCTCTCTAGCACTCTAGAGTTGTGAGAATATTTTCTGACTTAACCTTCGGAGGGTATTCGGCCGGCACCACACCGGTGCTCTTCGCAAGGTTTTCTCTTCTCTTTGTTGTGAAGGTTCACATTCGTGCGCGTAGGTACCGTGAGGCTCATTGGTGAAATTCTTGACTTCATCAGTTGGCGCCGTCTGTGGGAAACACTTGACAATAGTTATAGTTGAGATTCACAACCACACTATTGTTTCCCGGACTATAGAGTTGCATGGTACTCACTCGCTCAATGGCAACAATCAACAACGTTCAGGAAGAGGAACCACCCACGACCGCCCTCGAGAAACAGGTTAGAACTCTTGCTGCGGCCGTGGAGCGCCTCACTAAGCAGAATAACGACCTGGAAGAACAGCTGCGCCAAAAGGACGCAGCGCCGAACGACTTACAGGAAGACCAAGAAAGGAACAGTGCTGCGAAAAGAAACCAGGAGAAACCTCAAGGCAGCCATGCCCCGAGCAGACCAGAAAGGCAGAACATAAGCATGCCATCCCTCACGGATGCGACTCCTCCACACATCGTCACAGAGATGCAAGCGATGAGGGAACAGATGGAAGTTATGATGAACGCGCTCAAAGGGCGAGTTTCCAATGACCTTGACGATTTAGTCAATCGCACTGATTCACCCTTCACTGCAGCCGTGAATTCCTTCCCCCTGCCGCACAAGTTTCGGATGCCAAATATCGATAGTTATGACGGACTAAAAGACCCTCTGGATCATCTAGAGACGTTCAAAACATTGATGCATCTTCAGGGAGTCGCAGATGAAATAATGTGCAGGGCATTCCCCACCACGCTGAAAGGAGCCGCCAGGATCTGGTTCAGTCGGTTGACACCGAACTCTATCAACACATTCAAGGAGTTAAGTGCCCAATTCACGTCCCACTTCATCGGGGGACATAGGTACAAGAAATCAACGGCTTGTCTGATGAGCATCAGGCAACGGGAGGACGAGACATTGAGATCCTACATAGCCCGTTTCAACAAGGAGGCACTCTCGATCGACGAAGCCGACGACAAGATACTGGTGGCAGCCTTCACGAATGGGTTACGAAAAGGTAAATTTTTGTTCTCTATATACAAAAATGACCCGAAAACCATGACGGAGGTCCTCTACAGAGCAACGAAATACATGAATGCGGAAGACGCATTATTGGCAAGGGAGGATAAGCCGAGGAAGAGAGAGCGACAGGAAGACAACAGGCAGGACCAAGAGCGGAAGAGACTCAAAACTGGGGACCGAAGGGACGACCGACGACCCAAGCCCCAGGGAAGAAAATTTACGAGCTTCACCCCATTGAATACCCCAGTAGATCAAGTCCTAATGCAGATTAAGGACGAAGAGGCTCTAACCTTTCCGGGAAAGCTCAAGAGCGATCCAAGCAAGCGGTCAAGAGACAAGTACTGCCGTTTCCACCGCGATCACGGTCATGACACGTCTGAGTGTTACGATTTGAAACAGCAGATTGAAGCCCTTATCAGACAGGGGAAGTTGCAAAAGTTCGTAAGAAAGGAGAAGACGGATCCCCCACCACAAGAACAGCAACCACGAAGGGAGAACGAGCGTCCTAGACCCCCACTCGGAGACATAAGAATGATAGTTGGTGGGACGGCCGCAGCAGGATCATCCAAGAAGGCCCGAAAAACTTACCTTCGAATGGTTCAAAACGTCCAGCTGACGGGCTCGGTTCAAAAGATAGCCCGTAGAGACAGCCCAATCATTGGGTTCTCAGAAGAAGATGCAAGACGACTTCATCATCCACATGACGACGCCTTGGTCGTCACCCTACGAGTCGAGGAATATAACATGCACAGAGTGTTGGTCGACAACGGCAGCTCAGCGGATATCCTATACTATCCCGCATTCCAACAGATGATGATCAATAAGGAACGACTGACGCCAACAAACGCCCCACTAGTGGGGTTCGGAGGGACGAGAGTGTTCCCGTTAGGAGCAATCACACTTTCGGTGACGGTAGGAGATTATCCCCAGCAGATCACACGAGACGTGACATTCCTTGTAGTTGACTGCTCGTCCGCATACAATGCTATCCTCGGACGACCAACTCTCAACGCATGGAAGGCGGCAACCTCAACATATCACCTGATGATTAAGTTCCCCACGGAGTACGGGGTTGGGGAATTACGAGGGAATCAGGTGGCTGCCCGTGAATGCTACTTGGCCATGATAGAGATGGAGGACCAACGGCAGGCAATGTGCATAGAAGAACAGCGATTTACAGCTGAACCCGTCGAGGAACTGGAAGTAGTCGCTCTGGACGAGTCAAGGCCTGAACGAACAACCAGGATAGGGACCTCAGCCAGTCGGCCCATACAGCAGGCCCTCAAAGCGTTCCTCAGGATGAACCAGGACGTCTTCGCTTGGAGTCACGAAGATATGCCTGGGATCAATCGCTCAGTCATGGTCCACAAGCTGAATGTGAATCCCAATTTTTCGCCCGTAAGACAGAAAAAGCGCGTCTTCGCTCAAGAACGGGACAAGGCAATAGCAGAAGAAGTAAAGAAGCTACTCGAAGCAGACTTCATCCGAGAGGTGTATTACCCCGACTGGTTGGCAAACGTCGTGATGGTCAAAAAGGCAAACGGAAAATGGCGAATGTGCGTCGACTTCACGGACCTCAACAAAGCATGCCCGAAAGACAGCTATCCATTACCTCGAATAGACACTCTAGTGGACTCAACTGCGAAGCATCAACTCTTGAGCTTCATGGACGCCTTCTCGGGCTATAATCAGATCAAGATGGACGAAGCTGATCAGGAGAAGACCTCATTTGTCACAAGCCAAGGGCTTTTCTGCTACAACGTAATGCCGTTTGGGCTCAAGAATGCAGGAGCGACATACCAGAGACTAATGAACAAAATGTTCGCGCACCAAATTGGGAGGAACGTACAGGTGTACGTCGATGACATGCTTGTGAAAAGCCTTCTGGAACAAGACCATCTTAAAGACCTGCAGGAGACGTTCGACACCCTCAGGTCGTACAACATGAAGTTAAATCCGAATAAGTGCGTGTTCGGAGTAACGACGGGGAAGTTCTTGGGATTCATGGTATCCCACAGAGGAATTGAGGTTAACCCAGAGAAGGTACGGGCTATCATGGAGCTAAAACCGCCGAAATCGGTTAAAGAGATGCAGAGCTTGAACGGAAGAATCGCAGCCTTAAACAGATTCGTCTCCAAAGCGACAGACAAATGTCTACCCTTCTTCCGCACCTTAAGAAAGGCCTTCGAATGGACGGAAGAGTGTCAAGCAGCATTTGAGAGCCTGAAAAAATACCTCGCCTCTCCCCCACTCCTCAGCCCGGCCGAACCAGGGGAAGAGCTCTACCTGTACTTAGCAGTCTCACAAGCAGCCGTGAGTGCGGCCTTAATAAGAGAAGAACAAGGCACTCAATTGCCCGTCTATTACATAAGTAGGGGCTTTCGGGGGGCAGAAGAAAGGTACCCCCAGATGGAGAAGCTGGCATTCGCACTAATAACTGCGGCCCGAAAGCTCAAGCCTTATTTCCAGGCACATACCATTGTGGTCTTGACGGACCAACCCCTGAAGAGAGCCATGAGCAGCCCGGAGGCTGCGGGACGAATGGCTTTGTGGGCAATAGAATTGAGTGAATTTGACGTACAGTATCGTCCGCGAACTGCAATAAAAGGCCAAGCCGCAGCAGACTTTATTGCCGAGTATACCAAGTTAGACGACAAAGGGGCAGACACACTCAGAGAGTGGAGTATCCATACGGACGGATCTTCAAACAGACAAGCTGGAGGAGTTGGAGTGGTAATTCAATCCCCGGACGGGGACAAAATCGAATGTATGATTCGATTAGATTACGCAACCACAAACAATGAGGCCGAGTATGAAGCATTAGTGGCAGGATTGGACCTCGCGGTAGCAGCTGGCGCTGAAGTCATGGTCATACATTGTGACTCCCAGGTAATAACAAGTCAAATTAACGGCATTTACGAGTGCAAAAATGAAAGGATGAAGAAGTACCTAGAAAAGGTAAAGAGTCGGATCAACGGCCTCAAAGTGCGCTTCATTCAAATCCCAAGGGAGGAGAACGAATGCGCCGACCGTCTGGCAAAAGCAGCCTCAGCAGAATCCACGATAGTCCCAGATCAAGTATTGACGTTCATCCAAACATCCTCAATTATTGACGACGGGCGAAAAGTGCAAGAGGTTGGTTCAGAGACCGATTGGACCGCACCACTTTTGGCCTACCTGAGGAATGGCACAGTTCCCGACGGAAGAGAAGCAGCCAGGAAACTAAGGGTCCAAGCATCGCGGTTTGTGCTAATAAAAGACATCCTATACAAGAGGGGATTCTCACGTCCACATCTGAGATGCCTAAATCACAGCGAAGCCAGTTACGTAATGAGAGAGGTCCACGAAGGTATCTGTGGAAACCATTCAGGTTCTCGATCGTTAGTGCACAAATTGATCCGAGCAGGGTACTACTGGCCAACAATGCAAAAGGACGCACAAGGATATGTCAAGACATGCGACAAATGCCAAAGATTCAGTAATCTAATCAGGCAACCAACAGAGGAGTTGACACCCATGACGGCCCCATGGCCCTTCGCACAGTGGGGACTAGACATCATGGGCCCTTTCCCAACCGCACTAAGACAACTAAAGTTCCTCGTAGTCGGCATCGACTACTTCACTAAATGGGTGGAGGCAGAGGCCCTGGCCACCATCACGGAGAAAAACATCCGAAGTTTTGTATGGAGAAATATTATCTGCCGATACGGGATACCAAGAGTGCTCGTCTCCGACAACGGAAAGCAGTTCGACAACAGCGCATTCAGGAACTTCTGTTCAGAGCTGGGCATCAAGAACCATTACTCCTCCCCCGCACACCCTCAGGCCAATGGACAAGTGGAAGTCACGAACCGAACCTTGCTCAAGATTATCAAGGCACGGCTCGAGGGGGCAAAGGGCATCTGGCCTGACGAACTACCAAGTGTCTTGTGGGCATATCGCACAACCGTAAGGGTACCTACAGGAGAAACGCCGTTTCGGCTAGCATATGGGACTGATGCGGTCATACCTGCAGAGATAGGACTTACAAGCTATCGAGTGGAGAATTACAGTGAGGATGACAATGACGGAGCCATGCGATTGCAGCTGGATTTGGTGGACGAAGTCCGTGCTACGGCAGAACAGAGGTTAGCACGATACCAGAACCTGATGGCAAAATATTACAACTCCAATGTCAGACAGAGAGACTTTCAGATCGGTGACCTAGTGCTGAGAAAAGTAATGGGAGCTGCGAGGGACCCCTCCCAAGGAAAACTCGGCCCCAACTGGGAAGGACCATACAGGATCTCATCATGGCACAGAAAAGGGACCTACCACCTTGAAACCCTGGACGGGCAGAAGCTACAGCACCCGTGGAACACAGAGCACCTACGGAGATACTACCAGTAGAGATGATGACATGAAGCACAACACCTATCTTTTTATTACTAGTTACTTTTAAGTTTTTTGCTACAATAAGCCCATGGGGCACAATTTCTATTTCGATTCTTCGCTACAATTAAGCCCAACGGGCACGATTTTTATTTCGGTTTGTTCTACGGTATATTTTTTAAGCCCAAGACGGCAAGCATTTCCTACAAATGCATGATCAACGACCTTTATCTACATGTACTATTCAGAAACTTCAAATCCACAAAGTGGACGGATATCCCCAGGAGGGGATACACCTTAAGTCCGCAACATAGACGGACAAAAGCCCCATAGGGGTTAAAAATTATACAAGTCCATATAATGGACGGATAAAAGTCCATATAATGGACGGATAAAAGTCCATATAATGGACGGGCAAGTCCACAAAGTGGACGGATATCCCCATGAGGGATTAAAACTTAAGTCTGCAACATAGACGGACAAAACCCCATAAGGGATAAAATTTTATAAGTCCAGAAAATGGACGGACTAGCCCACAAAGTGGACAGATATCCCCGTGAAGGATTGAAACTTAAATCCGTAACATAGACGGACAAAACCCCATAAGGGATCAAAATTTTATACAAACCCACAAAGTGGACGGATATCCCCATGAATGGTTTTGATTCAATCAATAATAAGACGGATAGAGTACACAAGGTAGACGGTTACTTTAGCATGGCCAATACTTAAAAAGGACGGATGTTCCTTAGGCCGACGGTTTCAACAAGCCATTCATTAATCAAAGTAAATAAAAGGATTAAGCAACAAAGCAAAAATGCAAAACTAGCAATTACTGACGGACAAAATACCCTTAGAGGGAATATTCGTACTACAAAATGAACTGGGCCATAAATTGTTTTCCAAATATTTTTAACATACCCAAATTTAAAAATAAAAAGGAAAAATAAAGACTATCACATTGCTCCTATAAACAC
The DNA here is from genome assembly GCA_023736055.1 of Quercus glauca. Taxonomy (NCBI): domain Eukaryota; kingdom Viridiplantae; phylum Streptophyta; class Magnoliopsida; order Fagales; family Fagaceae; genus Quercus; species Quercus glauca. The sequence continues at coordinate 41,194,022 of CM043321.1, read as the reverse complement.
GACGGATCTAGCCTTGCTTTGGGCCACTATCAAGATCTGGTTGACCGACACCAGCATCTTTACCGTCCGCAGCATCAGCTTGAATCTGTTTTTCTCCAGGAGCATCGACGGGCTGGTTCTCTTCAAAAAGTTCGTCCGTATTCTCGGAATTTGCAGGACGGGTAAAAGTAGGTTCATTAGCATTGACATTGACGGATGAAACGTCAAGATCAGGATATAACGCCTTCACCTGACGGATCGCCTCGTCAAAGCCCTCATTAAAGGAATCTCCGAGCTCGGACAGCAGGGCGTCTGAATCACGGTATTCCTGGACGGCTGCCTCCTTCACTTGACCAATTTCTTTCTCCTTGTCTTGGATAATTACTCTCAGCTCCTCCGTCAACGTGAACAGCTCATTTCTGTCCTCCTCAAGCAGCTTGAACTTCTTCATCTGAGCAACCCTCCACGTCTTAAGCTCATGAAGCTCTTCTTCCGTCTTCTTGTCCTTATCCCGAAGACGGTCCAAGGTAGTCTCATGGTGAAGGCACCGTTCCATAAGTCCCTTCACCATGACGATTGTCTGGAATGTTGAAAAATTAAAAGAAATCAAAAATTGTACGACGGAAAAAGGACAAGTGTACATAACATAGACGGAGCTTACCTGAGCAACACCAAAAAGGCTTGTTTCACCCATTGCTTCCGTCGAGTGATTACCAAGATCTTCGTAATCCTCGGAAGTAAGAAGGGTGGACAACTTTTCCAGAGCGTACCCAGCATCATCACGGAGAAGGGGAGGCGGCTTCTTAAGGTCTGATGACGGACCCTTCATTAAGCCTTTACCAGCTCCATGCTTTATTGGGGTGACCGTCTTGGCACCTTCTGCCATGAGCCCCACGACGGGCTCCAAGGAGACCTTAGGCTTCTTTGGAGGACGGTCTCCCTTAGACGGCTGTTTTCTCTTCGTCTCCTTCGGTTCGGAGGCATTGGCCGCTCGATTCTTCACGGCGTTGGACCGTATTAGTGCCCTTCTCTTGGCAATATCCATTTCTGTAAACATGAACGGATAAGAGTTAGCTTATAAAAAACAACGCAAATTAATATTCATACAAAGAAAGCGACGGACGTACGTTGACGGATTCTTTTTTCGTATTTAACTGCTTGTGGTGAAGGTACGGGCCCGTCGCAGTACCAACAAATTGTATCAAGGTTTACTAGTTTGGCCCAAGTCCTTTCCTCCGGCTTGGTCTTATTAAAAATCTTCTCAAGGAATCCGAATTCCTCTACACTAACTTGTGGCCGTCTTCGGACTGCACATAAGTAGGACGGTTAGGAAATTTTTTGAGGTTAAGTGTGCGAATAAAATAAGTCCTAGTACTAAGACGGACTCATACCATTTTCAGATAGTATGCCCCAGGTTGTATCGACGGGCATGTAGTCTGTCTCTCCTGGACGAGACATCCAACCGTCACCCTCTAAGAAAAAGTACCTACTCTTCCAGTCTCTGTTGGAGTCTGGAGTTTCAAAAATAACCTTCAGTACGGAACTCCTAGGTACAAAACTGTATATTCCTCTAGACTTGTCAATTTCGTCTGGACGGTAGCAATGCAAAAACTCTCTCACCGTCAACCTCCTAGCTCCGTCCGACATGGCCCCATACAGAATCTCCATCGCTATGAAGACCCTCCAGACATTTGGGGAAATCTGATTGACGGCTAAACCCAGATACTTTAATAACTGACGGTGAAGTGAGCTCAGTGGGAATCTGAGTCCTGCCTTCAACATTTGTTCATAAATTCCTACACCGTCCACCCCTTCATAATAACACTTCTCTGATTTGAAAGGTAGACGGATGGGAATATGATCAGGAATCTGGTAATTATCCCTGATGGTCTTGAAATGGTTCTCCTTAATGGTTGATACAAAATCGTTAACCGTCCATTCCTGGAGCATAATGAACTCCCTTGGCCCATCAGCTCCTACAACATGTTCTATTTGTTGATCCTCGTTACCGTCAGATTCTACTTCAACCAAATCCTCGTTTGATGAGGATGGAGAAGAGGCTGACGGACTCCTATCATCACCAGGACTGCCTAAGTCTTTATAACCTGATTGGTATACATCCTCATAGCCCTCCCCGTCGCGGACAAACGACTGATTACTCGACGCGCTAGACATTGCCTATGACTATTCTATAAACAGTGACGGATGTATGAAATTAAAGCGTAAAAATCTGACGGATGAGCTGAAGGATGAAAAGAACTTACCCGTCAGAATAATATGAACGGAGTGAATTTGATGATGACGGACGCGGATAACTATTCTGTAAAGTCTGACAGGATTGACGGACTGAGCTCTGACAGAGTATTTTTTGAGCAAAAAGTAGGAAATGAGAGGTAGAGGCCTGATATTTATAAAGGGATTGCACGGGAGACGAAGCGACGCCTCGATCCGAGATAGCGCCCAGTAGCATAATGACGCGTGTCTCTATGCCAGATTGAAATTATGCTTATGAAAAAGTTATGTACGGAACATATGGCCGTCATAACTCTTGTCCGTCGTGATTTTCTACCTACCGTACGTGTTGACCGTTGTATCTTATATCCCGTCATGCCCGAGCCGTCTGTTGTCATCCCGCGAGCCCTATTGAGTATGACGGACTCACGGTCTGAGGGGGCAACTGAAGAGGCTAAAATCTGGAAGTATTGGGCCTGACGGGCTTATTTCTGACGGGCCATTCTTTGTGGGTCGAAATTAAAATGGGCCGAATAACCATGACATCTTAAGAATTCTAATACATAGCATAGTTCTAGAAGATACTGAAAATACCTTGGCGATCACGTTTAGGGTTCTACAAGGAAATAATTCCGCGGTTTCTTCTCATAAAAGACTCCTATAAGGAAAAGACTTCTACTTCAAGAAGGAGAGGTCTACTTTTTACTACTATAAAAGCCTCGATACCCTCACAAAACAAGGTACGCATAATTTTACCCTCTCTAGCACTCTAGAGTTGTGAGAATATTTTCTGACTTAACCTTCGGAGGGTATTCGGCCGGCACCACACCGGTGCTCTTCGCAAGGTTTTCTCTTCTCTTTGTTGTGAAGGTTCACATTCGTGCGCGTAGGTACCGTGAGGCTCATTGGTGAAATTCTTGACTTCATCATATTTTATATATTTATTTTATAATATTGCACAAAAATAATATGTAATTAATATAAAAGTAAGGTCTCTCACTTAGAATTTTTTTATATAAAAAAAGATATCTTAGATTGGCCATAGAATGCATCATCTATTTTTCTTATGATGTAAAATTTTGTAATTAAACCCAAAAATTTAATAAATAAAAATTATTTTAAAAATATTATACTCTTTGTAGAGATGATAGGCCTAGTAGTGTATATTGGGCCGGGAGCCTGATCCGAGGACGGGAAAACGTTGATATGGAGATCGGCATTAATGAATAAAGAAAGGGGTCTAGTCATGATGGTCCAAGAAGGTGGTCTAAGAAAGGATACTTCCTCGACTGAGCGAAATAGAGGTTAGAAGGTGCAGTCTACCATCCAAAAGCAACATTTCAGGAGATTTTATTGATAAGGATATACATCATGAAAGTACACGATAAAGGAAAGCTATGAAATATCTAGGAGAAAGCTACTAACACCGCATTGAATGCTCTGTAGCTAACTCTCTGACCACATTAATGTGAAAGTAACACTTGAACAGTGATTTTCAGTCTTACAGCTACTCCCAAAGACTTTAGGAAGATGCTGATGGGACAAAGATCAACACCAGCAATCTAATTTACACGTGGAAGGTTAAGATGAAAAGAGGAAGATAGTATAAAATAGAAAGAAGAACCTGAGGAATGGGGATCGGAGAATTGAGAGAAAGACACTGTAGCAACAAAAACTGAATTTGTAATCAAATTTAAAGAAAGATATACTAGAACTAGTCTCCTCGGACTGTGCCGAGGATGATTTTCTTTGGATAAAACCAAATTATTTTTGTTTCCTTGTCATTTGGATCCACCTTAATTGTTGTTTCAACTCATTAGGGTATAGTTTTCCAACCCACTTTCTACAAATTCATTGTATTGAGCTCTTTGGGCCAAGATCCTTTTGACTCTTGGGCTTAGGACTCAAATCAGGTCCTTACACTCTTTTTAAATGTTCAACATTTTAGTCATATGTTGTACTATATATGCTTGCAATAGTTTAAGAGTAAAATTTTTCAATCTCCAAAAAATTTTATTATTCATTTCTCTCTCTATGAAAATTAAAATTAGAATTAATAGTCTTCGAGAAAAATTCACTTCTAAAATCCATTGTTCAATGACTAGAGTCCAATATTGCCAAAAAGATAGTGACCATTTAAAATATAATATTTATTTTGATACTGATTGTTTCGATATTTTTAGAATTAAGAGTTTTAAATATGTATTATAAATATAGGAAAAGGTCAGATTCTTTTTTTTAATTCAAGTATTACTTATAAAATATTAAGCAATAATTAGGGGAACTCACTATGCAATTCAGTGCAGTTTTGGGCCATATTTTTAGCATCGCACCTCACCTTAATAGATTGGCTACCATACTTTGCAGTACGGTTTGATTAGTTTTCATATATAGTAAAAAGATATATTAAATATCTGTTACATATATATTTAATAAATTAAATATAAAAATAACTTATATATTAAAAGGTGTAGTGTGGTGTGGTTTTTCTGAAAACAAAACCACAAATCGCATTGCACTTGTAGTTGTGGTGCAATGTGGTTTTGGCACCTCTACTGTAATTAGCAGTGTGACGACCACATTTTGTAATCGGTTTAGGTGTGGTCAAAGCGGTTTTTTGTATGACCCTAAATATAATACATTTTACATTTGTGCTTGACCCCAAATTATGTTGAGTCAGTCTTATTTTTGCAAACCGTAAATTTGAGCAAGATTTGAAAAAATATATATTTGAAGGTGAATTGAACTAGTCAATAGAAGAAATAATACTGTTTAGAATTTAAAATTTTTTATTTTATATTTAAAATACTCTAAACATATAAAAATATTCATAGCAATATAGTCATATTTTGCATGAAATGCATTTAACATGTCAATATCATAGGTTATATTTCATGATTTCGGCATAATTATAGTGGTATTGGTACAAATAAACTAATTCAATCGAGGCTAAAGTTGTAATATATATATATATATATATATATCAAATTAATGGTTTTGCAAAGAAGTGTTCGACAAGCATTACCCTTAAAATATTTGAAGAAATTAATAACTTTTCATTAAAAGACTGATAATTCATAATAAAATTGCCTTTGTCAAGGCCGTTTTGGCTTCTTCTTCTCCTTCTTGCTTTGTTTCAATCTCTCCTACAGACAGGGCTCTCTTTCTAGGAAGTTGCACACAATTTCTTTTTTGGAAGTAAGAAATTGTTTGAAATGAATAGGAATTAATTAGAAGTTCTATTTTAATCATATTGAAGAAATGGAAGAAAAGAAATGACAAACTCCATGTCTTTACAATGAAAGCAACCGGCCCATATTTAAGTAGTGGAGATATATACTCAATAATACTGGAATGTCCATTTGATAAGTGCCATGGCATCTTAATGGGCGAAAAAAAAATTGCAGCTATTGCCAAGCATACCCAAAGTCATTAAATAAATTACATGAAGGTTCAGAATGTGGGGTATTCAATAAGGTTTGAGGCCGAAAGATTGGAGCACTTGAACACTGTGATTGCAAATAAAACGAAAGATAAATATATATCAAAGAGGTGTTCTATTGGAAGTTTTGACAGTTTTGACCATGAACCAAGTAACATATCTTTATTTTCTGATATAGATTCCGATTTTTGAACATCTTCAATAATTAGTGACTTATTAAGAGAATCCACAAGAACATGTACATTTACATCAAAAGATGTAGATTTCGACACTTGAACATCTTGAACATTTAACGACTTATTAAGAGCATGCACAAGAGCATTTACATCAAAAAGATGTATATTGTATCATTTTTTCCCTTTTATACTTGTATATCATTAGAAGCTTATCAAATCAAAATGTATTAAACATATGTTTTCCTAAAAATAAATAAGTTTATATAAATAATTAATATATCATTTATCTTTTTATTATTTTTATACCATAAGTAGTTCATTACTTCAAAGCATATTCAAGATCTATGTTTCTAGAAATATTAATAGTATTATTCCGTGCGATGCACGGTTTAATATGCAATCATTTTTTTTAGAATACTAAGTATTTTAACACACACGCAGAGAGAAGGGATATAATACAAATTTTAAATCTCTTTAACTCACACTCATTTTCTAACATAGGATTAAAGGTAATATTTCAAAATCATTCCAAACTTCAAAAGTCCTACCTCTACTTCTTTTGCTAGAACTTGAATTTGTTTGTTCAAATTCATCCATCCCCTTGGTTACAGACATGGTTCATTGTAAAAGATAAGACAATCAAAATAACAATTTTTACAGATATATATTTCAAATTAACCATAACCACAAAAGGTAGGAATATAGGCAACAATTTGAACAGAACACAAAAAGTAATAGAGGATAGATGCAAATCATCAAACACCCAAAAAAGAAAAAGACATACAAGAACCTATAAACAGGAATCATATAGCAACAGAGAGTGAAAGAGCAATTTATGAAAGAGATTTACTTGAAATAAAGGGCAATAGATAATTTTTGTTTCCAAGAATTTACAAACTCATCACCAGGCCTAACTTAGCCACCTCTCCCTTCACCTACACAAGAAATTACAGAAAAAACTTGAATATTTTTTTTGGTGTCCGAAAACCCTAACCCAAAATTCTAAAAAACTTTAATTTAGAACTCAATGCAAGAATTGGGTGACTTATCAAAGAAATCTAATGCAAAGATTGGAAACCTAGTTCATTTTGCACTCTAATATGACCTTGGACAAGTTTTTGAGAGGGAAAGTGAGCGAAAGAGACAAATAGATATGGCCTTCGATGATGCCTTTGCTCACCTTTACACCGTCGTCGAAGCCAACCTCTCATCTGCTCTCTCTCTCTCTCTCTCTCTCTCTCTCTCTCTCTTTGTGTGTTCATAGTAGAGGTTGAAAAATAGAAGTGTAATTCGATTGAAGGTAAAATAGAAGTGTAAAAGATTTTACAGTGAAGAGACCCCAAGTATTTTCCAATTCACCCAAACACCCTGTCAGATGTAAAATATTTTCCGTATATGTTTTTCACCTAAAACAAAAACAGCCTAGTGCTTGCTTTAATCTTTATCTAATTTATTGGATTTATGTGATACATTTTGTACATACGCATATATACTAAAATAATGCCCGAATACTTTATTGAACATTATTAATGTAACAGTTGAATGTCTAACTTGAATATGATGAATGAACTTATAGTTTATCCTTTATTCTTTTGCTAGCATTATGGACAAATTTCTTATAAGAAAATCACTTGTATTGCAAGATTCATCTTCTTAGGAAATTCATTTTGATTTGAATAATCTTCTTTTAGATTCTAAGTTATGAGAAAATGTACTATCATGTCATCCTAATGGTCAGGATGAAATAAAAAGAGCATATGTATTATTTACAAAAAAGTTTCTTGTTATCCTCTTGGTCACGATTTCCTTAAAAGAGAAATTAGTGGAGCATTGCAACAATTTAATCCTGATTAGTTTAAAAAATACAAAAATTAGTTGGAAAAAATCATAAAAATATGATTGCTTAGTTGTGTAAATTAAAAAAGATTTAATACAATTATGAATAATGCTAGAGATACAAACTATTTTACAAAAAAAATTTACAAACTGTTGATGTGGTAAGTAATTATTAGTAAATGAAAAAGTAATATTAATAGTAGGTCTAGATGAAAACCAATAAGAAGTTGGTCACATTAACATTTTATAAAAATGTTATAAAATAGTTTATACCTAGAGCATTACTCTAAAATTATTATACAACTATTCCAAAATATGAAAAGAAAATTTTAAAATTTTATTAGTAAAAATATTATCAATTTTTTTCTAAAATACCCTAAACTTATCAATTACCCAACCCTTAAAACTTAAAATAAAAAAAAAAATTCCCTTCTGCATCCCTATTTGCCTTTCAAATAAATCTCCTCCTCTATTCATTTGTCTATACCTTTGATCACGAGATTCAGTGACGGCTCTCTTCTCTTCTCACCCGAACTGAGCTTCACTCTCTCAGCCCTTTCTTCTTCTTCGCAATGTTGGACCAAGCCCGCCATTAATGGCCTCAGCTATTCCCTATACCTACATGAGAATACGTTTCTTGATCTTGTGGTGGGTAACCATGGTGATCATGGTGGTGAGGGAGTCTTGAAGATTTGTAATATATATTGAAAAGGATTTGGTATATATTCCCTTTCTCTTATTTAGATGATGTGGCTTATGTAGAGTTTTAGTGAGAATACATAGCATAGCATAGGTACACCAATCCTGTAATCTGTTGCTGAATGTGAAAAATATGACATTTTTGATGAATTTTATAAAAGCATCCTGTTGATATTGACTTTTATATATGCTTTGTCTTATTTTCATACACTTCTGTGATGAATTTTACAATGGATTGTCCAGCTCAACTCTATATTTCCCTCACTTCTTAAGTGATGCAGGACCCTTTGGTTAAAGAACTATAAATTGGGTATTTAATATTTAAAGTTTGGTATAATGCAGAAAGGGCCGGGGTAATTACACTTTGGTGGGGTAGAGTTTCAACATAACATGGATTTTCATGAGTAATTTTATTGGGTTTAGAGTTTAGCTCTGATTTGATGGAAGCAGCGCTCCGCCCTGAGTTTTCAAAGAAAAAATGGGGAAAAAGCAAAGGGAAACAAACGAGAAAAATAAGTTAGTCCCAGGTTTCCTAAGCAATTGCACCTAGGAAAAGAGGCAATCAGACCTTTTAGCAATGGGACGAGCCTTAGCTGATCTCACAATAGTCTTCAATAGGTTGCTGGCAACATTCCCCATCTTAAAGTCAAAAATGTTGGTGGGATACTATTATCCATAGATTGGCCTGAGATTAAAAGGTCATATGTTGTGCTCAAGGTTCCGTCTTTTACAATGTCAAGGAGAGGTGTTTGTTATAGATTATCCTACATGCTAAAAAGCAGTCCATGAAGGAAAATTAGTTCCCTTCATATTATTTTTTTCTGTTCTTCAAAGATTTATCTTAATGTGAACCTTGATGCTTATACTCAAAATAGCATTCACTCTCATTTTTGAAGCTGCAAAGTGCCCTTTGTATTCAAATGATACAAATCTGTAGCGAAATTCTATGATATCCATGTATGTTTGGAATTGCATTTTACTGTAGTTCTTTTAAGTTCAGCTGAGTCACCCGTATGGAGTTTGTCCATATCAGTTTATTTTATGAAGGTTATACGCTTTAATATGTTATTTAGTTTGTGCCTGGGAAGATAATTCATTGAGGGTTATCCTGGCTGACCCAATTTGAAATATTTGTGGAAGTAGGATAAAAAATATACATTTGATTATTAATTTATCTTGGTTTTCTCGTATTGTTCAGAAAGCTTGTTCCTGTATTATGTTTATGACATATAATCAATGTATTATTAAACATTAACTCACTTCTTTCCATTATCTCATTATTTTTATTTCATGTTATTCTAGAAATTTTCTTTTAGGATCAATATTAATGACTTTTTTTATCCAGCACTGGGCTTGTTAATGCCAATTTATATGCTTTAGGTGCTGGTACATTGCACTTGGAAGGTGCTAATTTTGAAAATTTCCAATATCAGTCAAAATTGGAAAAATGGATGCAAAATTAAGTCAATGTACTCTGCATCAATTATTGGCAGGTATTTGTCTTGCTGGGCTTAGATCATTAGCAAATATCTCATGGTTCATCCCCTTTTCATTACTTCAGTGGGTTATATAAACATGTGATCATGGTGGTCGACTTTAACATGACTTTTAAGAAAGAGTTTCAAAGAAACATGGCACACTTTCTAATTCCAGGAATTGAAATTTATATTGAAAAAGGTGCAGACAAAACTTATCCTCCCTCCGCCAACTTTTTCATTATTTCTCACCCAAGCTTCTTTATCCCCTGAGATTTCAGAAAGATCTTCTAACTTCTCCCTATTAGGAGTTTTCGCTCTCCAAATATCTGCATTTCTTCAAGAAAGTCATGTGCCCTTATCTCCCACTTCAAACTGTAAAACTTTTTTAAAAAAATCATTACAACCATTTGTAACAGATTTATGAAGGCTGATCTGCACATATTTTGGCACTTCTATTGCCCAGCATCCCTTGATTTCATCATCATGCTTCTAAGGTACAAATTCGCTCTTGCACCACCTCTGTGGTGCAAGAACTACACACCTAAGAGACCTTCGAGATTATAGAATTGTTTTTTGTTTAGTCAAACATGTTCTATCAGTAGATTATTCTGGTGTGCATATTAGATTTCATGAGCCTTGCAATTATAGCCTTCGTTTTCATAAAATTTGGTATATACAAGATTATGTCTTTTCAGGTTATTGCATAATGAGGCTGGACAATATAGAACAGGATGGAACTGGTGACATTTTGGCCGTCGATCCACTTCTTGTAACACAACGGAACCTTTTAGCTGTGTCCGTTTTTCTGCACTGGTCACTGGTATGTTGCCTGTTCTCAACTTTGAGGTTTGTAGTTTTGCTGATTCTACTTCCAGTATGCTTTATGTTAATATATAAATTCATTTGGTGTTGCCACAATATATAGTATTTTATTTTCAAAATTGATGTGGGTGGGCCAGTGTTTACTCATTTATGCATTTATCTTTCATAACCTATTACATCTTTTTCTTCCTTTTCTTAGGTTTGCTTTTAATAAAACCATCCATGACCTCGGTTGGAGGAATAGGTTTAGTCATTGATGTCTCAAGTAATGGGTTGATAGCAGTGCAGTGTTTTTTGTTAAACGGAACTTCTTGGATTCTTCCCCCCCCACCCCTCTTCCTTCACCCCCTTAGTCGTTCTCCTTCCCCTTCTCCCTCTATTTCAGCACCCTCAATCTATACAGGTAACTTACTCTTCAACACCCCCCTACATGTAAATTGTGTGTGTATGAGACAGATACTTTTCTTGCTTGGTGATAAACTGAACCCATCCTGAATGTGCTCTAAATGACACCCAGTTGCTCATACTTTTTCCTCTTCCTTTAATTGGGAGAGTTCTTGCCCTTTGTCCAACCATTGATTGGATCCTAAATTAAAGTCGAATGCTTTATGCGCTTCTATCCAAGTCTATAGAACTATCAACTATGCCTATTATCAGATGTTCTAATTTAATCAAAGTTCAAAATGCAACATATTACGGTTGGTGGAACATAAAATAGAATAATATGAGTGACTAAGTGAGTGAGACAAATGATTTTATTCTTCATTATGGACCCTATTTTAACCCAAAAAATACAGTTCTTGATTTATGATTGATATTAATTAAAAGAAAATATTCTGTAAAAGAGTCAAAACGCAAGAATTTAAAATTTAGATCAGTAAATCATGGAGTTTACAGCTTATGAACGATGAATCTAATATGTTGACATAAAATAAACAACTAATAAAATCTTAAACTATGAAAAGTTGAGATGAAAAAAAAAATTAATGCAAAACAATTAATACATCCTTTCAAAAGTTGCCATGGAAAGCAAAACAATTAGATCCTCTCAAATTAGAAAAATTCTGGTGCCACACCCAAAACCACAACTTTGCCCACATGGGCGAGTTGTGGGTAAAGTTGTGGTTTTGGGTGTGACACAAGAATTACTCAAATTGTGTGTCACCATTTGAAGTTTTCATCCAAAGTTGCAGGCGTGCGTTTAATCCAAGTGCAGTTGGTATGTTCCTTCCCATGGGTTGAAGTACGGGTTGAGTACTTACTGAAAAATGAGCCGCACATCTTCTTTTTAAGAGAGTAGAATACACATCTGTTGTCTTGGACATTCGGTAGGTAAATCTTATTGCCAGCTCCTCTCGCCACAGCCGTTTCTGAAAAAGAACCCGCAGCACTTACATAGAACATTTGATCTCTCAGGTTTTTTACTGCATGCCATTTCATCCGAGACTTGTTTGGGTTCAATGAGAAAACATGAAAACATGGAGCATAACCACGCAACTCAAACACTGAAAACAACTGCCCATTGCTTTCCAACAAATAACCTTGTAAAACTGAACCAAGCAACTCTACTGGAAATTCACTAGGAACAATGTGAGTCCAATGAAACGAGTTTTGGCATTCAGGATTTCTCAAGTATTCATTAAGATCAAATACTCCCAACTCACCACTCTCGCACAAACAGTAGCATCGCCCTTTATATAATATGGGATTGCAGTTAGATAAAAGAATGTCTTTAGGAAGAGACCATTTGAATCTGAAAATGTTCCAACTCTCTTCACCACGTCTAACGATACCAAATTCATATCCCCAAAATGGGATTCCAATAACAAAACAATCTTTTGAAGTTGGTGGTGAGGAAAAACTCATTGTTTCAAATGCATAGGGATTAGTTGGAAGTTCAATTTTTATCATATTGAAGGGATGGAAGAAAAAGAAATGGCAATCTCCACGTCTGTCATTTGCCGATAAAAGCAACCAGCCCTTCTTTGAGTAGTGGAGACGTGCCCCCAACAATACTGGAATGTCCTTTTGATTAGTGCCATTACATTTTAATGGGTGAAAAAACCTACATTTGTTGCCAAGCACACCCAAACTCATCAAATTATATGGAGATTCAAAATCCGGGGTATCCAATAAGGTCCGACACCGAAAAATTGGAGCACTTGAACGCCATGATTTGCATGTGGCACGAAAGTTACTCAAGTCTAGGTCTAGGAAATGTTCTGACACTTGATAGAGAAGTTATGGAGGAAGTTCTGACCATGAAGCAAGTAACTCACGTTTCTTTTCAAATGAAGATTCCAACTTTTCAACATCTGAATATGCATATTTCGACTCCTGAATATCTAGTGAATTGAGAGTATCCACAAGAGCTTCTACATTAGGAGATGCTAATTCCAACTCTTGAACATCTTGGATATTTAGTAACTCGTTAAGAGCATACACAAGACCATCTACATCAGAAGATTGATCGTCCATTGCCAAAATCAGCTTCTACAAAAAAAAAAAAAAAAAAAAAAAAAAAAAAAAAAAAAAAAAATTTGAGCCCATACATGAATATTAGAAACATCAAGAATATAAATAACTTCCAAGAATTTTTTAACTTAATTGCACACCTTCTAGTATAACTATTGAATTATTAAAAATAAAAATGAAGGTTCTACAAGAACAAAACATAGCATTCATATTTGAATTTTGAAAGACCAAGTATAGTGGTAATCAATGTAATTAAACATAAATCATAGCAGTAATATTATTTAAGATGTACCCCCTTTCCAAAAAAGCAACAAACAAACAAATGTTGAAATCCCAAAGAATTTACAGTGACAGCACACACATCTGCAAGACTAAACCTTTATTACTACTAAACATGTTACATAACGCAAACAGAGAAGCAATTGTTCAATAATAAAAGTCAGACAACTGAACAGTATCTTCAACATATTTCGAGAATTTCTCATTAAATCATTGTCACCTTCTTTCATGTTAGTGTTGAGATTCTGTGATATCAATCACTTCAAAGTTCAAAGTATTCATAAATAAAAATTAAAAAAAAAAATCACTTCAAAGTTTTTTTTTTTTTTTTTTTTCTTATAATTGTATATACAACAAAAAAGTAAAGTACTGTATAAGTTACACCACATGAAAACAAATAAAGAAAAAAATGCACAATAAAAACGAAACAGTAATTAAAACCTGAAACATGAAGTAGAAGTATTAAACTCAGTGTGCGCAAAACCCTTCATATTCTAAGTGATTTATGAGATCAGAATCCATGCATGAAATTCTAGGAAAGAACCAATTAAATAACCAAAGGCAAGAAAACTACTTTTAATAATTACATATTAGTATATTACATACCAAGCTTTTGAATTTTTTTTTTTTTTTTTTGAGAAGAAGCTTTTGAAAAAGTTTTGGATGCGTATCAAGCAGATCAACTCCTTGAATCAATTCCCTTATATAGAGAGAGCACCTCCTAAACAATGCCATGGGAAATCTATTCCTAATACTCCTAGGATTGGGAAATCTATTCCTAATACTCCTAGGATTAGGATTTCTAAATACTTTCGTTAAAAATAAAGTCGTTTTTGGTTTACTTTGGCGTTTTTCTTACGTCATTTAGCTTTATCTCTCTCCCCTCTATTTTTTATTTAATTAAATTGAATAAAATACCTCCCATTCACATCCAAATTTCATACACAATTTTAAAGGTCTTTGTCAAATAAGTAACTAAACATATATTTTCTTTCAAATAAATAAGTTTATATAAATAGTTTATGTAGTTCAAAGCATATTCAAAGATCTATGTTCCTAATTACTATGAATTAAAAATAATAATCTATTTTCCTAGATGATTAATATACTATTTTTTTATCAAGATTATTAATATACTTAGCTAGTAGCTACTCCACTGGAGTAGCTAAGAGCATGCAGAAATTAATATATGGCTGTAAAATAAATTCAAATAATAACTTTGACTGTAAAAGAAATATATATATATATATATATATATAGATAATAAGGGTATCCAGACCTTGAGCTATTCTGTATGTACAATCTCCAGTTACTGTCGCGAGTTATAAAAGCCAAAAACACATAAGAGAAGTAGAAAAATTAATTAAGCAAACAGGTGAGGGCCGGGAGCGAGACACAGATGTACACGTTCTACAGTATTGAAACTTATTCCTATTTAAGTTCGTTGGAAAAAAAAAAAAGAAATTGTGTCCTTTAGTTTTATTGGACTGGAGTCAATGATCGCATGTTCAGTAACCTTCGTTAATTGAATAAAACTTTCAGATTTATAGGTGAAATATATGAATACATATCTGAAATTCTAGAAAGCACAAAGCAATCAAGGCAAGCAAACTATGAATAATTAAGAGGTATTATATTTATACATACCTGGCTTTTATAAAGTTGTGGCTGCTTTTAAAGCAAATCAACTCCTTCAATCAATTGTTTCTCAACAAAAAAAAAAAAAAAACTCCTTCAATCAATTCAATTTCCTCCACTGAATTCAGAGACTAAAAGGTTTGTAGGGTTTTATCGTTGGATGGAGTCTAAACAAACTATAACCCAAAAACAATGCCCTTGCCGTGTGGGACTGCTTCCAAATCCTAATACTCCTTGAAGTTGGATTTATGATAGGTCGGTTGAATTTATTTTATTTATGTGACACAATTTTCCTTTTTCTATAAACCCGTTAACTGGAGAAATTATAGAATGAATAAGTAAAACTCTAAGAAGACTAAGTGCGAAACTCTAAGAAGACTAAGTGCCCACAATTGACTCAGTGCGATATTTTTAAGCTATTACCCACTTATTATTAAGTCAAACTCGGCTTTATTTGTTTTCTTTTGATAATTTTTAAATATGTTGGCGTGGGAATGTTGTAAATTATTCTATTATTTTGTTGTGTCCCTAACATTAATCACAAAAATAATCTTGGCTGACCAAATATAGTCTTTAACCCCTTAAACATGAAATTAAAAACTCAAAATGACAACAATAAAAATTGGCTCAAACAACAAGAAATAAACATAATTTTCTACAAAAACCCATTCAAAAATGAAAAATAAAAACTCTTAATGTCCATTTATTTAACTTTTTTTACTAAAAGCTTATTGCTCCAAATAGGGTAGAAAAAAGCTAAAAGAATTAAATAAATAAATAAAAAGTAAAAGAAAAGGACACGTGTGACCCATGTACAATACTTGATGAGTCCATAAAAATTATTAAGGTTGTTCATCTTAATGGACGGTCTTTGCGTCATTAGTAGGCCATCAAAGATAGATGAGTAACCGCCCAAGACATTCAATAACGATCATCAAAGGCCTTAAACCCTCTCATCAAGACAAAGAACGTTACAATTAGGGTAATAATCACCCTCATTTATGTCCAACGGCTACCTAAGTCACCTATAAAAGGGACAATTTGTCCATTTGCTAAGGTACGTCAAAAAACTACTACAAAATACTGTCTATATACACAATATATGAGTTGGTACTAACTGAAGTATCGGAGGCTCCCCCACCGGGCACAACCCAGTGGTCTCTTCAATTAGTCCCTCTTTTATTTTGCTGGTCCTATAAGATTGTCTAATGCTTCGGATTTAACAAGTGACCCAACTGATGATTTTGACATCATCAGTTTGGCGCCGCCTGTGGGAATCGATTTGCCATTGAGCTCTTCCTACGACAAAGGGTCACTCACTTCAAACTCATAGACGATGATGCTAGAACTCGTATCCAAGAGTAGGGGTGTGCAAAAAACCCACCGACCCACCAAACCCGACCCGACCCACCGGGTGGGGTCGGTTTTTAGGCCTTGGTGGGTTGGGTTGGGTTACAAAATTTTTTTTTATAGCGGATCGGGTTGGATTTGGGTCATAAAATTACAAATCCGCCAAACCCGACCCGACCGACCGACCCACCCATATTTAATATATATTTAAAATATATTATATATTTAATTTTTTTTAAAAAACCAGGGCACTTATATATATTTAAATATATATATATATATTATATTTAATAATTAAAAAAAAAAAAAACCAGCTGTAGAGCAATACTTCCTCAGTTCCTCTTACTAATACTAATTATATATATAATATGTATTATATAATTAATAAAATTTTTAAAATAACCAACTCTTCCTATCCTATATAAAAGCCAATTAGTTCACACAAACTCTAGTAAATTATTATTGTTGTTTAGTTATTGGTGTTGTTTGCCCTTAAGGAATTACATCGACACTAATCTTTGGGTTTTTTTAATATATTAATATTTATATTTTTTTTCTACTCAATTTAATAATAAAAAAAAAAATTTTCAAACCCATGGGTTCAACCCGACCCAACCCGACCCACATGGGTCGGGGTGAATTTATGTGATGGGTTGGGTTGGGTCGAATTTTTTTTGACCCACCGAGTCAAAAAATTCTCTCAACCCGACCCAACCCGACCCATGCACACCCCTATCCAAGAGAAACAGAGCATACAATTGGATTTGTAGTGAATAGGAGATCAAAAGGCTAAGCCTTCTTTATTTCAAGATCCAATAAAGGAAACCCATTTAGCAATTTCGTCTTCAAAGAACAAAACATCAAAATTTCCATCAAATCACCCAAAGGTGGCTCGTTGTAAGGCTCAGACTAAACATGAGACAGACACGAACTTTGGAAGAACATGACAGGCCTCAATGACATGGCCCAACTCTTGGGTCTTGAGGTAAGACGAGTCGTTTCTCATCCTGTCAAATGGTTTTATCACATGTTGTTAAATGACCTAAAAGCCTAAAAACGCAATAACCTTTTCTAATGCTTTATAAACATAAAAGGGAGTTTATTATGTTAAATGTTCTTTTGCTGAAAATAGAGAGATAATTGTAGGTGGTCATGCAATTTTCGGCCACCCAGGTCAAAAGCTATGATGAAATTTCCTTCAAAGAGCTTTTCTTTCTTGGTTTCACTCTTCCCTATTGTTTTAATTTGCATGAAAGGTGAAGTCAAATTTCACTAAAACGTAATTACCTTACCAAAATTATGATCTTAAATATAGGCATTAAAAAAGAAAGGTAATGAATACCTTGATTGTTATAAACTGCACACTTCAAAGAAGATCAGTGACTAAGAAGTCAAACCGGTCTCTTTGAGATCCTTGCCATTAAAGCCAAATATAATTATATATTAAGGCCTAATTGATATCCTAATTATAGCAAAAAAAAAAGGGTTTTACACCTTTACTACATTTCCTATTATAACACGAGGAGATCATTTGTGTCTCTTTATAGCATTAAACAATTGGTATATTGATAGTATCTTGGTTGATATTCATACATTATACCATTAACTATGGCTTTTTATTTCACTACTTTCAAAGATAATAAATCATAGTTTCAATGTTAGAGAAAGTTGAAGCCAAAATTTTGTCTTACCGAAATTATATTATAATTTTAGAGTTTAGACATTAAAGAGGCTAAAGTCAGATTCTACTATCTTACCAAATTTAAAAACACTAAATTTGGAAATAAGAGAAAACCCAATTAGCCCGACTGGGCCAAACCTAATCAGTATTAGGTAGGTAGAAGCCAACGATAATGAATATTTTATTTTTCTGCTACAACTACATCTTGTGAAAACTGTCATGATTTATGTATGATTTACGTATGTTTGGCAAAAATGTTATATATACATGTCCAAGAAAACTAATCTTGTAGCAGTCATCTATGAGATTGAAAACATTCACAAAAGAGATGTATAAAAAATAAAGCTGACTGCAAAACCACATATGGTGACGATATGCGGTCTAGAGATGATGAACAGTTGTTAAAGAGAACTTGTCAAGAAGAACCTACCAAAAAAGAGATCAAAGATGGAAACGTTCTCTTCAAACCGTTATATTGCCTGGTATGTTATCTAATAATTTCAATTCGATTGCTTATGATTAATAAATCTAGGTCGTCCATCTGTTAGAAGATGGGGGAACCCTGAAGCTAGCCCATATGCATGATCATAAGTCATAAGGCTAAATGGGTAATAAGATGAATGGGCAATATGCCCATGCACCATGTTATCCATCAATAGCATGTGTCATCATGTACCTCTCATACATGTTTAATTTAATATTAATTCCTATATCAATTCAAAGGATTAGTAAACAAGCAATTGACTAATATATATTGAAACCATATAAAGAAAAAATACAGGAGATAATATTTTAGTTACAAATTAAAATCCCTGATTATCTTCTTTATATGGTGAATAAATCTACCTAGAAACCCGTCAATTATATTGCTGGCTAAGGTTATGAATTTATGGTGCTTAAGTATTGCAATTAAGGACCACTTAAGGTAAAGGCTCTCAGCCTCCATTATTTTTATCTAATTTAAGTATCTTAATTTTCGTCATTAAATATGGTAAAAGTTAAATTTAATTAATTGTTTTACCAAATATCAAAATCTCGATCTAGACATTTAATAGCATGGAACCAGATTTTATTAGGATTGAAATCCATCTAACAAGAGATTCTTGCTCCCTTTAAATTTGGAACGTGACATGCCTAAATTATATCTTTTAGCATATGCACGTGCACAACTAAATTGGTTACATGTGTGAGAAGTTATTTTCTTTTTGATCAACAATATCACATATGTTATACACTAGTGGATGCAAGTAGTGGAACTATGGAAGGTATAATTCCCAACAGAATTGTTTTTAGTAGAAATCCTATAAGCGCATAAATGATTACCAGATTCACGCATAATGATCATGAGCATATACATGCTGCTTTGACTTTGAGAATGAACATGCTTCGAATTATCATCATACAATCTACTCTCAAAATAGTATCAGATTATATCCATATGAATTCTTTAAATGAAAAAGATATCAACAGTAGGAGACAGCATTGTTCACATAGCTCATGATATAACATGTTGTACCAAAATCTTTGGCTACGTATGCATTTGGGGTTTTGAGTTTTCCTCCTGTATACTTGTCTGCTTATCGAACATGCTTTAATAATTAATGCATAAATCCACTACATGGTTTCATGAAAACTTTTGTGGTCTCTATTTATTTGAGCATCATACTTTCACAAATTGAGCCATTATTTTAGTGCTCAGTATGAATTAAATTACATTTTCTTTATGCACATGCATATTTGTGCTATGCAAACATGTTAAGGTATACTATGCTAAAGACTATGTTATGGACGCATCAACCGCCCATAAGCCACAACAAATTTTATATATTTGTGGTTAATAACATTTGTGATTTCTTGCTTGACAATGTTGCTCCAAGCCTAATGTTTTACGCAGCAAGAATACATGTAGTACAACAACTAAACTAGAGTATCTAAACTATCTCGATTATACATATACTCTCAAGTCCACAGGATTAAGAATGAGAACTCATCAAAAAGAGCTTGCTAAAAAGGAGATCAGAGGTATGTGACATGATAGCATCATACCACCCTATCTCTATCTATATATAATTGTTGACATTGCTATAAGGTAATTTTGTGCCAAGGCCAAAAATCATGGAAAAGCCTAGAATCTTTCCATAGCATCATGAATATTTCTTTCTATTTAAAAAAAAAAAATGCTATATCAGTATGCTATATGTTTGATACATAATGGCTCACACAATGATATGTAAGAGACATGGTGTTAAAAATTTAGCTTGAATATTTATTGAATGTGAAAGTATGATGATAGATCATGTATCAAGCATAAGTACTCTTTTTAAATTGTAGTATATGCATAACCAATTAGGCATGTGTTTGGAAGGTGTTGGGAAATTTAGACCCCAGTTGATAGAATTAACAAGTTTTAAATCCAAATTGTTAATTAGATTTATTATCAATAAAACTTGTTAAAACAAATAAACATCAATATCATGTCAATAATGAATGCAGCGGAAAAGTAAATAAGACAAGATATGATGACCTAGGAAAACCAATGAAACCAACCAGTTTCACAGTAAAAAAACCTAGGGGGAAACCTTCCCGAAAAACAATCCACTGTAGTAAAGAGAAGTTTCAGATCTAGTACAAAACCTTTGTTCCTAGACTCTACAATACCCATAGATGAACTCACAGCAAAAACCTTCTACCACTTCAGAACCTCTGAACTCTTCAATATATGAACGCCACCATTAGATGATGCACGAATCCCAGTACGTAACTAACCAATTGCGTGGATCCCAGTACGCGACTTCAATCACCAACTAGAAGAAGATGTTGGCTGCAAAGTTCTTCACTTCATCAAGAATGAAGATTATGAAGCACTTGATTACAAAACCCTAAAGAGCAAAGACGCAATAGCTTTTTTCAGAGAGAATAAGGCATCGGTCACTTTTTGCATATATTCTCCTTGTATTCTCTCATGTGACGGCCTCTAAAATAAGCCTTATATAGGTCTAAGGTTGTGAGAAAAGAAACCCTACACATATACATAAGCCTGGCCCAATAATCAGAACTGAAAATCTGAATTCCTGTAACCTCGATAGATACCTCGATCGATCGGGAGGTGTCGAGATATAAACCTCGATAGATAGCTAGGTGTCGAGGAGGTGTCGAGGAGACAGAAGATTTCTCGATCGATCCATTAGCTGTCGAGAAGGTGTCGAGATTGCGATAAGAAAACACCTTAAGAGCTCAATAGATAGCCAGCTGTCGAAAATGTGTCAAGAAGCTGTCGAGCTATCTGTCCAGCTTTAATGAACACATTTTCTTCACTTGTTTCTTGGTCCAATCTTCATGGCTTTAATACTAAACTTGAACAACATGTTCCTTGAAGTATTAAACACATCCTAGATCTACCAAAATACAGGTGTCTAGTTATTCACGAGACATAATCGCTTTGAAAATATGCCGAAAAGTGAACTTTGGTCATAGTTTCGACAATAACTACTGAAGCGTAAGGAATTTTTAGACGCGGGCTAAATGTTTTAGAAAGTAGACATTTTGGGCTTGAATTTGAACACAAATTTTAAATTCTTTCGATAAAAATCAAGAGAATTATTGTCGTTTGAATTTGGACCATCGAGTTTTATCAGAAATTCAGAGTACAACAATGTGTTGATTGAAGGGCGTAAAAATTGATGTCTAAGGTTTTTTTCTTGGATTTGGCACTAAAAAATTAGACGTATTCCTTGAGCACAATCCACACTAAATCAAGTTTTGGGAAAAAGAAAAAAAACACTTTGGTGGCTAGTTATTCATAAGACATAATCGCCTTGAAAATAGGCTGAAAATTGAACTTTGGTCATAGGTTCGACAATAACTACTGAAGCGTAAGGAATTTTTTGACGCGGGCTAAATGTTTTAGAAAATAGACATTTTGGGCTTGAATTTGAACATAAATTTTAAATTCTTTCGATAAAAATCAAGAGAGTAATTATCGTTTGAATTTGGACCATCGAGTTTTATCAAAAATTCAGAGTACAACTATGTGTTGATTGAAGGGCGTAAAAATTGATGTCTAAGGTTTTTTTCTCGGATTTGGCGCTAAAAAATTAGACGTGAATATTGACCTAAATCTAATATAGGATTAGCCAATTACATAAAATATGTCCTTAACAATCTCCCACTTTGGCAATCCGTGACAAAACTACAATAAACAAATGAACATATGAGAGAAGTCATAAATCACTCAACTCATACTCACTTGTTGAATACAATAAATTCTATCCTAACACAAACTCTTGAAAAACTTTGCAAGAAGAGAGTTTATAACAAATAGACTTTGACAACCTGTATTTCTGAAACACTTTAAACAAAACTCATCAAGGCATCTTTGTGTGAAACAGAAATAATAGATTGCATACAAGTAATAAGAAACATGTGTATGAAGAGAGAAAAGAAACAACACATGTAGAGGTAGGTGAAAGAAACATACATTAACATATAAAGAAGATAAGTTCAATGTATGTAAACATGGTCACAAGACCCAAGGTACAAGAAGAAGGAAGTAAACACTCCCCCTAACAAGATGAAACACATCTCTCCCTTACAGAGGCATGTATTTCTCCCCCTAACTTGTAGAATCTTAAAGAAAGAAACCACAATTTCTCCCCCTTTTTGTCATGATTGACAAAGGGTACAAGAAACTAGAAAACTTCACCTGAGAAACATAAAGATGATCAAGGATGATCAAGGGGGCACAGGAAATCCATATAAATGCATGAATATAATGAAACAAGATGCTATGGATGACAAGATAATAGAAAGATGCAAAACACACACACACACTAAACAAATCTAAACAATTTTATATTTAAAAAATAAGTCAAGACAGTTTAGTGAGCATACATAAGCACATGTAAACCTAGTGATGGCCAAATCACATTGTACCTGCACATGTATCAAGAGTAGCAAAGAATATTGCGTGTCGTGTGTGAAAAACATTGCAAAATTGCATAAGTGTACACATGTTATGATGATTTGAGACATGAGAAAATCACTTTAACTCACACACAATCATAACTGTTTGAAGGGAACTATCACCTTCGAGGTACATCCTATAACTCCCACATCTCCTAGAATACACACTTGCAATCATATTTAAAGCATTTTTAATCTTTTTGCTTTTTATTTTCTTTGCATATTTTCTTTTTAAGCATATCATGCATAGGCATATAAGAGAGAGAAAAGAAATACCCGTTGATATTTGACATTCCAATTTTGCTATACCGAAGCACACAAATGTCATTGACATCACACTTTTGCTATGCCGAAGCATATAGATGTCATTAATGATTGGCGGGCAACAATGGTGAGATGGTTATTTATTCTTTTCTCTTAGGATTTTTTTAGTCCTACCCGTCAAAAAGAGTGATATGAGTGTTAAGTCTAAGAGATAACTTAATCTTACTCATCACAAACAAGAACCACAAAACTCACTTGCTTAGTTGTGCATAGAGATGCTCATCTAAGTTACAAAAGATACAAAGTTTAGAAAATTTTGTTTCATTGGCCATCCAAGGTACACAAGTACCAATGTACACATAACACACATTATTTTTGTATTTTTCTGATTTTTCCTTTTTATTTTTATTTTGAAAACAAAACAAAATAAAAATTAAACAACCAAACAAAAACAAACAAACAACATGAAAGCAAAAAGAAATATGCATATGCAAGAAGGCATGATAGAAAAATGTAGATGCATGAAAGCATAATTCCAAAAGCAGATATGAAATCAAGTAAAAAGTGTCCTACTTTAGATAGAAAGAATTAAAGCAGAGGACAAACTAATAAAACAATTAAGTCTTAGACTCCTTTCTCACCCACACAGCACAAGTCTTTGGCCGTGAAGTCCTAGTATGTCTACTAAATGACATAGAAGAATTAGAATTCTCCTGAAATTGAGTTAAAAAGCTCAAAATTTTTAATAACTCTCCAAACAAAGGTGTAGGTCCTTGAGAGGATACCTGTGACATTTTGGACAATTGCTTATAAGAATACAACTTAAAGCAATTAGAACGAATGTGTTCAGGAACACCACAATGGTGACAAACATGAGGCTTAACAAAGGATTTAGAATTAACCAAATCAGTTTTGGATTTCATACCTTTATTACCTTTCTCAGATTGTGGCACAAAGACAGTCCTTGATCTCGAAGTTGTGGAAGAGGAGGGGTTGGAGGAAACAGCATATCCTAAGCCAGTCTTGTCAGAACTAGGCTTTTGAGCACTCAATACCTCATCAAGCTTTGCAGTAGACATCCTCTCTATTTGAGTTCTAGCTTGACTAAGCTTAACCTCAAGATTCTTGACCTTCTCTTCTAATGAGGTGTTCTCCACAACAAGAGTCTCAACTAACCTTGTAGTCTCATCTAGTTTGACTAACAGATCAGCTTTTTTAATTTTTACCTCATTAAGCTCTTTTCTACAAAGATGAGAAGTCTTTTCAGATTTTATAAACTCAGTGCATAGCTTATCATAGGCTTCATGAAGGGTCATCTTCTTGGGTACTTCATCATCAGAAGAATCCTCACTGTCACTAGCACTCTCCACAATCACCTTATCGGTTGTGGCAGCAAAGGCCATAACATGATGACATTCATCCACATACTCATCAGAAGAGTCATCCTCAGTATCACTCCAAGTAGCAATCAACTCTTTCTCTTTTGGCTTCTTGGTCTTTTCTTTCATGAGGTAGTTTGGACACTCTATCCTCATATGACCAAAACCTTTGCACTCATGGCATTGAATAAGGGGTTTCTCATTCTTACCCTTCCTAGAGGATTTAAATTTCCTAGGAGGTTTGCCCTTATCCTTTTTCCTAAACTGAAGAAGCTTGATAATCTCATCAGTTATGAAGGTTAGATCCTCATCCTCATCTTCACTTTCATCTTCATCTTCATAGTCCTCAATCTCTTCCTTTATACCCTTAAGAGCCAAGTTTTTACTCTTTCCACATTTTCCCATTGAACATAATCCCATCTCATAGGTTTGAAAGTTTCCTACAAGCTCAGTCAAAGGAATTTGATCAATATCCTTTACTTCTTCAGTGGCAGTGATCTTGACATGGAATCTTTCGGGTAAGGACCTAAGGATTTTCCTAACAATTTTGGATTCTGCAATACATTCTCCAAGGTTGAAGGCAGAATTCACAATATCCTTGAATTTAGCATAAAACTCATCAAAGGTCTCATCCTCCTCCATCCTTATTTCTTCAAAACTGCTAGTGAGTTGTTGAAGTTTCACAGTCTTTACTGCCTTGGTACCTTCATAGGTGGTTTCAAAAATGGATCATGCTTCCTTGGCAACTTCTGTGGATGATATTTTCTTGAATTCCTCATTAGTCACCCCACAAAACAAAGCATTCAAGGCCCTACTATTGAAGTTTGCCGCTATGATTACTGCATCATCCCAATCCACTGGCGCTTCTTTTGGCCTAATCCAGCTAACTTCAACAGTTTGCCATACCTGTTCACCTAGAGTCCGCAAAAAAACTTTCATACGAACTTTCCAGGACGCATAATTAGTTCCATCAAATAAATGAGGTATATATAAAGATTGTCCTCTATCCATGACAACAGGGGTCAATGGATCACACTCAGGAAATTAATCCAATCAGAGTGAACCCGCTCTGATACCACTTGTTTTGAAATTTAGACCCCAGTTAATAGAATTAACAAGTTTTAAATCCAAGTTGTTAATTAAATTTATTATCAATAAAACTTGTTAAAACAAATAAACATCAATATCATGTCAATAATGAATGCAGTGGAAAAGTAAATAAGACAAGATATGATGACCCAGGAAAACTAATGAAACCAACCAGTTTCACAGTAAAAAACTTGGGGGGAAACCTTCTCGAAAAGCAATCCACTATTGTAAAGAGAAGTTTCAGATCTAGTACAAAACTTTTGTCCCTAGACTCCACAATACCCGTAGATGAACTCACAGCAAAAACCTTCTACCGCTTCAGAACCTCTGAACTCTTCAATATATGAACGCCACCCTTTGATGATGCATGAATCCCAGTACGTGACTAACCAATTGTGCGGATCCCAGTACGCGACTTCAATCACCAACTAGAAGAAAATGTTGGCTGCAAAGTTCTTCACTTCATCAAAAATGAAGATCAAGAAGCACTTGGTTACAAAACCCTAAGGCGTAAAGACGCAGTAGCTTCTTTCAGAGAGAATAAAGCATCGGTCACCTTTTGCATATGTTCTCCTTGTATTCTCTCATGTGACGGCCTCTAAAATAAGCCTTATATAGGTCTAGGATTGTGAGAAAAGAAACCCTACACAAATACATAAGTCTGGCCCAATAATCAGATCTAAAAATCTGAATTTCCGTAACCTCGATAGATACCTCGATCGATCAGGAGGTGTCGAGATTTAAACCTCGATAGATAGCTAGGTGTCGAGGAGGTGTCAAGGAGACAGAAGATTTCTCGATCGATCCACCAGCTGTCGAGAAGGTGTCGAGATTGCGATAAGAAAACACCTTAAGAGCTCGATAGATAGCCAGCTATCGAGAAGCTGTCGAGCTATTTGTCCACAGGTGTCGTGCTATCTATCCAACCTTAATGAACACTTTTTCTTCACTTGTTTCTTGGTCTAATTTTCATGGTTTTAATACTAGACTTGAACAACATATTCCTTGAAGTATTAAACACATCCTAGATCTACCCAAATACAAGTAAAGTGCATTTTGTCAAAGGACTAGTCAACTACATAAAATATGTCATTAACAGAAGAGAATCTTATCTTATGCACATGCCAATCTAGACCCTAATGGGATCACCCCTTAAAACAAACTAGAGCAAAGGCAAAATGCCCTATAAAATTTTACTAGTGGTCTCTTTTACTCATATGACAAGTGTTTAATGAAACACTTTGCAAGTACATGTATAAATTGCAGAATGACAGGACTTTAGACAGTTGATCATAACAGTCAAGTGAATAGCCCGAGAAGAATAAGAAAAGAAATTGGCCAACTAGGCCACTGTCTTAACAAAGAGACAAAAAGCAAGGGTCATTTCACTGGTTGCCATCAAACGATAAAGGAAGTAATAATAGAAGCTCCCAGGATAGCCTCCATCCCTAAAGGAAAGAAATATAACCGCAAACGGTCAACATGCCCTAGTCCTTGCACCTTCAAAAGAATGAAGCAAAAAAGATCCAAGCCTTAAACATGAAAGTAGCATGTTAAGCTTAACAAAAGAGATCTTAAAGCTTGTTAAGAAGGCTACAACAATGAAAAGGTTAAGGTATGTACATAATAGTTTCATAATTTAAGGTCTCTTGTCGAGGTAACTCAGTTATTTCTTTCTTTTTATTTAGCCATGTCAAATATTATCTTATTAGAATTAAGTGCATATCAAGCTTGCATGATTATCTACAAATATGAACATATAAATCATGTTAAAAATATTGCTATAAAATTGTTACAATTATCATAGCTAATATAACTGTATTATTAGTAGCATATGTTCCATCGTCATGAATCTGAGAAATTCTATTAAGTCTCCTAGATTTTAAATGTTAGATTATCGTATGGTCATGAGTAAGTCTCAATAAATTCCTGTTGTCTCCTTCAACTCACCAAAATCTTTTTAAATTGCTTTCAAAATTATATATGGTGCAAGCATCTAACAAAGCTCAGTTTAAAACAAGCTTATAGTCAAATAGCTTCAATTTTTTATATATCACAGAATACTTCTCTATGATTCATATGGAATGCATTTCATTAACTAACATCCATAATTGTATAACAAACAATCGCATATTTGTACATTGTCATTCCTAACAAAATGCAGCTAGCACTAGTGAAGTGGCTTAAGTGTACAATTAAAGAAGAAGGAAGAGGAAATTGCTATTACAAACAGCAATGAGCATAGTCGTCAAAGCACGCAAAAAAAAAAAGGGTTCCAATCATGATAGACCACTCCTATAGTCGTTAACAAACGAGAACTGCCTTTTTCGTGTTTGAACGGGGGCAACAACGTGGCCTAGTTTTTACATTTTCAAAAAATTGAAGCAAAAGAGATCTAGGCCTTAGACATGAAGTATCATGTTGAGCATAAAAAATCTTGAAAAGAGAAGAGCTCGTCATCTTAAAAAAGGAAGAGTTTGTCGAGAAGATCCCAGCAATAAAAAGATTGAGGTATGTGACAAAATAATGTCGTCATTTAAAGTAACACATTTAGCTGTCTCTTTTATATTCGTTTATAAAAATTTACACCTAATAAGGTTTCATGCAAAAATGTATGTACTACTAGATAAATCACAAAAGAGGTAAAACTCTAGGATTACAAGAAAATAAGAAAAAGGCCCACCTAGGCCATTGGTGACTTATTATTCATGTATGAATTGTTTTAAAATTCTTGTTTAACCAAGTCTTGGCAAGTGCATGTGCTATTTAATGTAGATATCAACATGACCTCAAAAGGTCCAAAACGACATAGCATCAAGGAATCTTTCCAGCAAAAAGTGATGAAATTCCGCCAAGACGGATGTAAATCACTAACGAAGCCTAAGTGACAAGATTCCTTAAATGGATGTAAGTCACCAAAGAATGGCTAAGTAATAAGATTCTGCCAAGGCGGATGTAAATCACTAACGAAGCCTAAGTGACAAGATTCCTTAAATGGATGTAAGTCACCAAAAAATGGCTAAGTGATAAGCTTCCGCCAAAACAGATGTAAATCACTAACGAAGCCTAAGTGACAAGATTCCTTAAATGGATGTAACTCACCAAAAAATGGCTAAGTGATAAGATTCTGTCAAGACAGATGTAAATCACTAATGAAGCCTAAGTGACAAGATTCCTTAAATGGATGTAAGTTAACAAAAAAAAGAAAAAAAGAAAAAAAAGGACAAGATTCTGCTTAGCTGATGTAAATTGCTGACGAAGTCTAAATGACGAAGTTTCGTAACTGGATGTAAGTCACCTAAAAGTAGCTAAGTGACTAAATACCCTTAGATGAGTGTAAGCAGACAAGGATTCTCACACAAACACAAGTCACACGCAAATCAAGAATATCAAACGTGACAACCAAAAAATAAATGAATGAAGAAGCATCGAAGTGATCAAATATGGTTGTCCAAAAAAATCACCTCGCTTTTCATCAGTGATAAAAAATTGTTGTCCAAAGAAATCACCTCGCTCCTCAGAAGTGATAAAAAATGGTCGTCCAAAGAAATTACCTTACTCTCCAGCAATGATAAAAAAATGATCGTCCAAAGAAATTAGCTCACTTTCAAGATCAAGCTATAATCCCTCAAACGTCCAAAAAGACCTTCAAAAGGCAAATACTAAGAAGTCGTCGCAAAAATACTACCGTTCTTGAAGGAGAAAGTAGTTGAAGATAAAGAAGTCTGAATCTAAACAAGTTGAGAATATTCCCAAAGTCTGACTAGCACAAAGCAAAATTAGACTTGGGAATGGGGGGCAATTGATTAGTCCATAAAAATTATTAAGGTTGTCCATCTTAATGGACGGTCTTTGCGTCATTAGTAGGCCATCAAAGATAGATGAGTAATCACCCAAGACATTCAATAACGATCATCAAAGGCCTTAAACCCTCTCATCAAGACAAAGAACGTTACAATTAAGATAATAATCACCCTCATTTATGTCCAACGGCTACCTAAATCACCTATAAAAGGGACAATTTGTCTATTTGCTAAGGTACGTCAAAAAACTACTACAAAATACTGTCTATATACACAATATATGGGTTGGTACTAACTGAAGCATCAGAGGCTCCCCCACCGGGCACAACCTGGTGGTCTCTTCGACTAGTCCCTCTTTTATTTTGCAGATCCTACAAGATTGTCTAATGCTTCGAATTTGACAAGTGACCCAACTAATGATTTTGGCATCATCAGTACTTATGTTCAAAAAAGCAAACCAACTAACTGTAAAATAAAAATAAAACAAAAACCTGGTGTTTATTCCAAATGTTTTTTTTAATGTTTCATTTTTGTTAAATTAAAAAGGTATTATATTAAATAAATTTAGTTATCTTTTTTCTTTTTTATATATATAAGAAATGTAAATACTATTACGCCTATCAAAATATTACCAACTAATTGTAAAATCAAATAGGATAGCATATGATAATAGTCATGGCCCTTCCAATCAATTGGTTTAAAGAACCACCAGCAAGTGTGGTGGAGTGGTTAAGGCTGTCCAACCCACCTGGTAAATCTGACCCGACTACTCTGGCGGTCGGTGGTGGGTCTTTTTCTCTAAAATCCGGTCTAGTCGGTTCGATCTCAGATCTTCTTCCCAAAAGCCGGACCGATACATGTCATTTTTCAGCGAGATTTTTTAGATCTAGCGAGATCTTAGCTTGATCCATGAAATCTCCATCGAATTTTGTGAGATCTCACAGGATCTTATAAGATTTCACCAAATTCGACGAAAATATCACCGAAATTTCAACCATTTTTTCCGTTAACTTGTCGAATTTTGGCCGATTTTTAGATCTCCAACTCCAACTAAACCAACCGCCATCCATTGGAAGTCAAATCCACCTGATCCAATCAACCACTCTAGTCAGTGGTGGGTTGAAGTCTTGACCACCTGATCTGGTCAGGTTAGATGCAGGTTAGGCACAAATCCGACTCGACTCGACCCGTGGACAAACATAGCAGTGGTAGGAAACCCTCGAAAAGACCCATCACTTTGAACTAAGTGCCAAGAGATTGTGGTAGGTTCGAGTATTAGTACTCCCATACTTCCTAATATACAAAAGTCATGGTATTAAGGTTGAGTACGGAAGGCCCTACAATGCGCTTATGGCAAGCTCTCGAAAAGACTCATCACTTCAAACCAAGTCCCAAGAGATTGTTGTGGGTTCAAGTACTAGTACTAACCCATACTTTCTAATATGCAAAAATCATGGTAATGAGGTTGAGTATGACACACCCTGCAGTGTGCTAGTAGAAAACCCTCGAAAAGACCCATCACTTCGAATCAAGTGCCAAGAGGTTGTGATGGGTCTGAGTACTGGTACTCCCATACTTCCTAATATGCAAAAATCATGGTAATCGGGTTGAGTATGGCACACCCTACAGTGCACTTGTGGCAAACTCTAAAAAAAACTCATCACTTCGAACCAAGTCCCAAGAGATTGTGGTGGGTTCAAGTACTAGTACTAACCCATACTTCCTAATATGCAAAAATCATGGTAATAAGGTTGAGTATGACATACCCTACAGTGGCCTAATGGCAAGCCCTCAAAAAGATCCATCACTTCGAATCAAGTGCCAGGAGATTGTGGTGGGTTCAAGTGCTAGGTGTATAGACATAAATGCATAAAGCATTGCACATAAACTGTTTAGCCATTTAGTAGCCACTAGTGGCAGTGGTCATGCCCCCATTTATTAAAAAAAATTAATTAAAAGGAAATAAATACAAAGATAAAAGCAAAAGCATCTACAACTACACATTTACACTACTAAACATTTAACACAAAGTTAAATACTAAGTAGTAGCAGAAAAAATACAAAAAGTAAAAGCATTTACAACTACACATCTACACTACTAAACATCTAACACTAAGTTGAATACTAAGTTGTAGAGTTAAATACTTAGACTAAGTTACTAACACTAAGCCTAACTAGCATAATACAAAACTAAAGTAAAAGAAAAGGTCCAAAAGTCCATATCATTAGTGAAGTTTGAATCAGAAGTGTGTAAACTTAATATATACTTTTTGTGCTCCTTAAATTCTATCTCTCTCTCAAGTTGTAAATTTGTAATTATAAACATTATGCATATGAGTTATTAACATGGAAGATTTTGTTATTATGAGTGTAAAGAATTTTAGTTTTACACAAAACTATCAGAATTGGAAAGATATGAAAAGTTTTATGTTTTTTGGTTTGTTTTTTTTTTCCTCCGTTTACATGTATACTAATAACACAAATAGTCTACTAATAGTAGGTGTCCACTTAATGAAAAAAAAATGGTATTATGTACCATTCGTTTCTTTGATTGATTTGATTCGTTCTTTTTTAAAAATTGACATTTATTTTTGCCCGACCCACCAGCAACCCAATTGGCCCAACCTGTTTTAAACATGTTTAAAATGGCCTGTATTTTAAGCCGACCCGTTTAGCTTGCAACCCGATTAACCTGAACTGGCCCTACCGTTTGCCATGTCTAGTGGTACCAATTGGCTTACCAAAAAAAGCCTAAGTGAAGAAAAAATATTTTGTATCAAATAATATCACATCATCCATATCAAAAGCCAATAAATGAGAGACATGTGTATAAAAAGAACTACCCACTAACACATGTCTTTCATTTGTTAGTAGAGTAATTATTTTTTGCTAATATTTTTCACATTTATTGGATTTTGATACTGCATATAGTATCATTTGATACCAAATACCTTATCCTAAGTGACAATATATCATGGGGTGTGGGGTGATGATTACAGGAGCCCCTTTTTTTTTCTTTTTCTTTTTTCCTAATGAGAAAGACCTAGTTTAAAGAAGGAAAAAAATGGTGTCACTTTATTAAAATAAAATTCAGCCGACTTATTACAAATCCAACTTCAAGGAGTATTAGGATTTAGAAGTAGACGTACCAGTCCCACACGGCAAAGGTATTGTTTTTGGCGATATATATATATATATATATATATATATATTGGTTCGACTCCATTGAACGATAAAAACTTGCACCTCTGAGTTCATTGGAGGAAATTGAATCGATTGAAGGAATTATTCAGCTTCCACAACTTTGTAAAAGTCAGGTACCTCATAATTAATCATAGAATTTCATTTATTATGCACTGTAATCTCATATATTTCACTTGTAAGTTTACTAGATTTTGTAAAAAAATTTCAAAAATTATTGCAGTTTTGAATCATAAATTGTTTTTTATTCATCATTATAGTCGATTCATTATGCGAATTCTGGAATTCGTATTATCATCCTGGCCTTCTAAAGGAATAAATAAACCTTAAATTCTACACTAAAGTAATTGTTTGTGTGTGTTTTGTTTTATAAGTTATAACTCACTGAGCTTAATTTCCGAGAATATTTTGTTCATTAATAACATGGGTTCGAAATAAAAGTAGTAGAATTGCATTGCTATTTGATATCTATTCATATGAATTCCCAGTTTTTTTTTTTAATCAAAATTATAGTATTTTAATTATTACCTATAATTTTTGGATGATCCCATCTATAATAGTTGAAAGTTTATCTGTTCCATGAGTCACGTACGTATTTTGTTTGCCATTCCAAAGAAAAAAAAGAGTTTTTGTTTTGAAGATATTGTTTGAGAAATCTGATTAACCAAATTAGGTCTAAGAAATAGAGTTCTTCCTATTTTAATATTATACCACAAGGGTGATATTTATAATTTACCCCCTTTTAATAAGATTTGGGTTCAACCCTAATATGGCTGTAAAATAAATTTAAATAATATATTTTTTTGGGTAAAATAAGCCTTTTTGTATAGCACTGCCTGGACCTTTAACTGTTTAGCATATTATAGAAGGCAAAAATTCCAAAGAGAAGTAGAACAATTAATTACACAAAAGACAAAATTTAGATGTTTTTTTAGGTTCTCCTCTCTATATGGCTACTTAATTAAAAAATACACTTCTATCTCATGAGGAAAAATCCACATGATAGAATTTTAAAATGAAAATTTAAAGAATAGCACCTAAATACTGTACTTAAGTCTTGACCTTAAACAAAATAGGTGAGGTAGAAAATATTAGGTTCACCATGTAGGATTTCTTTTTTTTTTTTTTTTTTTTTTAACGTTTTGTCTTGATTAAGAAGTTAACTCACTTCAATCATTTAGCTCAAAAAAAAAAAAAAAAAAAGTTAACTCACACATGTACAGTTGCATAAATGGCATCTTCTCATTGATTGAGAAGATCACGTTTAAATGCCTTCTATAAATTGTTATAAATAAAAATTGTGTCACATAATTAAATTAAAATAAAACCGACTTATTCTCAAAAATATATATATATATATAACCGACTAACTATTAGCAAAAAAAATAAGCCGACTTACAAAATCCAACTAGTATTAGGAATAGTATTCTCACACACACACACACACACACATATATATATATATATATATTGTTTCACCCCCATTGAACGTTTAAACCTAGCGTCCAGTGCAGGAAATTGATTATAGGAGTTGATTTGTTTGAAATAGCCAAAACTTTGCAAAAGCCAGGTGTGTGTGTGTATATATATATATATATCTCATAATCAAAAGTAGTTTCTTGCCTTGGTTGTTTTGTTCTTTCCTAGAATTTCATATACACCTTCTAATCCCATATATTTCACTTATAAATCACAAAGTTTTTATTTTATTCAATTAGTGAACTAGCTATCATTGAACTCTAGTCCACAATAAACTATTGACTTAATTACAGGGCAAAATTCTTCTTTTTGTTCAACCTACTTAATTAGGAATAATTTTATTTTTGTAAAAAAAAAGGAATAGTTTTATAAGTAAAAATATAGACTGTAGTGTAGATCACATGAACATCTATCTCTCTAGTCGTTTCTCAAAAAAAAAAAAAAACTCTCTAGTCTTGCCCGCCCCTCACCTGTTTTGTATAATTGTTAAACTTTCTCTTATGTTTTTTATTTTTTTAAATAGTACTTGTGAAGAAATAATTACTTAATTTCATCATGTCTTAAAGGAATGGAGCAGGCACATGAAAGGAAAGAGCAAATGCAAGAACCGAGCAGTGAGAAACAACTTATGCTTTCTTATCCTCCTACTGACCCACAATCATATCCTTGGTTAGTAATATGTGATGGGTATGATAAAGAAAGACAAACTTTTTTCAGCATATCAAAAGATTATTTTCACACCAGAAACATTCCTGAGATGCGCAATAAACTAATATACACTAGTTGTGATGGATGGTTGGTATTAAAGGATATCGATTCAAAGAATTTGTGTCTTTTGAATCCTACTTCTAAAGAGATGATGCAACTTCCGATATTGGAAGACATTGCTGATCATTTTATTTGTATTCTGACGGCAACACCAAGTGACCCCTACAATCAGTGCTACGTACTATTCATTGATCCCCCAACGTCCACATTTTCTTTTTGCCAACTTGGTGATAAAAATTTTTACAAACAAACCCTTCAAGCAAATGGGTCAGTGTTCGTTCAATCTGCAACATTTCATGGAGGAAAAATTTATCTATTGATATACTTTGGGATATCAGGTTCTTTATCTTATACCGCTGAGTTTGTGGGTGGAGAAATTCGTTTTACCAAGTTGGCAATAGAGAGATTTGACGAGTCATTACCTGCCGATATAGTATGTTACCGTGATTATCTCATTGAATCTTGCGGTGAGCTCTTATTAGTTAACCAGATGTTTTTTGGATCGTACAGGAGAAAGGTTTATGGTTTCGTAATTTTTCGGATGGATTCTTCAAAGAATGCATGGGTCCAAGTGAAGAACATAGGAGAGCGTGCTATTTTTGTTTCCGAGAGGAGCAAAATATCTTGTTTTGTAGCTGAAAATGGAGTCAAGCGAAATTCGATTTACTTCACAATGCCCTCTAGTCGATTTCTTTATGTCTTTGACTTGGAAGATGATACCATTACAAAGTTCCTACCTTGCCCTACTGTAGCTTGTCGTGAATTAGATCTTGATTGGGTTATTCTGAAATAGAATTATTGTTATATTTTAGTTGTTTAATTGTCAGTTAACTTGAATAATTTTTTTATATATAATTTAATATTAGTTTGGGATTTTTTTTTTTTAAATATTAGTTTGGGTAGTAAGTGCATTATCATTAATATAAGATCAAAGTATAAAATCTATTCTCATCCACACCAAAATAAATAAATAAATAAAAGTGTAGAATCTATTTATAACTAAATCATTCTTCCCAACTTAGAAAACATAATATCACAAAAAAGAACTAAAAGAATATTAATCATAGGCACATAGTGGATTAACAAAATAACGCAGATGCTTGAGGGAGACAAAGTGTTACACAATATACCAATAATGTATCTGTTTATCTGCTGATTCTGCTTTCATATTCCTAATTATTGTGTCTTTATTTGATTCTTAAAAAAAAAGTGTCTTTGTTCTTTAATATTTTTCCCAAAAATAGGTGTATTTCATTGTACTAAACTTGAAATTACACCTATAAAAAAAAAACTTGAAATTACATATTCATTAATGTTCTACTAATGGATCCTGTGTTGGAAAATTTTCATATGAGCAATGGAAAGATCAAACAAATAATCAAGAGCAAGGCTTAAAGACATGAATAGTCATGAATAGTCACTTTCCTTAGATAATATTTGCCCCTATACAAGTGTTGGTAATGAGTGATTGCAAATTTTTCTCTAGGATACAATCAAGCCTATTGGGTTTTACAAATAACAATTTTGAAGAAGACTCATAGAATTTTTAGTATTTCTAAGAAAAATTTGAAAAAAGAAAAAAAAAATGAGAGTTACAATCATTTATACATCATGTGTAAAGTGTCATAACCAAGGTTTTAAAAATCGAACCAGTCAAAGAACCAAAAAGATGAGTGGTTCCCGATTATCTAGTCCAACCGAGGTCGAACTGAAGATCCAACTGGCGATATTATAAATAATTTAATTAATAAATTTAAAAATTAAATAAATTTATATATAACTCATCATATTTACCAAAAAAACATATAAAAAAAACATATTTAAATGAGTTTTCAACTTTTCATACCTTATACTAAATAAGTATAAATAATAAATGAACATTACAATAATTATAATTATTTAATAACAATTTTCCCCCTATGATCCTTTACAATATAATTGAAAGTTATGGAATTTATTTGGACTCCCCTAAAATAAAATTTAATATGATTTGATAAGTTTTTATAGATACTTATTCTATAAAATAAATTGTGCAAAATTTGATGCTAGTGACTTATAAAGTTAAAATTTAAAATGTAAATAGTATTTTATGTTTCTTTTAAATAAATAAATAAATAGTATTCCACCCTCCAACATTAATATAAATTCAAAAGTAATAATAATTTTTAAATAATTAAAAAAAAAAAAAAAAGCAAACTCAACAGCTTGTCACTCGTGAATTTCTATTTCCTAGTTCCCACCACTCACCTAACCCCTCAAAATAACACAAAATTAATTACCCACCACTCGTCTACCCTCTAAAAAGAATACAACATTAATTACACAAAGAAACCATTTCGATTTGTTATTGGAGGAGGTGGGCAGGGATATTGGCAATGGTTTGGGAGAAGTATTGGAAATTGATTTAAAGGTCCAATTGATTTAAAGGTGTTTTCGTCTAACCAAGCTTGCTTTATCAGAGTAAGGGTGGAGTTGCCGTTGGATAAACCATTACGTCGAGGAGGAGTTGCCACCAGCCCTAAAGGGGATAAGGTTTGTATTGGTTTCAAGAACGAACGTTTCGTTGGGCTCTGTTATCAATGTGGTCGGATTGGTCATGAGGTTAGGGATTGCTCTGTTCAAAGGGATCAACAACAGGGAGGTCTTCCTTATGGGGAGTGGTTGAAGGCAGGGTATAGTAGAAACTATGGTAATGCAAACAAAGTAAGAAGTAGCCCAGTGCGGGGGGATGATGATGTCCAAGCTGATCAAGGGTATCGGGTTTCTTCACAATGGAAGGTAAATGAGCAAGGTAATCTGGCAATTGGAAGTGGAAATGGGAGTATGTCTTTAACACGATTGGGCAGTTTACCTGAAGGTGGTAGCTTTGACGGTGCTCCAGCAAACGGTGGTGTTACAGTTGATAAAGGTGCAATCTTGACTGTGAAGAAACACGTTCCAAATTTTGAGGAGTTGATTACGAAGATTGATCGTGCTATCCAAACCGGTTCAGATTTTTCAAATTCAAAAGCAACTCCAACTAATTGTGTGCCAGATAATAGCGAGATTGCCTCTGACTTGATTGAGGTGGTAGTCATGGATGAGAAAACAATCATCAATCGTGACTTAATGGGGAAACAAGGTGAGCAAATATCTCCACCAAGTTTTGAGGGATCAAAGATATGTTTTAAGGTTGGTTGTGGGAACGGGCAAGGTAACAAGAATAATTGTAAGGGCCGGCCCAAAAGAAGTGGTAGCAAAGATAAGGGTGTGAGTCAATCCATGCATAGCCCAAAAGTAGTTGAGTCCGTGGAGAAGTCTACAATTGGAAGCCCGAAAGCAATGATGAATTGGAAGAGGCTTACCACAAGACCTCAGACTCTTATTAACTCTTCAATTGTTGATGTGGAACCTGGGCAAAAAAGGAGGTAAGTAGAAAACATGAATAAGGAGGCTACGGTTGTTAAGGGAGAAAAGAAACATAGAACTGTGGAGAATGAGCAAGATGTTGTGTCAACTATGGGATTGGCGGAGGTTGTAGGGCAACCATGCCGGGCATGAAGACACTCCTAAGATGGGAAAAAAAAATTAAAAAAAAAAGGAAAAAAATTAAAATAAATAAAAATAAAAAATAAAACTCATCACTTTGATGTCCATGTAAATTAAGAAGGTGTCGTTTGGCATTTTTTTTGGTTTTCTGGGCATCCAAGTGAAGAATCGTTTTTCTTACAGTAGTTTGGATTTTGAAGTTTTTTCTTTGTTCTATTTTTTTTTTCTTTCTTTTCTTTACGATATAATCGTGCTACTCTAGTGTATGCTAGTGTTGCAAAAGAGAATAAGGGGGTCACATGTCCCTATTTCTCTTTTCCATTGTATATTATGTTTCTCAATTAATAAAGTCTATTATTGTTTCCTAAAAATAAAAAATAAAAAATAAAAAAAAATAAAGTAAGTCCTCTCTACTTTCATTTTATTTAGGATTAGAAGCATGTCTTTTGGCTGTAAACTTAGTGCTAATTTAGTTGCTCATTCCTTGGCCCATTTTGCTGGAAGAATCACCACAACCAGCTCTTGATGCGCTGTACTTGGATTCTAAATACTTGACAAAAAGACAGTTGCGAAGAGTACTTAATTACCATGTTCGGGGAAGTAGAAGAACATTGTTTCAGTCCAAGCAGAAAAATCCAATTTTTCAGTCCCTCTTTAAATGTCCTTTTGGCAAAGGTTATTTTTACCAACTTATTTTACTATTAACTTACTTTTGCTACTATAGGGACTCAAAATGTAATGGACCCTGGACAATAAAATTTATAGAGAAATGGGTTTAAGGGTTTGGCCTCACCGAAGTAAACAACGGCTGGTGTAAAGTTTATAATAAAATGATGGATGACATGAACTTCTTAGGAATATTGGGAATTTGGCTAAGTGTTTGCGATGTATATTTATCCTCGGCTCAGGCCGAGGATCTATTTTTCTTCCTCCTTATCTTCTTCTAGTCCCCTCTTTATGCTGGGAGCCCTATTGGATATATAGTCTCATTTCTGTTAATCTTCGCCATCCACTTGTCAATTGTCTGGACTCTATGTACAGGAGTTTGTCACGTCATCTGTATTTTACAGGCTTTATGTTAGGTCTTAGCCGCCTTTGCAGACTTCCTATTAGTTGTAGTAATCGAGGCAACTGGGCTTGCTGGTCACATCACCATTAAAACGGCCAGAATGTTGGTGGGATAGGTTCAATGGACGAGGGATGTTTTCCCTTTATCAAAAGTCGGTGTGCCGAGGATGTGTCATCCTCGGCAAGGCCCTTGGGTGACCTGGGCTCTATCACATTGCACTCGGCTCAGCATTATCCTCGGCGCGGGCCTTGGGCCCTATGTGGTGGGCCGGTGTGGCTAGTGCAATTAGGGCCCCACAGCTACTATTTATGAATCTCACTGTACTTTTTGGTACTACTCATGAGTTCTAATGTACTATTTCAGTTAACTTTTATCATTATCTATAGCACTTTCAGCAAAAAATTTTCAATTTCAGCAAAATAAGAAGATATCAAAAGGGCCCTAAGTGTTTGTTTGGCTAGCTTATTTTTTGCCAACTTATTTTACTTATTTTTACTATTCAGCTTATTTTTGTTACTATTTATAGGTTTCACTGCACTTTTTGTTACTGTTCATGGGTTCCACTGTACTATTTCAACTAATATTTTCCTTTATCTACAGTACTTTCAATAAAAAACTTTCAGTTTCAGCAAAATAAGCGAACCAATTTCTAAGTTTCAGGTTGAACCAGCTTTTAATGGATTTTTTTTTTTTTGTTGTTAATTTTTGGTTTTGAGAATAATTCAATTGGATTTAATGTTCGGTTCTTAATTGAACTGACTGATCCAGTCTAATCAGATTTTTAAAACCATGATTATAACCATTATATATATATATATATACACACACACATATATATAAACTTTTTAAAGTTCACAAACATTTATTACTTTCAAGTGGTATGACTTTTCATCACAAAACTGCAAAAATTGCAATAACATGTCCAAATTTTCCGATGAGAGAGTTCACCTGACACTTTCACTTTGATGACATCCGTTCTAGCCAATTTTCTTGAACTTGCATTTTTCATTTTCTCCTGACACTCTCCACACATTGGCTCAAGCCAATTTTCCTAAACTTGTTTTTTCCACTTGTTTTTTGGTTGTTTCTTTCACTCTACCCCCGCATAAAGAGGTTGCAACACTTTCTACATAAAACTTGGGATTGAGTATCACTTTTTTACTACCAAAGTGGTATCAAACTTGAATTACAACTTATTTGGATATCCAAGATATCCAAAAATTAGCTTTAATTTGCATTGTCTTAGAGGGTTGTAAGTGGCTAGGTCTAGATTTCTATCTTCTTCATTTTAGAATTATTGGAAGGGATTGCACAGGCCTTTTAGTCAGGACAAAATTGCCCTTTGCCCTTTTCGGGCAAATTATATAGCCTTATGCCCCCCTTCTCAAATTAATTAGGAAAATGCTTCTTTTTTAAAACTCGATTTGTGATAAATCGAGTTTAAAAAAAAAAAAAATTGGAGCCCTATAGTGGCGTTTTAAGGAGCCTATAGTGACGTTTTTTAACTCGACTTCAATGAAATCGAGTTATAGGCAATTTTTTTACCTATAACTCGATTTCATCGAGGTCGAGTTACAAAAGGGCAATTTTGTCCCTTTTAATCATGAGAAAGTGCAATTTAGGGTAATGGTTCTTAGCAAGATAAGGCTCAAGGAGAGACTGTGGTTTGACTCTTAAAGGGCATTTGGTTTATGTAAATGTTTCGTTGCATTGCAGTGTTAGATTCATGGAATCGTTGATTTGTGGAATCTCATTTTAGGAATGTAGTATTGTCATGTTTGGTTCATTAATTACATTCCCTTTCATTCCAAGAATATGACGTTGCTTTGTTTGATTGGTTATT
The DNA here is from genome assembly GCA_023736055.1 of Quercus glauca. Classification (NCBI taxonomy): domain Eukaryota; kingdom Viridiplantae; phylum Streptophyta; class Magnoliopsida; order Fagales; family Fagaceae; genus Quercus; species Quercus glauca. The sequence goes on along the minus strand of CM043321.1, from coordinate 41,152,550 downwards.
AACATTCATTTATATATATATATATATATATATTTACAATGAATTTCAAAAAATGAATTAGAAATAATTAAATAAAATTTTATTTTTAATTAAAAACCACAAAATTACTAAATTTAATTTAATTTTACTTTCGTCTACTTTCTCACCAAACAAACAACTTAAATCCACCAAAATAAAATAAATTTCTTTCATTTTCTTGCAACTCCTCACCAACTAAACAATTAAAATCCATCATATTCATGAGCAAATAACCAAAAGAAAATAATATAGTATTTTTAATCTTTAGGCATGTCCATCCATTAATTACTTAATGACAGTGATTATTTTGACACAATATTAAAATATTAGAGACTAAAAATGATGCATTTGAAGTACTATGGAATATTTTGTCACGTAGTACAAATACTAGGGACCAAAATAATAATGAATCTTTTTTATTATTATTATTATTATTATTATTATTAATGGGTTGAAATTTGTGCTTGAAGTTGGCATATTATATGGGGCATGGACTTATAGTTTTGAAGAGTTTTAAAAAACTATATGAGCTTTGACCAACCAAAAAAAAAAAAAATATATATATATATATATAGAGAGAGAGAGAGAGAGAGAGAGAGAGAGAGAGAGAGAGAGCCTAAACGTTCACCATTATTAACCAATATCGAAATATCTCATTTCTTTCCCTACACTGAAATAGTCTCTGGTACAATATTGACAATTGTGCATGTATTACTTGTGTAAAATGTAACTTCCAATAAATACACTAGTTTTGGATATGCAAATGATCCACCATAGTAGCTTTCTTATCTCGTCATGCAATACAATACAATCCAAGAAAGGGTTACTTTAAGTTGAGAACATACTAAATATCATGCCAAAAAAATTTTCTAGTACCATCACCAACCTCAAAGGCCCTAGAATCTCACCAAAATAAAAATTGAGTGATTTAAGGCTTCTGTCCAGATGGTGCGTATGTCGATTAGGTGTGTACGCATCATATACCAGCGTACGCAACTTTGGTAAGCCTCGACCAGGCTTTTGGGCTTGGTTCTTGGGTCATAGTTGGGCTTGGGCTTGGGTTTGAGCTTGGACTGTATTGGGCCACTTTTGGGTTATATGCTCATTGGGCTCCACACATGACGTTGGTCATATTGGTAGCAAATATGATTGTCTCTTCATTGGACCATAGGGTTGGGGTTTAGGTTGGAACTAAATGGGGTGTCTACAACTTCCTTTATTTAGCTTCACGTGAAATAAAGTTGTTTTTCCTTATTTAGCTTTGCTTGATATAGAGTTGTTTTCAAAAAAATTTAGTGGGAAATAACTCTATCTTATGTTAACCTAAATAAAGGAAGTTAAGAGAGTTTCTTTTTACCCCCTTTCCCCCTTTTTAATACTATCGCAGAAACTATCTTCACATATGGTATTTTATTGAAGAGCAAGACTTGAGTACAGTACTTAAGTACTGTTCTTTAGGTTCCCCTCTTAAGATTCTGCCATATGGCTTTTTTCTCATGAAATGAAAGTGTATTTTTTAATTAAGCAACCACATGGTAGAATTTTAAAAGTGAAACCTAAAAAACAACACCTAAGGTATTGTATATAAGTTTTGTCCTTTATTGAAACAAACAATGTTACCTGCTTAACATGTAAAATACACTTAAAATAAGACATGTACAACATAAAATAAGAAATATATATAATAAAAGAAATACTAAATGGAAATTATGTAAAATACACTTAAAATAAGACATGTACAACATAAAATAAGAAATATATATAATAAAAGAAATACTAAATGGAAATTTTTTCCTTTCTTACGAGATGGCAATACCTTTTTTTTTTTTGGGATATATATCAAAAGTCTCTCTTATGAATTATTCTCTCTCTCTCTCCCCCCCCCCCCCCTCTCCCCGTTCCTCTCTCCTGGTTGTATTATGTATGTGTATGTGTATCCATGTACAAATACAACTTCTTCAAGTATTTTTGTTGTGCTCTATCTCTACAAATGCATATTTCAATTTAATTTTATTATTATTTTATAATCTCTATTACTCTTTTATTTTCATATTTTAGGTATTTTGTTATGTTATATTGTTCTTTTTTAAGGCAGTTATATAAAATAGTATAGTTACAACGGAGGACGAGACATTTAAACACTGAATGTTTCTGTTGAAAACACAAGGAGATGTCAATTAATTGAACTGCAAGACTCTTAACCTATATATATAATTTGATAGTTGGAGGAGGGAGAATTTGAACATTGGATTTTTAGTTTGACAATACCAGGAAATGTCAACTAGCTGAGCTACAAAGTTTTTAGAAAATATATCAAAAAAATAAAATAAATAATCTATTATATAATTTAAACGTAAAATGTGTATGTAATATGATTTAACATGTGTAATTTTCTTATTTGTAACAAGGAGATGTCAATTAATTGAGCTGCAAGACTCTTAACCTATATATATAATTTGATAGTTAGAGGAGGAAGAATTTGAACTTTGAATTTTTAGTTTGGCAATACTAGGAAATGTCAACTAGTTGAGCTACAACGCTCTTAGAAAATATATCAAAAAAATAAAATAAATAATCTATTATATAATTTAAACGTAAAATGTGTATGTAATATGATTTAACATGTGTAATTTTCTTATTTGTAACAAAAATATTTATACCAAGTTAGTCTTTATATAATTCAAAATGATTTATTTTTTTCCCACTTTTTGTAAATAAAATATGAATTATCATTAAATTATATTGATTGTAGGGTCCAAATTTGGTAGGCCAAGCCCAAATCTTTCGGATTGTGAGCCCAATGAACCCAGAACAATAAATTTGTAGAGAGTGAATGAAAAAGCTGGGCTGGTTATGGACTTAGCAACGATTCACTTAGGCCAGTTAGAATAAATTGAAGTAAAAACACTTGAAGAATGGATAGTACTCCAATCCGAAGAGGCTTATTATTCATGAAAAAGTGAATACAATTCTCTCCCTCTCTCCTTCCTCAGTTTCTTCTGCCCCCCACATCTAGAGGCCTATTCTATTTATATATTCTCCTTCTTCCTCATCTTCACCGTACACTTGTTCTTCATCTAAGCATTCACTTGAGTACATGTCACATCAGAGGTCTGCTTTAGTTTGCCGTGAGTGGTAGTAGCTGAGGTTGCACTGTTCAGGGGTCTTCTCCACATAAATGCGGTCAGGAAAGTTGCTGCAGTGCATTAAATGTGGTGGTAGCAGCTTTTCCTTTTAGATATTTCTCTGTTCTCGTCATCTCTAGGCATGCCCCGAGCTTGTCCTTATCGGGGAGATAGTTGGGAAGGTCACTCAGGCCTTCAGTATAGTTGTTTGATCAAGTTCCCCTGTGATCCAAAGAGAGGGATCTCTTCGGACTGATAGGGTTGTCTTCAGAATTCTCCTCATTCATTTCCAGGTGCATTTCTCCCACATGGACTCATTTCTAATCTATTTTTTTCTCTTCGGACACAGTGATATTCGAATTGGGCCCCAGGCCTAATACGTAACATTGGGCTTTTACACCCACATTGATCATAATTCATATTTTAGATAAGTTTTTTATTAGAGTTTACACCATTCGAATATACTAATAGTTCTAAAAAATTTAAAACATGTAAAATTTTATGACCAATATGATTTAAAAGATAACTCATGTTTTACAAATTAATTGGAAGAGGATGAAAAACATTTTGAATTATATAAAGACTAACTTGGAGTAAAAAAAATTGTTATTATAAATGAGAGAGTGACATATGTTAAATCATATTACATATATTCTTTATGTTTATATTATGTATGTTATTTAAGTTTTTTTTTATTTATTTATTTTTTAGCTTCTCCCCCTTGAAAAAAAAAGGGATAATTACACTTTACCAACCTATGGTTTTCCTCTAATTCTATGTGCCTACCCGTGGTTCAAATTTTGACACTTTACCCACCTGTGCTTCTGACCGTTAGCCCTTCGTAACCCACCTCTCCACTCTCCGTTACTCTAACACAGAAAATGTAAAAAATAAAACCATAAACGAATCAAAACACTCCTCACACGAAGAACATGGACAAACATGAAGAACATATACAAACATGAGAAAAAATAAAACTTAAAGAACTCGTTAGAGTACTAAAATAATTTTAGTCAAATTGAAATGGGAAAATTTTCATTTTAAATATTGTTTTAAAGCGTTTATTTGCCAAAGGAAAAAGAAATAAATAAAAAATAAAAAATAAAAAATAAAAACGTTTCTTTCTGAGACTCACTCAACAAAGAACAAACTGGGCAAAATCAGTGTCTTTGAAGCACAGAAGATCAGGACCCACTGAGAAATCTCTGCAAGCAACGAAACCCCAAATGCTCAGCACAAAACCTCTCCATCTCATCACCTCCTCTTTCTCTACAAACCTCTTCCTCCATCTTCGCAACGACGTCGTCCCAACTCCTCACGAACCCATATTCGTAACAGTCGTCGTCGTAAACCGTCTTTGCCTTCGAAATGGCGTCGAGTATTTCCTACAACGCCACGATCCGACGGCTCACCTTCCTCCTCGCCTCCCTCACCATCGGATTAACTCCGGGCACAGAGTCCAGCTTCAGTAGCAGACCCATCAGCGCCTCGTTCATCCTCATCGTGGGTCTGAGTATGTAAAATTTTCGCTTTGTGGGTCTGAGTTTGTGAAATTTTTTCGTTCATCGTGGGTCTGGGTTTGTGAAATTTTTTCTTGGTGGTTTAGCAGTTGTGGGTTAGAGTTTGTGACTTGTTTGTGATTTGATTTTGGGTTTGTAATTTGATTGTGGTTTGATTTTGGGTTTGTGACTTGTTTGTGGTTTTGGTGGTTGGGGTTTGAGGTTGTGGGCGGTGGTGGCTATGGCAGTGGGTTGTGGTGGCTGGTGGCAGGGGCATAGAGTTTGAAACTTTGTAACTAATATTCTTAAACTGAAATATGCGTTGACATGAGGTGAAGTTTTGTTTGGCTGCGGAGAAAATTGAGGGACAAGTTTTTGAATTTCTGCATTTTGTACTGTGAAATATTTGATAGAAATTAATTTTCTTCAAATTAAAGATTTTTCTTAGTTACTAGAGAACTTAGCTGGAGTTATTTTCTGTTGAAACAAATGGAACTAATGAAGCGAAAATCTTAGCTCAAGTGCTCAACTCAGCGAAAAGCTTGGATTTCTCTTTCTTTTTGTTGTTGAAGTTTTCGTTTGCCTTCTGATCAATCAAAACAGAGCTTAAAGCATAAGAATCTAAATGATTATTTTCCTTATATGTTTGTTACGGTGGTATAATAATGGTGGTAATTAAAATTGGAGGGTGAGGCGGAGATTACAGCCTTGTTGGACAATTCAGGACTTGAATTCAGCTTCATAAAAATGTTCTTAAGCAATCAAAAACCCTAACTTTTTGATCTGTTTTGTGTTTTGATTTTGAAAGAAAACGTGTTAGAGTAACGGAGAGTGGAGAGGTGGGTTACGGAGGGCTAACGGTCAGAAGCACAGGTGGGCAAAGTGTCAAAATTTGAACCACGGGTAGGCACATAGAATTAGAGGAAAACCACAGGTTGGTAAAGTGTAATTATCCCAAAAAAAAAATCATAACTTTGCCATTAACCGTAAGACTCTAAAAATGCATGTGAATGATGGGTCCACATCAGGCAACCCGATTATGCTTCACATCAATTCATTATTGGAGACTCCATTGAAACTGATGGGTGACTCAAGCAAGGGCTCAACATTTGGGTTTATGAGTTTTTGTAATTTTTGACGCTATACTTAATTACTTAGTTAATGCATTTTGGTGTTTTGATGTCGTGTTTCTTAATTCCTTATCATAATCCTATTTTACTTTGGTTTAATTTTATTTTGGATTAATAATTTGTTGTTTTGAAAGTAAGAATTTGAGTTTATAATAAATCACAATTTATTTTTTACTATGTATTTGAATGAATCTAGCAACTATTAGAGCAATTGAATATTATAAAGTATATGTTTTCAAAATATATATATATATATATATATATATTATAAAGTATATATTTATACGTTAATTTTAGTCAAGATGATAATATATTATGATTTTGTGATAGTTGTGATCATTATGGTAATCTCCTCGAGAGAAGTAGAAATTTAAAATGCACTAGTGTTAGAAATACTGAATGATTGTATTGTATTTCATAAAGAATGAATATACATGCGATGCCTTTATATAGGAGGCATATGTGTGTGGTACAAGTAAGCATATGTGTGCGGTACAAGTAAAGTGTAGTACAAGTACAAATGTGCTATACAAGAAAACTAGCTGGGCCTAAAGCCCATAACATAATATACATTAACAGCCCCCCTCAAACTCAAGGTGGATGTGAGACCAACTTGAGGTTGTCAACCAAAGTACGAAGGCGTCCCTTAGGATGTGACTTGGTGAAGATATCTGCAAGTTGATCTTTAGAGGAGATTGAGATCAGCTTGAGAGCACCATGGACAAGATGAAAACGGATAAAATGACAATCGATCTCGATGTGTTTAGTCCGTTCATGGAAGACATTATTGTGAGCAATATGAATAGCACTCTGATTGTCACAATAAAGAGGAGTAGCAGAGGATGTAGACACACCTAAGTCTTTGAGAAGCCAGCGTAGCCAAAGGAGCTCAGATGTGGTATCAGCAAGGGCACGATATTCTGCTTCAGTACTAGAGCGGGCCACATAAGTTTGTTTCTTACTTCGCCAAGAAATCAGAGAAGAACCAAGAAGAAAGCAATAACCAGTGGTGGACCTGCGATCAGTGGGGTCTCCTGCCCAATCAGCATCAGAAAATGCACGGAGAGTAAGAGGAGACTGAGCAGAGTAGAAAAGACCATGGAAGAGAGTGCCCTTTAAGTATCGAAGAATGCGCAGAACAGCAGCATAGTGAGTCGATCGTGGAGCAGACAGATACTGGCTCACCTGATGAACAGCATAGGAAATGTCTGGACGAGTGACAGTGAGATAAACCAAGCTGCCAACCAAGCGTCTGTAAAGAGAGGGATTAGTCAATGGTTTCCCCCCCGAGGGAGTCAGATGCGCATTAAGCTCAACTGGAGTGCCAACAGTCTTGCTATCAGTAAGTCCAGCGCGAGACAAGAGTTCAGAGGCATACTTGGCTTGAGTAATATAAAGTCCATCTGTAGAATGAGTGATTTCAAGACCCAAGAAGTAGCTGAGATGTCCAAGATCTTTCATTTCAAATTGCTGACTGAGAAAAGCCTTGAGTTCTTGAATGCCACTGAGGTCATCACCAGTTATGATCATATCATCCACATATAGGAGAAGTAAAATAGTGCCTTTGTCAGTGCGACGAAGAAATAAGGCAGAATCATAGTGACTGGCCATGTTACCCAAGTGAGAGATGGTAGAGCTGAATTTGGCAAACCAAGCTCGTGGAGCTTGTTTAAGGCCATAAAGTGCACGTCGAAGATGACAAACCTTGTTTGAGTCAACAGAGAGACCAGGAGGAGATTGCATATACACTTCTTCACTTAAATCCCCATTAAGAAATGCATTTTTGACATCCATCTGAAAAAGGTCCCATTTACTGGCAGCAGCAACAGCTAAGAGGGCACGAACAGATGAGATACGAGCAACCGGAGCAAAGGTCTCTTCATAATCAATCCCATACTCTTGTGTAAAACCTTTTGCAACAAGACGAGCTTTGTAGCGCTCAATGGACCCATCAGAGCGAGTCTTGATCTTGTAGATCCACTTACAACCAACCACAGATTTCCCAGGAGGAAGTGTCACCAAATCCCAAGTATGGTTTTTAGATAATGCATCAAGTTCCTCTTTCATTGCAATCTGCCATAAAGGGTCAGTGGAAGCCTCACGATAGGTGTGAGGCTCGTGTAGTGTAGCAAGAGCAGTGTAACAATGATAGTCAAGTAAATGTGTAGGAATAGATCTTACTCGAGTTGAGTGACGAGGTGGAATGTCTTGTGCAAGATCTTCAGGCGGAGCAGGAGCAGGAGATCCAAGCTCAGGATTGGGGTTGGGTAGCTCGTTTTCAACCTGTTCATCTTCCACCTGTTCATTAAAAGGTGAACTAGGAAAGGGATCAATGATATCTGGTGGTTGGACAGAGAAGTCTACAGCAACAGAATCAGGAGCAACTACAGGAGGATCAGGAGCAGTTACAGAAGGAATATGTGCCTCATCTGGAAAAAGGTCTAAGACAGAGGAGGAAGACAAGGAAGCATTAAAATGAGAGAGCTCGACAAAGAGGCGATGTTCCCAAAAGACAACATTACGGGAGATACGAAGACGATGAGAGACAGGATCATAACACCTATACCCCTTTTGAGTTTCGCCATAGCCAAGAAAACAACAAAGCCTTGACCGAGGCTCAAGTTTGTTATGCTCATGTGGCTGAAGAAGAACGAAACAAGCAGAACCGAAGGAGCGAAGGTGGTGATAGTCTGGAGGTGACCCAAAAAAGCGCTCATATGGAGTTTGATTTTGGATAACAGGACTCGGAATGCGATTAATAGTATGAACAGCATGAAGAGCAGCTTCACCCCAAAAAGGAGCAGGAACTTTAGCAGAGAGAAGGAGAGCACGAACAGTGTCAAGAATATGACGAAGTTTTCGTTCGGCTCTACCATTTTGCTGAGAGGTACCTGGACAAGTTAGTTGATGAACAGTGCCATAGGAATGCAAAACAGCTTGGAAAGCATATTGAGTGTATTCAAGAGCATTATCAGATCGAAAAATTTTGATGCGTCTGGAAAACTGAGTTTCAACCATTTTTGCAAAATTAGAATATATTTCTAATAATTCAGAACGATGTTTCATATTAAAAATCCAGCTATAGCGAGAGTAGTCATCAACAAAAACAACAAAATATCTAGACCCACCAATACTAGAGACAGAAGAAGGCCCCCAAACATCAGAATGAATAAGGTCAAAGATATCAGTGGATATGGATTCACTAGTATTGAAAGGCAAAGCTGGTTGTTTTCCTAATTGACATGAAACACAATCAAAATTTTCTGTAGACACTGAACCTAACAAACCTCTAGAAGCCAATTGTTGTACCCGAGAGGAAGATGCATGACCAAGGCGAGCATGCCAAAGTGCAAGGGAAGGAGTGGAAGAAACTGCAGCAGCTGCCGCAATAGAAACAGGAGCGACAAGTGGAAGACGAAGGTTGTCTACGGGAAACATACGCCCAACTCTGGGACCGGTCCCAAGCTCTTGTCCCGTCCTAGGATCCTGCACAATGCACCCAGAGTAATCAAAGGTAATACGATAACCCAACTCAGCTAATTGTCCCACAGAAAATAAATTATAAGAAAGGTCAGGAACATTAAAGACTCCAGGAACCGAGAGGTTAGAGGTTGAAACTGAACCTATATTATGACCAGACATTGTGGAACCATTTGCTGTGTGAATATTAAGAGGGTGCGGTGCAGGTTTAAGGTCAGAAAATAAGGACGAGTGAGGTGTCATGTGATTGCAACAAGCAGAATCCATAAGCCAAGAGGTAGGAGACATACCAGATAAAGCTGAGAGAGAAGACGAAGAAGATGCATTACCAACCACACGTATGACATTGGCGATGATACTTATAAGGTCATCTCTGGAAATGGAGAAAGTGGATCTAGAAGACTTAGACTGTGCAGAGACAGGAGGCATTGGTTGGAAACTCTCAGTGTTAGCAACAGTAGCAGCAGAAATTGAAATGACTGATGTGTTGCGATGATAGCAAGTCTCAATATTGTGGCCAAAACGTTTGCAAAAATTGCAAAAACGTTTGATGGATTGGCAGCGACGATTGTTGCAATAAGAAGAAGACCTGTCCTTATTCTTCATTTAGAAGCAAAATATGCAAAAATGGACCGCAAAAATGAAATCTACGCGAAAAACTGGGTAAGGAGCACCTGGACTGAAAAAGTCAACCCCTGAAAAGTCAACGGTCAACGGCCGGTAAAAGTCAACGGTCAACGACAGTCAACGGTCAACGGTCAGCGAAGATGACGTCAGCAGGATGACGTGGCACTGACGTCAGCAGGTGACTGGATGCTGACGTAAGCTAGGGCTGACGTGGCACTGATGACGTCACGGGTGACGTCAGCCCTACCTGAGGACGGCGCGTGCAGCGCGTGGGGCGCGTGTGGCACAGTCGTAGAATGTTCAAGCGGCGCGTGACGGCGCGTGGGAACTCCGATGACGGCGAGGCTTTCACCAAAAGGTAGATCGTTCCAAAACGATCTCAGTGATACCTCCAGAAGTATGATCGGAGCAATATTCGAGGCAGGATGACACGTGCAGTGATCTTGTGCGGTGTTGGACTCCTTAACGACAGCGGCTGCAGGTCCGGAACCTGAAGACAACGCTTGGAAGACGTCGGGGGTTCAACGGCGAGAGGCTGCAGTGACTGTTGTGATAGCGGAAGCGATGTTGTGATTGGAGTAACACCGGTAAAAATAAGACTGCTAAGAAAAGGTCAGAGCAGTGGCTCTGATACCATGTTAGAAATACTGAATGATTGTATTGTATTTCATAAAGAATGAATATACATGCGATGCCTTTATATAGGAGGCATATGTGTGTGGTACAAGTAAGCATATGTGTGCGGTACAAGTAAAGTGTAGTACAAGTACAAATGTGCTATACAAGAAAACTAGCTGGGCCTAAAGCCCATAACATAATATACATTAACAACTAGAATAATAAATTGGACAAATCAACACTAGGGTTTAGTGAAATTAGATTCGTTCTATTCAAATGATCAAAATATTTGACACATAACCCCCATTTTCACCCCCTAAATATCAAAATAATTGACATTCTGCCCCTAAAATAATTCTAAAAAGATAACAGAGATCATATGTAGTGAATCTAATGTCACTATGCATTGGGTTTATCAATGTATTTTGCCCTAATAAATTTAAAGATTGGAAAGTTCAGTTATATGGAATAAAATTTTGTAAAATATAGCCCGCTAGACACGAGATAAAAGAATATATCTAAAAAAATATATTAACAAAACACCCAAAATATGCAAATAAAAGAGTAATTGAGATATAAAAGTAGATAGAAAGATTTGTAGAGAACTAAATTACTTGAAGAAGTTGTATTTGAAGAATGAATATATATAGGAGAGAGAGAGAGAGAGACAGAGACAGAGTTATGACAAATCCAAAAAATAAAATGAGCTTAGATGTCTACTTTATAAACAATATATGAAATGCCAACTAATTGAGTCAAAAGACTCCTGGCAAGTTTTTTTCATCTTGTAGCAAAAGAAAGTTTTTCATTTAGCATTGCTTTTATTATAAGGAATTGTTAACTAATGCTCTTATGAGTTATTTTTAGAAACATTTTATTGGGAGAACGATTAAGCATTCTATTAACAGCACTTTATATTTTCTATAAAAGTAGTGTCAAAACTTTCTTATTATGATTTATTAACAATTGCCTTAAAGGCATTCCTTAACATGGCCATTTATTATATATTTCTTATTTTATATTTTATGTCTTTGGAATATAAAATAAACATCTATTTATTTATTTAAAGCTATTAGCAAATTCAATGTTGTGATACTTCCAAAACAAGAGTGTTGTAATGTTTTTTTTTATTTTTATTTTAAATAATGTGTTGTAATGTTTTGTTTATTAATATATTATGGGTGTAAGTGTGTAACAAGGGTTTAGAATGAATTTTCATCCAATTGAAATATATATATATATATATATAAAGAGAGAGAGAGAGAGAGAGAGAGGGTTCAAGTTACACATGGTATAACTCTTGTAAAGTTACACATTTTTTACATCATAGATTTCTAAAAGATCCAATGGTTAAAAAAAACATTATTAAATGTTATTACTTTTTACCGTATTAATAGTATTACCTAATTAATACTAACATTCTCTCTCTTCTTATTTATTATTGCTTTCAAAATATTAATTTAATTTAGAATAATACTATACATACATTGCAAATCATTGCATACTTTAATTCAAGAGACCGTCTAGTATATCCTTTATAAGCAAATCATTGCATTAATAATCATTCTAGTATAAGGGGTGTATGGTTTCATTTTCAAATGATTTGTTTATCCTTTATAAGAAAAGATTTTTATATTATGTGGAGGACCAAAGCATGAGCAGAGATAATAATTTTTCACTATTGTTGCATTTGCAATGCGAAAACTTTTAAAAAAGAAACAGATTACTTTTGTGTTCAATACTTCAATGGTATATATAATTGTATAAATTTTATTTCAAATAATTTAATTTCATCATCAAATATCTATTTAATTTCTCTTTTAGGATGAATCATTTAAAAAGCATGTTGTTGAAAATGACATGTGCCCTTTAATCAAGTGTAAAACATTAAATAAGGAGAGAGAAAAAGGTGTCAAGTTATAACATTTAAAGATTTTTTTTTTTTAACCATTAGATCTCTTAGAAATTTACAGTGTAAAAAATGTGTAACTTTACAAAAGTTACACCAGGTATAACTTGAACTCATCTCATATATATATATATATATATATATATATATCCAAAACATTTTGGCTTCAGCTTAAGGAGTTTTTGATGAGTTAGTGAGTCCCCAACAGTTGACTTTCATTAAAGGCAGAGGAACATCTAAGGTAAGGTAATTTTTTTTTGATGGTATAAGGTAAGGTAACTTGTTAATTCAACAGGCAATGCAAATGAGCTAATGAAATAATACAATAGCTCAACAAAAAATATTTAGTCCAAAATTTCCCAACATAACAAAAAATTCATTTAGTTCAAAAAAACACAAAGAAACTCATTAAAAACAATAAAAGCTAATGAAACAACACAATATAGTAGTAATAATAATAATAATAATAATTGTACGGGGTGCTACTTCCCCTCAAGCCCATTGTTCATAAAACCCACCTCAGGCCTTGGGACATCGTGCGTGATTGTGTGTACTATTAGGCCTATGAACTTGGCCCAGGCAAGCCTTGACGCCCATCCAAGGCCCAAAAACTATAATGAAGCCATTATGACATGAATGGCGAAGGTGAGACCCTGCCTGGTCGGGGAATGCGATTTCCCGGGAAGGTGAGTCCCAAGATGCTCGGTTTTGCCTGGGGAGTATTGCTGTTGGACATATCTTCTAATGTGGGAACCAATTCCAACGCCACTCTTACCGCCACTCACTCCAAACTAAACACCCACTTAAGGATAATAACATTGGATCTCCTTTCCCACTCACCACAAAAGTAATCATAACTCTTCCACTAATCTTGAGCTATAAATAAGAGATGAGAATGAGGAAAGGTGGTTGGCAATTCTGGAAAGAATACTAAGAGAAGGGCAAATACTCAGAGAAAGCAAAGGAGCGATCCTATGAGGGAGAGAGAGAGGCTTGAGTAAACAGAACTGCATTTGGGCCTGCCGAGCATAAGACCACCCATAGTAGGAAACACAAAAGCCCATGAAACAAATAGATTGTGAGCCCGTGTAAAGGTTAAGCCCACTAGCCACACATTTTGGGTATGCATAATAATAATAATAACAACTAGTCTCATTGCAGGTGCAAAAACACGTGCGATGAGGCTTCTTTTTTTTTTTTTTCTACTGTTATAATTTCCCCCTTTTTTTAAATTTTGGATAAGTTTGTTTTGAAAACATAAATTAGTAAGAAAGTGTAATATTTTGTAGGCATTTTAAATGGAGCTGAATATTATATATATATATATTGTGGGGCCCTATCGCGCTCACTACGCTGGCCCACTACATGCGGCCCAAGACCCGCGCCGAGGACGGTGCTGAGACCGAGGACAATGGGAAAGAACCCAGAACATCCAAAGGCCCGCGCCGAGGATGACCTGTCCTCGGCGCACCGACTTCACTTAAGGGAAAATATCCCACCAACATTCTGGCCATTTTAATGGTGATGTGACCAGCAAGCCCAGTTGCCTCGATTACTACAACTAATAGAAAGTCTGCAAAGGCGGCTAAGAACTAACATAAAGCCTGCTAATTACAGACGATGGGGCAGATCCCTGTAGACAGAAACCAGATAATTGACAAATGGATGGTGAGGATGAAGCCAAAAAAGGACTATATATCTAAGAGGGTTCCCAGCAAAGAAAGGTGGGGGGAACGAAGGTGATGAAAAAGACTGAGTCAAAGGAAGGGTCTTTCTGACCTAAACTTCTAAGTCCAGTTCGTTTAGAGTGATCCGCCCCAAAATACGTTGTTTGTCCGTTATATGCCTAGTCCTTCCTACCCATTCTCTAGAAATTTTATTGTCTAGGGTCCATTACATTTTGAGTCCCTACAATTGGCGCCGTCTGTGGGAAGGACTTGTGCGTTAGCGGCACAATGTAAAGAAAACAAAACGATGAAAAGATGCAAATCCACACAGTTCTTAGCGACAATATTCATTCGGCAATTTACAACAACAAGAAACAAGCGCAAAAAAAAAAAAAAAAAAGAGTATATACAATACATGAAATAAGTATACTTCTTTTATTGATATATGAAAAAAGATTACATCTCTTACAAGTAATGCCCAGGGGACTTGTTCTAAAGCTAACTACAAAGGCAGACACATGACGAAACCGACAGAGCAACAATGGCAGAAGAACAGAAGATAGAAAAGGAGAGTAGAGGAAGAGATGAAGAAAAGAAGAGATGAAGAACAAATATCAGAAAAAGAAGTGGAGGACGAGAGGAGGAAGGAAGAAAGCGGAAGTGAGAAGAGAGAAGACGTGAGAAGGGAGAAGGGTGGAGAAGATAGGAAAGCTACATTAAGGGGTGGAAGAGGCCGCGGAACCCAACGGTTGCGCTCTTGGGTTCCGCCTGGTTTCTCTCCGACCCCCACTGTAGCATGCTTGGGGGGTCAAAGACCCATACCCAAGAGAGGGAGGTTACGTTCTGTCCGGATCCTCCTCCAGGTGGTAAGGGGGGCTGTGTCCCCGGTTAGGTTGAAAAGAAGAAGAATCTTCGGATCTCCTCTACCTCCACGCCAGCGTGGCGGCCAGAGTTAGAGTGCCATCCTCGGCTCCTGGTGGGGGCTGTGCATTCTCTGGAGCGCCCTTTTCCAGGGCCAGTTCATGCGAAGGGGCTCAAATGATTGTGCCTTGAAGAAATTTTTGGTGATGTGTTTTTGGGGAGTTTCAGAATGAGTGTTTGTCAAGTGTGAAGGGGAGGTTCGCCCTAGGAACGCCTTTTATAGTGGGAGGAACATTGATGAGGGCCAAATCCACAATGAATCCCAGGGAGAGATTTCCGGAGGCAATGATGCCGCCCCAATTTCCAAGGGGCTTGCCAACCGTTAGATCCTCATCAATCCATGGTCAGTATTAATGAGGGGACGCCTCATTAAACGGGAAGACACCGAAGCGTCAGAACGCCTCACCCGGACAACCCAAAAGACGCCTCGTTATCTGAAGAATCCCACCAACCGAAGAGGCAAAACACGGTAAGGTCTTATCCTCTACCAACTTCAGCATTTATTATTATTATTATTATTCTGCTTGAAAATTGTAATTATTTAATGCTTATTGTAAAACGCGGCGAGAGTTAAACGGCTACAGACATATAGACAAAATAGATGGAAAACTAGGTACTGGACAGAACCAAGGCACTGCATGGTCCTCGGACCCAGGCCTTATGGGGAAACCAGATACTTCAGATGATTAAAATGGAAAACTAGGTACTGGACAGAACCAAGGCACTGCATGGTCCTCGGACCCAGGCCTCATGGGGAAACCAGATACTTCAGATGATTAAAATGGAAAACTAGGTACTGGACAGAACCAAGGCACTGCATGGTCCTCGGACCCAGGCCTCATGGGGAAACCAGATACTTCAGATGATTAAAATGGAAAACTAGGTACTGGACAGAACCAAGGCACTGCATGGTCCTCGGACCCAGGCCTCATGGGGAAACCAGATACTTCAGATGATTAAAATGGAAAACTAGGTACTGGGCAGAACCAAGGCACTGCATGGTCCTCGGACCCAGGGCTCATGGGGAAACCAGATACTTCAGATGATTAAAATGGAAAACTAGGTACTGGACAGAACCAAGGCACTGCATGGTCCTCGGACCCAGGCCTCATGGGGAAACCAGATACTTCAGATGATTAAAATGGAAAACTAGGTACTGGACAGAACCAAGGCACTGCATGGTCCTCGGACCCAGGCCTCATGGGGAAACCAGATACTTCAGATGATTAAAATGGAAAACTAGGTACTGGACAGAACCAAGGCACTGCATGGTCCTCGGACCCAGGCCTCATGGGGAAACCAGATACTTCAGATGATTAAAATGGAAAACTAGGTACTGGACAGAACCAAGGCACTGCATGGTCCTCGGACCCAGGCCTCATGGGGAAACCAGATACTTCAGATGATTAAAATGGAAAACTAGGTACTGGGCAGAACCAAGGCACTGCATGGTCCTCGGACCCAGGCCTCATGGGGAAACCAGATACTTCAGATGATTAAAATGGAAAACTAGGTACTGGACAGAACCAAGGCACTGCATGGTCCTCGGACCCAGGCCTCATGGGGAAACCAGATACTTCAGATGATTAAAATGGAAAACTAGGTACTGGACAGAACCAAGGCACTGCATGGTCCTCGGACCCAAGCCTCATGGGGAAACCAGATACTTCATATGATTAAAATGGAAAACTAGGTACTGGGCAGAACCAAGGCACTGCATGGTCCTCGGACCCAGGCCTCATGGGGAAACCAGATACTTCAGATGATTAAAATGGAAAACTAGGTACTGGACAGAACCAAGGCACTGCATGGTCCTCGGACCCAGGCCTCATGGGGAAACCAGATACTTCAGATGATTAAAATGGAAAACTAGGTACTGGACAGAACCAAGGCACTGCATGGTCCTCGGACCCAGGCCTCATGGGGAAACCAGATACTTCAGATGATTAAAATGGAAAACTAGGTACTGGACAGAACCAAGGCACTGCATGGTCCTCGGACCCAGGCCTCATGGGGAAACCAGATACTTCAGATGATTAAAATGGAAAACTAGGTACTGGGCAGAACCAAGGCACTGCATGGTCCTCGGACCCAGGCCTCATGGGGAAATCAGATACTTCAGATGATTAAAATGGAAAACTAGGTACTGGGCAGAACCAAGGCACTGCATGGTCCTCGGACCCAGGCCTCATGGGGAAACCAGATACTTCAGATGATTAAAATGGAAAACTAGGTACTGGACAGAACCAAGGCACTGCATGGTCCTCGGACCCAGGCCTTACGGGGAAACCAGATACTTCAGATGATTAATGGAAAACTAAGTACTGGACAGAACCAAGGCACTGCATGGTCCTCGGACCCAGGCCTCATGGGGAAACCAGATACTTCAGATGATTAAAATGGAAAACTAGGTACTGGACAGAACCAAGGCACTGCATGGTCCTCGGACCCAGGCCTCATGGGGAAACCAGATACTTCAGATGATTAAAATGGAAAACTAGGTACTGGACAGAACCAAGGCACTGCATGGTCCTCGGACCCAAGCCTCATGGGGAAACCAGATACTTCAGATGATTAAAATGGAAAACAGATACTTCAGATAGCTAAATGAGATCAAGAAACTCGATACTTCCAGCAAGAAAAACACGTCATCATGAAAGCTAAACGATAAGCAAAACCAAGGCATCGCATGGTCCTCGGACCCAAGCCCCAGAGAGAACCAAGCGTAAAATAAGAAAACCGAGCACAAAGTAAAGCTCA
Source organism: Quercus glauca (assembly GCA_023736055.1). NCBI lineage: Eukaryota > Viridiplantae > Streptophyta > Magnoliopsida > Fagales > Fagaceae > Quercus > Quercus glauca. The sequence goes on along the minus strand of CM043321.1, from coordinate 41,134,796 downwards.
AACGCATTGCATGGTCAAAGACCTTAGGTCAGCGGGAAGGAAATCTCCCCGTAAAAAATAAGCGCTAAGGAAAAGCGAGGTCTTGTACAAATTTCAGACCTAAACCTCTATGGAAATCGGTCGTTATGAAGCCGCGCAAATGTTGATCAAAGCCAGGGCTCTCGCACGGGTCATGAGCTAAAAACTGAGGCAAAGCCAATCCCCTTTTTAGGTGCCGAATAAACAAATCCTGTCAGAGACAAAAAATCGTGAGGAACTGAGTACTATAGTGCAAACAACCCAAGCCCAACCATCCGCGGGTGACACTCTGCGCAAAAAGAAAACTGTGAAAAACGGCTACAAAAGCGATAGCACTGACGACAAAGTAGAGCCAACAGGCTGAGGAAAAACGCCGAGGAGGTCAAAATCCTCCTCCCCGCCCAAGGGGACGTGCAGCAGAATTTTGAGGGGCTATTGTGGGGCCCTATCGCGCTCACTACGCTGGCCCACTACATGCGGCCCAAGGCCCGCGCCGAGGACGGTGCTGAGACCGAGGACAATGGGAAAGAACCCAGAACATCCAAAGGCCCGCGCCGAGGATGACTTGTCCTCGGCGCACCGACTTCACTTAAGGGAAAATATCCCACCAACATTCTGGCCATTTTAATGGTGATGTGACCAACAAGCCCAGTTGCCTCGATTACTACAACTAATAGAAAGTCTGCAAAGGCGGCTAAGAACTAACATAAAGCCTGCTAATTACAGACGATGGGGCAGATCCCTGTAGACAGAAACCAGATAATTGACAAATGGATGGTGAGGATGAAGCCAAAAAAGGACTATATATCTAAGAGGGTTCCCAGCAAAGAAAGGTGGGGGGAACGAAGGTGATGAAAAAGACTGAGTCAAAGGAAGGGTCTTTCTGACCTGAACTTCTAAGTCCAGTTCGTTTAGAGTGATCCGCCCCAAAATACGTTGTTTGCCCGTTATATGCCTAGTCCTTCCTACCCATTCTCTAGAAATTTTATTGTCTAGGGTCCATTACATTTTGAGTCCCTACATATATATATATATATATATTTTTTTTTGTCTTCAAGTTTTTTCCCTGTTTAACGTAAGATTTAGTAATTGAAGGAATATAGGAGAGTTGGAGCAATTCTTTTTTTTTTTTTGATAGGGCAATTCAATTTTTTGAATATTGAGTTTGAAACCAACGAGGGAGTTGTCTTATTTTGTAGGCTATGTTTTAGGTGAGAGCTAAAATTTAGGAGTTTATAAATTAATAATTTTACATATATAACCTTATTATTTAAGCTTTAAGAATTCGTAAATTTGAAGGTATTTTAGGCATCAAAATTAAGGATCACAAACAGGGGAAACCCCTTAAATAGTAGTATAGATAACTAGCCTCTAAGCATGGTTTTGAAACCTGGACCGTTCAATGAACCGTAAAAGGGAGAGGTTTAAAATTTTTAAAATTAGACCGAGATCAAACCGTAATGACGTCATAATTAATTTAATAATTATATTAAATAAAAAAATGTAACAAATTTATAAAAATTAACAATATTGATATGAAAATATAGAATATTTGTTCAAAAAAATATAGAATAGTAAATCTCTTTCGAATATATTTTCACAACTTTTATATTTTAATACTTTTAGGCCAAAAAATATGTAACAAACTGAATGAAAAAAACAAAAACCTACTGCCACAATGCCACGAGCCAACAGATGTCATGTCTCATTTTTTTGTTATAAAGAAAAAAACACTTTATCCAAAATCAGGGAACTAAAATACCGTCACTTTTTATAACCCTTTCAAATTTAAATTTTAAATTTCAAACAAAAACAAGAAACAAACAAAAAAATCTACAGCCACTTAGAGCATTCACATCTGGGAATTCTGTCCCATCATATTTTACCATCTCAAAAAGCCACTTTATCAATTATACAATACAATTTTACAATACTCCCAGCATCCAAACTTTTATTTTACAACTCAACACATTAAAATAATATTTTTACATAATAAAATAATATATCCCAAAACCCAAATAAAAACAAAAACCCAAATAACCTCTGCAACCACCTACTACCACCACCACCACGAAGAACATACCCAAACTGAAACTCATGGCCACGCCACCACCATCACCACGGCAACCACCCACCTTCACTACCATGAACCCTCATATGACCCATAATAAAAACCACACCCCCTTCCACCACCACCACGACAACCCCCAACTCCACCACCATGAACCCACAAAAAAAAAAATCAATCCCAAAATCAAATCAAACCAATTGCAAATTCCAAATCCAAAAGATGACCCACAAAAAAAAAATTAAGTCAAAATTTACACAGAACCCATCTCTGCCATGTCGCACCCACCTTTGCCACAACCATCCTTTGCTCGCCTCATCCACCTCTGCCACGACCCACGAACCCAACTACAAACCCATTAAAAAAAATCAAACTCATGAACACGCCAGAAACAAACCGATGAACCCAAAAAACGCCGTTGCAAACCTCGCCAAAAACCCATGAACATGCCGCCCACCAGAAAACCCAAAACACGACCTGGATCGCAACCCACCAGAAAAAATGAACCAATCTCAGCCATACCCACCTCTTCTATAAGCATAAAAAAATATAAAAAAAAACAAACAAACAAACACACACACAGAACCCAGAACCCGGAACTCCAAAACCCATAACACAAAACACGAGAGAGGATTGCAACTCACCAGAAAAAATGAACCAATCTCAGCCATGCCCACCTCTTCTATAGGCATCGGTCACAACAGGAAGAAAAAAAAGAAAAAGACCCAGAACCCGTAACTCCAAAACCTATAACACAAAACACGAGAGAGGAGAAGGATGGTGTCTCTGATGTGGTTTTGTTTAGGTTTGATCATTGACGTGTGAATTTGGATTTGAGAGGAGGATAGTGTTTGGGTCTAAAGAGAGGAGAGAGCAGATGAGAAAGAGAGAAGGAAGAGAGAGAAGATAAGAGAAATAATGAGAGAGAGGAGAGAGAAATTTCAGGAATTAAAAAGTAGAATAAAGTATTAATATTTTTTTTTACAATAGCGCTATATGTAGAATGGCACTGTAGCAAGATTGTAAAAAAATTTACAATTCTTAACTTTTGCAATTCCGAATGTGGGAGGTTTTTAAGGGAAAAATGCTAAATAAATCTTACATATGACATTTAGCATTCCGGATGTGAATGCTCTTATGTACTTCATCTTATTTAATTTAAAAAAAAAAATTACTATTTACAAAGCAACCCACTCATATGTCATATCACCCTCTCTTCAATACAATATCAGACCTAACTTGCCCCCACTTACCACTCTCTCCTCTTCCCCTTTCATCTTCTTTTCTCTTTCACTCCCCATGATTCTCTATCCCCATAGTCTCTCTTTACAAACACAAATTTATCCTCCTTCCGACAGAAACTAGACAGCAAGAACCAGTGATAATAGAGAAAGATCTAGTAACGGTGAAGCATTTTGGCTAAACAAGATGTCAAGCTCTGGCTTCCTGTGAAGAAAAACGAGATAGACCATCACAGATTTTTTTTCAAAGTATTTGTTATCCAACCTGAAAAATCATGTTTGGTCTTGCAAATCGGGAGGTTTGACCGCGGTCCAAACGGTTCGCTGCAAATTAAATTTTTTCGGTTTTATATTTCTAAAGAACTGGATTGATGACTAGTTTCTAGTTACCGCGGTCCGACTAGCCTGTCCGGATTTCAAAACCATGCCTCTGAGCACTTGCTCACGCGCATGCTCAGAGGCTCTTCTATTTTTTTGGTAAAGATTAATAATTTGCATTTATTATAATTTAGAAATATATATTTTTTATTTTCCAAACAAATAAAAATAAAAAACTTTAGAGATAAGCAGTAACTGTAATTTCTTTTTTGAATGTGAAGGAAAAAAATCATAAATTTTAAGAATTCTCTTTTTGAATTTAAAATGAAATTTGTTATTTGACATTTATGACTCTATTTCTAAACGAAGTTACCCTTTATTAATGAGAGTATTTTTGAACTATATAAAAGTTCAGTTGAGAGCGAAATCCTCTTTTATATAATAATAATAATAATAATAATAATAACAACAACAGCAACAACAACAACAACAATAATATTTATTATTATTATTATTATTATTATAATTTTTTGAGGGGAAGAGATAATAAATTATTTTTTTTTTGAGAATTGAAAGATAATAATTCTTGAATATATAAAATGATTGAATTTGACTCCAAATATGTATAAATTATTGGGTTCCACAAGTATGACATTAGTATTTATCATATGCAATGCACATGGTACAACTTATATTATTAAAACAAAACAAAAATTATGGCAGATTATCTAAATAATATAAAATATATAATAAAATTGATAAGCAGTACAATTATGTCAAAATAGAAATTAAGTGTTTGTTTGGCTAGTTTATCTTTTGCCAACTTATTTTACTATTCAGCTTATTTTTGCTATTATTCATGAGTTTTACTGTACTTTTTGATACTATTCATGACTTTTACTATACTATTTTAACTAACACTTACCTTTATCTAGAGTACTTTCAGCAAAATAACAGATCTCAAACAGATCTAAGTAAATTAACTGTATAATTACCATGGTTTTTGAGTGGAGTTGTGGTGTGCCTTTGTGTTAGAACTTTTTTCCCTTTCCTTTGTGTGTGTGTGTGTGTTTGTTTCTCAAAAAAAAAATTGGTAATTGTCTCACATTGCTTAAGAGAGTACGTTGTATGTAGTATAACTTATCTCACTCTCTCTTAAAAGTTATCATAACTTTTGAGTGGAGTTGTGGTGTACCTTTATGTTAGAACCCCTTTTCCTCTCTCTTATATCTCTCTTATGCGTGTATTTGTTTCTTAAAAAAAAAAAAACTGTATTTTATAATGTAAAGAGATTTCAATCAAACTTGAATAATAATAATAATTATTATTATTATTCTTAATTTTTTTTGGCTAAATATTATTATTATTAATTGATGATACACATAATCAATGACTACACATCAAGCTCAAATCCAAGACGACTGACATGAATGGAAGATCGAGTAACTCATGATAGGCATAGATATGACGCAAGCCTATACTATTTTTCAGAATTGAGTAATTTGAGTCAACATTCACAATGTTCCTGATAAAGTAATAATTGTGTGTGTGTCTGTTTCTTAAAAAAAAGAAAACTGTATTTTCTAGTGTAAAGAGGATTTCAATCAAACTTGAATAATAATAATAATTATTATTATTATTATTCTTAATTTTTTTTGGCTAAATATTATTATTATTAATTGATGATACACATTATCAATGACTACAGATCAAGCTCAAATCCAAGACAACTGACATGAATGGAAGATCGAGTAACTCATGATAGGCATAGATATGACGCAAGCCTATACTATTTTTGATAATGGAGTAATTTGAGTCAACATTCAGTCATTCACAATGTTCCTGATAAAGTAACAATAAGAGGCTGTTTGCTTCGTCAGTTTTCATAACTCAATTTTCTATTTTCATAACTCAATTATTAAATATGATAAGAGTCATAGTAAAATATTTATTTGACTGCACAATTTCTTTGTTTTCATAACTCTGTTTTTATCTCTTAATTCTTTACTTTTTGAGTTATGAGTTGTGAAAATTGAAAACAACTTTTAGCTGTTTTTAGTTTTCATAACTCATAACTCAATGACATTTTTATAATTAAACACGCATAGAGAGACCCACGGTCAGATGAGCCGTAACTTTTTGACCTTTTTTTTTTTTTTTTTCTTTCTTCTCCACTTTTCTTTTTTCTTTCACTGGACTCTGCTGGGTTCTTTTTTCTTTTTTTCTTCTTCTTTCACTGGTTTCCGATGGCTGGGTTGGTTTTCTTTTTTTTTTTTCACTGGGTTCGGGTTTCTGGGTTTCTTTTTTTTTTATTCTTTCACTGGGTTCTTTTTTTGGCTGGGTTCAGTTCTTTCTTTCTTCTTTTCTTTCTTTTTTTTTTTTTTTTGTTCTTTCGTTGGGTTCTTTTTTTGGTTGGGTTTCCTTTGTTCTTCACCAAGTTTCTGGGTTCAGTTCTTTTTTTTTTTCACTGGGTTCGGTGATAGTGAGAAAAAAAAAAAACTGCACTGAGTGACCGTTATGGGACCCACAAATAGTGTGAAAAATTAAGTGACGAGTGATGGAAATTGAGTGAAGGAAATTGAGTGATGAAGAAAGTGGTGCCAAACAGCCCCTAAGTTTAGGCACATGTTAGTTTCTTCCAAAAATTTAGTTCACATGTTCCATGAATATTGCTTTATTTAAGTGAGTCTCAAAAAAAAAAAAAAAAAGTGAGTGGTTGTCTATTCTCTAAACAACCTTACGCAGTTACGCTAACAAGGTCGTTCATCCTTTCTGATGGTATAGAGTAGAGCGTGGACCCGGTCAACCCGACCCTCCCAAACTCGAAAGGAATTTTTGTGGGTTAATTGGGTTCGGTTCACACGATCGGATCTCATTCGAGCTTTGGGTTAGTATTGGGTTAAACCCGGTCCTCCCAATCTTAATTAACCAAAAAAAAAAAAAAAAAAAATCCCCTTAAAACTTGATACCAATTTTGATCCAATTCTAAATATGGTCATCCATGGCATATTAGGAATTTGACTAAACTATATTTGAAATTTAAAACTTGATACAAAATTTGGTCATCCCATTTCTATAATTAATCTTTTGAATCTTATGAGTTGTTTTATGCTATCACTTTTTTTTAGATTCAGATCTTTTAGATTTCTTAGGGTACTCTATTAATATATTTTCTTAAATCCTAACTATACTTTTATAATTTAAAGGTCTGGATTCTGCTATGTCAGCATTCCACTAATAATACTCTTAAAATAATAAAATAATGTTACAAACAAAACAATTAAGATTACTGTTACTATTAATAGAATGTTGACATGATAAAATCTAGACTATTAAATCATTAAAGAATTGTTAAGATTTAAGGAAATTTATTTGGTAGAGTACCCTAAGAAATCTAGAAAATCTGATTCCCTTTTTTTTAATGCTTAGCGTAAAGTATCAATTTGATGAATTACATAAGAAATCATCAAGAATTTATTTATTTGTTTTGAGAAACAAATCACCAAGATCTTCACTTCTTATAATACAAATGGAAAATAAGGATGTCATAAAGGAAAACTATAGTAAGTCTATATAACAAAGTAAACCCTGTACATCAAACAAAGTTGCTAGGGTACATGAACAAACAGTTTAACATAAAACATATTAAATCAATCAACAGTAATATATTACAGGGTTTTTGTAAACAGTGACAAACTCTTATATTTTATGGGCTAAATTCTACTACTTTGTTCATATTTCTTTCCCCAATTTCTTTTTTCACAACCAAACAAGTTTTTAGTTTTATAGCTTATAAATCATGATATTGATTTGAGTTAGTTCTAATTTCCTATTTGAATTCATGTTTAGTTTTTAGTCTTAATAAAATCATTTTGAAGATCGTGAGAGGATTGATAAAGGTTTGGGTCATACCTAAAAAAATTATGCTGGTTCAAGGAGATGAATTTGCTCGTGGTTATATGAAATTTGGGGTTTAGAAGTCAACATGGAATAATTGGCCTTCCTCCATTAAAACTAAATACAAAATTTGAATCTAAATTTGAATTTGGTAATCCATGTCATATTAGGAATTTGACTGAACTAGAATTAATTTTAAAATTTAAAAGTTGCTTTGGAAGGAAATAAATTAACAGGGAATAAATCCACATTGCATTTTCTATAATGAGTTAGGTTATTAGTGACAAATAGTATCCTGATTTTTTTTTTTGTAATTATTAAGTACTCCTATAGTACTATAAATACATACTTCCTCTCTCACATAACTGTGAGTCCCACTAATTCAATTTATGGTCGGACCTACAATCGATATAAGAAGAGGGAATACACATTTATGGTACCTTAGAGTATTCAATAATTAAAAAAAAAAAAGTTTTTACCCAAACATAAACTTTAATGGTTACCACCGTCCTTGGTGCAATGGTCACTTCTCAAGGTATGCGTTCTAGTCTTCAAGACAGCCACTGGTTCATGACTCAAACAGCCAGCTGCATCCACAGAAGGTAATGAAGGAACAACAGCCACATGCTTGCCCAATTTCTCCTTAAGATAGGAAACATGAAATGTAGGATGGATCCTAGAATCTGGTGGTAGATCCAACCTGTAAGAGACCTTGCCCACCCTATGCAAAACTTGGAAAGGACCATAATACCGAGGTGCCAACTTACCCAAATGCTTCTGCTTCATTGATTTCTGCTTGTAAGGCAGCAACCTGAGGTATACCCAATCACCCTCAGCAAATTCCCTTTCAATCCTGTGCTTGTCAGCATTCACCTTCCTCCTTTCCTGGGCTGCTACCAAATTCTACTTCAACAAGACCAGAAGCTGCTGTCTAGTCCTTAATTGCTCATCAACACTGTCAACTTTAGTGGTACCTGGAATATAATCCAATAGCTTGGGAGGAGGATAGCCAAATAAAGCCTCGAACGGAGTTAGCTTGGTAGAGGTATGAAAATTGGTATTGAACCAAAATTCAGCCAATGGTAGCCATTCCACCCAAGTATGAGGTCTATCAGCTGCAAATGCTCTCAAATAATGTTCTAGACTCTTGTTAACTACTTCAGTTTGTCCATCTGTCTGAGGGTGATAAGCTGAGGACATAGCCAGCTGCACTCCTTGCAACCTCATCAACTCTTGCCAGAAATGAGAGGTGAAAACAGGATCCCTATCACTTACAATTGTAGCTGGCAGACTATGCAATTTAAACACATGTTGCAGGTAGAGATTAGCCACCTTGGCAGCTGTATAAGGGTGAGACAAGGGAATAAAATGGACAAACTTGGTAAGCCTATCCACTACCACTAGGACCACATCTTTGGATTGAGACTTAGGAAGGCCTTCAACAAAATCCATACGCTATAATTGTAACTAACTAACTAAATCTCAATGTACCAATTATTATCCATATGCTTATAGCATTCCTAACATTTATACACTTAAAGTAGGCTAGAGTATAAATTATATTTTGTATCAAAAAAACCTTTAATGGTTCAATTGCGTTTTTTCCTATAAAAAAATGCATTTATTTTCGGATAACTTCGAGTTTTTGGCATTCAATTAATTCATTTTGTTTCATTTTATACCTATCCTTAGTTGTTTCATAGCAATCAAATAGAGGGGTTATTACTTCCTATTAAAAAAAAAAGGCATTATTACTTGCTACTGGTTAATTAATTTACTTTTAAAATTTATTTTAAAAAAATGTTAGAGAATTTTATAGTTGCCTTTTTTTAAGAAAAAACCTGTTTGGTACGTGTGTTTAAACAACAGTTTTCAGTTTTTTTTTTAAAATACGTATGGGTGAAAAAGTGTGTTTAAATACGTATAATGTTATTTAAAAACTGAAAACATGTTTTTAAAATTATGTACCAAACAGTCCCAAGAATTTTATAGTTGCTTTGTTCAAACACTCCTAATTCCCAAAAAAAAGTGAGTTCCAGTTAACTCAACTGATAAAGTCTTTGATGGTTATATAAGAGATCTGGGATTCAATCCCCACCTACACCAAAAACTGATTGGTGTTTTGGTCTGATAATAAAGAGCTATTATCAAGAGCGGATGTTATAAGTTGAAACTTCCTCCAAAAAAAGATTCCCAAAAAAAAGATAATGATTACAATAATTTTAAATGGAAAGAATCCAAAGTTCAAAATGAACCCTACTCCCAACATAAAACACACAAAAGAAAAAAGAAGAAGAAGGGACTTTTTTTTTTTTGATAACCAGCGCAAACAGCTTTCATTGATTTAAAACAACATTCATATTAATTACATCAACTTGAATTTGATTTTCAATAACACAGGGTGTTTCCTCAACCCATATCATACAATCATCTACCCTCCTGGCATATTGAGCCAATGAATGAGCAGCCATGTTGCTGCCTCTGCAGATGTGAGAGACCTTCCACGAACTGAACTACCTCAGCAACATCTCCAAGCCTTCGACGACCTTCCTGATAGAGTTGGGAGAAGGACTCAGCCCCCGTATCACGTTCACCAAGCTCAAGGAATCACTCTCAATTATAATATCTTTGAGTCAAAGGTCCCAAGCCAATTGAATACCTTCCTCCACAGCTTTAGCTTCAGACTCCAGCGCCCCCAACGGCAGTAGTAACTTTTTGCTCATCGACCCCATCAGCTGGCCTTTCTCATTTCTTATCACCACTCTAACACCGCTGCACCTAATGTTAGCAAAAACAGCCCCATCAGCATTGATCTTATACCAGCCAGGACAAGGGGGAGACCATGGAGGCTTACGGGGAGGAGGGGGCCGTGTTTGAACAAGCTGAGATTGCCTGACTTCCTTCGCATAATCTGCAGAAAAACGAACCATTTCAGCAACGGTTTTACCCCTTCCTTCGTGCCTTAACAAATTCCGATTATTCCACAAACTCCACCCCGTAATAGCAAACAATTGCCAATCTAAATCCGGACATCTCTCCCGAATTTCCCACACAATATCAACAAATTCCAGAATCGTGATGGGCAGAAAGGGAAGCTTCAGCTTTGTAGCACTCCAGACCTCAGCTGCAGTTTTACAGCCCCACAAAATATGACTTGTGGTTTCCTCCCCTCCGCATGCATCACAGTTTGATTCCACATCCAAACCCTTTGACTTCAGACGACACTTTGAGGGCAGAATGTTTTTACATGCTCTCCACATGAAATGTTTAATCTTGTTTGGACAGTCCAAGTTCCATACAAGCTTCCATAAGACTTTAGACTTTGACCCATCAGAGCATTCCCCACAAACATCGTACTGATTTAACTTTGGCAGCAGCTTCAGAGCAGCACAATAAGCGCTTTTAACTGAGAAAAGGCCATTTGTCGTCCAAGCCCAAACAATGTAGTCCTCCGGAAGCCGATGACTAATTGGGATACCCAATACCATATCAGCTTCATGGGGGAGGAAAGTACTCCTCACCAAATTAACATCCCAGCCCCTAGACTCCTTATTAATAAGGCTAGAAACCAAAACACAATTTGAAGAGGGGTCCCTCGGGCTCACCACTTTAAAAGAATCCGGGCATGGAATCCACCTATCCTCCCAAATGTGCACCCTCTCCCCATTTCCAATAACCCATCTAGACCCCCTCACAATTAAGTCTTTAGCTGCTATGATACTTCTCCACACATAAGAAGGTCTATGTCCCAATTGCGCCTCCCTAAAGGAACAACCCACAAAGTACTTTGCCTTAAAGACTCTATGAACAAGGGAAGAGGGATTTTGTTGGATCCTCCACCCTTGTTTTGCTAAGAGTGCAAGATTAAAAGTGTGAAGATCCCTAAAGCCCAATCCCCCACTCATCTTTGGTTTACATAGTTTTTCCCAAGAGATCCACGCCAATTTGCGTTCCTTATCCTTCTGCCCCCACCAAAATTTGCTAACCATGGAATTCAGCTCATTGCATAAAGTCACCGGGAGTTTGAAACAACTCATAGTATACGTTGGAGTGGCTTGGGCCACAGCTTTAATGAGAACCTCCCTCCCCGCATTGGAAAGAAGTTTTCATTTCCACCCCGCAATTTTCCTGCCTACCATGTCTTTAATGCGGCTGAACGCCTTCCTTTTCCCTTTTCCCACAATAGGCGGCAACCCGAGATACCTCTCATGATGTTTTATGATTTGAGCTCCAAACAAGGACTTCACTTGGTCTTGGACTTCACAACTTGTATTCTTGCTAAAAAATAGGGAAGTTTTCTCCTTATTGAGTCTTTGCCCCGAATTACCCTCATAATCCCCAAGCACCTTCATAACCCGACTAGCTTCCTCAAAAGAGGCCCTACAAAATACAATACTATCATCCGCAAAAAGAAGGTGTGAGATTTTTGGAACACCCCTACAAACCGCAACCCCTTTTATGTGTCCGAGTGCCAATTAAATTGATACGGTTGCTGTGAGGGATGAGGGATCCAAAAGAACTGCCAATTAAATTGAACCTTTGGATTTTTTTAATTTTTATTTTTTAGCAAACACCATATTTGATTTTATGGACTTTCACATTTAAGGCTCTTAAAATTTTAGTTAAAAAGTAACATTTTTAAAAAAAAATTCTTGTTATTTTGTTTGTCACAAATGTTTATATATGTGCAAAATTTTTAGTTTTATGATTAAACTTAAACGCCCAAACTTAAATTCAATATGTAGTAGAACCAACATCATTATTTAGAAATGATTTTTTTTTTTTTTAGAAACATATTTATAAATGATTTAATTAAAAATTAGGTCATAATAATATAAATAAATGTGAAAGATCAGAAAACTGTGGTACTTCCGGATCTAGTATAGATCCTATTACGTAATGTGACTAAACAGTCACGATCAGTCAAAAAAAAAAAAATTGTGTGTATAGGGTGAAGTTATCAAATTTTTAATTATAAAAAGTCTGAAACACCCTCCGAATGTACTTTTGAGGATTGAGATTATCAAGGGGCGCCCGTGAAACAATGGGTTGGAAATATAAAAAACAGTTAAACTAAAAAAAGGTGTTTGACATAGTCAGAACTAGGTTGTCCTTCCTATCTAAACCCCATTCATTCATTCATTCAACTTATAACGCCTCCACCACTCATATTCATCCGCACCTCCCCTCCCCTCTCTCTCTCTCTCTCTCTGCAAAATTCAATTTCTACTTCTCTACTAAATCTGTTTTATCAAGAAATTTTTTTTTTATTGTTTTCGTTCCATCTCTGCAAAAATTCTGTCTAATCTATCTTTCTCTCGCTCTGTTTTGTAGATCAATTATAGATCTTCTTTACAAAGGCAGGCTTCATATGCAAGGTAATTGTTAATTAGATATTATTTTATTATTATTATTATTTTTTTGTTTGCAAGTTTTATGGGGTTAATTATAATCTAGCTCTCACTCTCTATTTTCATTAGATCTATTTATTTTTGTCCTATATTCTCAATCTCTTTCTCTCAAGAATTTTTGGTTTATAGGATTGATGGTGGGCTTTTTTTTTTTTTTTTTTTTAATTATTAAATATGGGAATCTTCTCAAGATTGAACCACAGTCTTCTCTGATCTTTACTCATAGATTTTGGATCTCAAAACTCAGACTTATATACAATTGGCGGAGACATGAACTCTAGCTGTTTTGCAGATCATATATATATATATATATATATGGTTTCGTTCTCTCTCTGTAAAATTCATTTAATCTCTCCTCTCCCTCTGTTTTGCAGATTAGGCATAGATGTTTTCATTCTTTGCAAAGGCGGCCTTCAACACAGCAAGCAAGGTAATTGTTAAAGAATATAGATATCATTCTTAGTTATTAAAAAAAAAAAGATATCATTTTTATTACTTAATTTCTCTGATTCCTTTCTTTTTTTTTTCTTTTTTTTTTTGTGTGTTAAGTTTTACGGGGTTGATTACAATCTAGCTCTCACTGTCTGTTTTCATCTGATCCATTTATTTGTTTTGTAAAGAATAATGTTTTATTACTTTACAAAAAAAAAAAAAAAAAAAGAAGCAGCAGCAAATATGTTTGAATTGACTGAAAAGAATTGTGTTTTGGCTTTGGTTCTTTGGGCTTGGGTATGTAGATTTGGAGTGTGCTGAGTGTTTAGGCTTTGCATGTATAGGTTTTCTTTGAGTGTTTGCTTGTATAGGCTTTGCACGTCTAGGTTTTCTTTGGGCTTGAGGATTGGGCTCTTATATGAAATCTTCCCAAGGTTGAACCACTACTTCTTGGATCTTTCGTCATAGATATTTGATCCCAAAACTCAATACATATTTACGATTGGTATTCCAAACTTGAACGGTTGAACGCTGTGATTCTTCTAATAACATATCTTGATTATTTGCTTCCGTGTGTATAGTGGTATTGTTTGTGAATTTTTATTTGTAAGGTTCTTTGATTTAAAATTTTGTAATTTGATAATTTGGGTATTTAAACTGATACTATCCTGCTTATTACTTACGCTTCCTATTCATGCACTAGTGCTAAATGGAGGTCTTGTTAGTTAGCTGAAAAAATTGAAAGTTGAGGTTGAAAGGTATAGTTTCCATTTTTCTGATTTCCTACAACCTGTTATTTCTTCTCATTGATTTGTTTCCTACAACCTGTTTGATTTACATTTTTTCAATAAAATCTTTATTTATTACCTATCAAAAAAGAAGGTATAGCTTGCAAATGGGCTGTTTATGAAGAGGCAGCCTTTATCTGAATTACTTGCATTTGATTGCTGGTGTTCTACTTCCAGGTAACGAATTTTTTTTTTTTTGGATAGGTAATAAAACTTTTATTCAAAAAAAATTGAATATCATGTTCATGATGGTGAACATTCTGATCAAGAAAAAATACGGCAGGTTCAAAAACTTAATCTAATAGAGTGTAAGAATGCAGAAATGGAAATATAATTAGTAAAACCCCAAACACGCGCCTACTGAAACATAGTGCCAAGGAGAAGAGCTTTTAAAAGATCTTAGGGTCTCTCATTATCTTCAAAGATGTGTGTATTATGTTCCGTCCAAACTAGCCACATTAAACATTCCGGGACCATATTCCATATGGTTGACAGATGTTTTCATTCCAGTTTCTCCAAGCAAAGAGGAGAGAGCTAATTGTCTTTGGCATTGCCCAATGGATCCCGAATACCTCGAAAATTGCACTCCATAATGCATGAGAAAGCTTATAGAGGAGTAGAAGATGATTCATAGTTTCCCCATCACAACAACATAAACAACACCTATTAACCAAGGATTGACCTCTCTTAACTAGATTATCAATAGTGAGTATTCCATCCCTAGCTTCTATCCAAAAAAAGAAAGACACCCGGTTAGGCACCTTTGCACACCAATACCCTCCCAAGGAAAAACCTCGGTGAAAGGACCACACTGCAACTTATAGTAAGAACGCACATCAAACACCCCGTCTTAGTCAACTTCCAAGTCAAAGTATCATCCCCTCACCCCTCGGCATAGAGGAATATAGAAATTCAATAAAAGTTCACACATTTTCCTGCTCCCAATCCTCTGGAGCACGGAATTGAAAATTCCAGCTCCTACTGAGGCAGATACAAAGAGATTAGAAATCCAAGCTTCTTTAGACAGAGAATGGGTAAACAGATCAGGAAAAAGCTCCTTTACAGGAGCAAGAGCATCGACATTGGTGGAGGCAAAAATCTGGCTATTTAGCACCTATAAAAGTCATTTTATCTATTTTACCTCATCACTTTACAATATACCCAACATCAATGGATCTATATGTTTAGCTATTTGATTAAAATAATACAAAGAACTCATTAAAAAAAAAAAAATTATCCACCATGAAAACCTTTCAACCAGACACAACCGCATCCACCACCACTCCACCAGCAACAACCTCCAAGTGGCAACCACAACCCATGACTTGAAAAAAAAAAAAAAAATCAAACCACCACCAACACAGCCACAACCATAACCCACTGTTACAACCAAACCCAACACAGCCCACGGCAACCACAACCCCAGCTACTAAACCACCATTTCAACCACAACCCACAGTCACAACCAAACCCACAAACAAAATAGAAAACCAAACCACCACCACCACAGCCACCAAACCCACAGAAAAAAAAAAAAAAACAAAAAACCATACCACCACCATAGCCACCAAACCACCACCACAACCACCATCACCACTACCACATCCACCAAACCCACAGGAAAAAAAAAAAAAATCAAACACTATACTGCCACCATAGCCACCATAGCCACCAAACCACCATCATCACCACCAAACCCACAGAAAAAAAAAAAAATCAAACACCATACCACCACCATAGCCACCAAACCCATATGAACACACAAAAAAACTCAATCACAACCAACACACCCAAATTCGGATCTGAGCAACGAGAGAAAAGATACGGATTCAAGGGCGGCGGCAGTGATCTGATCTGAGATGAGTGAGAGAGAGAGAAAGGGGGATGAGAGAGAGAGGAGTAAGGGGAGAGGCAGAGAGATGAGCAGAAAGTTTGAAAGAAAAAAAGAATTAAAAAAAGGGGCAAAAGAATAAAAAATTATTAAAACAAGTAGCTACTTGCTACAGTAAATGGTGGAGGCATATTGCTATAATATGATGACCCTCCCCCACATTATACACAACCTGTCCAAAGAACTTTGCTCCTTCTCTAATGCTCTTCCACATCCCACACCCATGAGTACCTCTTACAATTCTAGTGCTCCAATTTCCTCTAGCCTCACCATACTTGGTTGCAATAACTTGATGCCATAACCTGTTACTTTCCTTCCCAAAATGCCATAACCACTTACCAAGCAAAGCTAGGTTGAACAAACCAACCCTCCAGATCCCCAAACCACCATCTTCCACAGGAAAACAAACCTTCTCCTGAGCAACCAACGGATATTTAGAAACATCCTCGGAAAACTTGATTGTTAATTACATAAACTGAAACACTTAAGATTACAGAACGCTTCTTTATTTAGTGACATAGGTTTTGGACATACAGCATTCCAGAAGAAGAGTGACATCTTCTTGAGCCTTCAACTCTACCTGCAAGTTATAATCTATTCAGAAGCTTTTTCTACCTTTCCAATTTTGTTCCTTCTTTTAAGTGTTCCATCAAAACAGAAATTTTCTGTTGCTTTTCTTCAGATTTTAGCAAGAACAAAATTTCTCTCAGAAAACAATCTCTGATAGCATTAAATGCTGGAGAGATTTCAGTGGAATTTCAATATTCGTTTTCCTCAAAAAACTCGCTGACAGCAGTATATGGTTAAGAGATTTCAGGGGAGTTTCTGTACTATTTGCTCTCAGAAAACTCTCTTTGACAATCTTTTTCTTCTTGTTCATTATCATGAACAACTTGTACTATTTCCTATTTTTTCATTAATAACAGTTCTCTGATTACCTATCACAAAAAAGAAAACTCTCTGACAGCAATATTTCTAAGAAATTTTTGTCAGAGTTTCAGTACGCTTTTTCTCTTAAAAGCTATCTTTTTTGCAGTGAAGCCCCCCTATTTATAGGGTATGGGAAGTTAACAAGAGCCGAACCTTTTTTTCCAGACAATCATTTTGTTAATATCCTGATGTTTATCATTATCCAAGTACTGCCAATATTGATCTATTTTATTTAGATCAGTGTTTTTGAGTTATAAACCCTGTAGGAGTCTAACAACAGATAGGAGATTTGGACACATATCTGGAACTTTGTGAGGCTCAGTCATGGACCCATCTGGTTGCTGAAGAATCCCCAGCTGTGATCATGAATCCAGGACCACACATTGTACTATTTGGACCTTTTAAGGCTCTGTTTGAAGCCCAATGCTGCCTCCCTTAAAATATTCCACCCAATGCACTTTACCTTTATTACTTAAATTTTAATTTAAGCTTTTAGAGCTGGACTTCCAGCTATTAAAATTTGGCTGTCAACACTGATTCTTCTAGATTGGTAGTTTAATTACTCATGTTTATTAATGTTTCTCTTTGTACCTGATGGGTTGCTGCTTATGAGATAGAGGTATGAGAAGGTTAGCATTCAAAGTTGTGAAGGTGGTTGTGAAGGTGGCTCGATGGATATGAAAGATGATTACGATAGACTGGGACCAAAAGCTCTATGAGTCTATACGCTTTCATTTATCCAAACTTTCAATAGGTATTTGCTCAGTTGTTAGAAGTGGCAATGGTTAATCTATTTGTAACTTCCATGAATTGTTTCAGCTAATCTGTGTGTCCTAATAAGTTGTGTTCTTTGGTGGTCTTATAGGTATGGACCTTGGATGGACACCAATCTAGTACTCCCACTAGGACCCAGGAGATGTCAAGTGGCATTTGACTACTTTCTTGAAGCTTCTCTTAAGGTAATCTCATATTCTATTCACTAATTCATTACATCTTGTCCATAATTCAAATACTACTACAACATACAATAAGCATTACCTCAAATGACACTTTCTTCCACTGTGAGAACAAGATGGAAAGTGAGGTTATGGGTTCAAAACTCTTTAGGCGTACGTTTGACTTACTAATAATAAAAAATCAATGGTTTCCTTTCAAGTGCAGTAAATTATACGTTTAGTCTAATTTGTTTTCAATTATGCTCTCACAGTATGCCATGCCCTTTCCCTCATTTAAGTCTCTGTCAGTCTCTAATTCTATCGTTGTTAATTTTGAGTGAAACTAGGCAAGGGATGTTTACATGCTTTTGAGGCTGACATGCCTACAGAATCTGCTATCTAACTATGTTTTTGGCTAGAATCTCATAGGCTATATGGATCCTCTTTCACTTGCTTCTCATAGGCTAGAATCTCTTAATGAGACTCTAGAAAGGAGATAGCTTTTTGAGGTAGCACGAGTAATGATGCTAGAGTAGACACACATGGGAAATTTTTTGGATGTAAATCAAACGAGTAACTAGAATCTTGATCGCAGAGGATACGACCAGACTGAAGCAAAAAAAAAAAACAAACACACAGCACAAACATGCTAGAACAAAAACTACACAACACAAACGACAAATTGTTTTTAATGTAAAGAAACATACACACGAGTTCAAACGAGTAACTAGAATCTTGATTGGTGGAGGATACACAACCATACTAAAGCAAATAAAACACACAGCACAAACAGGAAATTTTAAAGAAGCACACAACAGAGTTTTAAAGTAACTAGACTCGTGTAGCTGCTCAGGGCATATGTCAGAATCTCTCTCTTATTTATGCAGCTCCCCATTTTGTCAACCAGTTCTAACTGGTGTTAGTTAGCCCTTGCGGCACGCCTTGCCCTGGCCCTCCTTGCAGCCTCAGCTTGAGCTTGCTGCTTCTCCCTCTTCCTCTCAGATTTGCTCTTCTTTTCCTTGAAGTACCCTGCCTTCTCCCCATCTGGAACTGGAGCAGAACCAGGAGTGCCACTACAAATTGAAGTTAACATTTATCATTAGTTATTTAAGGTTTTACAATTTCCCTAATTTCAATTTCAATCCTTAAGTTAACGGTAACTTACTCGCATTTGGCACAATGAACCTCCTTCAGGTAATCTAGGGTTACATACCATCCAAACTTGCACTTATCACAGAGCGCAGGCACAGCTGAATGAGACATTTCCTGCAAAGCAGTACACTTGCATTTATGATTCTTGTGTTATTTCCTTCTAATTTTTAAAATGTATTATGTTGATGAATGCAGGTTTTGCATGGATTCAAAGAACTACAGAGACACCCAAAAGAAAAAGAAAAAGAAATTTATGTTGGTCTAAATTACTCACACTTAATTGTTTCGATCGCCACTCGAAAATAAAATCTCTCACTGCATGTATCTTGTTAACTAAAGTTACTAATGTCAGTTCCTTGTAGTTCCTTGTTTCTCACCTCTAATACGAAGTTCACATATACAGTTACTTTTCAAACAAGTTATTCAAGATTTCTTGTTGGATCTTGACCTAGAAAATCCATTTCCAAATCCTCAACCCCAAGACTAGATGCCTTTAATTTATAACTAGTTTTCTATTAATTTAAGCAATTTTCATAGGTAAAAGTAAAAAGAAAAATGAAGGATTCGAAATACCTGTGTTTTTTCACTTCGGAGAGAGAACGTAAAGAGAGAGCGTAGTGAAAAAGCTTGACCGGAAAGAGCGTAAGATAGGGCGTAGTGAAAAAGCTTGACCGGAAAGAGCGTAAGATAGGGCGTAGTGAAAAAGCTTGACCGGAAAGAGCGTAAGCTAGGGCGTAGTGAAAAAGCTTGATATTTATAAAAGAAAAATAATTTGACAATTTGAATTTCAATATTTATTAATTGGTTATTAATATTATCCAAAATTAATTGGACTATCTTGTTTCTTCATCTGATTGTACCTTGTCTAATGTTTCCAAAACTTAGGCAGTTTATTGTTTAATTTCAAAGAAGGGGACAATTATGAATTACTCAAAAATAAAAATTAAATTGTGAATTACCCAAAAATATAAATTAAAATAGGAAAGTGCATTTTTCACATTATAGAATTTAAGCTAAAATGCAAAATTGGCTTTTAACTTTCTTTAGATTTTATTTCAGTCTTTTAATTTTGTTTTTATTTTAGCTCTCTAAGTTTTAAATATATTCAATTAAGGCATTTTTATTAATTTTTGTTAAAATTTTTTGAAAATTGGAAAATGTTTTTGAATCATTTATTGAATTTTTTTAATTTAAAAAATTTGAAGAAAAATTTATAAAATTGAAAAATTAACCACAACATATAAAAAAAGTTGTTGGAAAAGTTTTAATTGAATAAACTTGAAAGTTAGAGGACCGAAATGAAATTTGAAAAAACTTAAAAGGTCAATTTTGCAATTTAGTCTAAAATTTATGTTAATGTTATTTAATAAATATATTAAACACAGGTTGATTTGCATTGAATATGCATTTTTTGGGGGTTGTTGCTATTATTAAATATGCAATTATATTCACAATAAAAAAAAATAAAAGACATATATTGCTTTAATGATCTTTAGCTTTTTTTTTTAACGATTGATATATTCATGTATAATAAAAAATTGATACTTGTGGGTTCCAATTAATTCAATTAGTAAAGTGTCTTATGGTTGTATAAGAGATATATGATTTATTTTTCGTCGACACTAAAAACTGATTAGTGTCTCGGTAACTCTCCAAAAATTCTTAATACTTGTAATCATATGTACGCATTTTTATTATTGTTTGACTAGGTTCTTGTGATTGACTTGAGAAAGTATACCAACTTCATTGAGAACTTGTTCTGTGCTTTTGAATTTTGATGCTACCCACTCTAGCGGATTTATTAACAGCCACAATAGTCCCATCTTGAAGCTTACCTTTGTAGACCTCACCAAAACCACCACTCCCTAAAACCCTTTCTTTGGAGAAGTTATTTGAAGCTTTCTTCATCTCTTTTAGGTGAAACCTCCATGAAGATTTCCCACCATTGCTTGATGTCAACATGTCCTCTCTTGCCTTGGCCACCCTTGCGGCCTTGCCTGCTGGTTGGAGAGTTTCCAGGATCATCTTACTGCAATAGCAGTCATTGCTACTACTAGAGAGAAAAAGGAGATCACCCCCATGGAAACCTTTAAGCTGAGGCTAGCCTTAGTGTTTCTCTTCTTTCTCAAGCACGTTCCAACACCATGGTCCCAGTGGTATCCCTTGTTGCAAAGGCAATGGAGGCGGCCATTTAGACCAGAAGGTAAACACTAGGAAGCCTTGGGAAATCAAGTTGAGTCTTACAAACTGGTTCTGGTGGAGGAATCCATTGAATTTCCAATCCCTCTTCCCATTGAACAGCAGGCTTCTCAGGATCCAAATGAATGGTACTTCTGAAGGTTCTACAACCTAAATTGTGAAGCCGTATCATGTATGCTGAAGGCATACCACCAGCAACAAAGGTGCAACAAGGGTCAATACCATTTGCACATTGAAGTGTTATCTTTGTGTCAACTTGTCCCGAGCTATTCAAGTAACGGTGACAAAGACTAGAAGGAGTGCAATTGAGAGGAGAGACTAAAAGCCGCGGTGAACAATTAAGAGGAAGATTGTGTTGGATGAAGTGACGTTGAAAGGGAGAGATTGATTCAACCAGAGGCCCTCACTCACTAGCATGTCTTGAGTAACACATCTATCAGGCAGCCAGGCCGATGGTTGCACCACCATGCGTTGAGATGAAGCCATGATGCTGAGTGCAAGATAAGAAACTTCCACTGAGGGCATCAAAATAAACTTTGTTAGAGTGGGGATCGCAACGAAGAGAGTAGTCTGGGTCACCGCAGTTGTGCTTTGTGCTTAGAGGATATGGGACTTCAATGGAGCCACAATTTGGACAGGCCTTTTAAGAAGAACATTGAAGACTAAGGGAAGAACATTGAAGACTAAGGAAAGAAGCAAGAAGATACAGCTACAAAGGCAGTGTGGTGTTGTGTTTGGCTTGATGACCATTTTGCGCGTGCAAAGGGGAAGAAGAGATGAAAAGATCATCTTACATACAGGAAAGAAGAGGCCAGGAGTAAATATAAGGCTATAGGCCTATAGCAAAGGAATAAATTGGGCACAAGAATCTATATAAAAAACCATGAAACTTTTGGCAGTTATTGGAGAGGTGGATTCCTCTTCCATGGTGTCCAGAGGGACGCATTAATTTCTAGCTGTACTTGAGAGAGCTTTTAAAAGAAATGGCCTTAATTCCAAGTTAAAGAGTTGGGAGATTTTCCTTGTCTTTTCATGTTGTTGAGCAAAAAATCATGAAAATATTGAAAATTTGGATTGAGAAAATTACAGTTGATTAAAGAATTGCAAGGAAGAATTCCACAACATAGCGACCCCTGCACTACTACTTCTCAGTGTTCTTCCCTTTAGTAAAATGATCACGTGTATCAGTCGCGAGACAAGTGGGAGCCATACCAATAGACTACAAGAAAATTTAAAGACATAATCTATTTCCATAATAATATGCAATGACCAAGCGGTCCAAGAAATCTCATACTAAAACAAATGAACAAAGAGAATGTTATCAAATAAGAAGTCCAATTCGTTGACTGTCCTGCATGGAAAAACAAATCAAACCATCTATCTGTTCGGAAACATAAGAAAGCACAATCAAAATGAGTTCTTTTCCATTTTCTCCGCTCTGGTATCCTTATTTTCCATGTCTTCCACCAGGTAACAATTTCGTGTTAGGATTTACAAATAAATTCAAAGTAGAACACTTAGGAAAGCAGGGGAACTTGAGATAAAATTTGAGAAAACGAAAAGTTGAAACTGAAGGTCATAAACAGTACTTACAAGAACAATTACATACATTATCAATTTATGTAGTCTTTTTTTTTTTTTGTCCAGGAACAAATGAAACTGAAGGTCTGTGGTTCACAGTAAAGGCCTATACAAGGAAGAAATCCTTTTCTCCCACAAGTTTTCATCCTTCAATCCCATATGAACAAATCATTACCAACATAACAGCATCAACCTTCAACAATTTTCACAGGAGACCTGCACAACAAATTAATAACAGAAATTAACCGCCAGGGAATTGGAATATAGGACATTCGAAGGTCAATATTTTTTGTTCTCATAACCCAATACTTACCCAAATGGGCTTTGTTTGATGGCCAGTAGTTCAACATCCAACTGCAATCCAATGAAGATAAAAAACAGTAAAGATGCATGTAGATAAGAGTCCATATTAGAAAGGTGAAGAAAAGGTGAAAGGAATGTAAAAGTAAATTGATTAATAACATCTATGGTGTTAGATTAATTCTGACAGGGCATGGTGTGTTATCAGAAATTATGTTCTTATATGAAAGATGGGAAGTCAAGCTTTGCAGCCCAGACATGTCATTTCTCACCAAAATGTTAGCTGATAAGTAAAAAGCATCAAAGGCCATGCTTGAAGCACAGAAATCCACACAGCATCTCTTAAACCACAGTAATCTACTAATCTTATTATTTATTGCAGAAAAGATTCAAAAGAATTTAGTTAATTATAGCTAAAAGTGGAACAAATAATTAGAAGATTTTCAACTCCACAAATTGACGCAATTAAGAAATAATAACCTATGGATATAGACATTCTTAGCCACTATACCTCTTATCTCTGCGCTCTAACATTTTGAGCTTAGGCATAAAGAAAGTTACTGTTTCATTTTGAGAAAGAAAAAAAATGATGTGATCTCTTGACTGATGATCTAACCATGGCAAAGCTAATCATATGCTAACTGCTACAACAGCCAATTGAAGACCCCATCAAACACGATGCCCATATCTCATATATATTCAAAATACAATGGACCATTTGAGTACAAGCTAAAACTTAACTTTGCTCTTAATCTTCATGTAAGAAATCTTGAGAAAGAAATAAAAACAAGTTACCTCTATTGTTGCATTGGGAGGGATTTCCTGGACTCCTTTGCTTCCATAAGCTAGCTCAGGAGGAACAATAAGTAATCGCTGCATAAAACTAAATAATCAAACACTTGACATAGGCTATAACTGCGACCAACTACAATAATGCCCTTTCCCCTTCTCGTAAAGATCAAAATGTAGGCATGTGAGCATGAAACCTTCACCTGCTTTCTCCTTCTCATAAAGAACTTCAAATTTGTAAGAAATGTACATGCCACCAATTGCTAAGAATTTTGATCTCAAAGTCTCAATCATAAAATTCTTATTTATACAATCACATGGGATCAAAAAGGAAAAGGGGAAAAATGATCCTAAAGACTACCAAGTATATCCTCTTTGTAGTCAATCAGTTTGAAATAGTGACACACTTGAAGGACACACTTCCAGAAAGGAATTACTTATATACTTTTGGAAATTGTAAGGTAATACTATAACAGTTTCAAAGATATAACAAGGTAGTTTCTGTTCCAAAACTGGTCTCACCTGGCCTCCAACCTTCATGCCTTGTACACCTAGATCCAATCCTCTAAGGACATTTCCCCTCTCTGACTCGCCTACATCAAATCCATACGGCTGCAGCAATTCAAGTATATCAATATTAAACAAGAAGCAAAAGTTGGGAGTTTAGAACATTGAGCTTGCATTGGAAACGCTTGGAAAGATGTGAATATTTGTACTAATATTACGAGATGCATGTACACAAACAGAAACAATAGACATAAAAACGCTTCATGATGACAGTGTAGTACGTTTGGGTGCAGACTGCATAGATTCTGTTGCTGGACAATTTTTTTCATAGTATTTTTAACATACTGATTAGAATCAAAAGGACTCCATGCTACAAATTGTACAGTTCATAAAATAACATGTTAAATATCAACCCCTGGTTTAGTGTAGTTGTACGATTGCTTGGTGCATGTGGCCTAGTTTACAAACAAAGGTTAGGAGACATAAACCATCATAAAAATTTATACGAAAGGTGAAATAAATTTTCACTCAATTGTTTGGAAAAAGATTGAATAGAGAATTGGCTGATGAACGGTGGTCAGCCCCAAGCAATGGGAAAATTCAAGTTTATTAGTTTTTATGGTCATTTTTGTGTTGGCTAATTCCGTGTCAAAGTTTAAATTGTAACCGCATTGATTTCCATGAATTAATTTCATTTGAGTTGTAAGCAATTGAGTAATCAAGGTTGACGGGCTGAAAAAAGAAGTTCAAAGGCTTGCCTACCACTCACCAGACACTCGCTAATTCATCTGAGTTGAGTGAGAGTACAATAGAGAGGTTCACTAGTCCCTCACAAGTCATCTAGGTTGAGTGAGATTCAAACTGAGAGGTCACCTGTCCCTCGCCAGACACCTCGGTTGAGTGAGTTTTGCAAAAGCCACTAACCTAGGCATTTTGTAGCCAATTAAACCCAAACCCTATACATGTATAAACATGGTTTTGTAATCCTAATTAAGAGAAGAGTAAGAATGCCACAGAGTCAAGAAAAACTAGATCTGAATATTCCTAGAGTCTTCCTGCTGCTCTCATTGAATATCCTTGAAAGGTTTATTGTTCCATACAGCAAGATCACCAAAATGAGTGTTGGACATCTATTGAAACCAAAGAGCTTTCATCCTAGTGCTATTGGGGAGTACAAATCTCCAGGAGGATCTTGTCGATTTGAGGTTCTGGTTGTGGTCGCATGTGCATCATCTGTGGAAGCAATATGTGTAGTTGAAGAGTTAAGATGTTCATGAGTAGTGAAAGGTTTTCTCTGTAAGTTGTCTACAGGTCAATAGAGTCTAGGAAAAGGTTTTCTTATGATTTTCAAATTTCTCTTGCTATAGTGGATTTGCTTTATTGAAAAAAATTTTCCCCCGTAGTGGTTTTTCCCTTGGATAGTTTTCATTGGGTTTTTCACTTTGTCACCATATGGCCATTTCCTTGTGAGTGATTTTGTGCGATTGGTGACACATTTTCTAATTTGCCATTACTCGCTTACATTGATTGTTTCTGAATTGAAAATTGGCATAATTGAATAACTTGTTAATTCAAATGATAGGTAACAACAGGGGTCCAAATTTCCCAACATTAGCAATTCACCTGAAGTACTAGAGTTGTATGAATCCATATAACAGAGATTGAAGGTGTACTTTCTGGTCTTTAAAAAACTCTTAAAAAGTTTCCACTCTATACAAGCTCAACAAAATAGGGTGCTGGTTTTATAATAGATGTTAAACATGTGCAATGGGAGAGGAGGTATCCACTGTGCCAGCTCCATGGAGCAGGCCTCTCACAATCTGTGAGTCCCACAGGTTCATGGGACCCACATAATGTGAGAGGCCTGCTCCATAGAGTGGGCACAGGAGATATTTACTGGTGCAATGGGCGACTCTTTAGATTGCATCAATACATTGCAGTCTAGTTAGATGTAATTGTTTCTTCACTTATTATCCTTATCAGTTTACATGTCATTCACAGTTTCCACAGTGTTCAAACCTAAAGGAAGCTGATATGGAGCGTCTCTCCCATGGCCTAATTATATGCAGTGCAGAAGGCTTGATACTTGAGGAATAGCTATTATTATTGGAATACATAGTATATTTGTGAAAAAGGCATCATTCTTATCTTACCGTTCCTCCTCCAACACCAAGTCCTTGTCTACTAGTCATAAAAGTGATACCCTTCCATTTAGCAACATAGTGAACCTACAATACATAAGCAAATTTATAATATTTGAATGTTATTAGTTACCAGATAATATGCAAGATTATAGTGTTGACTACAAATGCACGCAATTGTGAAACTAGAGAAGGTTCATTGTTATACAATATACACTAATTCCACATCATATCAGTGCAATCTAAATATTCAACCATTCAAAAAGATATGCATTTGTGGTTTCACTTGATGTGCAGGAATGCCTGACTTACCAATCTATTTGGTAATTTACTAGGAGCTCATGTATCCCATGCTGGATTAATCATATTCTAGTTCAGAGCAATGAACCTATCCAATACCTAGAATCCATATATAGTTTGCTATAGCTTTCATTAGGTAATTTTACTTCTACAGCTTCACAACCAAAAGTGATGAAATTAGCCCATCTAATCCAGATAGATGGCTTTTGAACCTCTTGAAATTTCCCTCCAAAAAAATGACAAAAAGAATTTAAAATTATTTTCCCTTTAGAACATAAACAATCATATGGAAACCAAAGTTACAAATTTCCTCAACTTTCTATCTATTTCTTCAATTAAACCTGTCAAAGAATTAAAGTTATCAGAATTTAAGGTTAGAATTCCCTTGCATAAGCATGATACAACATGGTCAAATTATTAAAAATATTGACATTACAAATTTTCTACATTAATATGGTGCATAAATACAAATTATACAGCAATTACAAGATTTCTATTTTTCACATATTAATCACTCATAATATTAACATCTCTCACAAATCTAGAAAGCAGGTTCTTATAGTTTAGAAGTCAGTATTGAACTCAGGCATTGACAGGCATCAAATAATATAATTGAGATAGATTCTATGAGTTATCAATGAAGTAATTATCAGATTTTAACAGGTATAGTTTTCATACATTAAACACTAATTAGTCATTTTCAGCATATGATATGGGTAGGCATTGGTATACTCTAGGAAGCAGTGTAACACTGTAACCCATAAAAGTTCAATATTGAAATTTAAGCAGGTTACAACCATACTGCAACCCGGGATCCCTTTTCAGCCTTAGCTCCACCCCCAACCTTCAAATCATAATACCTGAAGGATATATACATAAGAATTTCAGCATAAATTTGCATGTGAGAACTGAAATGCGACTTCTATGAACGAAATTAACCAACTAAACTATACTTTCAACTTAGGGGTTATGAAGCTACAACTTAAACTGTTCTATTCCATATATTAAGAGACAAAGTATAGGAAAAATTCTGACACAATCTCATGCTGGAAAGTAGAAACTAATCATAGAGGAAATTTTTTTAAATAAATTAGTTAGATGGAAAATTCCTTTTTGGGTACAACCATCTAATGTAACATGTTATCAAATGAAAATGTAGTTACAAGTAACTTACTAGAGTTCAAGGCATCATATCTAAGGAAATTATAGTAGATTTAAAGCATAGGAAAACAAGAAAGCAAAATAATATAAACAAGAAAATTATAAATAAGCAATGACTGAATTACTAACTTCAGACCATTGGGGAGGGTTGTAAATTCACTTTCAGGTACTTTTGCTCCTCTTAGCTGCAGCAAACAAAAAGAGCTACATGATTTTACAACTGTAAAGACTCTTTTTTCCCCTTATTTAATCTATTAGCAAAAACAATCACCTCAAAAATAACTTATGCAATAATCTGAACCAAAAATAAAAACTTACAGCTCTTCTACTTGTGCTTACAGCCTCAGCCACATCACAGGCACAAACGCCAGCAGCTGAGTCATAATAAATGTTAATCATCCAAGTGAACAAAGAAAATTGCACATTCATCAAACAGTAATGCTACAGACATAATATTTTTCTCTAACATTTTCACAACTGCTTAGTTTGACAAGTTCTTATTAATTATAGCCTCTACTAACGCCACTTTATTGACTACCATTAAAGTTGCGTCTCAAGACATATTGTTCATCAAAAGGAAAAATAGAAAAACATCATAGATAATGGTGTTGAACCAAAAAATTTTAATCAGGCATAATTATTTGTCAGCACTAGCCCAAAAAAAAAAAAAACATAACTTTAAAGACCCAAATGATCAAATTACAAAAATACAAAGTAAAGGAGACTCTTTTACGAAATTTATATAGAAATGATACACATGGACTAACCAGTTGTGAGGAGAGAAGCAAGCAATGCCCTTCTTCCATCGTTGGCTGGTTGTGCAGTGTCATTGGACTTGAAGGAAGAGAATGAGCAGAGAAATGGCAATCCATTTGGGTTTCTTCTGTTGGAATTAGAGGGTCTCCTCTTACCTGTCCCTGTGGAAAGCTCAAAACTGGTTTAGCTTATCATTCTTGACAAAACAAAACCCACAATATATATAGTGAGAGAGAGAGAGAGAGTACTTGTATTGGGAAAGTTGTTGTAGTGAGTGAGAGGGTTATGAAGGAGAGATGGGGTGTGGTGATGACAAAGGAAGAGTGAGAGAGAGAGTGACGTTGGCATTTTGGGTTTGGTTGGAGTAAGTAACCGTAAGAGGAGGCTGTTCCTGTTGTTGAAGCTTGAAACTTGAAATCAATCAATGGCTTTTGTTTTGTTTGGGAAATGGGAGAGGATAACGTCATCGATTTCATCCACATAACACAAGTACACTACCGTCCTCGTTTTTCTTCCTTCCCGTTAGACTTTTTTTTTTTTTTTTTTTTGTAAATAAATCTCATAGCCTCATATGCACATCTTTCTTTTCTTTTCTTTTCTTTTTTCTTTTTTTCCTCAACAGCAAAAATTTCATTTATCTCAATTCAAGAATGCTATTGAACTCCTATAAAAAAAATAAAAAATAAAGAATGCTATTGAACTTATGAGTTATAAGGATCTTGGCATCTATTCTACCACCTAAAGAAAATATAATGTAACAAGACTCTTTTTCTTTTTTTGGTTGAAATGTAACAAGACTCTAATGGTATATAAATGAAGGTTAAGGTTTTATAGGAAATCTTTATAAATTTTAAACTTTTTTTAAAAGGGTATAAATTTTAAGCTCAATTATTATTATTATTATTATTGGTGTGTGTGTATATATATATATATATAAAGAATAATGACTTATAAAAATGTGAGTTTTCCCAAAAAAAAAAAAAAAAGAGAGTCAAAAGGATTAGAAATTACCAATTGAGTTATAATTTATTATAAGGCTTTTGGTGAATATAGACAGTAAATTATCAACGTTTGATTTGGCAATTAATTTGTATCAACATATTCTTCTCAAAAAAAAAAATTGTATCAACATATATGGGAGCCAATTTAGTATGGGTTACACCTAGTGTAACTCTAAAACAATGTTACACCATCCAATAACTTGTTAATGAATTTATATTTTGAAAATTCCACCATTAGATATCATGTTTTATATGTTCTAAACGTGCATGCCAATTTTCATATCAATCAGATGTTATTTATCATTTGATTCATAAACTTATATTTTATGCATTATTTTAAATTATAAAAACTTGAATTTATACAATTGATAGATGACATGACTATTGATTTTTTATCACCTTAAAATTTTGCAAGTATGGAGAATATACAAAGATAATGTAATCTAACGATTGATTTGTCAAAATTCACATTCAATTAAAAAATATTGATTGGTGTAATATTACTTAGAGTTACTCCACATATAACTTGAACTCAATGCATTTAATATATAGGATCACCAAATTATTAACTAGCCCATCATGCTTTCCTATGCGACAATGAATTTGTGTTATTCATGGAAGTCTAAATTCAATGAAGTATTAACTATGCCAATCATGCTTTCCTTCCAAATAGAATCAATAAAGGAGTATACATTTTTTGGTCAACATATATACTTTTTTTTTTTTTTGAGAAGATGGTCAACAGACATACATGAATCCCAGAATCAATTAAATATTAACTAAGGCAACCGTGCTTCCCTTTCAAACACAGTCCCTGCCTTTTCCTGTAAAGTGTAATGTAAACTCTCCCTTGCCAAATAATGTGGTTATCAACTTGCATTTTTTGCACATGCACACACATCTACATACAAACCCTTACATTTTTCACTCAAAAGTCAAAATCAAAGAAAGGTTTAATACGTAAATAAACGAGTTTGAGATCTATATTTTTTAGTAAATTTGGATTTAGAATAAGTACTTTCAATTCAAACATGTCTTTTTACATTCTTAAGTACGCACACTAATGTGAATCAAAATG
This sequence comes from Quercus glauca, assembly GCA_023736055.1. Lineage (NCBI taxonomy): Eukaryota > Viridiplantae > Streptophyta > Magnoliopsida > Fagales > Fagaceae > Quercus > Quercus glauca. The sequence continues at coordinate 41,103,902 of CM043321.1, read as the reverse complement.
GACCAAATGAATTGAATTAGACGAAATAGGCCAAAGTGAACCAAAATGGACCAAATGAACCGAATTGGACCGAAATAGACCAAAGTAGACTGAATTAGATCAAAATGGACCAAAGTGAACCAAGATGCTACTCTAATGTGAGTCGATAGGAGCGTAGCACTGAATGGACCTATTAGATTAAAATGGACTGAAGTGGACCAATAGACTGAAATGGACCAAAATAGACCGAATGGTACCGAAATGAAGTTCTGATTCAAAGAAAATATAGTTTAGAAAAATTGTAATGAATATACCAAACCTAAGGTCATTTTTTATTTACTTTCAGCAACTTTTTTACCCAAACATATCAAGATCAAATTTAAAATTTAAGAGATTTGATTTATCATAGTTCTCTTTTAACACTTCTGAGAAAGTTTACCTAAAATTATTTAATGATATTAGGAAAAGTGAGAACTATCTAGATCAACCAAAGACCATTATAACCAAAATATTATTTCTGAATTTAAGGTATATATTCACTAATTCACAATGGGAAAATTACATAAAGTCATCTTTTCGACCCATCACGCTATAGAGAATAAACTAAAGCCATGCGGATCTTCTACACTTGCTGAGATTATGTACAGTCTTGAAGTTTAAATTCTTTTCTCTTTTTTGTTTTGTTTTTGTAATTATTTCTAACCCTTGGAAAATAAGTTCTCCTTTTCCAAGCAAATATTTATTATTGTTATGAATATAAAGTTTGTATATGAAAGAAATATTATAATCCATGATCATGCACTAGAACAAGACCTTCTTGCATGAAGTTGTTCCTCTGCCCCATCAGAAGCAGAATGCGTAGCAAAGCACTTAATTTCATGCCTTCTTTTATCATCTAATTTCCCTCTTGCCTTATCAGTGCCTTCCACCCATCTTCTAAGCCTTTGAAGTAACTTTCCCCTTTTGGAACAAGCATGTTCACTACTCTCCTCAACAGTCTCAACTACACCAAAGCAAGGCTCATTGTGCTCCAAATGAGAGTTATCTAATTCATGCTCTAAGCTATAATTTCCAATTTCTTGGCCATTTTCAAAACATGGGTCAGAGTCACTTTTCTTGTCATGATTCTCTTGTTGTTGTTGTTCATGACTTCTCATTAACTGATGCCTTAAGCATGCATTGATCCATCTTAGGAAAATCAATTCCCCAACCTCAGCTGCTCGATCCTTCTGGAGCTGTTCCAGTTCATTTACAAGCTTATTGTAAGATTCCATGGCTATAACTTCTCCTTCAATCTACAAAATGAGAACTCATTATAGTTAGACCATCAGTAGCAAGAATAAAAAGATAGAAACTCACAACTTTGTTGTCACATTCAACCCCACTTTCATAACCACAACTAAATGGTTCGTGCCAATTGCCAAGAGCCATGTGGCTCAGTGGAATTATTCAATTTTCCCATGAAGAACTTTGGTTCAAATTCCCCTTCCCATCCTAGCTACATATATGTTTGTTGCCTCTGTTTACTTAATCTTCCAGTGACTTATCAAAATTGCTATCTACTTCTAAATGGAATTTTGTCATTTTAATATATCAAAGGATGATGTAAATATAAGCATAAGTATTCGAATGTGCAAAGGATGCTCAAACCTTGGAGATTGATGAAGCTGAATTTTCTGCCAACTCAAGCTTATTCAAAAGTTCATTCTTTTCCTCCTGCATTTGGTCCATAATTTTGTGCAGCTCTCTAACTTCTTCCTCCAATTTCCTGATGGCATTAGACCTTGTTTCTATCTCATCACAATTTCTTAAAATTTCTGCTTCTGTATCTTCAATCTTCATATTTTGCTCTCTTATAACACGTGATTGCTGCTTGGTTCTTCTCAAAAGCCTCTTTACCTTCCTTTGAAGCAACCCATTTTTTGATTTCCAATGTTCTACTTGCTCTAGAACTCCCACATATTGTACTACCAAATTTCGAAGTCTTTCATTCTCAGCCTCCGCGGATGAAATTTCCCTATCCAAGAACTCAACATGAGCAATCTCCAATAACACCATGTTCTTAAGCTCCATAAGCAAAGACTCTTGCTCTTTTAAATCACAATAACTCACAAACTGCTTCTCTAGCTCCCATGCTCTCCTTTCAAGATCTTCTACTTGGCTTCTAAATCCTAAAATCTCTTCAAATTTTGGCTTCATCCCAATTTCTAAATCATCTACCATATTTGCAAGACTAGCGTCATTGATCATTGGTTCTTCATCTTCCGTAGTGGAAGGAAAGCTATGAAAGCTATCTTCATCATTAAACACATCACAAACATTGGTTCTGGGAGAACTAACCTGAGTTTGCAATGAATAATCTTTAAGAACGGTACTACTTTTCCTTGCCAAGATCCTAGCACAAACAAAACCAGCTACAGATATAGCTAAAGGAATACCAATTTTGAGGAGTGCTGGCTTCATGACCTCTGCCTTTGATGTTGTCCCCATCTTAGAGAATAACAATTTTGTTTCAGCAATAGAGTAAAGGTTGCTTGATGATAACCCAAAAACTCTATGCAAAAAAATGAATTAAAGTTGAGATTTTTGTTTGCTTGGTTGATCAGACATGGTGATCATCAAAGAGTGCATATTGGATATATCATTGTAAGGCTGACTTTATATTCTTTACCTTTATGTCTCCTTGGTTTTCCTTTGTTTGGAGGGATAGTGGTCTGTTGCTTTTTGACTGCTCAAAATCCCTTTATGCCAACTCTCTTTTTGCCTTCCTAAAACTGTTAGGAATCAAATTCCATTTGGGTTTAATTTAACTGCTTTAAAATTGATAATGAGGACCTTTCTTTACATTACATGGAATACACATGATATGATTATTAATATCCACCGTCTAATTGATAGATTAATTAGGCAATTGCATAGGGCCCAAAAAAGAAAGACCTCATAATCTTGGTCCTAAAATATAATTAGTAAGAGGAAAGTTTGATAAAATATGATTTTATCTAAAAATTTATTTTCTCTCTATTTTATTTTGTATATGAGTATGAAACTTGATAATTTTGATACTTATTAATAGACATTTATTTTAGTTGTGTTTGTATAGAAAATATTAAGTAAGAAAATTAATAATTATGATATTTTATATTTATTAATAGATAGTATTTATTAAGATTGTGATTTTGTATGGAACTATTAAATATATAATTATAATGGGTATCAATTGTTATTGGTAGTTGGATTTGGGATTTGGACATGCTCCCTAAAATCAAATTCTTTCCTTTGGAAGTGTTGGCTTAATTGGCTTCCAATCAATAAGAATCTACTTTACATGTTCTCAGGGAATGTGCTGTAGCAAAAAAAGAAAAAAAAAACCACTGGTTGAGAAGTGGTTTATCTTGCACACAATCTTAATTTTTGGTACAGATTCCAAGATTGGCTCTACAGAAACAGCCATTCTAACACTCCTAACCCAGTGGTTCCTTCACTTGGAAAGCTTTTCCCATAACAGAGTTTTGGAAAAAAAAAAATTTATCATATCTCCCAAATTAACTGTAACTAAAAAATTTTTTAAGTGCAAGACTTCAAGTCTTTTTTTTCTTTTTCATTTTTTGCTCTGAAAAAAAAAAACTTTTTAAAATACCTTTTAAATATATATATATATATATATTTTATATCCTTTATATATTTTAAATTATATAAAATTCCTTCTTTTTCCTTTTTGTCTCTGTATGAGCTTTAGGTCTGTAAGAGCATTAATTCCCATCAAGAATACTAAAAATTTTAGTATTTAACACTTTAAAAACTTACTTTATCTATTATACCACCCCACTTTAAGATACATCAAACATCAAAGTTTTTTATATTTTTTACTATTTCATTTAAATAATATAAACTACTCATTAAAATAATAATAAAACAAGTGCACAAAAAACATACTCTATCTATTATACCACCTCACTTTAAAATACATTAAACATCAAAGTTTTTTTTATATTTTTACCATTTCATTTAAATAATATAAACTACTCATTAAAATAATAATAAAACAACTGCACAAAAAAACTATAGCAACCACCTCCTCCACCACCCCTACCACCGCTCCACTTGCCATAACCACCATTGCAGCAACCACAACCCCCACCACCACCCCAAGTCACAGCACCACCGTGGCAACCACAACCATCTGCAGGAAGATAAGAAAAAGAAAAAACCCAAATATAACCACAATCATCCACCAAAATCACAACCAACCACCACAAAAACAACTAGCCACTGCAAAAACAAAATCTCAGCCAAGCAGTCGTCGGTGGCTGATCTAACCCACAGCAGGAAGAAAGAAAAAAAAACAAAACAAAACAAAGCAAAACCACAAAAACAACAGGCCATCGAAACAAAATTGTAACCCAAGGCTCGGCCTGTGTAAAGGGCTATTGGGCTTTGTTTAGCTGGTGTCATTTTTATACAGAATACAACAGCTTGGGCTTATCACATTCTTTTTTTTTTTTGGGATAAGTTTGGGCCTGCCACTTTAAATTATAAAACTCTTCAAATTTGAAAAAAAAAAATACAAGACTCTTGGTCTCTTCTTTTATAATTGTCACTAGAAAATTTAACAAAATAAGTCACAAAGAAAACTTCTTGTTTTTTCTTTCTTTCTTTTTTTTGCGCTAAAGGAAATTCAATTAACTAGAATTAAGAACAAAGTCTCCGATAACTAACACCCAAAATATCTGTTAAATATTGGCTTACAACAAAAGTTGGTAGAATTGAGTACACCACAAAAGCTTCTCTACAAAAGTTTTGACAAATCTTGGATTTGGCTGGCATTAACCTAAACCTTGGAGTGTTAACTGTATTTTACACCACCTAATAATGCTTGCCTCTGCTAATAAGTACGCACATTGATTTTTTCCCCCTTGTGAGTGCTAAAGACCTCAAAGAGCCAGAACAAAGATCTTGCAATAAGAAATCAGAGTATACATGGAAGCCTAAAATCAATGAAGTATATGACAATGAATTTGTCAATATACATGGAAGCCTAAAACCCTATTTCCTAAGTATTTTAAGAATTTTAAAGGAAAATTATCCCTTTAGTACTTATGGCTTGGAGAGATACCAACTTGCCCAACTAGAATACATTTTTAATTTGGATAGTAGTTTTTGTATTTTTATTTTTATTTTTTAAGAATCAATTTGTATCTTTATGGTAATTGATCACATGTACGTAAAGAGTGTATGATACTTTTTTTTAAAAAAAATCTTATCACATATCTATTTAGTTTGATAAATACTTTTTTGTTATACAACAATATATTGATTTATAAAATCCTCTATTTGCGTGTTGAACTATATTTATTAATTTTTTTTCTCCAAAAAAAAAATTATTAATTTTTTAGATACTGTTTTTATTTTCTTTTATACATGCTAGTATATGTTTTTGATTGATACAAACGTTTTTCAATAAATAATAATTTAGTTTATAAAATACTTTTTTTTTATAGAGAAAGTGGTTTATAAAATACTTCATTTGTATGTTGAACTGTATTTTTACATAATATTTCATACCATAATATATATTTGGAAAATGTTAACGGATATTTTAAGGATATTAGTTTATAAACTATTTTTAAAAACATTTTATAGCTAGGAAAATAATAAAATAAAATAAAGGCTAAAATGCAAAACTGACCCTCTAAATTTCACCTTTTATCATTTCAGTCCTTTAAGTTTCAGTTTTGTCATTTCAGTCCTCTAAGTTTCAAATTTTGTCAATTCAGTCCTCCGTTAGCCTTCCGTTAAATGCTGCCGTTTACTAACCAAAACTACGTCGTTTTGGATGATTTTTTTTTTTTTTTTTCACATTTCTTAATTAAAAAAAACTGAAAAATGTTAATTTAAAAAAAAAAAAAAAAAAAAAAAAAAAAAAAACCAAAGGCTCCGGGAACAACGTCGTTCCCCTAGACATTTCATTTTACATCTCTCCAGGAAAGTCTCGTCTCTTCTGAGAAAAACTTCTCTTTCTTTTCAAAAAATTCGGGATAGAAAAAGAAGCAGAAAAGAAGCAAATATGGGTAAAGGCTAAAAGGCAAGCATGTCCAAAGATCATGAGGTTAGTGCCACAACTTTAGAAGCACAGAACAAGATCATGAGGTTTTTTTTTTACTTTCTCAGAAAAGTTGGATTTCGGTGTTTGTTTGGATACATAAGCAATAGCAAACCGAGGAGGAATATGGCAGAAGGTTACAAGAATTGCAAGCAGAGTTGGCTTCCTCCAATGAACTGCGGCAAAAACTGGAATCAAAGGTTTGCACTCAACTTGCTCGACAAATTGCCTGTGATAAAAAATCTAAAGTTATTGTTAGTAATAGGATTTTTCTTTAATGGTATTTGTTATTGATTTAATTATTCAAGTATTTTACTCTTCACCTTTTGAGAAGCAGTTGCAAGAAAATGAATTCAAGCAATATTGTCTTTACTTGAACAAAATAGCTGTAAGAAAGTTCATCTTTCCATTGCTGAAGAATGAACTAGGAGCTAGGGAACGATATCGTTCCCTGAGCCCTTAGTTTCCTTTTTTTTTTTTTTTTCTTTTTTGTAATTAACCTTTTCAATTTTTTAAATTAAGAAATAAAAAAAAATATTCATCCAAAACGACGTAGTTTTGGTTAGTAAACGGCAGCATTTGACGGAAGACTAACAGATGACTGAATTGACAAAATTTGAAACTTAGAGGACTGAAATGACAAAACTGAAACTTAAAGGACTGAAATGACAAAAGGTGAAACTTAGAGGGTCATTTTTGCTTTTTAGCCTAAAATAAAAATTATAACTTTTTACATTTTCTATAAAAATAATATCAAAACTTTTTTAATATAAGCACTCTATAACATGAAGCAATATATTTTGCCCAAGGCCAATGATAAATACATCTAATACCATTACCACCCGCAGCTGTTTGTCCTATATTTCAGCAACTCCCCCACTTCCAAACAAAAACAGTCGTTTTGTAGTGTTTGGCCTTTTTAATATGGTTTATTAGTTTTTAGATCTCGTAGATCGCAAGGGAATCCCTCAATATGTGCAGAGCTGTGTCGGAGACAATTTTACACACATTCCTCTATTTTTTAAGGGTTATGCTGACGAGTAAGGGCATTAGTTAAAGATCAATTTTAGAAAAGTTTTAACATTATTTTTATAAGAAATGAAAAAAATTGTCAAAATATTAATTTTTTTTTTCATAAAAACTTTCTTCAAATAGATTCTTAACCAGTGTCTTAAGAGCACTCGTTAACATTTCTCATTTTTTAATGAATAAAACTAAGTTTCATTTTTGGAATTTTATGCGGTCCACACTTTCAAGGGGCACGTGACCAAAAGTTAGGTCTTTTTTTTTTTGCTGAATGACCAAAAGTTAGGTCTTAATAATTATGATTGACGTTAAATATATCAATTTAAGACATGTGTCCCATCCAAAAAAAAAAAAAAATTCAAGACATGTGAGTTGTTAGTCTTCTGTCTATGTGAGAATAAGGCATCTAGAGCCTAGACTGGTCAACAATAATCAACAAGTTTTCAGTTCTACTTTATTTTCTTGTTTTGTTGTGGATTTTAGTTAATGTAAATGGTGATCTTTTAGTGTTGAATAAGATA